>CM057045.1:43646914-44306914 GCA_029948455.1 Solanum rostratum
CAACACCACTAAAACAATGACACAACCAAGACTTCTCTTGGTCCTTCATCTCATCTTGAAGGCAGTAGATCAAGAAACAACCTTGATCAGTTTGTTGCTCACCTTGTTTCCCCTGGTATTCTGACCAAAAATAGTCACAACCTTACTAGTCCTCAGGTTTATTTCTACGTTCAGCATATTCCTAATGAAGCTAAGGCACTCTGTTATTTGGACAAGATTGAAATAGTTAATTTTAGAAGGAAGACATTATCAAACCAGTTCTCATACCATGCTCAACAACAATGAATATACTACATAAGACTTACATAGCTCTACTAAATCCAAGTACAGTTCTTTTTCAATTTTTCAAAAAGAGAAACAAAACACAAACAGATCACAGTCATATACTCCCTGTTTCTCACAAAAAACCAGCAGAGAGTAGTCAATTTTTAATCCTGATTTATCACCTTATGCTCCCTGATATATCAAAAAACTGATAAAAGATAGCAGTGAATGTTTCTTGCATAAAACTAGCAGATAGTACAACTACACACCTAGCAGAATGCACAGTGAATGTTCTTGTCTTAATGACAAAATCTGTAACTAACTAAATATAGACTGAACAATATCTTAAGTTCCATAGTAGTATATTTCGCATTCAATTAACTAATACTTACTCATATATTCCATATTTTCTCTACAGAAAAAGAGATATTGATAATATAACCATACCTAACAACCAAGATATCAAAACAAGACTGGAAAAAATAGTGTTACCTGATTCATCATTAGGTTGAACCTCAGTGCCACAAACAGAACTATTTATTTCATTAGCTTTATCATCATACACTTGGGCTACAGAATTGCTTTGATTATCTATCAATTGTTCGAGATAAGGTGGGGCTGCAGGGTTATCTTGACTATCCATCAACTGCTCAATATAATGTCGCATATCTTCATCATGTTGTTCAATAACCAATCTGTTGCGACCTTTAGTCTGCATAATTTCTTCTTTCAAGTGAAGAAACTACCTTGTTGCATTAAGTCCAGTAAGCCCAACCATATATAACAAGCCATATAAAAATAGGAAGAAGCTTCATCATCTCAAGCAATGGAAACATATAACTAGTTATTTGTGCGCATAAACAAAGCTTCGTGACAAAGATAATTCTAATTATAAGAGAAGTTAGTGTATAAGAAAAAATATTTCTCTAGTGATAAGAGCATCTTATCTTATTACAATCCACGAGCTACAATCAACAACACATAAGCAAAGGCAATCACATAGAATGCACTTAAATATTCAAATATAAACCAATACAAACATGGACAATTAATAATTGACTAATAGGCATCGTTCAATTAAATGACTTAAATTAAAAAGAAAAAAATATATTTTATCAAATTTCTAATTGAAAAGTAATAATTTTGTAGAAGTTCTTCAATAAAAGTAGCAAAAGAAATATAGTTTATAAGTACCACCAATCTTATTAAGAATCACTTTCATTATCAATGTCATCTCCTCCCTCAAAATTAGCTTCACCATCAATTATAGAAGCTTGAGAATGTACGTCTGTTTCAACTATTATCCCATCGACATCACTTCTTACCCAATCATCATGATCATAGTTAGGAACACAAGTAGTTTCTAAGAGAGCTAATTCTGTGGCATCACTTTGCATTGGTGACTCAAATTGCATACTATTTTCCTCTCCCATATCAAAAATGTTTCGAGGTTTAATTAACCTAGGGACAAACCATTCATGATCTACAGGATCTTGCACAAATATTACTTGTTGAGCTTGTTCTGAAAAGATAAAAGGCTCATGACGTTCTCGATTGCCAACATCTGCCAGGTGTGAGAAATTCACAAGTGTGAAACCTAATTCATCATTCTTAACTCCTCTAAATTTGGTTACATCAACCCAATCACACTTAAACAAGACAACCTTAAATTCTTCATAGTAGTTTAACTCTAAAATATCATTTAATTTACCATAATATGTGATATTTGCTGACTTTGGAGCATTGTCACTTGTACTTGCATAACTTTCAGTCTTTGAAACAACCAAAACACCACTGTTTTGTGTCTCATTGAACTCTTCACTTTGTTTAGTTCGAAATCGGTATCCATTATTTACATTGAATGCATTGAATCTTTTGGTAATAAAATCTGGTCCTTGTGCGAGGACTTTAATATCCTTTATGATGTCAGATGTAGTTTGTAACTCCTTTGCCTAAACATATATAATAGATATAATCATAAATACAAAATCAATAATTTAACGTGACCAATGACTTAGAGTACCACTTACTTTTTCCTTGAACCACTCTGGAAATGTATCAAAATGCAAACAGTCAAGTTGATGTTGATTCAAATGACGCTTACGATGTGACCTCTTGATTTCAGCAATATGTTCACTATTTACATAACTCATGTCTATCAATTTTGTTATCAAATAAAGTAATAACAATATATGTGAATATGTATATATGTGTGAGTATATATATATATATATATATATATATATACACACACACAAAGAGATACATACATATATATATATATATATACATAAAAATAGATAGATAGATATAGATATACCACTTAATTTTTATAATTCTCAACCACATCTGACTCGCAATTGAGTAGCACATATCTATGTGCTTGCAACCATGTTTTCTTATCCAACTTAAAAACATCTATTCCGCCATATGGCTCCCCAACCATAGGAAAAAGACATTGTTTTTTATTATTATCAAGCTCAATTTGATCATCACTTTTTCTTGAATAATAAGACCTTGAATCTCCACCCTCCAAGTAATGTGAGCAAAATGTTAAACACTCCTTTGCTATGTATAATTCTGCTATTGAACCTTCTAGACATGCACGATTACGAAGATATGATTTTAAAGTACCCAAATACCTATATAATTACCTAATATTTTTAGTTTGATATTATAAAGATTTAGAAATTAAAAAATAATACAATATTTAATTTTTGTACCTCTCAATTGGATACATCCAACGATAATGTACTGGCCCTGCAAGTTTAGCCTCTGTTGCTAAGTGAATAACCAAGTGTACCATAATAGTAAAAAATCCAGGAGGAAAGAGCTTCTCCATAGTAGACAATATTTCTGGAATTCTTTCTTCAAGTAACTTTAACTCATCTAGTCTTAACACTTTGCTACATAAGACACGAAAGAATGTGCATAGTTCAATTAAAACTGAACGTATTCTTTTATTTGTTGATCTTCGTAAGGCAAGAGGAAGTAGTTCTTGCATTATAACATGACAATCATGAGTTTTTAATCCAGATATCTTTCGTTTGCGGATCCAACGTGCGATATTAGATGCATAGCCATGTGGAAACTTGGCATTTCCCAGAACATTATAAAACAACTCCTTTTTCTTCGAAGACATTGTGAAATAAGTAGGAGGAAGATAGGTCCTTCGGTTAGCTCGATATTGTGGCCATAAGCGTGGTCTTATTTTCATCTCCTTCAAGTCTAATCGAGCAGGTAAGTTGTCCTTGGACTTTTTATCAATATCCAATAGTGTATAAATTATGTTGTCACACACATTTTTTTCTATGTGCATCACATCAAGATTATGCCGCACCAAGTTATACTCTCAATAAGGAAGATAAAAAAATATGCTCCTCTTTTTCCATGTGTTATTCAACACTCCACTTACCCCTTCACTCGATTTTCCAAGAGTGAACTTTATATCTTTAACTTGATTCAACACTGTGACCCAGATACTGTATAAGGTGCAGGTCTTGTTTCTTTAGTTCCATCATATGATTTAGCATCATTTCGATATTTGTAGTCTGACTTCAAGAAACGTCGATGTCCCATGAAACAAAACTTCCTACCATGTTTGAGCCTTTTATAATAAGTATTTATGTTGCAAGAAGGACATGCAAATCGACCAGAAGTACTCCATCCAGATAGAATACCATATGCTGGAAAATCATTTATAGTCCACATAAGAGTTGCTCGCATCTGAAATATCTCCTTAGTAGAGGCGTCGTAAGTTTCTATCCCAACATTCCATAAATCATTTTACTCTTCTATTAAAGGCTGTAAAAAGACATCAATATTATTCCCAAGAGCTTTTGGTCCAGGTATTAGCATAGACAGAATAAAGAACTCTTGTTTCATGCATATCCATGGTGGAAGATTATACGGCATCAAAATTACTGGTCATGTACTATAAACAGATCTCATTATTCCAAATGGATTAAATCCATCAGAAGCTAATCCTAGACGAACATTGCGAGAATTTTTGGCAAATTCTGGATACTTACCATCAAAACTTTTCCAAGCTTCTGAATCTGCATGATGTTGTAGAATTCCATCTTTGTTGCGTTCTTCATGATGCCATCTCATTGCTTTAGAAATATCTGAAGACACAAATAATCTTTGCAACCTTAGTTTTAATGGAAAATACCTCAAGACCTTAGCAGGAATTTTTTTAGTATTGTTTTTCCATCTAAAAGCCCCACATATTTTGCATTCATTAACATTCTTATTGGAAAATTCTTTCCAAAATAACATGCAATCATTAGGACAAGCATGAATCTTTTCATACTTTAAGCCCAAGCCTTAAATAATATTTTTGGTCTCATAAAAGGAAGAAGGAAATTCATATCCTTCAGGCATTGCATCCTTTAGTAGTTCAAGCAAAGAATTAAAGGATTCATTTGACCATTTAAACATGCATTTTGTACGATAGATATGTAATAAAAAGGATAATTTGCTAAATTTCCTGCATCCAGGATATAATTCTTCATTTGCCTCCTTCATGAGTCGTTCAAACTTATCCACCTCTACATGAAATTGTATTCTAGGTACATTAGCAACATTTTCATGTAGGTTTGGCTCCATCTCACCTCTTTCATTGATGTCACTATCTATGAACTGTGCAAAACCTCTAAAGGCATCATGTATCATTCCTCTCATATCATCACCTCGTACAGTTGCCTGTCTCTCATTTTTTAATACAGTATTGTTTGATCCTCTTAGAGACTCTCAATGACAAAACCAATTATCATATGATTGCATAATACCATTAACCATAAGATGATCATAAGTTGTAGCCCGATTTACTTGATGGATAAGTACACATTCAATACAAGGACATGAATTTTCTCTCCTTCGTATTTTTCAGTAAATGCATGATTTAAAAAATCTTCAACTCCATCCAAGTATTCTTTACTACGTCTGTCAAAAGACATCTACCTTTTATTTATAGAACTATTCATGATGCTGAAGATATTATCTTATTTTCTGCAATTATTGTAGGAGCTACAAAAATATATTAGTAAAAAAGAGAGAAAATTAATCAAAAATATATTACAAATAAAATGTTCATCCGCTAGCTGTTTTGAGTTATGAGCGCCGGAATTCGATTTCGTCGAATCCATCAGCTCTGAAATGCTGAATCTAGGCTAGGAGAACTTTCAGAACTTAATATGGCATTACATTGGAGAGTTTAGGTCCATAGTTGCATTTTTAGTTCTTTAAAGTAGAAAATTTTGAGTTTTCTAGCCGTTTGAGTTCAGAGCGTCGGAATCTGATTCCGCCGAATCCATCAGCTCTGAAATGCTGAATCTAGGCTAGGAGAACTTGCATAACTGAATATGGCATTAAATTAGAGATATTTAGGTCCATAGTTGCATTTTTAGTTCTTTAAAGTTGAAAATTTTGAGTTTTCTAGCTGTTTTGAGTTCTGAGCGTCGAAATTCGATTCCGTCGAATCTATCAGCTCCAAAATGCTCTAGACTAGGAAAACTTTCAGAATTGAATATGGATTAAATTGGAGAGTTTAGGTCCATAGTTGCATTTTTAGTTCTTTAAAGTTGAAATTTTTGAGTTTTCTAGCCATTTTGAGTTCTGAGCGTCGGAATTCGATTTTGTCGAATCCATTAGCTCCGAAATGCTAAGTCTAGGCTAGGAGAACTTTCGGAACTGAATATGGGATTAAATTGGAGAGTTTAGGTCCATAGTTGCATTTTTAGTTCTTTAAAGTTGAAAATTTTGAGTTTTCTAGCCGTTTTAAGTTCTGAGCGTCGGAATTCGATTCCGTTGAATCCATCAGCTCCTAAATGCTGAATCTAGGCTAGGAGAACTTGTTGTACTGAATATGACATTAAATTGGAGAGTTTAGGTCCATAGTTGCATTTTTAGTTCTTTAAAGTTGAAAATTATGAATTTTCTAGCCGTTTTGAGTTCTGACCGTCGGAATTCGATTTCGTCGAATCCATCAGCTCTGAAATGATGAATCTAGGCTAGGAGTACTTGCAGAACTGAATATGGCATTAAATTGGAGAGTTTAGGTCCATAGTTGCATTTTTAGTTCTTTAAAGTTGAAATTTTTGAATTTTTTAGCCGTTTTGAGTTCTGAACGCCGGAATTCAATTTCGTCGAAGCCATCAGTTCTGAAATGCTTAATCTAGGCTAGGAGAACTTGCAGAAAGGAATATGGCATTAAATTAAAGAGTTTAGGTCCATAGTTGCATTTTTAGTTTTATAAAGTTGAAAATTTCGAGTTCTTTAGCCGTTTTGAGTTCTGAGCGTCGGAATTCGATTCTGTTGAATCCATTAGCTCCGAAATGCTGAATCTAGATTAGGAGAACTTGCAGAACTTAATATGACATTAAATTTGAGATATTAGTTCCATAATTGCATTTTTAGTTCTTTAAAGTTGAAAATTTCTAGTTTTTTCACCATTTTGAGTTCTGAGCATCAGAATTCGATTCCGTCGAATCCATCAGCTCCGAAATGCTGAATCTAGGCTAGGAGAACTTGCAGAACTGAATACGGCATTGAATTGGAGAGTTTAGGTCCATAGTTGTATTTTTAATTCTTTAAAGTTGAAAATTTCGAGTTCTTTTGCCCTTTAGAGTTCTGAGTGTCGAAATTCGATTCCGTCAAATCCATCAGCTCCAAAATGCTGAATCTAGGTCTAGGAGAACTAGCAGAACGGAATATGGCATTAAATTAGAGAGTTTAGGTCCATAGTTGCATTTTTAGTTCTATAAAATTGAAAATTCCGAGTTCTTTAGCCGTTTTGAGTTCTGAGCATCGGAATTTGATTTTGTTTAATCCATTAGCTCCGAAATGCTGAATCTAGATTAGGAGAACTTGTAGAACTTAATATGGAATTAAATTTTAGATATTAGTTCAATAATTGCATTTTTAGTTCTTTAAAGTTGAAAATTTTGAGTTTTTTCGCCGTTTTGAGTTCTGAGCATCGGAATTCGATTCTGTCAAATCCATCAGCTCCGAAATGCTGAATCTAGGCTAGAGGAACTTGCAGAACTGAATATGGCATTAAATTGGAGAGTTTAGGTCCATAGTTGCATTTTTAATTCTTTAAAGTTGAAAAATTCGAGTTCTTTTGCCGTTTTGAATTCTGAGCGTTGGAATTCGATTCTGTCAAATCTATCAGCTCCGAAATGCTGAATCTAGGCCAGGAGAACTTGCAGAACTGAATATGACATTAAATTTGAGAGTTTAGGTCCATAGTTGCATTTTTAGTTCTTTAAAGTTGAAAATTTTGAGTTTTCTAGCCCTTTTTGAGTCTGAGCGTTGAAATTTGATTTCGTCGAATCCATCAGCTCCGAAATGTTGAATCTAGGCTAGGAGAACTTGTAGAACTGAATATGACATTAAATTGGAGAGTTTAGGTCCATAGTTGCATTTTTAGTTCTTTAAAGTTGAAAATTTTGAGTTTTCTAGGCGTTTTAAGTTCTGAGCGTCGGAATTCGATTCTGTCGAATCCATCAGCTCCAAAATGCTGAATCTAGGCTAGGAGAACTTGCAGAACTTAATATGGTATTAAAGTGGAGATATTAATTCCATAATTTTAAAGTTGAAAAATTTCGAGTTCTCTAGCCGTTTTGAGTTCTGAGAGGCGAAATTCGATTTTGTCAAATCTATCAGCTTCGAAATGCTGAATCTAGGCTTGGAGAACTTGCAGAACTTAATATGACATTAAATTGGGGATTTTAGGTCCATAGTTGTATTTTTAGTTCTTTAATGTTGAAAAATTTGAGTTTTGTTCTGAGCGTCAAAATTTGATTCCGTCGAATCCATCAGCTTAGAAATGCTGAATCTAGGCTAGGAGAACTTGCAGAACTAAATATGGCACTAAATTGGAGAGTTTAGGTCCAAATTTTGAGTTTTCTTGCCGTTTTGAGTTCTGAGCGTCGGAATTCTATTCCGTCGAATCCATCAGGTCCCAAATGCTGAATCTGGGCTAAGAGAACTTGCAGAATTGAATATAGCATTTTATTGGAGTTTGTGGAACTCTCAAAGATATTGTGAGAGGTTTTATATTTGCTTATGTAGCACCTATGGGTGAGGGCACTAATATTTTGTTCCTTGAATCACAATGAGTTCTGTTAGCTTTAGAAATGGTGGAGAAATCTATGGCTGGAAAATCCAACAAGAATATGGGGCATATCCACGAGGCTGTGGTGGGATAGCAACCGCTTCCTTAAGCCAGTGAGGCAAATTACTTACATCAGGCACTCTATTCATAATTCAAGAATTGAATGAACATCCAACACCTGAACCTGCAGTGTTCTTAGATTGGCTGAACCTAGCTCTTTTGCATTTTTCCCCGAGATAGTGAGATCCTACTGTACTAGACAAACTTCAACTCATCATCAGCCAATTCTAACTGTTCAGGCATCAGCTCCTAAATAAAGCTAGAGAACTCACACAAGCCAATCAGATAAGATTCCTGTAGATTGTCTCACCAGTTTAGAAAAGTGAATCACATAAGGCACCATATAATTTATTTCTCATTGAGATTTTCAATTGATTGATAAATTACAGGGGTAAATTTTTGGTGAAGGTTTATACCGCAACGAAGGTACTGGAACACGAAACAAATAGAGGATTGAAGATGCGTGAAGTACATACCTAAAACCTTTGTATTCGTGATCGTAGTTGCTGCACCTGTATGCTGCTGGATGTGTTATTAAGAGAACTCAGACAAGCCAATGGCCAGATAAGATTCCTGTGGATTGTCTCACCAGTTTAGAAAAGTGAATCACACAAGGCACCGTATAATTATTTTCTCATTGAGATTTTCAATTGATTGATAAATTATTGGGGTATATTTTTTGTGAAGGTTTATACAGCAACGAAGATACTGGAACACAAAAGAAATAGAGGATTGAAGATGCGTGAAGTACATACCTAAAACCTTCGTTATTTCTGATTGTAGTTGCTGCACCTGTGTGCTGCTGGACGTTATTCAGACACTAGGTTTATGCGCCTCCTTTGTGCGTATAATAGATCTAAATTTTTCCTTATGAATGTGAGAGAGTTTTTAGGTTAGTATTTCCTTATTTTGATAGGAGTAGGATAATCCAGAAATTAGAGGCGGTAGCTACGTGAAATTTTTTAAAGAATGGCGGGAATTTATTTTCAGATTTAAAGAGGCTTTTTTTGTGTCTATTTTTTGATTTGCTACTAAAAATATACTTATTAGTGGCTATTAAACATTAGTCTTTAATATTTTACCTCATGTGTATACATTAGCGGCAATTTGCTTATTGCCACAAAATAATTGTCGCTAAAGTTCCCTTTTGTAGTAGTGTGATTCCCTAGATGGACCACCTGTTAATAGAGGTTTGGTCAGTTATATAGCTTTAGTGGATCCACTTAAGCATTATGGATGTTCACCTTGGCAAGTGACTCCTTATTTCTTCTGGTGTAGGGGTAACATCGAGATTCTATGTAATAGCTTACATGGTCTTACATGTCGGTTGAGGTCCTATCCTGGCTATATTTATTTATTGCAGCGTTTCATGCATCATGAATTGCACGGCATATTTACATATTGCTCTTCTTTGTATATACTTCCTTCTATATATGAGAACTTATCATGTAACATTGAATGCAAGTTTAATGAGTTCATATACCTGCATACTTAGTACATTTAAATGTACTAATGCAAACTCTTTGCCTACATGATTTAACGATGTAGTGACCGGAGACTATCTTTCTCCGCCTCTTGAAAATTAGCTTGGATTGTGAGAGTTTCTTGAGGTGAGTCCTATCATTTAAAGACAAGCCACCTTCTATCTACCTATTATGCTATACTCTTACCACATTACCTTTAGGGTGGGCACGGGACATGTCTTGTTCCCCGTCCTATTCCATGACTTAGAGGCATTATTGGACATCATCTAAATTCTTTGTATGGGATCGTGATGTGTTATGTTATTTGCTTATGGAGATTATGATTATTGTTGTCTATTGATGTTGATGGGATGATGATATGTTATTGATGAGATGTGAAAATGTGGAAAGTCCTAAGTCCTTCCTATCCCTAGAGCATGAGTCATACTTACCCGCCCCTTAGTTCTTATGTGCTATGTAAATCCATGCAAATCAATATCACTATGTTATTCCCATAGCATGAGTCATACTTTCCCATCCCCTAGAATTATGTGTTTGTTGTCTTATCATGTGCTTCCGAACTGATGATGTGTATATGGATGCTATGAGCTTGCTTGGGGACTTTCGGGTTCCCATTTGCCATGTCACTCTTGGGCTCTAGGCTCTGGTTTGCAATTTGAGTTTCTAGGATACTACCAGGCAGAATTAATTTTATTGGATTACAATAGTGAGAGATACATGCCTTGCAAGGTTCATATTACACCCAAAATCACACCCTTGGGTGAGGATTTTGATCCAATAGTTCTTTTATATCTAGTACCGTGATATATGGAAACACTAGTAATTAAAGTAATGTATCGGTACCAGACATGACTTGCAATTAAATAGAAGAGGAATTACTCCAGAAGCTGTGAGGGTCAAATACAAGCTGCATAAGTTATCAATCCGTGCATAGTTAAGTTATCTGATGTGATTATTTGTACAATTTTTGTGTGACACTTCAAACGGGTGTCAACATTTTCTTCTCCTCTGGAAATACTGGATTCTTTCTTTGAAGATAGTATATAAGGATTCATCGGGCATATGCTTGGCGATTGGTATGACACATTACAATGATAGCTTGTTTTAACTTGCTCAAATGAATCATGGAAAAGGATTAAAAGTTCACCCTGTTCATTTTTTAAGCTATTGGCAAGAGGAGTTTGCATCTAAGGAGCTATCTATTTCATAGGTACTCAATATAAAAGATGCATGGTGTCATTTAATGTTAAGAGGGATAATTTTAGAACCATAAATTTTTGGAACAGCATGATAGATGTTCTGACAAGGAACTTTTATAACTTGATAGAAGTGAAAGAAAAATTAGCAGTTATTCATCGTTGAAGCAAACCATCATGTTTTCGAGGAACTTTGTTCTAGCTTGATGACTTGTTTCTCAGGCGAGGGTTAGAAAATATGATTCAGAGATATATAGCTCAACAAGGCTACGTGATTCATAAACACATTTGAATAATATGATAACCATGTAAAGGTTAAGAAAATACATCTCTGGTCATGCTTCTTCAATGCCTTCAATATGGAAAATTAGGAGAAAGTGGACAGACAAGAATAGTTCTATTTGGTTGCCTAGTCTGAAATGGTTCCACTATGTATTTACAATACCTCTTCGTAACAGTCTTGCCTGTTTTGCGCCTTTGGTGCCTTTCATATAAGGGGAGGGATCACAAGGTGTGGCACCTTTACCAACTTTATTAGCATTGAAGTGATCAATTAAAATGACATAGATCATATATATAAATATAATATTCTGAAAAGTTTAAGGAGATAATTATGAATTAAACTAAAGAAACTCTATATAATTGATAAATTAACGAAAGGAAGCGTGATGTCAAACAAAGTCTTATACCAAGTCCAAATTCACTACACAAAAAATGATATTTAGAGGCAAATAATTATCAACGACAAATTAATTGTTGCTAAATATGTTTTTCTAGAGGCAATTAACACTCTTTATAAATATTCCTAAAGCCTACAGAGAAATTGGATCCAGTAACAATTAACTAATGCCGGTAAAGGCTTTAGCACTCTTCGTTCATGTACATATTTATGACATTAAAAGTCATTTTTGCTGCACAGAAATATGCAAATAAATCAACTAAAATGATTTTGCATTGGTAATTTTTTTAAGAAAAGTGATGGTTAGACTATCTACCTAAAGGGACAAAGTTTTTGCTCTTTCCAGAAAAAGAATATTTACATGCATGTAGATGCTATGACCAAAAATTACAAATGTACGATGTCAAAAATGATAGAGATATTGTAAATTCTTTTTTTGTTTTGTAGATGCTATGACCAAAAATTACAAATGTACAATCTCAAAAATAATAGAAATGCTGTAAATTCTTTTTTTTCCTTTCATCCATTAAATTTGCTATTTATTGTGGTAAAGCAATAGTTTTCTAACTCACCACACTAAAAATTAAGAACTTCAACAAATTCAAAAAAGAAGAAAAGCAAAACAATTGTATTATAAACCACCATAATCTGTTTGCAAATCAAACGATCCCTTAGGTTTTTGGGTTCAATTTTGTAAGGACTTAGATTTTTTGAGTGGCGTTACTAAATCTCTTGGAGTTGTCTCGAGTGAACTGCCAGGCATCATTCCACAGAAGGCCCACACGGGCCGTGTGAAGCCACATGGACCGTGTGGCCTCCCGTGAAGGGACACTTGGTCCAGTTCACGGTAGGAGCAACTTTGAGGCGGAGAAGATTTTTTACCAAGTGAGGGCACACGGCCGCTCGCACTGCCCATGTGATGTGTCATGGGCCGTGTGGCTCTCCGTACAACTCACTACGGAAAATTCTTCTAAGTATGGATGTACCATCACGTAACTTTGGCGTGTGGAAATTATTCAAGTATCATCAAATGGTTGATGTCACAGCCCGTGTGGAGTCACACGGACTGTGTAGTCGTCCGTGTTGTACCACTTAGCTCCGTATGAATTCCCTCAATGAAATTTCTAAGTAATGGATCACGACCACTATTCATGATCCGTGTGACGTCTCATGGATCATGTAGTAGACCATGTGGATCTGACGGGTCCAATTTTTGTCCATTCCATAATGGCGTTTATGTAATTCTGGTTTATTTTAACTATGAATTATGACCTTTTACCTATCTTATACCCCTAATTCAGCGGATACCCCTCCCCTCTTAATTAATTCTCCAAAAATCTTCTACCCCTCATAAGATCACCTCCTTATTCCTCTCTACTCTCCCCTCTCAAGGTTCAAGCTAGGGTTTAATTGAAGTCCAATTCAAGTTAAGTCCTTCCCTCAAATTTAGCTCCTCAATCAAGGTATGTGGGATTGATTCTTTTTTCCTTTCAACCAAGAACACCCAAAAATCTTTCAATTAATTTCATGAAGTTAGTCTACTTTAAATATGAATTTTCGTTACTTGATTTACTTAAATCTAATTGATGTATGAGTTGTATTTTACCTATGATTTCAAACCACTTCGATAACTATTATGATGATTTTCATTGAGTTATGAAGTTATGAATATGCATGTCCCCTTTTGAAGTTGATTTGTGCCTGGGTAATTTATACTATGTTTTAGATGTTGATTTAAATTATGAATTTACTTAATTTAACATTATGATAATAATTTTAACTGGAATTTATCTTACTGATATCATGAACTGCATTGCACTCATGCACATTGGTTTACCAGAAAATTATATAGTGGGTTAAGCCCAATTATGTTTTATGAAACTATGATGATATGATTTTAGTAAAAAGCATTGGTTATGAGAAGAATGTGATCACATACATGTCTTATAATTATGGCTCTTTGAGCATTTTGGGTGTTTCCACCATCTCGTATATGTGAATGAGCTATTCCTTGCATGAGTATCATGACTGCGATTATGATTTGGCAATTGAGCTTAAATGTGCATTGAATGGTTTTTAATGAACATTGTATCTCTTGAAGCACGTATATGTATAAGTATTCATGTGGGATGTAGTTGACTTAGCACCGATGGATTGGGAGCGTTAGGACTATTCCCAAGAGCACTCTCCCTTTCCTTGAACTATGTGCCAGCATAGGAACGTTAACCATTACCGATATGACCAGATTGTAAGGATGGTTATTAGTTTATGATTATGATATGATATGTTATGTATGATTATGGAAAATCTTTCCGAAATGGTGAGTTCCATAAGGAAGGTGACCATTCACCAAAATGGTTAGTACCGTAAGGTGTGATGAAGATTACTTTTGGCAAGTAATCTTCTCTTACTGATGGGAGGTCTTTATCGGACTAATTCATATAATAGCTCGCATGGATTTTATTTGTCGGTTATAGTCCATCTCCACTATATATGAGCATTCATGCATTCATGTATCGTAAAATCTCATGGCATCTTGTATACACTTTTATTGATTATATGATTTTTTCTATATTATGTGCGCTTGTCATCTAATATTGAAATGTAGGTTTTGTAAGTCATATGTATTGCATGCCCGCATACTTAGTACATTCAAACGTACTAACGCATACTCTATGCCTACATAATTCTATCATGTAGGGCTCGAGCACTTTGATAACAAATCGTTCAATGAATAGTCCAATCCAGGAGTACACTGTGGAGAGTCCCATTTTCCAAGGACTATCCAACTGCCTTCTTTATGTTATTTCAGAACGCTCTTCCTTATTTGAGAGGGAGCCCAAAACTTGTCCTGGCCCCCGTTTCGTTTGACTAGAGGCATTTGTTGGACATTATGTAGACTCTTATGAAATTCATTTGTTTTGACTGGTACTTTACTTATGTATTGTTGGAGTGATTTATGGGAAATTCCTATTTGACTATATGTATGTTTTGGTGTGGAAACATGGGAAGTCCCTGACCCAGTATTGTCCCATAGCTTGAGTCCTATTTCCCCGTCCCTTAGAACTATGTGTTACTATTTGAATGTTACTCTTGAACCGATGATGTGGATTTAGATACTTGAGGCTTGTTTAGGGAATTTTGAATTCCCATTTGCCGTGTAACATCTAGCCCCTAACCTCGAGTCATGACAAAAGATGGTATTAGGGCTCTAGGTTTATAAATGATCCTTGTAGTCCAATATGTCGTATCGAGTAGAGTCCTATTCATGGGTGTGAAGTGCACCATTGCCTATGAGTGGGAGGATACGGAGACATTCTAGGAATTGCCTCACTTCTTCATGTCATAAGTCGTGCTATGGCTAGGATATTTGTTTTCCTTATCTTAATGGTGTCATTGATTCATTTTAGAAGATGCCTCGAGGAAGACCCCTCCCACCACAGGTGACTCCGGCTAATGAGGATCAGCATCCGATGAGCCTATGGATGAATCCATCTGAAACAGTGAGTTCCGTACAGCCTTCGCCATGCTTGCTCAGGTGGTGACCTCTATGACAAGGCAGGCTAACTTGCCAAGGGATCCTAAGCGTGCTTCTAGGGTGAGAGATTTCACCCGGATGAATCCTTCGGAGTTTCATGGGTCAAAGGCTGGTGAGGATGCTCAAGAGTTCATTGATGAGCTTACCAAGATATTGAGCATCATGGGTGTCATTTCTGAAGAGAAGATTGAATTGGCTTCCTACCAATTGGCTTCCTACCAACTTAAAGATGTGGCTCAGGTGTGGTATACTCAATGTTCATTGAAGAGAGTTTAAGGTGGTGATGTCAATTGGGAAGAGTTCAGATTTGCATTCCTTGATCGCTTCTTTCCCCATGAGCTTAGGGAGGCCATAATGACTGAGTTTATCAATCTCAAGCAAGGAGGTATGGGTGTGAGAGACTATTCTCTCAAGGTCCCAAAACTCTCCAAGTATGCTCCATCACTTGTGGCTGACCCCCGTGCAAGGATGCACAAGTTATTTTCGGGTATCTCTGATTTGCTTGTAAATAAATGTTGTACTGCTCTGCTCATAAAAGATATGGATATTGCTAGACTCATGGTGTAATCTGAACAAATTGAAGGGGGAAACTCAAGGAGAGAAGGGTTCACGATCCCAAGAGGACCCATTTTGATGGTGGATTCTCTGGTTCTCGAAGTGGTGGCTTCGGTCACTTCCAACAAGGCCAAGGTTCTGGTACTAAGGTTGCTAATGATTGGGTGTCTCCTGCCAAGGCACCGGTTGGTGGCGGCCAGGGGTATCCTGTGTGTGATAAGTGTGGGAAGCCCCACATGGGAGTTTGTTGGAGGGAATTGGGTGTTTTCTTCGGGTGTGGTGAATAAAAATCACAAGGTTGTTGATTGTCCTAGGAATGCCCGTAGAGGCAAAGGTCAGGTGGCCCAAGGTGGGCAAGGCCAACAAAGAGCTCCACGAGGTGTTTCCCCAAAGAACAATCGGTTCTATGCACTCTATACCCACCAAGACGTTAAGCAAGCTTCGGATGTCGTGACTAGTTTGTTAAAATTCTTTGATTTTGATGCGTTTGTTTTGCTTGATCCGGGTGCAAATTTATCTTTTGTGACTCCTCTGTTGGCTGTTAAATTTGGTTTAAGTCCCAAGGTTTAGAGGGACCCTTTCTCAGTTTATACTCTCTTGGGTGAATCTATTGTTGCGCATAGAGTCTATCATAGTTGCCCTGGTTCTATGCTGCACAAAATCTTTCTGTGTGATCTTGTAGAACTTGAGATGTTTGACTTTGACGTGATTCTTGGGATGGATTGGCTGCATGCATCATATGCCTCTATAGATTGTAGAACCCGGAAGGTCAAGTTCCAACCTCCTGGTGAGCCCATTCTTTAATGGAAGGATGGTGACTCCTCTGTTAAAGGTCGGTTTATTTTCTACCTCAAGGCGCGAAAAATGATTTCTAAGGGGTGCATTTATCATATTGTGAGGGTCAAGGATATGGAGTCCGAAGTGTCTACTCTAGAGTTGGTCCCTGTGGTGAATGAGTTTTTGAATGTGTTTCCCGAAGACTTACCGGGCATCCCTCTTGAAAGAGAGGTAGACTTCGGCATAGATCTTCTTCTGGATACTCATCCTATCTCTATTCCTCCTTATCATCTGGCGCCAGTGGAGTTGAAAGAAATAAATGAGCAGTTAAAAGATTTATGGAGAAAGGTTTCATTCGGCCCAGTATATCGTCGTGGGGTGCTCTAGTCTTGTTTGTAAGGAAGAAGGACGTATCTCTTTGGGTATGTATTGATTATAGGTAGCTGAATATAGTGACCGTTAAGAATAAGTACTTGTCGCCCAAGATTGATGACTTGTTTTACCAGCTTCAAGGAGCTACTCATTTCTCAAAGATTGATCTTTGTTCCGGGTATAATTAGTTGAAACTTAGGGAGTGTGACATTCCCAAGACAGCTTTCCGGACAAGGTATAGGCACTTTAAGTTTGTGGTGATGACGTTTGGCCTAACCAATGCTCCGACCGTGTTCATGGATCTAACGAATCAGACGTTTAAGCCATTCCTTGATAGTTTTCTGGTGGTCTTCTTTTACGACATTCTTATTTACTCCCGAAGAGAGCAAGAGCATGGGTATCACTTGAGGATGGTCCTCCAAACTTTGAGATAGAAGAAGTTGTATGCCAAGTTTAGCAAATGTGAATTTTGGTTGGACGAAGTGGCTTTCCTTGGTCATGTGGTGTCTGGTGATGGTATCAATGTGGATCCGAAGAAGACCGAGGCCCCTGAAGAATTAGCCCAGATCGTTGACTCCTTCAGATATTCGTAGTTTCTTTGGGTTGGCCGGGTATTACAGAAGGTTTGTTGAAGGGTTCTCATCTATCACCTCTCCATTGACTAAATTAACCCAAAAGAAGGTTAAGTTTGTGTGGTCGGATGAATGTGAGTGGAGTTTCTAGACTTTAAAGGATTGACTTACATCGATTCCCTTTTTGACCTTATCAAACGGCTTAGAGGGATTCATGGTGTATCGTGATGCCTCGCAGATTGGGTTGGGTTGTATGCTTATGCAGCATGGTAAGGTAATAGTGTATGTATCAAGGATGTTAAGGGTGCATGGACGTAATTACCCAACACACGACCTTGAGTTGGCGGCAGTAGTTTTTGCCTTAAAGATTTGGAGACACTATTTGTATGGGGTTCATGTCGATGTGCTCACTGATCATAAGAGTTTGCAATATGTGTTCACTCAAAGGGATCTCAATTAAAGGCAAAGGAGGTGGTTAGAACTCCTAAAGGATTACGACATAAGAGTTCTATATCATCCCGGCAAGGCCAATGTTTTTGCCGATGCTCTTAACAGGCTATCTATGGGAAGTGTGGCGCATATTGGGGAAGAAAACAAGGAGTTAGAAAGGGATGTTCACCGGTTAGCTAGGTTGGGTATCAGGTTGGCTAATTCGAGCAATGGTGGTATCCATGTTCAAAGCGGGGTAGAATCTTCCGTGGTGAGTGATGTAAAAGCTAAGCAAGATTTAAACCTATTGTTGCTTGAATTGAAGAAGTTGGTTGCCAAAACGAAGATCAAGGTATTCTTCCAAGGGGAGATGGTATACTCCAGTACCAAGATCGGCTTCGTGTTCCGGATGTGGATGATCTTAGAAGGGTGATTATATGTGAGGCTCACAACTCTCATTATTCTATTCACCCAGGGTCTACCAAGATGTATCGGTATTTGAAAGAAGTGTATTGGTGGCATGGTATAAAGAAAGATATCACTAAATTCGTATCCGAATGTCCGAGTAGTCAACAAGTGAAGGTAGAGCACCAAAGGCCCGGAGGCTTGGCCCAAGACATTGAGATTCCCACATGAAAATAGGAAGATGTGAACATAGATTTTGTGGTTGGTTTGCCTCAGACCTGAAGGCAATTTGATTCCATTTGGGTTGTCATTAATCGGATAACGAAGTCGGCTCATTTCCTACCATTCAAGACTACTTTCGATGCTAAGGATTATGCTAGGTTGTATATCCAAGAGTTGGTGACATTGCATGGCGTGCCTAGGTCCATTATATCGGATCGTGGTAGCCAATTCACTTCCCACTTTTGGAGGTCATTTCAGAAGGGAATTGGAACTAAGATTAAGTTGAGCACATTTTTCATCCTCAAGCCGATAGGAAAGCTGAGAGGACTATTCAAACCTTGGAGGATATGTTGATGGCTTGTGTGTTGGATTTTAGGGGCAGCTGGAATGACCATCTTCCACTCATTGATTTTGCCTATAATAATAGCTTCCATGCCTGCATTGGTATAGTTCCGTTTGAGGCTTTATATGGTTGAAGGTGTAGGTCACTGGTGGGGTGGTTTGAGTTAGGAGAGATGGCACTAGTTGGCCCAGATTTAGTAATAGAGGCCATGGAAAAGGTGAAAGTGATTAGGGAAAGGTTGAAAGCGGCCCAAAGTTGTCAAAAGTCTTATTCCAATGTTGGGAGGAGGGATCTTGAGTTTCGTGTCGGTCATTGGTTAAATATGAAGGTTTCACCTATGAAGGGAGTGATGTGTTTTGGTAAGAAAGGCAAGCTAAGCCCCCAGTATATTGGCCCTTATGAGATCGTTGAGCGAATTAGAGGTGTGGCTTATCGATTGGAGTTGCCTCTGGATTTGAGTTCCATTCACCCGGTCTTTCATGTGTCTATGTTGAGGAAGCTAGTTGGTGGTCCTAGCACCATTGTGCCCTTGGAAAGGATTGAGGTTGAGGAAAACTTGTCTTATGAGGAAATTCTTGTGGAGATCTTGGATAGGCAAGTAAAGCGGCTTCATAACAAGGACGTGGCCTCGGTGAAGGTGCTTTAGAGAAATCAACATGTGGAGAGTGCTACTTCAGAGGCAAAGCTGGACATGGTAAAGAGATACCATCATCTTTTCCAATCTACTCAAGCCTAAGATATTAGGATTCTCCCTTTTTTCTAATGGATCCATTTCTTGCCTTCTTGAGTCTCATGATATTACATGCATGCATACATGTGCACGAAAAAGGATTTTTATAATGTTTTGAATGACTTGAATATGATTTTCATATGACTTTAAAGGCTTTATGGTTTCAAAAAATGAACTATGCATTGTACCATATGTTGGGTGTTTCATGCTCGAAATCAAGCCTTTCAAGCCTTGTTCTTGTATATTCGGGGATGAATGTTCCCAAGAGGGAGATGATGTAAGGACCCGAATTTTTCGAGTGGCGTTACCAAATCTCTTTGAGTTGTCCTGAGAGAACTACGAGGCATCACTCCACAAAAGGCCCACACGGACCGTGTGAAGCTACACAGACCGTCTGGCCTCCTATGAAGGGCCACTTGGTCCAGTTCACGGTAGGAGAAACTTTGAGGTGGAGGAGATTTTTGACCATGTGAGGACACACGGCCACTCACACGGTCCGTATGATGTGTCATGGGCCGTGTGGCCCTCTGTGCAACTCAGTACGCAAAATTTCTAAGTATGGATGTATCATCTCGTAACTTTGGCGTGCGGAAATTATTTCAAGTATCATCAAACGGTCAATGTCATGGCCCGTGTGGAGTCACACGGACCTTGTAGCCGTCTATGTGGTACCCCTTAGCTCCATGTGAATTCCCTCTACGAAATTTCTAAGTAATGGATCACGACCATTGTTCACGGTCGGTGTGACGTCTCACGGACCGTGTGGACCTAACTATTCCAATTTTTTCCTGTTTCATTAACGGAGTTTATGTAATTCTAGTTTATTTTAACTATGGATTCTGACCTTTTACCTATCCTAAACCCCTAATTCAGCTGATACCCCTTCCCTCTTAATTCATTCTCCTAAAACCTTCTACCCCTCATAAGATCACATCCTTACTTCTCTCTGCTCTCCCCTCTCAAGGTTCAAGCAAGGGTTTAATTGAAGTCTAGTTCAAGCTATATCCTTCCCTCAAATTAAGCTCCTCATTCAATGTGGGATTGATTCTTGGTCCCTTTCAACCAAGAAGACCCAAAAATCTTTCAATTAATTTCATGAAATTAGTCTACTTTAAATATGAATTTTCATTACTTGATTTACTTAAATCCAATTGATGTATGAGTTGTATTCTACCTATGATTTCAAATCACATCGATCATTATTATGATGATTTTCATTGAGTTATGAAGTTATGAACATGCATGTCCCCTTTTGAAGTTAATTTATGCATAGGTACTTTATACTATGTTTTAGATGTTGATTTAAATTATGGATTTAATTAGATTAACATTATGATATTGATTTTAACTTGAATCTAGGTCATCCATTCTATACCCACATCATGCATCGCATTGTATTCATGCACATTGGTTAACATGAAAATTATGAAGTGAGTTAAGCCCAAATTATGTTTTTTGAAACTATGATGATATGATTTTAGTAAGGCATTGGTTATGAAAAGAATGTAATCACATACATGTCTTATGATTATGGATCTTTGAGCATCTTGGGTGCTTGCACCATCTCCTATATGTGAATGAGTTATTCCTTGCATGAGCATCATGATTACGATTATGATTTGGCAATTGAGCTTAAATATGCATTGAATGGTTTTGTAATGAACATTGTATCTCTTGAAGCATGTATATGTATAAGTATTCATGTGGTATGTGGTTGACTTAGCACCAATGGATTGGGGGCATTATGGCTATCACCAAGGGTCGTTTCCCTTTTCTTAAACTATGTGCCAAAATAGGAATGTTAACCATTACCGAAATGACCGGGTCATAAGGGATGGTTATTCGTTTATGATTATGATATCATATGTTATATATGATTATGGAAAATCCTTCTAAAATGGTGAGTACCGTAAGGAAGGTGACCATCCACCGAAATGGTGAGTTCCATAAGGTGTGATGTAGATTACCTTTGGCATGTAATCTTCTCCTACCAATGGGAGGTCTTTACTGGACTAATTAATGTAATATCTTGCATGGATTTGATTTGTCGGTTATAGTCCATCGCCACTATATATGATCATTAGATTACCAACCATTCGTCGAATAGTCCAATCCAGGAGTATACTACGGTGAGTCCCATCTTCCAAGGACGAGCCAAATGCTTTTTTATGTTAATTTTAGAATGTTCTCCCTTATTTGAGGGTGAGCCCAAAACTTATCCCAGAATCTATCCTAGCCCCCGTTCTGTTTGACTAGAGGCATTTGTTGGACATTATGTAGACTCTTATGACATCCGTTTGTTATGATTGGTACCTTTCTTATGTATTATTGGAGTGATTTATGGGAAATTCCTATTTGATTATATGTATTTTTTGGTGTGGAAACGTGGGAAGTCCCTAACCCGGTATTGCCCCATAGCGTGAGTCCTATTTCCCCGTCCCTTAGAATTATGTGTTACTATTTGAATGTTATTCTTAAACCGATGATGTGGATTTAGATACTTGAGGCTTGTTTGGGGGCTTTCAGGTTCCCATTCATCATGTCACATCAAGGTCCTAACCCCGGGTCGTGACAAATTTTGACCAAGGAAATGATAATGTGGCTAAATTACACCTAATCAGAATAATCACAATCATGTCAATTTCCTCACAAGAACCAACAAGAAGAATAACAAAACAGCTATAGGATAATAAGATACTATATGAGAAACAAAAATAACTTCACTACAAGGTAGAGTTTCTTAAATCTTGAAATTCCTGCCTCTGTGTTCCTCAACCTGTATATTCGAATATCAAACACACAAACTTAGTTGCAACATTGTTGCCTTGTTCCAACTCACATAAAATATACCTCTATCGCCATTGTAAGTTCTTAGTATCTTTGCCTCCTTCACAATGACCCACTTGCCAAGTATTCACCATTCGTATTAAATGCAATAGTGTAAATAGCTTCCCTAGATTCAAAATGGAAGAGAACCTACTCAATAAAGAACAAACACGTTCAACAAGAACGGTACAAAGATTAGATGATCTGAAAGAAACATAAACACTTACCTCATTCTCGCTCCACTCTCTCCCATCTCCTCACATCTCCACAAAAATAAAAGGAATAGGTATATAGGTATCGATAGTTCAATTGAGTATGAGTAAACAAACCCTATAATACTCGAGACTATCATTTGATAGTTAAAAAGTGTAATTCTATTAAGAGTGACGTAATATCTTCTGTGTTGGTTCCAAGTAGACATAATGAGTTCATATTCATTACCTAAAGTTGTTCAAGCTATGAAGAAGATTCCCGAGTTCAACATCTCATACCTTCATGGTCAAGTCATTTGAAGCACTACACAGAGAAAAAATAAAACAAAACCATTTTGGGAGTCGGCGCACACCAAGAATCCAATTGTTGATTGCTTAAGCAACGCGAAGCACTCACCATCCTTCCCTATCCCCCAAAATTTTTATGTAGTACACAAGATTGATTCAACTAGACCAAGAGGTAGAAAGGACAACAAAAACAGTGTTGTATAAAATGGAATGACGCGAGTATTTTCTTATAAATAGTGAGAACTGTGTTTTGGCAAAATATAGAACCTCTATTGCTTAGCTATGAACAATGGAATTTCAATCATAATCTATGACACAGATGCGTAATACATAATTAATAACCTTGTGCAACAATTATTTATTCAGATTGCTTGTGCCAGCGCCAATTGGACTTCATTTGATGGTCTCCTTAAAAAACACAATAGTCAGCAACTGACGTTTGATTTGAAAGTAAGAGCTTATACAGTATCAAAAAACAAATTAACATGATAAAATTAGAAATACAAAAACTAATAATGATTTAAGGAAGAAAAACTCAATAATATGAGAGGAAGAGTTTCTATTTATTTATCATAGAAAACTATAAAAAGTCTGTTTTTATGGGTGCAATGATCGATTTGGTGCGATTGTGCATTACCTTTTTTTCCATGTTGTCTTTGCTTATGATTTTATAATTCTACTATCATTTTTCTTAATTATATTTTTATAGTAGTCCTACATGTTACCTTACTTTTCTTGAAGGTATATCCCCAAATTGTTGATGCGTAATACTATGTAAAAACGAAAAATAATATACTTATTCAAATATTGTATTCATTAAAATAATACATTATCATATAATACAACAAACCTTAATTATGATATACATTATGACACAATTTTTAACAAGAATCTAAGTAGAGTGTATTTAATGGTCGAAAACATTGTAAACTGTATTTTTTTTGTGAGTTTCATATCATAACTATTCATTGTTATCTTTATCTACTTAAACTATCACATTTGTTATATCAAATGTTGCAAATCTTACGTAAATTACAAAAGTATTTTAACTAGAGTACCTGCAATCATCCTATCAAAGAGCAGAAATAGGGTTGTTAAAAATCAAATCTAACAATAATTCGGGTTGAAAAGTATCATTGGTTTATCGATAATGAATTATTCATTTAGTACTTCGGATAATAATTTTGATTCTTCTTATATTGAGTTATTGGTTTTTAATGGTATCAATATTTTAACAGATTAACTGATAATTCTATAGTCAATTAATAAATTATATTTATATCACTCAATGTATGAAGTCCTTAGTAAACAAACAAGTAAGAGTTAGAAAAAATATAGGATGCAAACAACTTTTCACAGTTCAATTTTTGAGTCATCTATCTACTTGATTCGTTCATCCATCAAAATAGAATAACAAATAAATGTCAAATCATTTCATTGAATCTTGTGATATTTTATTAAATTTAAACAACTCGTTTAAATTTTGAGAAATATGTCTTGAAGAGAATGTCATACCCCAGGAGGGTACCTTAGCATGGACGGCACTTGAGGAACTATTGTTGATTCCCCAAGAGAACAATCTGGCAACATTATTACATCATACTCAACAGCGGAAGCACACTCAAAAAACAACCATCATTTTAGATATATAAAACTCTATTATAGTAATCGTTTCCAATGATCAAGTTTGAAATATAAATAACAATCAACAATCCTCTATTCTATTTTTATAGAGCCTCTATCAAACAATCTAGATGGTACCATGACAGGCCATGACCACCCCAACAAAAGAAATAAAAGAAATACTCAATGAAACTACAAGGGCTCCTCCAAACAGCAAGGAGGGCTCACCAATCATTAAATGAGAAGTTAGACCTCAACAATGAGCTGGTTGAAGTCCCCTATCACATATATTTGCATCATTAATGATGCAGGCCCCAAATAGATGTCAGTACATGGAATATAGTGGTATGTAAAATGGCTAAAGAAAATGAGTAAAGCTCAAACTCATATCAATCAACTGGACTCAAAAATCATGAGTAAAGCTTAAACTCAAATCAATTAGCTAGACTCAGAAATCAACTCATGACAAAATCATGCTTTGAAAATAGACTCAGCGTTACGTAACTCAGTTTAAAACATTGTATTCTCAATCAAGTCTTGCTTAGGAGCTTTTCTTAACCAACATCCAACCCACCACCTTTAGTTTGTGATGCACAACGAAGGTGACATTGTTGCTAAGCATGTTCTAAACTTTCCAAGGTAAAGGACGATCAAACTCTCTTGGATCCAAAGTAAATATCCATCGTTTTTGGACATGAGTTTCTCGAATCAACGGTGCAACTATCCTATGCTTGCAACGTAGTTTATAGGGCAGACTAGTTACCTACTGGCTCCAATATTTGTGCTTAATATTCCTCCCAAGACTAAAATATGCTCATGCCAATCAACTCAAATCTCATCTCATTGGATTTTATCCAATAAACTTAAGTCAATCACTCAATAGCTCAACTGATCTGAATCATCAATCATACATGAACTTAAGACTTTAACACTAACTAAAATGGTCGATTAGACTCCACTCAACCATGCTCATCATGTAAAGTAAGTAAAATGCTCATTAGATGTGCACATATATAGGTAATATGCTGCTAATGCTCAATCATGCTTGTCACTACCCAAGCCTAGGGCCTAGATATAACACGATGAATGGTAAACCCAAAGGGACCCCAAGCAAGCCTTTCTAAGCATGGATAGAACATCTTTGGTTGCAGAAGCATAAGAAATAATAAACAAGTAGCAAATATCTCTAAGGGAAGCGGGACTTTGGACTCATACTATGAGGATGTTATAGGGATGAGGATAAGCATGTATCATGTAGAAAATAAAGTCTAAGGAACAGGTAAGTATGACTCACGCTATGGGGGTAATTGGGGCTTAGGACATCAATCTCATCAATACAACGAGCATTCAACACATAAAAGGAAATAAGGTACTAAAAGAATCTTCCATAATTACAAAGAATAAGAGTCAAGCTCATATTGTACATAACATAATCCTATCCAACAACACCTCTAGTCACGAAAAGAATGAGGCCTAGACATCTCTTGGGCTCATCCTCAATAAATAGTATCCAAAAATTAGACAAGTTTTAGATAAAGCATGAATGTTAGTTGATATTGTCCTTGGAAGCAAAGGACTCACCAATAGCATATCTATGATCGAACCACTTAGTCACATAGTGTAAGAGTATGTAAAGGAGCTCCAGTCCCTACATGGTTAGATCATCTAGGAAAAAAGTATGTGTTTTTACTTGGAATGTAGTAAGTATGTAGGGTGCAAATGCATCAAGGAACATAAGCCATAACTAAACAATATGTATAATCATAGACATTGGATATAGGCTCAATATCTCATAAATGGTCAATGCTTAACGGAACATGCTAGACAAATCATCAAACCACATGAAATCATATACATAGTGGGAAAGGACAACAACAAGCATTTAAGACCAAGAGAGATACTACTTAAAATCACGATGTTCCCTCCACATTGGAAAAAGAGCAGCGTACTTTGCCAAGGTAGACTAAACACTACCCTTACGACATGACCTTTTTGGAAAGTGCAACCACCTTACAATATAGTTTTTTCGGTGGGTTTCACATAATATCCTTACCTTATGACATAGCCTTTTTGGCAGGTTCAACAAATATCCTTACCTTATGACATTTTCTTTTTAGTTGGTCCAAGCCAATATAAGGGATCAATATCATACCTATGGTTACACATAGTTAGGGACAATGGGAGACTACCAAGGTCCTCTCGATGCTAGGTAACAATCCTACAAAATACTTGAAACATAGTTATAGGCATAGCATGCATAGTAGCAGAACATCATAATATCATTCTTTGAGTAGCTGATCAAACATAGTTTATAGCATCAAAGTTAGGGCTTCACATAATTCTTATCATATATGTCATGCTCAAAAGCTCATAGCATACTTATTAGCCCTCTTATTAATCTCAACATGCTTAACATCTATATCTTGCCACAAGGTATTCATCACTTAAGAACTTGGCATGCATCATAATCAAATCATGGTAGGTACATATACATAAGCTTGAACTCGTGCAATTCATAAATAAATTCCATGAGTGGGGTAAAATTAAATCCATAGTCCTTCAAAATTACCCACCAATAACATAAGAGAACTTGGTTAAGACATCATAAAACCATCATTTGAAACATAAATTCCACATGATATTTCATTCTAGAATAATTTACAAGGGTAAACCATCATAAAGTACTTCATATTAACTTCATATGAAAAAGTTCATAAAATCGTCAGGCATAACCTTAACTTAAGAAACTATAAAGGAGAGGGAATGGTTGAGCTTAATGGAGGGAAGGTATCCACTAATAAAAACCCACATATCTTGTGTGATTGGAGATAGAAACCTTGAAGAAATTAAAGAGAAACCAGAAATCCTAGCTTGTACCTTTTGCTTGAGTGCCTTGAGGAACTTTGGAGTGTATTTGGGAGGAGTTTAAGACATAGATTGTTTGTGAGTGAATTAGAATAAGGTTTTCTAGGATTGTATAAGGCTGGAGGGGCTCATTTGAGGCTTAAAATGATGTGATATAGGCTTAGGAAATTAGGAATGGTCGAAATTGCCCTCTTTAAAAGTCTATCAGATGGGACCATGATACCCCAATTACGGGGGTTTGTCCAGTCTATGGGTCGTAAGAAAGGGGGTTTAATTTGATAACATTTTCAGTCCTTAGAAACTGTCCCTTATCCTTAACCTACAACAGGACTTACGATCCATAGGTCAAGATACGGGCTGTCTACTACCTCGTACATTGAACCCCTGAAAATCTCAATTGTAACCAAGACTGACCATTATTTCATGAGCAAGAGTTATGGGCCATGGAAGAACATGAGGCTTGTATTAGTCTTTGTAAATCAGTGGCCTTCCAAACTTTAGCTACCAAAAATGCACACTTAGAACCCCTCGGGCCACTGTACGGCTCGTACATCAACATACGGCCCGTAAGATCCGCCGTGGAAATCACTAATAATGAGAAACTTTTTAGAATTAATTTCTTTTGCACTTTTCATTCTTTTCATAGGTGGGGTCTTACAATATCTCCCACTTAAAAACATTCGTCCCTAAATGTGTTAAAGGAAACTCTAAAGAATGTAATACATGCATCATATGCATGAATGCAACATATGCATCATTAAAACCTTTAAACCATGCTTCTAATAACATTTACAAGAAAAACCCAAAATCATATAACCATGCATAGATGACATGAAAATCACATGCAAAGAAAGAAAGCTCTAAATTAGGAAAAGTCATGGTGCCTTAAGCTTGATTAGAATGAAACAGGTAGGGGTATCGCTTTTTCCTATCCACTTCGGCTTCCCAAGTCGCGCCTTCGACTTGTTGGTTCCTCCATAGGACTTTGATGGATGAAACATCCTTATTTCACAACCCTTTCACTTGCCTATCCAAGATTTCCACAAGAACTTCCTCATAAATTAAATTCTCTTTAACTTTCACCACCTCTAAGGGTACAATGGAATTAGGATCCCCAACACACTTCTTCAACATAGAGACATGGAAGATTGGATAAATCATGCGTATCTCCATGGGAAACTCTAACTCCTATGCAACTCTACCAACATGCCTCAAAATCTGGTAAAGCCCTACATACCTAGGGCGTAATTCTCCCTTCTTGCCAAATCAGACTACACACTTCATAGGTGAAACCTTGAAATACACCAAATCACCAACTTTAAAATTCAAGGTCTCTTCCCCTAGTGTCGGCATAAGACTTTAGCCAACTTTGAGATGTCTTCAACCTTTCCCTTATCATTCTTACCTTCTCTAAAGCTTCCATAATAAAATTCGGACCTAACAAAGCCGTCTTTCCTACTTCAAATCAACAAATGAGGGATCTACAACGTCTCCCATATAAAGCTTCAAAAGGAGCTAATTCGATGGTAAAGTGATAGCTATTGTTGTAAGCAAACTCTATGAGTGGAAGATGCTCGTCCTAACTACCCTTAAACTCCAAAACACAAGCCCTAAGAATATCTTTGAGATTTTGAAAGCGCTCTCGGCTTGGCCATCCTTTTAAGGGTGAAAGATCGTACTAAGCATAAACTTCGTATCAAGTCCTCTTTGGAAAGACCTCCAAAAGTGCGATGTGCACTACACAACATGATCCGATATAATAGCCAATGTAACCCATGTAATCTCATGAACTCGTGAATATATAACTTGATGTAATCTTCAACATTGTAGGTTGTCTTAAACGGTAGAAAGTGAGCCAATTTTATCATTCTATCAACAATAACCCAAATGGAATCATACTGCTTCCTAGTCTTAGGAAAGCTAATCACGAAGTCTATATTGATCTCTTCCCACTTCCAAGTAGGGATTTTGATATCTTGTGCTAGGCTACCTCACCTCTGATGTTCGGCCTTGACTTGCTTGCAATTTTGGCAACTGACTACAAATTTGGCAATATCCTTTTTCACATCACACTACCGTTACACTTCCCTAAAATCTTTATACATTTTCGCAGAACTCAATTGAACAGAATAAGACGAATTATGTGTCTCTCTAAAGATCAAATCTCTCAACTCATCTATATCGGGCACACATATTCATCCTTGGTTCCTAAAAACACCGCCTCCCCCGATGGAGAAAACCTCCACCTTGCCATCCTTCACCAATAACTTCAATTCCATCAAAGCAGGGTCAAGGTCTTGATTAGATTTGACTTCTTCAATCAAGGAAGGCTTGGAACCATCTACCACCATTGCACCACCATTTTCAGCTTCATTGAATCTAACCCCCAACCTATCCAACTGAAGGACCACTATTGCAAATTCTTTTTTTCTATCCTCAACATGAGCCACACTCTCAATAGACATGCTACTTAGGGCATCGACCATAAAATTAGCTTTGGTCGAATGGTAATGCATGCTCATGTCATAATCCTTAAGGAATTCCAACTATATTCTTTGCCTCAAATATTAAGATCTCTATGGGTGAACATGTATTGGAGGCTCTTGTGTCGATGAATGCATCTTAATGAACCCTATACAAATAAAGACGCCATAGTTTCAAAGAAAATACCATGACCGCTAGCTCAAGATCATGGGTAGGATAATTACGCTTATGCATCTTTAGTTGCCTAAAAGATAGGCATGACTTTGCCATTTTCCATCAATATCCATCCCAAAATGAATCTTGAAGCATTATAATACACCATAAACACTTCCAACCCTACTGGTAGAACCAAGATAGGAGCAGACGTAAGCTTGTCCGTGAAAGCTTGAAAACTCCTTTAACATTCATCGGTCCATAAAAATTTGATTTATCTTGTGTCAACCTGAAAACTCCTTTAACATTCATCGGTCCATACAAATTTTTCTTTATTTTGTGTCAACCTTGTCAGAGGAGAAACCATTCACAAATCTCTGATAGTATCCTGCCAAACCCAAGAAACTCGTAATATCTATCTAAGTCTAGGGTCTAGGCCAATTCCTTATTACTTTTGTCTTCTTTGGGTCTACTTCGATCTATTCACCCGACACCACCTACCCTAAGAATGAAACTTCCTTCAACCAAAAGAGACATTTTCCAAACATGGAAAATAGCCTTTCTTCCCTCAATAATTTCAACACTACCCCTAGATTCTTAGCATGTTCTCTTCACTTAGAAAATGAATCAAAATGTCATCAATAAATACCTCCAAAAGTATATTGAGGTAGGGTTTAAAGATCCTATTTATGAGATCCATAATTGTCATCGGAGCATTGGTTAGGTTGAAGGACATCACCACAAACTCAAGATACTCATATTGTGTTTGGAAAGCCATTTTGGGAATATCACACTCCCTCGCCCTGAATTGATGATAGCCAAACTGGAGGTTAATCTTTTAGAAGTGACTAGCCCATTGAAATTGATCAAATGGGTCATATAACCAGGGTAGGGGATACTTGATCTTAATGGTGACCTTATTAAGTTGTTGATAGTCAATACACATTCTAAGTTAGCCATCTTTTTTCCTTACAAACAACATCGGTGGACCCCAAGGCGGCTTACTAGGTCTTATAAAACTTTTCTCTGACAAATCTTTCAATTGGTCCTTCAACATGTTTAACTCTGAAGGAGCCATTTGGTAAGGAGGAACAGAAATGGGTTGAGTATCAGGGAGGGGGTCTATACCGAAGTCTATTTCCCTTTCGGGAAGGATGTAGGGTAGTTTATCAGGAAAGGCATCAAGAAACTCATCGACCACTAGAACCGACTCAATAGAAAGGGCCTTAGACTTGCCATCCTTAACATATACAAGATGGTAAATACAGCCCTTGGAAATCAACCTTTGAGCCTTCACACGAGAGATGAACCCACCCTTGACAATCGAATCATGACCTTCCCACTTAAGGAGATGTTCATTGAGGAATTGGAAGCTAGCCTTATGAGTTCTACGATCAATGGTAGCATGGCATGAATAACCAATCCATCCCAAGAATAATGTCAAAATCTACCATATCAAGTTCAACAAAATAACAAGGCAAGATGTTGTGCAATATAAACATATGATAACCTCTCTATACTCTTTGAGCAAGAATGGACTCAGTGATGGGGTAGACACTTCAAAGGGTTCACATTATAGTTTGGGATACACATGAAGCCTATTAGCAACAAATGGAGTCATTAAAGAAAGAGTGGCACCTGGATCGAATAAAGCATACACATCAAAATCATAAACTTTTATTATGCCATTAACAATATTGAACGCCTCATCCATCTGTTGCCTTCCTTGGAGAGGATTAAACTAGTTATGGTGTGGAGAACCTCCTTCTTTACCACCTTGTGCTCATTGATCACCATGAGCACCTTGTCCTTGAGGTTAGATATCACTACCCTTGGTTGGACAATCCCCAACCTTGTGGCCCATCTTACCACAAACCGAAGCAAGCACCCATTTTCCTCAAACATGCACCACTATGATTCCTTCCACATTTTAGGCACCTTGGGAGAGTCATCCCACTGTTTCACCCTTGAGCTCTAGAGTTTGGAACCCTATCATTAGCAAACCTTTGTCCTTGGGCGTTGGAGGACCCTTGGCCTTGAAATTTGTGGCTTTGTTGAATACGACCACATTGTGTGCCTTGAAAACCTCCATCAAGTTGAGGCCTCTTGGAATCCTCCATCCTTCTCTTCCTAAGCTTCTCCCCCTTAAGTTGTTTAGTCTGTGTCATAAGTTGATATATGTCCATATCATCTATGAGCATGGCGGTATGACACTCTTCATTGATCAAATTAGATAGACCCAAGACAAACATGTGCATCTTTGCCCTAGCTTCGGAAACCAAGTGAGGAGCATACTTTGAGAGATCATCAAATTTAAGGAAATAGTACCTAACAGTCATATAACTTTTCTTGAGGTTCATGAACTCTGTCGTCTTTTCTCCCCTTAGTTCAATCGGGAGAAAGCAGTCAAGGAAAGATACTTTGAATTCCTCCCAAGGAATGGGCTCATCATCCACCCTCTTCATATTCCATTGGTTGTACCATGTTTGAGAAAGGCCCTTGAATTGGTAAGGCTCTAATTTTGCTTTCTCTTCCAAACTTACCCCTATGATATCAAAGACGTTATACACTTTGACAATGAACTCTTGGGAGTCTTCTTCCACCTTTTAGCCATAGAATTTTGGGATATTCATCCTTGTAAAATACCTCACCCTTGAAGTTGAGGTAGGAGAAAGAGGAGCTTGAACTCCTTGGTTAGCCATGGCCCTTTCCAAAAGAGTGACCACATTTTGGTACTCAGCGCGTGTGACTCCTTTTTCTTTTATTGGAGAAGCTTATGGGGATGGAGAGGTTGATTCATCCTCGGGAGTGGAAGCTCTTTGCACCATTCATCTTAATCATGTTCTAGAAGAGCAAATACCACCCATTAGTAATAGGAAAACTCATTTCAAATCAAAAACACGACCTAGAGTATGAAGAAGTGAGTCATTTCCTAAAATGCATTATAGCCCCTCATTTATAGTTATGTCGCACGTCACAACCACAAACAATACTCTACTCCGTATGGTGTGTTAAACCTTTTAGGACCATTAACAAACCTAGTGCTCTAATATCAAGCCTGTCACGACCCAAGCCTAGAACATAGATGTGACCCCTAAATAAGCCTTCCTAAGCATGTATAGCACATCCTTGGTTGTGGAAGAATAATAAATAATAAACAAGTAGCAAATATTTCTAAGGGAAGCAAGACTTTGGACTCACACTATGGGGATGTCACATGGAAGAGAATGAGCATGTATCACGTAAGAAATAAAGTCTAAGGGGCTGGTAAGTATGACTCACATTATGGGGGGAATAGGAGCTTAGGACTTCCATCTTATCAATACAACAAGAATTCAACACATAAAAGGGAAAGAAGAACTAAGAGAATCTTCCATGATTACAAAGCATAAGATTCAAGCTCATAACATACATAAGATAATCATATCCAACAATACCTCTACTCACGAATAGAACATAGTCCAAGACATCTCCTGCGCTCACCCTAAATAGATAGTATCAAAAAATTAGACAAATTCTAAATAAATCATGAAAGTGAGTGGATATTATCCTTTGAAGTGGGGATTCACCAATAGAAAATCTAGGATCGAACTGCTTAGCCACGTAGAATAGGAGGATGGAAAAGAGCTCTGGTCCCTACATAATTATATTTTGTAGGCAAAACGTATGCGTTAGTACTTGGAATGTACTAAGTATGTGAGGTGCAAATGCATCAAGGAACATAAGCCATAATTAAACAATATGCATAATCATAAAACAATGAATATAGGCTTAATATGTAATGCATGGCCTATGCTTAACTGAACATGGAAGAAGAATCATCAAATCATATGACATGATACACATAGTGGGAAGGGAACATTACCGACATTTAAGACCAAGCGAGCTACTACTTGGAATCCCGATGTTCACTTTACACCGGACAAAGAGCAGTCTACTTTGCCAAGGTAAAAGAAACACTATTCTTACAAAGCCTTTTCGAAAAGTGCCACCACTTTAGCACAACCTTTTCAGTTGGTTTCACATGATATCATTACCTGTGGTGTACCCTTTTCGGTAGGTTCAACAAATATCTTTACCTTACGACATTGCCTTTTTAGTAGGTGCAAGTCCATATTGGGGATCAGTATCATACCTAGAATGGCACAAAGTTAGGAACAATGGGAGACTACCAAGGTCCTCTCGTTGCTAGGTCACAATCCTACAAAATACTTAAAACATAGTTATAGTCATAGCATATATAGTTTAAAAACAACATAATATCATTATTGGAGTAGCTTATGAAACATAGCTTATAGCACCAAAGTTGGGGCTTCACATAATTCTTGCCATTCATGTCGTTCTCATGCGCTCATAGAATACTTATTAGCCCTCGTGTTAGTCTCAACATGCTTAACACACATATCTTGCCACAAGGCATTCATGTTTTAAGAACTTTGCATGCATCTTAATCAAATCATTGTGGGTACATATACATAAGCTTAAAATCATGTAATTCATGAATAAATGCCATGAGTGGAGTAAAATAATTCTTTAGACATTATTATTACATCTGGTAAAATTATACTAATACCCCTATATGAGAGGCACTTCCATAACGCGCCTACCTAAACTCCATTGGCTAATCTAGGCCAAAATTGTGATCAGCATGATAAATTATGTGGAAAATATCTTGGTTATTTTTAGAGCAATTGGATCGGAAGATAAATTTTTGAAGTGAAAATGCAATTCCAGAAAAGTGCGTAAGATGTCTGCATCATGGACTTACACTTGGATGTGATCCCAATATTTCCACGAGATTAGGAAACTCAATCGGAAAATTTTCAACGAAAATGTCTGCGATGCGAACTTGGTATGCCAAGGGAAAAAATTTCTATTTTGCATGAGGGGCATTAAAGAGTTTTCCCAACCCCTCCTAAACATAAAACACGATAAGAATAGGTCATTTTTTTTTGCCTAACAAGGGGTTTCAAAACCAATTCCTAAGCTTTCAAGGATATGCTAACAAAAGCTAGGGCTAAGAAGAGAAAGAGGAATGGGAGGGTTTCAAGTTCAAAGGTAAAGATCGACAGAGGATTGATTAGTTTTCCAAATTTAGGGGATTGAGTTCATTTGTCTGTCCCATGTCTAGTTGAGTCGAGTTTGCAAGTAATAGCCGAATAATACAAATCCTATGATTTTAAGTTTTTAGGTTTTTTGCACTTGCTTGAGTTCTCCTGTATATACTTGAGTAAATTGATGAGTTGCATTTTTATTACCATGAAATTGGAATAAATCGTATGCTTGATAGTAGCCTTAAATTTAATTGTTTTCCCATATGTTGACTAAATTGAGATCATGAATATAATTTTCTACGTTGAGTAAGTTGAGCATGAGGAGTACATTTGCTTTTTTTATGTATGCATGTGATAAATATGTAAGATGCCTTATATGTCAAGCATAATTGATATGATATTAACTGATGGTAATAGTGAGAGACTTGCATGATGTGAGTTGGAGTCTTGAGTTGCATTACATTGAGTGCTATCTTAAGTTACTGAGCTATTTGAGAAATTGAGTTGAGTTGTTGGAGATGATTCAAAGAGATGAGCTTGAGTGGATGTTCATGAATACATTTTAGTCTAGGAAGGAGTAATGAGTATTGAGTTGGTTAACAAGAACACCCAGAATAACGTTGCCCACATAGGACAGTCGTGCAGTTAACTTTAGCGTCTTATGTCCCAATAGATGGACACTCTCTTTGGATCCAAGAGAGAGGGAGAAGTTGACATCCTTTACCTTGAAAAGTTTAGGATGGACGTGGAAACGACCTTTGCTTCATTGTGCATCACCGAATTCATAGTAGTGGAGAGTTTTTAGTTAGAAAAACTTCCAAGCAATACTTGATTAAGCATATCATGATATACGAACTGTGTTGCTTTAAACATTGACTTTAATTTTTGAAACATGACTACAAACATTAAACTTGCATCATTTATTTGAGTTGAGTTATAAGATGATGGGTTGAGTCTTGAGTCAAGTTGGGCGATTAGAGTTTGAGAATTATCTATTTTCTTGAGCTATTTTACATATGAGTATATTCCATGCATTGATGCCCAATCAGGCCTACATCATTAATGATGCAGACACAGGTTATAGAAGACATTAGTAGGCGCACTGTTGAGCTTCAACTTCCATGTTTCCAAAGTTAGTGAGCCCTCCTTGCTGTCCAGGGGAGTTGTTCTTTCATTTTATTAAATATTTATATTTTCTCTCAGATGGGTAGTCAAGGCTAGTCAATGTACCATCTAGATGTTTAGAGGTATAGGCTTCATCGATTACAAGTAGAGAACTTTTGAGCACTGTTTATTGCGCTTTTAAGCATGGTCAATCGATGTGGTTTAATAAGAGCTCTGTTTCTACATTGATGACTGGTACTTGATTAATTCTTCCGTATTTGAGTAAGATGTGATGATGACACTAGGTGGTTCTCTTGGGAAATCAAAAATGGTTCTTCAAGTGTCAGCAACACTGAGGGTACCCGCCTGGGGCTGACAATATTTGTATTAGAGCACAAAGTTCAAGTGTCCTAGGGAGTCTATGAAGTTGTGCCTAGTAGAGTCTTTTTTATGGTTCTGTTGTGCACCATACTTTATAAGAAAGAGGCTATGGGACATTATGAAGGGTTACCCTTTATCGTCTTCAAAGTTCGTGAGATAGAGTTTAACTCTATATAACTCTTTTGTAATTCATGGGTTGCACACTTGCAGATCATCCCTCCTAAGCGTAGGGCCACCTGAAAAATGCTTCAGCTAGCAATGATGAGAATCCCCCATCAAAAGTGCCTACCAAATTGGAGATAAGAGGTTGAGGCCGACCTACTAGGACAGCGGGACTTCCACAGGTGCCTACTACTCCACTTGCTCCTACCACTAAGGCTGATTTCAGGGAGCTGTTACTATGCTCACCCAGTTGGTATCCCCGCAGAGTGGGGGCCAGGGTTTATAGGATCCTAGTTTTAGCTCCAGGAGCCATCAGACTCCACAAGACTTAAGACTTCCTGAGGATGAACTCGCCAGTCTAAACAAGGTCCAGGGTTGAGGAGGACCCCCAGCACTTCATTGGTGAGATGTGGAAAGTGTTGAAGGATATGCATGCGATCGAGATCCAAGGTGTTGAATTTGCCTCTTATCATCTTAAAGATGTGGCAAATGTGTGGTATAACCAGTGGGAAGAGGGCTGAGGTGAGGATACGAAGCCTGCCGAGTAGATTGAGTTTGAGGGTGCCTTCCTTGACCACTTCTTTCCCCAGGAATTTATGGAGGTGAACATTAAGGAGCTTGTGAATCTGAAGCAAGAATAGTTTACTACCAAGGAGTACAACCTCAAGTTCATCTATTTATCCAAGTATGCTCCAGAGATGGTTCAAGACATGAGGGCAAGGATAAGAATTTTTATATCTGGCTTGTGAAAAGCATATGAAGGAGTGTAAAGTGACTCTTCTGATCCCTGACATGGACATGTCTAGACTCATGGTGTATGCTCAACGACGTGAAGAGGACAAGAAGAGGGATAGAGAGGAGTATTTGCGTAAGAAGGCTAAGTCAGTAGGGCATGTGCCTAGCCAAACCAAGTAAAATAAATGAGATAAGTCATACTTTCAGAAGAGGAATCTAGGATATGCACCATCATCAGCTAGTGCACCAACTCCATATAAAGGATATGATCGAAAATTCCAAGGTTAATCGAACTTTAGAGCACAAGGTTCGCAGGCCAGTATGACCCTTGGATCGAAAAGAAAGCCACCTTGTGAGAAGTCTATCAGGAAATATTTGGGAGAGTGCAAAGAGTGAAGAAATGGTTGTTGCAGGTGTGGCTAGACAGGTCATTTTCAGAGGGAATGTCCACTTTATGGAATAAGGCAGAACCATCCACTACAGTATCACCACCCAAAGGTAACCAGAGAGGTATTGCAACCAAAGACAGGCGGTGGAACAAATTATCTATATGCAATGAGGAATCGATTGGACCAAGAGGTTGCACCAGATGTTGTGATAGGTATGCTTTGAGTCTTTACCTTTGTTTGTTATGCTTTGCTGGATCCGGGTGCAACTGTGTCCTTTGTGACGCTATATGTGGCGAGTAAACTTGAGATTCCTCCTAAGTGTTTACTTGTGCCTTTCTTTATTTCTACTCCTATTGGTGAGTCTATTATAGCCCAGAGAGTCTATAAAGATTGCATAGTGGCCATCCACCTTAGGTATACTCTTGTTGATTTGATTGAGTTAGATATGGTTGACTTTGATGTAATTCTTTGTATGGACTGGCTTCACGCCTACTATGCCTTTTTTGGACATAGATCCCGAACTATCAAATTTTAGTTTCCAAATAAGCCTATTATAGAGTGGAAGGGAGATTCCATTTTTCCTAACAGTAAGTTATTTCTTACCTTATGTTTAGGAAGTTAATGCTTAGCGGATGTATCTATAGCTCGTGTGAGTTACATCTGACGATGTCGAGCCTTCTACCCTTGAGTCTATTTTCATTGTATGTGAGTTTTCTGAAGTGTTTTTTGAGGACCTACCTGGAGTCCCTCCTGATAAGGAGATTGATTTCGAGATCAATGTTCTTCCCAACATCCAACCTATCTCTATTCCAGCTTATAAGATGGCCCCCGCTGAGCTAAAAAAGTTAAAAGTGCATTTTAGAGATTTTCTAGAGAACGTCTTTATTAAGCCAAGTATTTCTCCTTAGGGTGCCCCTATCCTATTCGTAAGGAACAAGGATGGTTCACTCAGAATGTGCATTGACCACCACAAAGTGAATAAGGTGACAGTCAAGAATAAGTATCCCCTCTCGAGGATTGATGACTTGTGTGACCAACTTCAAGGTGCCGCTGTTTTATCAAAGAAAGAGCTGAGATCAGGCTATCGCCAGTTGAAAGTGAGAGAATGTGTCATCCCGAAGATGGCATTCGGAACTCAATATGGTCACTTTGAGTTTTTGGTGATGTTCTTTAGATTGACAATGCACCTGCAACTTTCATGGACTTGATGAATAAAGTATTCAAACAGTACCTTTACATGTTTGTGATTGTGTTTAACAATAATATTATGGTACATTCTAGAGATGAGGAGGAACATGCAAATCACCTTTGAATCTCTTTACAAACCCTAATGGATAATGAGTTATATGCAAAATTTTCAAAGTGTGAATTTTTTCTCAAATCTGTGGCTTTTCTAGGCCATGTTGTCTCGGGCGATGGTATTAGAGTGGACGCTCAAAAGATCGAAGTAGTTAAGATATTGCCTAGACCAACCTCTCCAATTGACATAAGAAGCTTTTTGGGTTTGGGCTTGCTATTGTCGTAGATTTGTTAAGAGGTTCTCTACCATATCTGCACCATTGACTAGATTGACTCAGAAAAAGGTAAAGTTTTAACGGTCTGATGAATATGAGAAGAATTTCCATGAGTTGAAAACAAGATTGACTACTGCACTAATTTGGACCCTGCCTGATGGAAAAGAGGATTTCGTAATATATTATGATGTGTCTAGAGTCGGACTGGGTTGTTGTCACGCCCTGGGGTTAGAATCTAGATATGACACGACGATTGGAGACCCAAGAGTCCCCAAACAAGCCTCAAGTATCTGTAACCACATCATCTGTTAGAGAATAACATTCAATCACATAGTCATATAGTCAATAAGATCTCAGGAATCATTCTAGTAATACGAAAACAATATAATAGTCATAGCAACCAGATACAAGAAGAGTGCACATAGTGCCCAACAATACCTCTAGTCAAAGGAACGGGGGCCAGGACAAGTTTCGAGCTCACCCTCAATAAAAGAGAACATTCGTCATAACAATTAAGAAGATAGCTGGCTCGCTCTTGGAAGACGGGACTCACCACAATAACTGCAAGAATGGACTATCCATCAAACGGCTGGCATTCAAAGTGTTCGGCCCCTACATGGTAAAATCATGTAGGCATAGAGTATGCATTAGTATGTTTGAATGTACTAAGTATGCGGGCATGCAATGCATATGACTTACCAAACCTGTATTTCAATGTTAGATGACAAGGGCATATACTATAGAAAGAATCATATATCAATACAAGATGCCATGAAATTTATGATGCATGTAATGCGTCAATGCTCCTATATAGTGGGGATGAACCATAACTGACAAATCAAATCCATGCGAGCTATTACATAAATTAGTCCGATAAAGACCTCCCATCAGTAAGAGAAGTTTACTTGCCAAAGGTAATCTACATCACACCTTACGACCCCGCTTTTTGGTGGAAGATCACCTTCCTTACAACCACGCTTTTCAGAAGGATTTTTCATACTCATATCATATCGTAGCATAGCATAAACATAATAAACGAATATCCATTCCTTACGACCCGGTCTTTTCGGTAATAAAGATCGTTCTTATGTTGGCATATAGTTCAAGGAAAGGGAGAGGGGCCTTGGGGATAGCCCTGACGCCCCCAATCCATCGGTGCTAAGTCATCAATATCCCACATGAATACTTATACATATACGTGTTGTCAAGAGATTAAATGTTCACTTCAAAACGTTCAATGCATACATAGGCTCAAATGCCAAACCATAAAATCATAATCATAATACTCATGTAAGGAATAACTTATCTACACATATACGATATGGTGCGAGCACCCATAATACTCATAGAGCCATAATCATAGACATATCAATGATCACCTTCTTGTCATAACTAATGCCTTACCAAAATCATATCATAATCATTTCATAAAACATAATTGGGCTTACCCCACTTCATAATTTCCATATACCATTGCTCATGAATGTAATGTAATGCATGATGTGAGTATAGCATGGGTAACATAGATTCAAGTTAAAATCAACATCATAATATGAAATTTAATAAATCCGTAATTAAATCAACATCTAAATCATAGTAATAGTCACCCATGCATAAATCAATTTTAAAGGGGACATGAATATTCATAATTTTATAACTCAATGTAAATCATTATAATAGTAACCAAAATGAATTGAAATAATAGGTAAAATACAGCGCACACACTAATTAGATTTAATAAAATCAAAAAATAAAATTTCATACTTAAAGTGACTAAAATTCATGAAATAGATTGAAAGGAATTTTTGGTCTTCTTGGTTGAAAGGGACCAAGAATCAATCCCACGTACCTTGATTGAGGAGCTGAATTTGAGGGATTAATTAGGCATGAATTGGACTCCAATGGAACCCTAGCTCGATCTTTGAGAGAGGAGTGTAAAGAGGAGTAGGAAGGTTATCTTGTGAGGGGTAAAATGTTTTTAGGAGAATGAAGTAAGATTGGAGGGGTTTAAGCTGAATTAGGGGTTTAGAATAGATAAAAGGTTACAGTTCTTAATTAAAATAATTCTAAATTACATAAACGCTATTAATGAAACGGACTAAAATTAGTCCCGTCAGGCTTACACGGTCTGTGAAACGTCACACGGCCCGTGAATAGTAGTCGTGATCCCCTACTTAGATTCTCATAGAGGAAAATTTTACGAAGCTAAGTCGTATCACACGGATGGATGCACAGTCCGTCTGACTCCACACGGGCCGTGACACCGATCCTGTAACGGTAGTTGAAATATTTTCTGCACGACAAAGTTACAAGATGGTACTTCCATACTTAGAATAATTTTACCGTAGTGAGTTACACAGAGAGCCACACAACCCATGTCACATCATAAGGACCGTGTGAGTGTCTGTGTGCCTTCACTTGGCCACAATTCCCTTCCGTCCCAAAGTTGTCCCAACCGTGAACTGGACTTAGTGCCTCTTCACGGGAGGCCACATAGGCCGTGTAGGCTCCTCCGTTGAGGGGTACTTGGCAGTTCATCTGGGAAAATCCCAAGACACTTGGGTAATGCCACTCAAAAAGATCCAGGTCATTACAGTTGTGTGTTGATACAAAGGGGAAAAATGATAGCTTATGCTTCAACACAGCTTAAGGTTCATTAGAGGAATTATCTGACTCATGATCTTGAGTTAGCAGCGGTGGTGTTTGCTCTCAACATTTGGCACCATTATTTGTATGGAGCACATGTTGATGTCTTCACAAACCATAAAAGCCTGCAATATGTCTTACCTAAAGGGAACCTTAATTTGAGGCAGAGGATATGACTCTAATTGCTCAAGGATTATGTCATGAGCATCTCTACTACCTAGGTAAATCTAACGTAGCTGCTGATGCTCTTAGCGGGTTGTCTATGGAAAGAACTGCTCATGTTAAGGAAGAGAAGAAGGAGCTAGTTAAAGAGGTTCACAGAATGGCATGATTGGGAGTTCAACTAGATGAATCTAGTGGCGGTGGTGTTCTTGTGCAAAATGGGTCTGCATCAGCTCTTGTAGTAGAAGTGAAGGAGAAGCAAAACCAAGACCCTATCTTATTATAGTTGAAGGCAGACGCGTATAAGCAAAAGGCGATGACTTTCGCCAAAGGGGGAGATGGAGTGATGAGGTACCAAGGCAGACTGTGTGTTCCTAACATTAATTGTATACGAGAGAGAATCATGCTAGAAGCACACAACACTAGGTATTTGATTTATTAGGGATCAACTATGATGTTCCATGATTTGAGGAAGGTTTATTGGAGGAATGGAATGAAAAGAGATATTGCTGAATTTGTTTCCAAGTGCCTGAATTTCCAATAAGTGAAAATTGAGCACCAAAGATCATATGGAGTAGCTTAAAACTTTGAGATTGCATAATGGAAATGGGAGATGATCAGCATGGACTTCATCACAGGCTTACCAAGGTCTCGCAGACAACATGATTCAATTTGGATGATAGTTGATAGGATGAAAAAATTTGCGCACTTTTTGGCATTAAAGAGGACTGGCTGTAAGGACCTGGACATTGTATGACTTCAATAGAGCTTGCAAATTTGGTTCCAGAAAGTTTTGGACCAAGTTGACACTTCATGGAAGTCATCACGGTTCTTGTGATGCTTTACGGACTATGTGGAGCCGGCTTGAAGTGGCCCTTGGCCTTGTGTGGGGTGTGAGGGCCTTAATGTGGAGCTTGGGACCAAGGCATACCACACTTTGATCGGACACGTCTGTGTGAGGCCATACGGACTGTGTGGTGGACCGTATGGTAGCTTTGAGCTTGAGACTCCATAGTATTGAGCCTAAGGCAAGTGGCACGGCCCCTCTCACGGATCGTATGGTACTTCACAATCTGTGAGGCCCTCCCATATAGGTGCCGAAGTGAATGTTTTCTAAGTATTGGATCAATGTCATGGAACTTCATCGTGGAGAATTATTCTGAAAGAAATGGTAGGGAGGAGTACATGGACTATGTTGCTTGGTATGGTCCGTATAACACTTCCGTATGGGTTACCATTTTGAGCCTTCATCAAGAAGAATCATTTTCAAGTCTTGGAGTACGGGCAAGTATACGGTGCGTATAGTGACTTACGGACCATATACCCTCTCCCTAAGACCTTAACTTCAATTTTTCTATGCATTTCATTAATGGCATTTTCATAATTATGGTTTATCCTAAGGGTCTTTTGTGACTTTCTATGCTACCTAAAGACATTGGAACGGCCTATACTTAATTTCTTTCATTCAAATTCACTCTTACACTTAAGAACTCTCTTATAGAACTCTTGTGAAAACTAAGCTTGTGAATCAAGGGAAGGCTCTTTCTTCTTCAAATTGCTTCTTGAAACTCCTCTATTAGCTAAGGTATGTGAGATTGATTCTTGGTCCCGTTCAACCAAGAAGACCCAAACTCTTTTACATTCAATTTCATGTAATTTTAGCTTACTTTAAATTTGGGTTTTCAATATTATTGTTTATTAATTTCAATTGTTGTATGGGCTATGTTTTATTGTTGATATTCAAGTGATTTAAGCCCTAATATGATGAATTTCATTGAAGTTATGAAGATATGAATGTGTATGCCTCCTCTAAATCATGATTTGAGCATGGGTAATTTATATTATTGTTTAAATATGAATTTTACTTACGGATTTACTTGAATTTTATAATGTATTGTTGATTTAAGATTGAACCTCTATTCCCATGCAATTTTCACTTCATTTATGGCATATGCATACACGACAATGGTTTTTTGATGTTTATGAAGTGGGTTAAGCCCATTTATGTTTATATATATGATTTTGATAAGATTATGGTTATGAAAAGAATGTGATCACATAAATGTCTATGATTATAGCTCTTTGAGTGATTATGAGTGTTTACACCACTATGTTTATGGAGCAGCGATTGAGGTCTAAGGTAGGGTGGGCTATCCCCAAGGATCCATAATATTTTCTCAAAAAGGTGCTCCAAGGGAGTTATCCTTATGCATGAAAGTATTACAGAAGTACATTTTGGCTATTTCTCCTAAGTATGGATGAATAATAAATGTGATTTAGCCTTTAATCCGAAATATGCATGTAAATGATTTGAAAGTCTTATGTCTAGTTTACAAGCGCCAAGAGCACGCGCGCGCGCTTGCGCGCGTACACACACACACACACACACATATATATATATGTGTGTGTGTGTGTATTCTAGTAGGATGATAACCTAGCACCGATGGGATAGGAGGTAGGATAGGCTATCCCCAAGGGTACATACTCTTTTCTCTTGAAGTATATGCCAAACAAAGGTATGTTTATGCCTTTTGTGGATAATGAATGATTATGGATCTATCTTTGGCAAGTAGGTCACCTCTTTATCCGTTGTAGGGAAGGCGATAGAGTTCCAAGTTATAGTTCACTTGATCTTATGTTTGTTACGGTCCTATCCTCAATATATTTGACGTACTTTTGCATTCACGCATCATGCACTTCATGGAATATTGATATAAACTATTTACTTGTTATATGATTCTTTCTACATATATTCCCTTGTCATCTAACATCGACTGTAGGTGTAATGAGCTCATGTGCATTACATGCCTGCATACTTAGTATATTCAAACGTACTAATGCATACTTTTTGCCTACATGATCTAACCATGTTGGGATCGGAGATTACCTTCTCGTATGATGTCTAGATTGGATCTTGAGATACTTGTTATGGTGAGTCCTATCTTCCATGGACAAGCCAGCATTCCTCTACTTATGATTTCTTGTTTACATTATTTACTTTGAAGGTGAGCCCAGGACATGTCTTGATCCCGTTTGACACAGGGGTGATTTTCTTTTTCCACAAAACACCACTGGTTAGCAGTCTACACGCACATAAACTTCAACCATACTCACAATGCAACACACTTAAACAGTTTGCACACTTAGGCAAATTAACTTATAGAACACTTAGCCAGATTACAGGAAACAATTCCCAACCTTTTATTAATATCTCAATAACAAGGAAAAGGCTTCACGAAATAGTCCAAGGCACAAAACACACTCTTCTGCCTTAGACTGATTTTCCACCCCTTTAAATAGTTTCTGCATTAGACAGTTACAAACTGCACATGTTTGACACCTAGCTGCCACATCAGAATTCCACTTAGTCTTTACAACAGTCATATTCTAACAAATAAGTCTAAATTCAAATTTAAACTAAGTCCAGCATGTGCCTCGCACATGCCCTATGCCTTTGGCGAATTTAGCCACTACCACACTTAGAATATTTTTTTGCCATTGTCAACACTTAGTTTTATTTTTGACTTCTTGCTAGCACTTTGTCAACATGCCCATCAGTCTTGCCTTGCCATCTTCAAGTCCCAAAGCCTTGCCTTGTCAAGCCAACCCATTGCCTAGCCGTGCCAAGGTTAGCCTTGTCAAGCGGCATGCTGCCTTGCCTTGCCAATGCCACTGCCTTATCTTGTGCTCAAGTCTGCCTGACCATCACCCCAGCATACTTGGTCATTGTGTCTAAGCTCACTTGCTTATACTCAAGTAGCTTAACATCTTGCTACACTACCAACACTTAGTCGCACAGCCCACATGCTATATTGCTTTGCCAACACCAATGTCAAGGCCATTGTAGAAGTCCTTGCCATGTCTGTGCCACGCCCGTGCCATGACACTTAGGTAGACTAGGGGTATAACAGACCACCCCCACCTCTTGAACTCGATGCCCTCATCGAGATTGAGATAGTCCTCGATCTTTGCATCGAACTGCCATAAGTCCTTCGCCTTCACCCAAACAGCATCCTCGACCGCCTGGCCCTTCCAATGAATCAGGAACTCTGTCTTGGTATTCTTCTTACCATGTCCCACAACCCTGTGATCCAGAATATCTTCAATATCTGCATCAAACTGAGTTGGTATGGAAGGAGGAGCCCTCTTGTTCTTGTTCCTCTCCAGATCCTCATCCGCAAAATAAGGTTTCCAAAATCTAACATGGAAGGTTGGATGAATCTTTAACCTTTCTGGCAGCTTCAGTCTGTAAGCAACTTCCCCCACTTTCTTCATTACTTCAAATGGACTGTCATACTTAGGGATTTGTCCCCTATGCCTTGTCTTGCTTGAAATCTGCTTCTAGATTTGTGGAGTAAGTTTCAACAACACTTGGTCACCAACTTGGAACTCTAATGGGCGCCTATTTTGGTCAGCATATTTCTTCATGCGCCGCTGAGCCTTGCGCAAGCTGTAGTGAGCCTCGAAAAATATTTCCAACCTGTCCCTTGCAATCATGTATGCTGCTGGATATTTCGCATGGAACCTGCTCTTTGCGACATCTAATGGTGTCACGGGATGTCTGCCCAAGACAATCTCGAACAGACTCATCTCTATTGCTGAAGATTTATGCAAGTTATAGCAAAATTGGGTTGTATCAAGTAAACTTACCCAATTCCTCTGACTTGCTGTTACAAAATGCTTCAAGTACTCCTCCAACGGGTGGTTAATCCTCTTTGTCTGTCCATCCATCTATGGGTGATTTGCAGTAGAGAACTTCAACTCGGTTCCCATCATATTAAACAACATTGTCCAAAACCTGCCTGTGAACCTAGTGTCTCTATCACTAACAATGTCAACCGGAACACCAAAGTACTTCACAACATTCTGATAAAATAACTTAGCAGCAACCTCAGATGAGCATAAGTAAGGTGCATCAATAAACACTGCATATTTCGAGAATCTGTCTACTACAACCATAACTAATGTCTTGTTTTCAACTTTGGGAAAATCAGAAATGAAATCCATACTTACCGACAACCATGGCCTTTAAGGAATAGGCAGGGGCTACAACAATCATGCCTCCTTCTTACGTTCTGTCTTGTCCACTTGACAAATGTGACAGGTTTTCACGTAAGCTTCAATGCCATCTTCCATCTTTGGCCAGAAATACACCTGAGACAACAATTCCATCATTTGTTACACACCCGGATGACCTGCCCAAGAAGTGTCATTCACCTCTTTCATTAAGTCCCGACTCAGTCCACCACCGTTTGGTACCACGATCCTCCTCCCTTTAAAATGGAGCAGATCTTCCTTGATCCAATACCGTCTCACAACCCCATCTTGGACTTGACCCATCCACTTCACATAGAGTAGGTCATTGAACGCATCCAACTTGAACCTGTTAATAAAGTCAGATTCAAGTTTTGAAATTGAATATACTGCAGCAAATACCTCTTTCCTGCTTAATATGTCTGCCACTTGGTTATACTTTCCCGGCTTATGTTCCCACATGAAATCATATTCTGCCAGAAACTCTTGCCAGCGAGCCTATTTCGGACTCAACTTTTTTTGAGTTTTGAAGAAAGTGTTTGCCACATTGTCTGTCCGCACAACAAACTCTATTCCCAACAAGTACACCCGCCAAGTCTGCAAGCAGTGCACAACAACAACCAACTTGTTTTCATGAGTAGAGTATCGTTACTCAACATCATTCAATTTTCTGCTCTCAAAGGCCACAGGATGGCCTTCCTACACCAACACACCTCCAACAGCCTTGTCTGACGCGTCAGTATGCACTTCAAAAGGCAACTCAATATCCGGTAGGCTTAGTAACGGTTCAGATGGAAAAGATTCCTTCAACCATTGAAAAGCTTCTTCACACTGCACCGACCATACCCATTTGACATCTTTCTTTAACAAATCAGTCAATGATGCTGCCCTCCTAGAATACCCAGCAATAAATTTTTGATAGTAGTTAGCCAGCCCTAGGAACGATCGCAAATCCTTTACAATTGAAGGTGCCTGCCACTCTAGTATGGCCTACACTTTCTTAGGATCCATCCAAACCCGCTTTGCACTAACCAAATGCCCAAGAAACTTTATCTCTTTTTGAGTGAATTCACACTTCTCCATTTTAACAAAAAGCGTGTATTCTCTCAGTTTGGTTAAGACCATACTTAGATGATGCACATGCTCCTCTAACGTTTTACTATAAATAACTATGTCATCTAAGTAAACAACAACAAAGTAATCGAGATACTCAAATAACACATTATTCATTAGATTGCAGAAAGTCGCCGGAGCATTTGTCAAGCCAAAAAGCATTACAAGAAATTCATAAGAGCCATATCTAGTAACACAAGTAGTCTTAGGGTCATCCCCCTCCGCTATTCTAACCTACCAGTAACCCGACCTTAGATCCAGTTTAGTAAACCAGCTCGCCTTGCTTAGGCTGTCCATCAGATCTTGCACCAACGGAACTGGATACTTATTCTTCACTGTCACTTTGTTCAGCGTCCAGTAGTCCACACACATCCTTAGGGATCTATCCTGTTTCTTCTGAAATAAAATATGAGCACCATAAGGAGCCTTCGATGGTTGAATCAACCAAGCATCAAGCAATTCATTCAAATGCTTCCTCCATTCAACAAGCTCTTTCGGGGCCATCCTATAAGGAGCTTGGGCCGGAGACTTGAACCCAACAGTAACTCAATTTTGTGATCAATATACCTCTTTGGTGGCAGGGACCTTGGCAACTCGGGCGGCATCACGTCTGCAAACCGCTTCAGCACCTCTCCTACCAATTGGGTACTTCAACCTGCACATCAGGTTTCACTTCAACCAAGGGAGCCAAAAAGCTCTCATCACCCTTTCTCAACCCTTTGTCGACAGTAGTGGTAGATAACATAGGGGTCTTGTATCTTGCAACCTTCTCCGCTTCTCCATAAGGATGCACAGCTTTCAAAAAACTTTAACTGGTTTCATCTATGATCATGACACCATCCAAGTGAGGATATGGAACAAACTTGTATTTACTCAGGAAATCTATCCTGACTATGACTTCAAAGTCTCCCAAAGGCATTACCATCAGATTATGCTTACCTATCCAGCAACCGGCCAGCATATTCACATCATACGCCATGCCTTTAATAGCCTACGCCATTGAACTAACCCTCTGAACGTAGGATGGACTCTTCTTCAACTTCAGTCCAATACTATCAGCAATCTTGACATCCACAAATGTATGTGTGGCTCCAGTATCAACCATAGCCACAGTCCGCTTCCCATTCACCATCATCTCAATGTGAATTAGTGAGGCATGAGGATTACCTGACTTGGAAGTTTCCCCGACTGCATTAATCAGACTAATTTGATTTAGGGACAATCCTAAGGGATTGGCAAATACAACAACCACTTGTCCCTTATCATCACTCGAATTCACATTCCCAGCAAGCATCGGGTTCACCCGCTCACAACTTGGGAAGTTCTTGGCCAAATGCGGACCACCACAAGTCCAGCAGCCTTTATCTTTGCTCTTGGTCTTGTTGTTGTTCCTATCCTTCATTGGCGCCTTGCCCCTGTCAGCAGTCTCTTTCCGGTGTTCCTTCTTCCCATCCCTTTTCTTCTCGAACTTTTTCTTAGTCTTTGAAGTAGAGGGATCATCAGAAGTAGGCCGGATTGAGCGAAAGTCAACCAAAGAATCTGCCGCAGCAATGGCAGTAGGCAGATCCTTGATATTCTGCCTCCTTAGTTCGTTTTGGGCCCAACCTTGCATCCCGAGATAAAATTGTGAAGCTTCTCCTCGTCGGACATATTCTGGATCTCCAACATCAAGAAAGAAAATTCCTTGATATAATCACAAATAGTCCCATTCTGTCTCAGCCTTTTCAAATAGTCCCTAGCAATCCAAGATGCATTGCTAGGAAGGAACTAGTCTCTCATCTCCTTCTTCATCTTTTCCCACGTAAAATCTGTAATCTGTTAGCACTCTCATCATCCGCATTACGAGTCCCCCACCAAAGTTTTGCATCACCAGTCAAGTACATCGTGGTGGTGTTCAACTTGTCATCTTCAGGAACTCTTGCAAAGAGAAGTACTGCTCCATGTCTCAAAGGAAATTTTCTAGTTCCTTGGCGCTCCTTGCCCATCCAAAAGGCTTTGGTTCAGGGATTTTCAATTTAGAGTGTTCCCCATGATTTGGCCCAGATGCAACAACAGCCCGACGCAACACTGCAATCTCTGAACGAAGTTCATCATTCTCCTTCACTAGAATCTCCGTTTTTAGCGACATGCCTTCACAAAAATTCACTATTTTCGCCATGTATTCATCTTTTTCAGAACAATTTGCGGAAAATTTATACCAAAATTTCTCAAATTCGGTCTTGATGCCCCAGATTTGCATCAACAAGTCCACTAGATTTGGGTCACCCCATTGCTCATCCGTCATTCCAATAAATGCCTTGACTCGCCTCAAATGTTCATATATTTCTGCGTTAGTCACCATCTTCGTAAAGCCTGCTCTAATACCAATTGACACAGGGGTGATTTTCTTTTTTCACAAAACACCACTGGTTAGCAGTCTACATGCACATAAACTTCATCCAAACTCACAATGCAACACACTTACACAGTTTGAACACTTAGGCAAATTAACGCATAGAACACTTAGCCAGATTACAGGAAACAATTCCCAACCTTTCATTAATATCTCAATAACAAGGAAAAGGCTTCACGAAATAGTCTAAGGCACAGAACACACTCTTTTGCCTTAGACTGATTTTTCACCCCTTTAAATAGTTTCTTCTCTCGGCAGTTACTACAGGATAAGGAGAGTTATAAACTGCACATGTTTGACACATGGCTGCCACATCAGAATTCCACTAAGTCTTTACAACAGTCATATTCTAATAGATAAGTCTAAATTCGAATTTAAACTAAGTCCAGCATGTGCCTCGCACATGCCCCATGCCTTAGGGGAATTTACCCACTACCACACTTAGAATATTTTTCTACTATCTACAACACATAGTTTTATTTTTGACTTCTGCTAGCACTTTGTCAACATGCCCATCAGTTTTGCCTTGCCATCGCCAAGTCCCACAACCTTGCCTTGTCAAGCCAATCCACTGCCTAGCCGCACATAGCCTTAGCCTTGTCAAGTCGCATGCTGCTTTGCCTTGCCTTGCCGATGCCACTGCCTTGTCTTGTGCCTTGCCTTCCTTGTGCCCAAGTCTACTGGGCCATCACCCTAGAATACTTGGTTGTTGTGTCTAAGCTCACTTGCTCATACTGAAGTACCTTAACACCTTTTTGTACTACCAACACTTAGTCACACAACCCATATGCTACATTACTTTGACAACACCCATGTCAAGGCCAATGTAGAATTCCTTGCCATGTCTGTGCCACGCCCGTGCCATGGCACTTAGGTAGACTAGGGGTCTAACACTGTCCTATCTTATGACTAGAGGCATTGTTGGATATCTTGTAGACTCTTGTATGTTTTTATGCTAAGTGTTGTATTCAAAGATTGTGCTTATGGTTGTGGCTATCTATTGGATATCACTTTATGGATTGATTGAGTATTATGATATGCCTTCATATTATGATGTGAAAGATCCTAAGTCCTGTATTGCCCCCATAGAGTGAGTCATACTTATTCACCCCTTAGTCTTTGTGTGCTTTATGTTATATGAATTCATGTTAATCCCTATCCTTATTATGTACCCATAGTGTAAGTCCTACTTTCTCGTCCCTTAGAATTATATGTTTACTATTTCTTTTACGCTTCTGAACCGATGATGTGTGAATAGATTCTATGAGGCTTATTTGGGGACTTTCGGGTTCCTATTTTCCATGTCACTCTTAGACCCTTGGTCCTAGTCGTGACACTAAATCTGTGAAGGATTATGCCTAGTTATACATAAGAGTGATTATCAGATTTCATGTAGTTCCTTTATATATTATCTCAGATAAAGGGGCTCAATTTCGGAGATCATTTCAGAAAGGTTTGGGTTTGAAGGTAGACCTTAGAAGTGCCTTACACCCACAGATTGATGGACAAGTAGAGCACAAAATTCTAACCTTGGAGGATATGTTGAGGGTCTGCGTCTTTGTTTTCAAAGGTAATTCGGATGACCATTTTTCTCTGATTGAGCTCGCCTATGATAACCGTTTCTATTCGAGTATTCAGATGGCTCCACATGAAGCACTTTACGGGAGGAGGTGTAGATTACCAATTAGTTGGTTCAAGGTGGGGTGAGGCAGAATTGATTGGGCCCAACATGGATCACCATGCTATGGAGAAGATGAAGATCATATGGAAGAGATTGAAGACTGCACAGAGTCGACAAAAATCCTACACTGATGTTAAGAGAAGAGACTTAGAGTTCGAGGTCGATGATTGGGTGTATTTGAAAGTGTCACCTATGAAGTGTGTGATGCAATTTGGAAAAAAAAGGGAAGTTGAGTCCAAGGTACATTGGTCCTTACCAGATTTTGAAGAGAGTGGGCAATGTAGCTTATGAATTGGAGCTACCACAGGAGCTAGTGGTCATCCATCCAGTCTTTCACATTTCTATGCTTAAGAAGTGTTTGGGAGACCCACAATTGGTTGTCCCTACTTAAAGAATTAGATTGAGGGACAACTTTACCTAGGAAGAGATTCCTATTCAAATCCTTGATCATCAGATTCTGAAGTTAAGAACCAAAGAGATTGCATTTGTCAAAGTGTTTTGGAGAAATCAATTTGTTGAGAAAGCGACTTGGGAAGCTGAGGAGGATATGACGGATAGGTACCCGTATTTGTTCCTACATGATAATGATGAGGGAGTTAATGGTAATGATTTGTTCCTATTTTTTGAGTCCCCTTCTATTCTGAGTCTAAAATAGAAATACAATCCTAGAGTCGGGTCGATGATGCGTTCCATTTGTTGATTGTTATTTGCTTAGTTGCTTTGTTTCTAAATTGCCTGCGTGAGCATAGGATATCTTGATTTTTAGAGTCCATGAGTGTTATTCGTGCCTTGAATTCAACTATAGTCACTCTTTATTTGAGGACGAATGATCCCAAGGGGGAGATAATGTTACATTCAGTAAAATTACCAAAATACCCCTAGATGAGAGGCGCTTGCATAACGCGTCTTCCTAAACTCCATTGGCTAATTCGAGGATGGAAATGCGATCAACACAAAACATTGTGTGAGAATATTATCTTGGTTGAATTTCAGAGTAGCCGGATCGAAAGATAAATTTTCGATACAAAAAATGCAATTCCAGAAAAATGTGCAATATGTTCGCGTCGCGGACTTCTCGCAGACTTACACTTGGATGTGATACTAATATTTTCTATAGTATTAGACAACTCTAATGAAAATTCTTTTATGACAAACCCCTAAAATTTCCCAAGTCCACGACACGGACTTAGTATGCCAAGGGTAAAATTTTCAATTTTTTACGAAGGGCATTCCTGACATTGCCCAACCCCTTCTAAACTTAAAACACAATAAAAATAGGTCATTTTTGGCTAAAAAGGGGTTTCAAAACCCATTCCTAATCTTTCTACACTACTCTAACAAAATCTAGGGCTAAGGGGAGAAGAAGAAGAGCAAGGGTTTCGAGTTCAAAGGTAAAGATTGATAGAGGAATGATTGTTCTTCTGAATACAGGTGTGTAAGGTTATCTAAAGTGTTGGATTGAGTTCATCTGCATGTTCTGTCATCTAGTTGAGTCGAGTTTGCGAGTAATAACCAAGTAATACAAATCCTGTAAGTTTAAGTTCTAAATTTCTTGCACTTGTTTGAATCTCCATGAATATACTTGAGTAAATTGATGAGTTGTATTGTCATTACCATGAAATTGGAATACTAATCATATTCCTGATAGCCTAGCTCTACATTTCATTGTTTCCTATATGTTGACTAAATTGAGATCATGAATCTAATTTTCTGAGCTGAGTAAGTTGAGCATGAGGAGTATATTTTCTTGTTTTACGTATGCATGTGATGAGTACCTAATATGTCTTATGTGTCCAACATAATTGCTATGATAATAACTGACCGTAATAGCAAGAGACTTGCGTGATGTGAGTTGGAGTCTTAAGTTTCATTACATTGAGTGCTAATCTTGAGTTACTAAGCTATTTGAGAAATCTAATTTGGCTGTTGGAGATGAGTCAAAGATATGAGCTTGATTTGATGTTCATGAAAACATTCTAGTCTTGGAAGGAGTATTGAGCCCCTAGTTAGGTGAGAGGAACACCTCAGAACTACGTTGCCAATAGATCGACACTCTCTTTGGATCCGAGAGAGAGGGAGAGGTTGAGATCCTTTACTTTAGTAAGTTTAGGACGGGCATGGCAATGACATTTGCTTCATTATGCATCACCAATTCACTGTGGTAGAGAGTTATGTTGGTTAGAGAAACTTCCAAGCAATACCTAATTGAGCATATAATGGTTTTCGAACTGAGTTGCATAAAACATTTAGTCTAATTTTAAATATGACTTCAAACTTTAAACTTGCATACTTTATTTGAGTTGAGTTATGAGATAATGGGTTGTGTCTTGAGTCAAGTCGGGTTATTTGAGTTTGAGACTTATCTGTTTTCTTGAGCTATTTTACATACCAATATATTCCATACGCTGACGTTATTTTGGCCTACATCATTAATGATGCAGACACAGTTGATAGAGGACTTCAGCAGACGCACCTTTGAGGTTTAGTTTCCTTGTTTCTAGAGTTAGTGATCCCTTTTTGCGCTCCGAAGGAGCCGTTCTTTTATTTTATTGATTATTTCTATTTTCTCTGAGTTGGGTAGACAGGGTTTGTCATGGTACCATCTAGAAGTTTAATAGTAGATACTTCATGGACTACGAGAAGAGAACTATCGAGAATTGTTTATTTGTTCCTTTTTAAACTTTGTCAATTGAGGTTGTTTAATAAGAGCTTTATTTCTACATTGATGACTTGTACTTGAGTAATTCTTCCATTGATGAGTATAATGTGACGATGAGGCCAAGTGGTTCTCTTTGGGAATCAGAAATGATTTTTCAAGTGCCGGCCACGCCAAGGGTATCCACCCGGGGTGTGACAATTATTCAAATTAACCCACCAACAACATAAGAGAACTTGGTTAAGACATCATCCAAACCTCATTTAAAACATAGATTCCACATGATATTTCATTCCATAATAATATACAAGGGTAAACCATCATAAATTAGTTCATATTAACTTCATAGGAAAGAGTTCAGAAAATCGTCATGTATTACCATAACTTGAGAAACCATAAAGGAGAGGGAATGGTTGAGCTTACTGGAGGGAAGGTCTCCACTAATCAAAACCCAAGTACCTTGTGTGATTGGGGATAGAAACCTTGAGGAAATTGAAAAGAAAGCCAAAACCCTAGCTTGTACCTTTTGCTTGAGAGCCTTGAGGAACTTAGGAGTGTTTTTGGGAGGGGTTTGAGACTTAAGAGTATTTGAGACTGAATTAGAATAAGGTTTTCTAGGGTTGTATAAGGCTGGAGGGGCTCCTTTGAGGCTTAAAACGGTGTGGTATAGGCTTAGGAAATTAGGAATGGTCGAAATTGCCCTCTTTAAAAGTCCACCGAATAGGACCATGAGACCCCAATTATGGGTCATGGTCTAGTTTATGGGTCATAAGAAAGATGGGACCATGAGACCCCAGGTTAATTATGGGTCATGGTCTAGTTTATGGTTCGTAAGAAAGGGGGTTTAACATTTTCAATCCTCAGAAACTGTCTATGATCCTTAACCTTCAACAAGACTTATGACTCTTAGGTCAAGGTACAGGCATTTTTTACCTCGTACTTTGAACCCCTCAAAATTCCAAATTTCACGATGTATATCCATCATTCCATGAGCAGGAGTTAGGGCTCATGGAGAAACTTACGGCTTGTAGAAACCTTTGTACATCAGTGGCCTTCCAAACGCAAGCTGCTAGAAATGCACACTTAGAACCGACAGGCCATTGTACAGCTCGTACATCAATATATGGCCCGTAAGATGCCTCCGGGGCAACCATTGATACTCAGAAACTTTTCAAAATTTATTGCCTTTGCACTTTTCATGCTTTTCAAAGGTAGACCCTTACAATGCTCAAGTTACTCAACTCGGACAATTACAATCATGGTCTCACTCCAATCAATGTAACAAGGGTTATATAGGATTATGCAATTCAAGGTTCATAGTGCTGAATGCAAATTTTATACTCTAGTTTCATATGACCAGTATGAAACTCATTCATTCATTCTATGGTTTATATAAATGCATATAGAAACTCAAAATAACTCGAAGATTAGGATTATGAGATTTTTAGTGTTCAATTTTCATACATAGGATCGACAAAAGTAAACGAAAGGGTGTGTGGACGGACATAGTCCTACTTTAGGAATCCTTACATACCTGAAATTATGAAGAACAATCAACTCTATAATAAACCTCAAGCTTAAACTCAAAACCCTCACTTTTCTCTCTTCTTCGATGCTCTCAAGGTTTCTAATTATATATAAGGGATAATACACCTAGGGTACTCATAGAGAACCTAAAATAAGTCCAAAACATCATAGGCTTTAACTTAAAAAAGGTAGGAAAGGATGAAAATACCCCTCTTAAAAACTGGAGAGTAGAACAATGAGACCCCCTCTAGGGGTGTTGTTCCACTTATGGGTTGTAAGTGACCCCTCGTCAGAGGAAGGTGTCCGAAAATTGAGTTACTGGGAATCGACCAGGAACCTAAAAACCACATTCTATGGTTCGTAAGATGAACCGTGGGTTATCTGGTAACTCATCATTCAAGATTCAGTCTACAAAACCTATTCCATGGGTCATAAATATGACGACTAGACATCTTGTATCTCGTTGTTCAAATATCTATAAAAGTTGATTTTGCGTCATCAAGCATGAAACATTTTCCATGGGTCGTAGAATATTGTAAAATTCATATAGTGTCTCGTATATGGGCCTCAGACTTAGAATTATTTTCTAAGTCACATGGGCATCTACGAGACATCATCTGCGGGCTATAGATGACCCTCCGTGGTTTCTTCCAGTGACTTTTCTGAGTTATTTTTCTTAGTTTTCTCTAAGCCTCTACTAAGACAAGGTAGGATGAATTAGGGGTGTTATATTATCTCCCCCTTATAATCATTCATATTCGAATGAAGAGCAATCTAGGAACCTAGTCAAGGCGCGAATCACATCCTCGTCTCTAAAAATCAAATCGTTCGCAATTTACTCATTCGATTAATCAATCAGGCAATCAAGTAGGTAAACAATCAACAAATCAAACTAATCATAAACAATCAACAAAACAAACAAATCATAAATCAGACTCTAAAACTCCATCATCATTCAAACTCAGAATAGAAATGAACTCAAGGGATAGGAAGGAATCATTACCATCAACTCTCTTATCATTAGCAGGAGGGAATAAATGAGGGTACTTGGCGTTCATATCCTCTTTAGCTTCCCAAATAGCGTCTTCAACAAACTAATTCCTCCATAGCACCTTGATAGATGCAATCTCTTTAGTTATAAACTTGCAAACCTGATGATCAAAGATTTGAATGGGGATCTCCTCATAGATCAATTTGTCCTTCACTCCAATGCTCTCAACAAGCACAACCAACTACGGATCTCCCAAATACTTCTTATGCATAAGAATGTGGAAGACTGGATGGGTCGCCGCTAACTTTGGTTGTAGCTCCAACTCATAAGCTACATTGCCTACTCTCTTCAAAATCTAATAAGGACTAATGTACCTCGGACTCAACTTCCCTTTCTTCTCAAATTGCATCACACTCCTTCGTGAGTGACACTTTCAAATACACTCAATCATCGACCTCAAACTATGAGTCTCTTCTCCTAATATCGGTGTAGGATTTCTATCGACTCTGTGCAGTCATCAATCTTTCTTAGATGATCTTTACTTTCTCCATAGCATGGACTACCAAGTCTAGCCCAATTAACTCAGCTTCACCTACCTTGAACCATCCAACTGGTGATCTATATCTACTCTCATAAAGTGGTCTACTGAGCCATCTGAATACTCGAATGGAAATTGTTATTGTAGGCGAACTCAATAAAAGGTAAATGGTCATCCCAATTACCCTTGAATTCAATGAAGCAATCCCTTAAGATATCCTCAAAAGTCTGAACAGTATGCTCTTCCTAGCCAGCAGTCTAAGGGTGAAAAACAGTGCTAAGATTCACCCTTAAACCAAGCCTTTCTGGTGGGATTTTCAAAACTAAGCAGTGAATAGGGCTTCTCTATCAGAGATGATAGACAAAGGGACTCCATGCAATCTAATAATCTCTCTTATATATAATCAGGCATAATCCTCTCTGGTATGAGTCGTCTTTACTGCTAAGAAGTGTGCAGATTTTGTTATCCTGTCAACTATCACCCTAATTGAATCATCCTATTTGCAGGACTTTGGTAAGCCTGTGACAACGTCTATATTAATCATCTCCCACTCCATACTAGAATTTCAAAATTCTAAGCTACTCCACATGGCGATGGTACTTACCATTGCGATGTAGTATAACGGGCCAATTCATCTAATTAATATCAATAGTGCATTCTTACAAAGATGTCTTGAGGAAGAGGTTTATATGAGGTAGCCACCAGTCTTTGAAGATTGAAGTCTCTCCACCCATTTCTCTAAATTTAACAAAGCAATCTATCGCTTGAAACGGGCCCCAAGAGCTTGGTACAATGAGCTCGAAAACTATTTACTAATTGTTGGGTTTGTCAAGTCTCTATTTGATTCTCCTTTATTTATTTTGCTTAAGTTTGGGTTCACTATTTATTTTCTTATCTATATGGATGATATAATCCTCACTGGAAATCAAATTCATGGGGTTCATCATATAATAGATGGCCTTTCTACTCATTTCTCCTGTAAAGACCTTGGACATCTCAATTATTTTTTGGGTGTTAAGGTTATCACTTCTCCTAATGGTCTTGTTTTGTCCTAGTACAAGTATATATTATGGATCTTTTAGACAATGTAGGCATGCTAAGAATTAAAGGATCTCCTATGCCTATGACCTCAACTACTATTTTGACAGCTAAAGTGGATGATCCTCTAACTGATGGTACTCTTTATCGATGGGTAATTCGAAAGTTACACTACTTATCCTTTGTCCTGATACTACCTTCACAGTTAACGAGCTTTCTCAATATATGTAAAATCCACACCAATCTTACTGCAAAGTAGTCAAGCGATTACTTCATTATCTTCTCTACCCCTGCCAAAATGGAATACAGATTGCCAAAGCTCCATATTCTCATCTGGTTGTTTATTCTGATTTAGATTAGGCTGATGATCTGAATGGTCTCACTTCTACCTCTGGCTTTATTACTTTCCTGGGCAGCACACCAATATCCTATTCATCAAAAAACAATGGTCTGTGTCTCGATCGTCTAGGAAGCTAGTATAAAGTTGTGACAGTTGATGTTGTAGAAACCAACTGGGTCACAAATATTCTTTGTGAACTTCGCATGCTACTTAAGGGAGTTCCACAAGTTTCCTGTGACAACATTAGCACTACTTACATTTGTTCAAATCTAGTTTTTCATAGTAGGATGAAACATGTTGCCATTGATTTTCACTTTGTTTGTGAACAAGTTCAGAACAAGGACATTGAAGTTCACCACCTTCACTCCGTTGATTAAGTGCCTGAAATACTCAAAAAATCACTTCCCAAATCTACCTTTGTCGAAAAAGTTTCCAACTTTGGTGTTGTTGACACCACCAACTTGCAGGGGCATAATAACAGATAATATAGATATATTTTCATATTGAGTAGTTCCAGCCCTTTAGGACTTTTTTATTACTTATTCATTGTATTTATGTTATAGATAAGTCTTACCTTTTTCTTAGTTTATCTCTTTGCAGTAGAAGTTGTATAGAATCTATATATACTATTCAATAAATACAAATCATCGTTCATTTTTATTCTACTGGTGGTCTTGTACTTTACACTTTTCACTCCTTTCTCTATCCCATTCACGCTCTTTTTCCTTCACCTTTTCCCTTGTAGGTTCTCGTTTGTGGTCGCTCTTATGGTTAGCATTTTCCTTATCTTTCTGAAGCTTTGCCTTTTTCTCTTTTATTATTTTTCGCAGCTCATGTATAGTCTTTGTAATAAGATCCAAAGGTTGTAAAAATCCTAAGTCTTTATCTATATCAGCATCATCCTACATTCCTTAGTTATTATTGCTTAGTTAAGAGTTAGCAAAATAGCGTAACTTCAGATACAAAAATCACAATATCAAAATTTTTGCATTACATTGCTCAAATTTGTTTCAAATTGAAGATATTGAATACCCTTTTGTACAAATTTAACAAGAGCACCAGGATGAACTTGGTTTCCATTCATTATACTCATGTTGATCCCTGCCTTATGTTCAAAAGTAAATGTTGAATGTGAGAATCCTGAAAACATATCAATACACTAGTAAACTGATTATATACTACCGCACTAGTCCATCGTGATCATATTAAATGAAGCAACAACTGGCATTGTAAAGGACCAACCATAAAGCAGAATGTCTTGACCACCTTGAAAGATCACTAAAAAGTAATTGTAATTTTGGATATTCAATCAAGTAAGAGAAGCTCAGTTGATTTCATAATTGTCTCAATCTTGTTATTATCTTTTTCTTTTTATTATCTAAATTTAAAATGAACAGAAAACACTTCACCACCCAATAACACTAGTGTCTTCACCATAGCAAGATATGCCCATTGTAACTGTTTAAAGTATTTTCAAATAGAATAACATTCAATCTATTCTTTTAATACTATCATCCACTGTCACTACTTTAATCATATATGTCAAACTAGCAACTCAACTTCTTTCCCTAGTCAAACACCATTCTACTCTCCCCTAATCTCCCTAGATCTCTCTTGTGGAATTACATTTGATATGTTATTGTAGTTTAGTGGTTAGAAGTCCTTTTATGTTTACCTGTCATGTTGTTTGAGGATCAACAATTAGATTCCTTAATTAAATAACCAAACTAGCCAACTTCTCTGCTATCAGTCATTCTTTTTAAGTTTTGAAATATATTACCTTAACACGAGTTATATTCCTACTATGCTGTAACACCCCGAATGATCCTAGTTGAATTTAGTAGCCTAAAACAAGAGAAAATGAAAAAAAAATGAACTATTGTTTGTGACAAATTTTAATGTGATGAAAAGATAGATTGAAATCACAAATAAAATATAAAGAAACATAATCTTATTGATAACCAATGTGGGTACAAATCTGTTTCTCCTTTGATTCTTCTCTCCTAAGATTGCTCCATGATTTGAAGACCTTTAATGGTGTATTTCTCCAACTAGGATTATTTGTACTTGATCTTAATGCAAGGATTTTGTGTAGATCTTCTTGGAGTATTTCATTATCAAGAAGAGTCTGGTATATTTTGATCTCTTTATGAATATCCCCGAAATTTATAAAATATTTGAGATCTCGGTTTATTATGCATATCCAAAGATTTGTGGGATTTATGAGATTCCTCTTTAAGAGAATATAATACCCTTTATATAGGCATAAACTAGGGTTTAGGGTGGAGTAGCCTCCAGGAAACCTAACTGAAATAGGAATAATATTGTAGAGTCCTAAAAATTTTCACTATCTACATCTATCTTGGATCAGGTCCACGTCGTGAACCAGTTTGGGGGTTTTCCATTGATGAAAAGTGAGAACAGAATTTAGGATCAGAAGAGTAGCCACCGCAAGCCAAAATTTTTGTCCGATGATAGTTTTATTGATGGGCATTTCGATATTTTCTCCACTCATTCAGGACTTAATCCATGAAGTTTTGAGAGCAAAATTAATCCAATATAAATACCAAAATGTTATTTTTCTCTCATTAACGCTTAAAAACTTTTGATAGCAAGCATTGAAGAGAAGGTGAAAGGCTAGGGTTCAAGGATTTCAAGCCTAATCTTCTATTTTTACTTCGAAATTCTTTATTCCAAGCATGTAAGGATACTAATGGTGTTGGATTGAGTTCATCAAAATGTCGAACATCAAAGTTTCATCTGGATTGAGTATTGAGTTGAGTTTAACTTAGTTTATTGGAATTCTAATTGAGTTAATTCTTCTTCTACTGAGTCTTATATATTGATGCATTGAGATTTTAATTATTCAAATTTTTTTTATTGTTGAAATTGTTGTTTACGGCTATGTTACCATGAATCCTAGTTGAGTTGATGATCGGGTTTTGCCCAATGTCAGTTTTATTGAGGGGCATTTTGGTCTTTTCTCTACTCTTTTTAGACTTAAGCCACAACATTTTAAGACCTAAATTCATCCAATATTAGTACCAAAATGTTATTTTTCTCTCATTAATGCTCAAAAAATTTTGAGAGCAAGCACTGAAGAGAAGGAGAGAATCTAGGGCTCAAGAATTTCAAGCCAAATCTTCAATTTTTTTATTTAGTCATTTTTATTCCAGGTATGTAAGGATACTCATGGTGTTGGTTTGAGTTCTTCCACGCGTCCAACATCAAAGTTTTGTCTGGATTGAGTATTGAGTTGAGTTTAACTTAGTTTCTTTGAAATACGATTGAGTTCATTTTTCTTTTACTGAGTCTTATATATTGATGTATTGAGATTTTCAATATTCCTATCTCTTGTATTGTTGAATTGTTGTTTGTGTCTATTTTTCCATGAACCTAGTTGAGTTGATGATCATAACTTTCCCATTTGAGGTGATTGGCCGAAAAGGGGAAGTGCTTTAGAGCAAAAACAACACAAATCACAAATTAGTTTTCTCCAAAAGTACTTCTTTGTAAAAGTCTCTTTGACAAAAGTGGCAGCTTAGCGAAACAGGCTCTAGATCTGAATAATATTCATTCCCATGTTAAGTTTATATTTCCTAAATAGAAAAACAAAGAAAGTAAAAGAAAACCTTATCTTCCTTGTGAAAATGACAAAGAAAGGACATTTTTTGCTAATGCAAATGGCCCAAACAGCCCTAGCCACTACAAGATGAAGTCAATTTAATTTGCCACCCAAAATAGATGGCAACTAAAGAAAGATAAATAAAATGGAAACAACTCATAAAATAAAAGAAATCTCCCAAAATCTGGATTCATGAGTACAAGAGCATCTAAGCAGTATTGAAGGGTAAGTATAATTGTCTCAAAATGAGATACACGACTACCTCATAACATCTAGCACATAGTCTGAAAGAAAGAAATAAAGATAGTTCCAAAGATCCACGGTGACGCGAAGTCTGAGCCTCACCGGTAAGATCGGGATGGAAGTAGAAAATTCCAACTAAGAATGAATCTCCTACCCCGTGTAGGTATGTATGCTCGATCTACATAGAGGAAACAGAGTAGGCACACCGAAATGTACCCAAAAGTTCAACCGACTGGACAAGAGATATAGCATAAGCTTATAACAATGAAGAATCCTATCACCTCCATAGTAGAATATAATAAAATCATAAATAATGTAAATTATAAATGGCAAACCAATCCAATGATATAATACTTGCAATGCATGAATTCAATGGCGTCGTGGGCCATGTATGAAGTGAAATCATTACCATTACAGGGTTGATATACACATCTATCAAATCGAAGCTACAAGATAGATCCCGGGGGCATCGCAGGCCATGTACCAAGATATATACTATAAGGCATCGTAGACCATAATCAGAAGTATCTCGAGGCATTGCAGGCCATAACTATTGTCTCAAATGATGCATCATAATATATCAAATGTTGTAAATGTGGTAATAAATGTGCATAACAATGCATCTAATCATGTGTCAAATCTGTGCATTCCAATACAATCAGTCATATATTAAATGTGTGCATAACAATGCAACCCAAACAAAAATAGTATTTGTGCATACCAATGCACCCAATTCAATATAAGATATGTGGATAACAATGCAATAATGGAACATAAGAATTTATGCACACCACTACAACTAGTCAATATAAGATGGTGCATATGAATGCAACAATGAAGCATAATAATTTGTGCATAAAATACAACTAGCCAATATAAGATGGTGCATGCTAATGCAACAATGGATTATTAACATTATATGGCTTTACCATGTCTCATCTCATCACCTATCACAAATAACCATATGTCATTGAAGTAACTCCACACGTATCCCGAATAGGCTCATAAATCCCATATTCATCATCACTTAGTCACAACATTAACCAAGAACTATCTCAAGTCTCACATTATCATGAAGATATCCCAATTATCTCAAAACACAAGATTTCATCTCAATTAATCAATATGATCGTTATTTACTCAATAATTGCCATAACCATCCGCATATTCCCATCGAATTCATTCATATCATGATATCGGGATACAATTCAATTTGCATCTCACAATTATCACATGAACATGCTCAATATAGCTCAAATCCAGTCCTAAAAAGATTAGTTGAACCTACCTCAATGACGAAACCACACTCGGACAAGAGTTTAATCAAATCAAACCTCCAAATGAACAGCGGATCAATCAACCACTACAAAAATGGATATTAGGCATCTAAAGGTGCATTTTGATACACATATTGGCATATTTTATGCTTTGGGGCAAAATGGTCAAAATTAGGGCTAAACATCAAAAGTCCCCACTCTGGAAATCGACTTCAAAATTAGATTTTACATGAAAATGGAGTTTGTGAGTGAAACTCCTACTAAAAGCGAGCTTAAATCGATGGAGAAATCCTTATTTAAAGTTTCAAAATTATAGACAGAAAAGCCCCAATTTAGGACATATCTAATCATGAAATTCAAGTCAAAATCAAGAAAAAAATCATGGAAATTAATCAAAACAAAGTTAGAAATACTTACCCAAAAGATTTCTCTGAAAACCCTCGTCAAATATCATCCTCTAAAGCTTGAAATATTGAAAATGGAGTGAAAATGGGAGTTACATGTGTTTAAAAAATAACACAACAAAAATGTAATTCGTGAAGGCAGAACATTGTCTGTGACCGCTGAGCATAAAAGTGCCCATACCTTTGTGAAGGCAGAATACAATTTGGCTTGCACCAGATGCTCCTCACACCAGCCAATGCCAAAACTCAAAATGGACCACCAGAACTCATTCAGACTTAGAATTTCATAAACTTTATATGTATTCATACTAGAAACAGCGATCCGTACTCAACGGAATCATCAGAGTTCAATTTTGATATCATCATGACACATTTACCAATGTAAGTCAATCAAACTAGTTTATAACTCAAACTACCATAACAACCATCAGAAACTCCAAAATTATGACGAGACCATTTTTAGCTTCACCATTCAGAACTATTGGAACTGTTAGAATTTCGATCTGAGATTCCATACTCCGAATGTTGACCAATCAAACTTTGGTTCCAAAAATGACTAAAATCACAACTTTAGGCCTAAAAACCTCATTTTAACTCCAAATTCAGTTCTGCAACTTCTTGTAGTTCAATTTCAACATTGTGGAGCTGATGGAATCAATGGATCCATGATCCAAGCTTTGAGACTTAAAATCACACAAAAACTCACTTTTTCAACAACTCAAGCTTTTAGAAAGACCAAAACTCATATTTTTAACTTTCAAAACTCAGAATTTCAATTCTAACCATTCAAATAGTTCAAAGTAGACCTAAAGCAACTTACGAAACGATAAAAAAGGAATTTCCACAGATAAAGGCAAAAATGACTAACTAGGTCATTACATCATTCATTACTAAAAATAATGTTCGTCCTCCAACATAGGTAAAAGAGGAGTACCTATAGCCTCAAAGAGGTTAGGACATCTAGTCCACATGTTAGACTCCAACTTTCATAGAAGGTATATCTTTGGACCCAACTCAACAGTCATTAGAGATCACATGGGACTCATCTGGAATATACAGGCAGAGCGTAGAAACATGAAAAATAGGCTGAATAGAAGATAATCTTGGCGGTAAATCCAACTCATAGGCTACCTCACCAACTCTCCTCAAAATCTCAAAAAGGCTAGTGAATCTAAGACTAAGCTTTCCCCTCTTCCTGAATCTCATCACACCCCTCAAGGGTGAAACTTTCAGTCAACCACTGTTACCAAAGAGAACTCAAGAGGCCTAACCCTTTTATCAGCATAACTCTTCAGGCGGCTCTAGGCTGTCAAAAGTCTACTCTAAATCAGTCGCACCCAATCCATGGCATCCTGATGCAAAGCAACACCCAACACCTCAGTTGAACCTGAATCAAACCATCCAATGGGTGATCTACATCTTCGGCCATACAAGGCCTTAAACAATTCCATCTGAATGCTAGAATGGTAACTATTGTTATATGCAAACTCTATCAATGGTAAGTGTTGGTCCCATCGGGCCCCAAAATCAATAAGATAGGCCCTAAGCATGTCCTCCAACAGCTGAATGGTTCAGTCCGTCTGACCATCAGTTTGAGGGTAAAAAGCTGAACTCAAATCCACTCTAGTAACCAAACCACACTATAAAGCCTGCCAAAAGTGAGAAGTAAACACAAACGCTCTATTTGATACTATAGACACTGGCACACCATTCAATCTAACAATGTATCGGATATAAAATCTAGCCAACTGTTTTACAATGCAGTTAGTCTTCACCGATATGAAGTGGGCCGACTTGCTCAACCGATCAACGACCACCCAAACTGAATCAAACTTGCCCAAGGCCATGGGAAAACTTGTGACAAAATCCACAGTCACTCTCTCCCACTATAATTCAGGAATAGACATCCTATGCATCGATTTACAGGGTTTTTTATGCTCATACTTCACTTGTTGGCAATTCAAAAACTAGGCCAAAAACTCAGCTATGTCTTTTCTCATGCCAAACCACCAATAATGTTGTTTAAGATCATGATACATCTTAGCCACACTCGGCTGAATAGAATATCTAGCACCATGGGCCTCATCTAATAGAAGTCTCCTCCAATCCCCAACTTTAGGTAGACAAACTGTACCATTAACTCTCAGAACACCGTCAAAATAAATAATAGCCACTTTTGCTTCACCTCTCAACATATTATCACAAATCATGCATAATTTGGGGTCCTCGAATTGCTGAGCACATATCTGATCAAGCAAGGAAGATCTAGCCTCAACAAATGCCAAAATACTCTAAGAAGCAGAAATTTCCAAATAGAACATCTCCCTAGAAAGTGATTGAACCTCTAGAGCTAAGGGCCTCTCCTTAGACCTCAAGAATGCCAAACTCCTTATACTAGTAGCCTTTTGACTCAAAGAATCTGCCACCACATTGGCCTTCCCGGGTTGATAGAGAATAGCAATATTGTAGTCTTTAAGCAACTCCAACCACCTACGATGTCTGATGTTTAGATTTGCTGAGTAAAGATGTATTTGAGACTCTGGTGATTGGTAAATATCTCACAATGCACCCCATAAAGATGATGTCACGATAATTTCTACTCAAGTCATGGGTAGGGTGGTTTTTCGCATGCACCTTCAATTGTCTAGAAGCATAGGCTATCACTCTCCTTTTTTGCATTAATATACCACCGAAACCCACATCTGAAGCATCACAATATATCACAAATGAAACTCCCTCCTCGGGTAAAGTAAGAATAAGTATTGAAGTCGACAAATCCTTGAGCTTTTGGAAGCTCAACTCACAATCATCCGACCACAGGAATGCTATAGCCTTTGAGTCAGTCTAGTCAACGACGTTGCAATAGATGAGAAACCCTGAACAAAACGCCAATAATACCATACTAAATCAAGGAAATTCTTAATATCAATCACCGAAGTAGGCCTAGCCCACTCACAAACAGTTTCTACCTTGGTCGGATGTACCATAACACCCTCTTTTGACACAACATGGCCAAGAAATACAACAAGGTCAAGCCAATTTAACAAACAATCTTAAGTTCATCAATTCCCAATTAAGATTTTTTACTGGTTTATTTTTATGGAGATTGTTCAACACTAAGATTAGATTGAATTGGATTAGACTGGACTTAGAATTACTACATAAATGATGAAAATTACTTATCTTTATAAAAGACTTTACTTGAAAAAAACTATCATCTGAAGACCAAGTAATCCTTTTCGACTTCTTCTGTACTTGCATTTTTACAAAAGCAAGAAAAATCGATTCGATTAAAAGGTTATTTTTTTTATTTGGATGATGTTCTTACATTCTCAGAAAGATACTTCTGACATTTTATATCAATTAGCTTTATTAAGCCTATCTTCTAGCCAAATAACCTCCCCATTCATGTATAATCCTCAGATACATCAAATTCTCATGAATGGAATTCTCTGAAGAAAAAAAAGCTAGTTAGAGTTATTTATCTTCAAGTCCCAGACTAAGGATTTGAGTTAGTTGTTTCCTTCCATGTATGTAAGGCTTGGATTGAGTTCATCTACGTGCCCTATTTCTTCAATTAATAGAATTGAGGTTCAGGTTGAGTTACAAAGTTTATGAGTTAGTTATTACTTGAAGTACATGTTTATGCATTTCATCCCATGTAACTTAAGTGAATATTGCATTGAACTTAATATATTATGTGTTGATTTATATTGAATGTATGAACTTAGTATGTCCTGTGTGAGAATAAGTCACATATGAATGTAGTTTGAGTAGTAATTGAAGGTCTTTGTTCCCCAATCAAATAAGAGTACTTTGAGTATATATTTGTGTCTTGAAAATAAAGTTTGTTCTTAAAAATAGAATGAGTTGAAAGAATGATTAGTACTACTTAATTAGCTCTTTTTTCTTACTCCCAAAATTTGAATAAAATGGTTAAAAAGTTGGTGTTGACATCCCGATGGCACAACATTGTGGTAACCCGCAAAAATATTTAATTCAATTATGACATCCCATAACTCTATTCTTACATATACCTATGTTTCAAGCCTCATTCTCATATGCGATAAGTGGATTAGTATTATAATAGACCTCTATACTTAGACGAGCTCAAAACTTTTCTATCAATTGAGTTTCTCGCATTAGATCATACAAGTCAACTTTAAATGACCTTAACCTTTAGTACGTAGATAATTATGTGGCTTATACCTAGTAACTGAAAAGTCTTTCATATAGCTTTCCAATGCCACTAATTTCACCTTATTTGGAATTTAAAGTCAAATGTTATGGTCATTTTACCATAGACTGCCAGAGCAGAGTTGAGTTACGAACTGACTCATGGGCCGTGGTTTGATTGAGGGCCTGTACTGTTAATGTGTAGAAAAACTTCAGATATTCCCTTTTTGAGTCCTAGACTTGATGGAGCAACCACGGGTCGTAGATTGGGCTTGTAGAATCGATCCAGAGATCCCAACATTTACCTAAATGTTGATTACTACGGGCCATAGGTTGGCCCATGGGCAACTGTGACAGCTTTTTAAGAAGGGTTATTTTAGACTTTTCTTACCCTTTCAAAGCTTTAACTTGACATTTTTACACCTAAATAAATCCTAAAATATATCTAATCAATCTTATTACGAAAAACACATTCTCCAACTTAGAGCAAGGTTTCAAGGAAGAAAAGGCTAGGGTTTGAAGAGGATTTTGTGAGTTCTCCCAAGCCATTCCACGACTCAAAATTTTCAGGTATGTAAGGCTAACTAGGACATGGAGTTTGTCTTCCATGTGCCCCATAAGCCGAATTGTTAGAGTTATGAATGAATTGAGTCTTCCATGGATGTTTCTTGAACGTTTTTATTGAATCCTAAAGTATTTCTATATAATCTTGCATGAATTACAACTTTTATGAATTAAATACTGAAATAGATGATTTTGCTTTTCTATAGAATGAATTCTTATTATTTTTACACATTGCACTTAAATGAGTATAATTTGAGCCTAAAGAGTCTATAGAATTCCTAAATGTTTTAGCTTTACCTTTGTTTCCTTAATGCTATGAGTTAGAAAGATGCATTATAGTGGGCCTTCATGAGTCGTGATCTAATCCATAAAGATTTGATAGTTGATGTGATGAATTGTGTTGAAAAGTTTCCAATGAGACTAGATGAATGAGCTAATATAAGGATCTAGACGTTGTATGACCACATTAGATCTTGAAAATTTTGGTTTCAGGAAGTTTTGGACCAAGGTGATGCTCCATGGGATTCCTCACGGTCCGTGTGAGGTCAGACAACCCGTGTGGAGCCTCCATAGAGTGGCCCTTGGCCTTTTGGGGATGTTTGGTCTAAAGCGTGGAATTTTAAACTAAGGCTCACCACACATGGATCCCTCATGGTCCGTGTGACACCTCATGGACATGTGGTGGGCTCTGTGGTGGCCTTAGCTTGAAATTCCATAATTTTTGGACCATGTATGGTGGCACGTCTAAGTACATGGCCCGTACAAAGTGGTACGGTCCCTATGGTCTTTCATATGGCTTTCTGAGTGAAAATTTTCTAAGTATAAAATCACCGTCTCGAAACTTTTCATGGAGGATTATTTTTCTAAGAGAGGTGGTACGAGCAATAGTACGACCCATGTTACCTTGTACGGCCTATGAAACCTTCCGTGAGGGTAATTTCATTGAAAATTCTAAGTTTGGATTTACCGTTTTGGACCTTCGTCAAGTGAAGTTTTCCCAAGTGTTGGATCACGGGTAAGTAGACGGTCTGTATAGTGCCTCACATACCGTGTACCCCCTCCTTGAGATGTTAATTTCAATTTTTCAACTCGTTTCATTAATGTTGTTTTTGTAATTATGCTTTATTCTAAGGGTCTTTTTGTCTTCTTATGCAACCTAAAGACTTCCTAATGACCTAAACTCTATTCCTCTCATTAAAATTCATTCCTCACATTTAAAATTCTCTCAAGTCTCTCTCAAAGAACTCTAGTGGGATTTAAGCTTGGGAATCAAGGAAAGGGTCTTTCTTCAACAAATTTTTCTTGAATCATCATCATTAGCTAAGATATGTGAGATTGATTCTTGGTCCCTTTCAACCAAGAACACCCAAACGCTTTTCAAGTGATTTCATGAATTTTAGCTTACTTAAAATATGGGTTTTCAATATTGCTGTTTATTAAATTTAATTGATGCATGGGCTATGTCTATTTATTGAATTTAAAGTAAATTAAGCCCTAATATGATGAAATGCATTGAAGTTATGAAAGCGCATATTCCCTTTAAAGCTTGATTTGTGCATGCATAGTCTATATTATAATTTTAAATGTGAATTTAACTTATGTCTTTACTTGAATTTCATAATCTATTATTGATTTAAGTTTGAATCTCTATTACCCATGCTATTCTCATCTCATTCGTGGCATATGCATGCATGAATATGGTTTTTATGAAGTTTATGAAGTGGGTCAAGACCCAATTATGTTTGTGTATATGATTTTGAGAAAATTATATTTATGAAAAAAATGTGATCACATAAATGTCTAAGATTATGGCTCTTGGAGCAATTATGGGTGTTTACACCACTATGTTAGGGGAGCATCAATTGAGGTTTGAGGTGGGGTGGACTATCCCCTAGGGTCCATACTTATTTCTTAATAAGGTGCTTCAAAGGAGGTATTCCTATGCATGAAAAGTATTCATGAAGAATGTTTTGGCTTTTGCCTATTATGCATGATTATAAAGAATATGATTTGGCCTTTAAGCTTAAGAATGCATGTAAACGATTTGAAAGTCTTAAGTCTTTTTTACTAGTATGTATATATATGTATTCTAGTAGGATGAAGACCAAGCATTGATGGGATCGGAGTCAAGGTGGGCTATTCCCAAGGGTCCATACTTCGTTCCCTTGAACTATGTGCCTAACTTAGGTCTATGTTTAATGCCCCAAGGGGGAAAGAAGAGAATATAAGGAAGAATGTTAAGAATCTACCTTTGATAAGTAGGTTACCTCTTTATCCATTGTGGGGAGAAAACGAGGTTCCAAGTTATATATCTTTTGATCTCATGTCGATTACGGTCCCATACTCATTATATATGAAGTATGTTCATGGTCATAGTATGTTCACGGTCATGCATCATGTATTTTAGTTTATGTCTCTATTTTCGAAATTGTCTTTCTTGTCTCTGAACGAATCAGCTCTTAGGACAAAGTTCAGAATCATAGAAGGAAGACAAGACTCTATCCCTCATGGCATATTGGTATACTATTCTCTTGTTATATGATTATTTCTATATATGTGCCCTTGCCATCTAACAATGAAATGCATTTTTAATGAGTTCATGTACATTGCATGTCTGCATACTTAGTACGTTCAAACATAATTATGGATACTTTTGCCTACATGATTTAACCATGTAGGGACCGAGGAGTACATTCATTCACAATACAATGTCTAGCTTGAATATTGAGATTTGCTTGTCCTAGTGAGTCCTATCTTCAAAGGACAACCTATCATTCCTCCACCTATGGTACTTAGTTTATGTTATTTATTATTGAGAGTGAACGCAGGACATGTCTTGGCCCCCATCCCGTCTTATGATTAGAGGCATTGTTGGACATCTTGTAGACTCTTGCATGTTTAGATGCCAAGTGTTGTATTTGGAGGATATGTTTATGGATATGATTATATCATTATGTATTGATTATAAGCATATGTTATGGTTTACGTTATAATGTGGAAGATCCCAAGTCCCGTATCGCCCCCATAGAGTGAGTCATACTTACCCGCCTCTTAGTCATTATGTGTGACGTGTTATGTGAAATCCATGTTACTCCCAATCCCTCATGACATCTCCATAGAGTAAATCCTACTCTCTCATCCCTTAGAATTATGTGTTTGCTATTTATATGCGCTTTTGGACCGATGATTTGTGAATGGATGCTACAAGGCTTGTTTAGGGACTCTCGGGTTCCCATTTGCCATGTCATTCCTATACCCTAAGTTCGGATCATTACAAGCTTGGTATCAAAGTACTAGATTGGTAGATGACCTTTGAATTCCAACATGCCGCGTCAAGTAGTGTCTTATTCATGGGTGTGAAGTGCACCATGCCTATGAGTGGGAGGCTACGATGGCGTTCTAGAAATTGTCTTACTTCTTCATGTCTTATGTAGTGCTGCAATCGTATTCTTGGTTTTTAGATCTTGATGGTGTCATTGCTCCATTATAGAAGATTCCTCGAGGAAGATCTCCCATACAAAGACCAGCCCCAGCTAATGGGGGTCAAGACCTAAAGGTCCTATAGAAGAGCCTATCTCTAATGGTGAATTTCGTACAACCTTGGCTATTCTTGCCCAGGTGGTGACTTCTCAAGCTAGGCAGGCTAACCTTCTTCAAGATCTTACTTCAGCTTCTAGGGTGAGGGATTTCACCCGGATAAATCCTCCGGAGTTCTATGGGTCAAAGACTAACAAGGATGCTCAATAGTTCATTGATGAGATCACTAAGGTGTTGACTATTATGAGTGTTACTTTTGAGGAGAAAGCTGAGTTGGCTGCTTATTAGTTGAAAGATGTAGCCCAGATGTGGTACACCCAATGGTTGATGGAGAGATTTTGTGGTAATGTTGTGAATTGGGAAGAGTTCAAGTTTGTCTCCCTAGGTCGTTTCATTCTTCTTGAACTTGGGGAAGCCAAGGTGACTGAGTATATAAGCCTCAACTAGGGTTGTTTGAGTGTGAGAGATTATTCCCTCAAGTTCACCAAGCTCTCTGAGTATGCTCCTACAAATTTGGCTGACCCTCGTGTAAGAATGCATAAGTTCATTTCTGGTATCTCTGACTTGCTTGTGAAGAAATATCGTACGACTATACTTATTTGGGATATGGATATCACCAGACTCATGGTATATGCTGAGCGAATAGAAGAGGAAAAGCTTAAGGTGAAGAGGGTGCACGATCCAAAGAGGGCCCCTTATGATGGTGGGTTCTCCAACTCCAGGGATGGTGGTTTTGGTTTCTTCTAATAGGGCCAAGGTTCTAATGCTTGGGTTGCTAATGCTAGTATACCTCCTCCTAAGGCACCTATTGGGGGTGGACCATTATCTCCATGATGTGAGAAGTCTGGGAGGAATCACCCCAGAAAGTGCTTGTGGGGTTCGGCTGCTTACTTTGGTTGTGGAGAGACGGGGCACAAATTTGTTGATTGTACTAAGGCACCAAAGAAGGGTAAAATGGTTCAAGGTAATCTAGCCCAACTAAGAGGTGTACCAGGTGGTGCCCCCAGAAACAACAAGTTCTAGGCTTTGCATGCTCGACAAGAGATGGAAGAAGCTCTAAATATTGTGACTGGTATGTTAAAAGTCTTTGATTTTGACACTTATACTCTGTGATCTGGGTGCAAATATGTATTTTGTGACTCCTCTATTGGCTGTTAAGTTTGGTTTGAGTTTGAAAATTTTGAGGGACCCTTTTTCAGTTTATACATAGCATCTTTTTTTTTTATCTTGTGGAACTTGAGATATTTGATTTTAATGTGATTCTTGGGATGGATTGGTTGCATGCATCATATGCCTCTATATATTGTAGAACCCAGAAAGTCAAGTTCCAACTTACGAATGATCCCGTTGGGGGGAAGGGTAGTGACCGCTATTAAGGGTCAATTTATTTCCTACCTTAAGGCCAAGAAGATGATCTCCAATGGGTGTATTTAAAATATTGTGAAGGTCAAGGATGTGGAGTCTGAGTCACTTACTCTTGAATCGATCTCGGTGGTGCATGAGTTTCTGAATATGTTCCCTAAAGACTTGCCCGGTATTCCTCTAGAAAAGGGAGTATACTTTGGCATAGATCTTCTCTCAAATACTCAACCTATCTCTATTCCTCTCTATCTTATGGAACCGTTTGAGTTGAAGGAGTTGAACGATTAGTTGAAGGATTTGTTGGAGAAGGGCTTTATTAGGTCGAGTATATCTTCATGGGGTGCACCAGGGTTATTTGTAAGAAAGAAAGATGAGTCTCTTTGGATGTGCATTTATTATGTACAATTAAATATGGTAACCATCAAGAATAAGTATTTGTTGCCTAGAATCAATGAATTCTTTTATCAGCTTCAAGGGGCTACCCATTTCTCAAAGGTCGACCTCCGTTCTGATTATCATCAGTTAAAGGTGAGGGAGTACGATATTCCCAAGACGGATTTTTGAGCTAGTATGGGCACTTTGAATTTGTGGTGATGTCATTTGGTTTGACTAATGCTCCAGTCGTGTTTATGGATCTTATGAATCGGGTGTTCAATCCTTTTCTTGATAGTTTTGTGATTGTCTTCATTGATGATATTCTCATTTATTCTCGAAGTAAGCGGGAGTATATGGATCATTTGAGGTCGGTTCTTCAAACATTGAAGGAGAAGAAGTTGTATGCTAAATTTAGCAAATGTTAGTTTTGCATGGGTCGGGTGGTTTTTCTTGGTCATATGGTGTACATTGATGGTACAAATGTCGACCCAAAGAAGACTGAGGCCATGAAGAATTGGCCTAAACCATTGACTTCTTTGAATATTCAAAGTTTTCTTGGGTTGGTTGGCCATTATAGGAGGTTTATTGAAGGGTTATCATCTATTGCATCTCTGTTGACTAAGTTGACCCAAAAGAAGATTAAGTTCGTGTGGAGGGATGAATGTGTGAAGAGTTTTTAGACCTTGAACTATCGGCTTACATAAGCTCATGTTTGACTCTAATGAATGGCATAGATGGGTTTGTGGTGTATTGTGATGCTTCTTGGATTGGGTTGGGGTGTGTGCTTATGCAACATGGTAAAGTGATAGCTTATACATCAAGACAATTGAAGGTGCATGAGCATAACTACCCGACTCATGATCTTGAGTTAGCAGTGGTGGTGTTTGCTTTGAACATTTAAAGACACTATTTGTATGGGGTACATGTCAAAGATCACAAGAGCTTGCAATATGTGTTCACTCAAAGGGACCTTAACTTGAACCAAAGGAGGTGGGTGGAACTCTTAAAGGACTACGACATAAGTATACAATGTCATCCCAACAAGGCTAGTATTGTGGCCAATGCTCTTAGTAGGCTATTTATAGGGACTGTCGCTCATGTTGAGGAAGGGAAGAAGGAGTTGGCTAAGGATGTTCACTGCTTGGCTAGGTTGGGTTTTAGGTTGGCTGACTTAAATGATGGTGGTATTCCTGTTCAAAATAGGGCCAAATCTTCAGTGGTTGTTGGTGTAAAGGCTAAGCAAGTCCTAGATCTATCGTTGGTTGAAATGAAGAAATTGGTTGGTGAAGGAAAGATATTGATGTTCTCCCAAGAGGGAGATGGTGTTCTTCGGTATCAAGAACCGTTATATGTTCCGGATATGGATGATCTAATGAGGGTGATCATGAGTGAAGCCCATAACTCTTATTACTCCATTCATCTGGGGTCTACTAAAATGTATTGGGATTTGAGGGAAGTGTATTGGTAGTCTGGTATGAAGAAGGATATAGCCAAGTTTGTATCGGAATACCCTAATTGTCAACAACTGAAGGTAGAACACCAAAGGCCTGGTGGTTTTACTCAGGACAATGAGATTCCTACTTGGAAGTGGGAAGACGTAAATATGGATTTTGTAGTTGGTTTACCTTAGACCTATAACAATTTGACTCCATTTGGATTATCGTTGACCAAATGACTAAGTCAGCGCATTTGTTACCAGTTAAGACTACTTTTGGTTTCGAGGATTATGCAAGATTCTATACCAAAGAGTTGGTGAGGTTGCATGGTTGTGATACCCAATTTACTTCTCACTTTTGGAGGTTGTTTTAAATGGGACTTGGTACTAAAGTGAAGCTGAGCACCACCTTTCATCCTCAAACCGATGGACAAGCTGAGATGGTAATTTAAACCTTGGAGGACATATTGATGACTTGTGTCTTAGAATTGAGGGGTAATTGGGATGACCATCTTCCACTCATTGAATTTACTTATAATAATAGCTTCCATACTAGCATTGGTATGGCACCATTTGAGGCTTTGTATGGTAGAAGATGTAGGTCTCCAGTAGGGTGGTTTGAGTTGGGAAGTATTGCTTTTATTGGCCCAGATTTGATATTGGGGGCTATGGAGAAACTGAATTTTATTACAGAAAGGTTGAAGATGTCCCAAAGCCGCCAAAAATCCTACTCGGATCTTATGAAGAGAGACCTTAAGTTTCATGTTGGTGATTGGGTGTATATGAAGGTCTCACCTGCGAAGGGTGAGATGCGCTTTGGCAAGAAGGGAAAACAAAGCCCCCGGTTTATAGGCCCTTATGAGATTGTTGAATGAATTATAAATGTGGATTTTAGGTTGGAGTTGCCTCCAGATTTGAACTCTATTAACCTGGTCTTCCATGTTTCTATGTTGAGGAAGTTTGTTGGTGATCTTAGTACCATTGTTCCTTTGGAAGGAGTTGTTGTTGAGGCGAAATTGCCTTATGAGGACGTTTTGGTGGAAATGTTTGATAGGCAAGTGAAGCGGCTTCGTAACAAGGATGTGGCTTCGGTTACGGTTCTTTGGAGAAATCAACATGTGGGGAGTGCTACATGGGAGGCGGAATTATACATGAAGAAACGATATCCCCATCTTTTCCAATCTACTCAAGCCTAAGGTACTAGGTTCTTCCTTTTCCAAATGGTCCTAATTCTATTACTCTTGAGTTTCATCATACGACATGCATACATGGCACCAAAATGATTTCTATGATCTTTTTAAATGATTTGAATATGTTTGATGTAAGCCTTTAGGACTTTATGATTTTTAATTAATGAGAATGCATTGTATCTTGTAATTTAATGTTTTCGTGTCCTAAGTCATGCCTTTCCAAGCCTTGTTCTTGCACATTCAAGGACGAATGTTCCCAAAGAGGAGATGGTGTAAGGACCTAGGCATTGTAAGACCGCATTGGACCTTGAAAATTTTGGTTTCGGAAAGTTTTGGACCAAGGTGACACTCCATGGGATCCCTCACGGTCCGTGTGAGCTCACACGACCTATGTGGAGCCTCCATGGAGTGGCCCTTGGCCTTTTCGAGGTGTTTGGCCTTAAGCGTGGAATTTTAAACTAAGGCATACCAGACATGGATCGCTCACGGTCCGTGTGACACCTGAAGGACAGTGTGGTGGGCCGTGTGGTGGCCTTAGCTTGAAATCCCACAATTGTGGGACTAAGTATGGTGGCACGACCAAGTACACGACTCGTACAAAGTGGTACAACCCGTATGGTCTTTCATATGGCTTCTGGAGTGAAAAATTTCTATGTATAGAATCATCGTCTTAAAACTTTTAGTGGAGGACTTTTTTCTAAGGGAGGTGGTACGGGCAGTGGTATGGCCCGTGTGGCCTTGAACGGCCCGTGTGGCCTTCTATGATGGTGATTTTGTTGAAAATTCTAAGTATGGATTTACCATTTTGGTCCTTTGTCATGTGAAGTTTTCCCAAGTGTTGGATCACGGGCAAGAATACAGTCCATATAGTGCCTCACGAACCGTATACCCCCTCCCTGAGACGTTAATTTGAATTCTTCAACTCGTTTCATTAATGACATTTTCATAATTATGGTTTATTCTATGGGTCTTTTGCGATTTCCTGCGCTACCTAGAGACTTCCTAATGACCTAAACTATTTTCCTCTCATTCAAATTCATTCCTCACATTTAAAATTCTCTCAAGTCTTTCTCAAAGAACTCTAGAGGGATTTAAGATTGGGAATCAAGGAAGGGTTCTTTCTTCACCAAGTTTCTTCTTGAATCCTCTTCATTAGCTAAGGTATGTGGGACTGATTCTTAATCCCTTTTAACCAAGAAGACCTAAACTCTTTTCAAGTGATTTTCATGAATTTTAGCTTACTTTAAATATGGGTTTCCAATATCATTGTTTAAGAAATTCAATTGATGTATGGGCTATGTCTATTTATTGATTTTAAAGTGAATTAAGCCCTAATATGATGAAATGCATTGAAGTTATGAAGTTCATAAAGTTCATGTTCCCTTCAAAGCTTGATTTGTGCATGGGTAATCTATAGTATGATTTAAATGTGAATTTTGCTTATGTCTTTGCTTGAATTTCACAATGTATTTTTAACTTAAGTTTGAATCTCTATTACCCATGCTATTCTCATATCATTCATGGCATATGCATACATGACTATGATTTTTATGAAGTAGGTCAAGACCAATTATGTTTATGTATATGATTTTGAGAAGATTGAGGTTATGACAAAAATATGATCATATAAATCTAGGCTCTTGGAGCAATTATGAGTGTTTACACCACTATGTTTAGAAAGCATTGATTAAGGTTTGAGGCGGGGTGGACTATACCCAAGGGTCCATACTCAATTCTCAATAAGGTGCTCCAAAGGAGCTATTCCTATGCATGAAAAGTATTCATGAAGAATGTTTTGGCTTTTACCTACTATGCATGATTATGAAGAATGTGATTTGTCCTTTAAGCCTAAGAATGCATGTAAATGATTTGAAAGTCTTATGTCTCTTTTACAAGTATATATATATGCGCGTGTGTGTGTGTATGTGTGTTTTTTCTAGTGGGATAATGACCTAGCACCGATAGGATTAGAGGCAGGGTGGGCTATCCCCAATGATCCATACTCCTTTCCCTTGAACTATGTACCTAACATAGGTATATGTTTATTCCCCAAGGGGAAAGGAAGAGAAAAGAAAGAAGAATGTTAATGATATACCTTTCGCAGGTAGGTCACCTCTTTATTCATTTTGGGGGAGACACAAAGTTCCAAGTGATAACTCACTTGGTCTCATGTCGGTTATATTCCCATCCTCATTATATTTGAATTATGTTCGCATTCATGCATCATGTATTTCATGGTATATTGGTATACTATTCTCTTATTATATGATTCCTTCTATATATGTTCTCTTGTCATCTAACAGTGAAATGTCGGTTTAATGAGTTAATGTGCATTACATGCCCACATACTTAGTACAATCAACCATACTAACGCATACTTTTGCCTACAAGATCTAACAATGTAGGGACTGAGGAGTATATTCATCCATCGTACAATGTCTAGCTTGGATCTTGAGATTTGCTTACCATGATGAGTTTTATCTTCCAAGGACAATCCACCATTCCTCTATTGATGGTGCTTAGTTTATGTTATTTATTATTTAGGGTGAGCCTGGGACATTTCTTGGCCTCCGTCCTATCTTATGATTGGAGGCATTGTTGGACATCTTGTAGACTCTTGGACGTTTATATGCTTGGTGTTATATTCTGAGAATATGTTTATGGATATGATTATGTCATTATGGATTTATTATGAGCTTATGTTATGGTTTACGTTATGATGTGGAAGATCTCAAGTCTCGTATTGGCCCCATAGAGTGAGTCATACTTACCCGCCCCTTAGTCATTACGTGCTACGTGTTATATGAAATCCATGTTACTCCCTATCACTCATTTATCCCCATAGCATGATTCCTACTCTCCCTTCGCTTAGAATTATGTGTTTAATATTTATATGTGCTTCCGGACTGATGATGTGTCAATGGATGCTACGAGGCTTGTTTTGGGACTCTTGGGTTCCCATTTTCCATGTAATTCCTAGACCCTAGGTCTGGGTCATGACAGTTAACCACATGATTGATTTCTTATGAGCATATTGAGTCTTGGGAGGAGTATTGAGCACCGAATTGAGTAAGAGTAAGTCTAATTCAAACTCAATAACTACATAGCCAACGTATGAGAGGATTAAACCATACAATCGAATGTTTCCTATTGTCCTAAAAAAGGACTTGATCTTACTGATTTTGGACCATTGATGGGATGTTCCTTACCCTTGGAAGGTGTTGGATAGATGTGCCAACGACATGGCTTCATCGTATTATCACCGGCTTAGGGGTGATGGTTGTTGGTTAGAGAAACTTCCAAATAGGCTTTAATAGTACTCTGAGTGGATTGGACTAGATGGTATATGAGTGGCCATTGTCTAAACTACATTCTTACTTTAGACTCTTGACTTGCTGATTGAGTTTCCTACTTCATGAGTTGAACTATTTGAGTTGATGTTATTCTATCTTTACATGTTTCATTCTGCCATTTTACATACTCGTACATTCCAAGTACTGACATTCATTTGGGCCAGCATCTTTTTATGATGCAGAGGCAGGTACCAACAGTCATCAATAAGTGCCCCATTGAGGACCCATTGTTTTCAGCTGATTGGTGAGTCATCCCCTACTTTTGGAGGATATAATTTTTTTCTCTTCTAGTTGTGAGTATAGCTTTTTAAATTTATTTTGAGGTATCCATAGACCTATCATTGATACCATTTGGTCAGATGATTTAGAAGCCTCATATACTAGACTTTTGAATTGAGATTGGGTTAAGTTTTTGGCTAGTTTCTTTCATACTAGTCTTACTCAGTTTGGTTGCTCTACCGTTTGGCCTTTGATTATCAAATCATTATTGTTTTTCATTAGGTATCTCTTGATCATTTATGTTTTCCATCGTTAGTTATGACTGAATGAATGTGATGAGGCGGAAGTGGTTCACTTGGGGGCTAGCAATAGCCTCTGAATACCGATCACGCCAAAGGTACCCTCTTAGGGCGTGACATCAATTAAATGAAACAATTTAAAATAACTTTTTAGAAAAAGTTAATTAATTATTGGAGTTGCCACCTAATTTTAAGGATAATTAGGAAACCAATTAATTATTAAAAAAGGATCTATATACCAATAAATTTCACGTAAGAGTTTATCTTATTCTGAAGGAAAGGTATTAACACCCTTCAGAATCCACAATTGTGAGTCCCAACTGAACTCATTTTTTCAAATTGAGGAGGAGATAAACATGTCAAGCCCCGAGTTCACACCCTGGGTGTGGACGGCACCCAGAACCATTTCTGGTCCCAAGCGAACCACTTGGCCTGAGTACTTTACTTAGCAGAAAACTTAAATGACAAATAATATGATAAGTTAAAAATGCTACAGGTATCTAAATAAACCAAATAGAGGAAATATCTCAATAACAACTAAAATGAGAACTGGAACTCCTGTCATATAGTCTATGGAACCTCTAACTAGAATAATCTGAAATAACTACCATCATAGGCCCACGGTGACCACAATCAAGAAGAAAAAGCTAAAAGAAGATATAGATAAAGACTCCAAAGTTTCTGATGGTAAGAGTCCTCACCAGAATGGCTGATGGATAGCTGATCCTTAACGGAGCGTCTGCTGAGGAACTCTTTCAACTGCGTCTGCATCATAAAATGATGCATGTCCAAAGGACATCAGTATATGGAATGTACGGTACATAATATAGCCAAAACAGGAATTCAGGACAAGGCACTGTACTCAAAGTAACCAAAATATGTCTCAAAATAAAATGGCATAAGTAATAAATGAAATGAATGCTGAAAGTAGAACATATGCAGAAACTCTGTATTGTACAAACTAGTTTACTTTAGCTTGGGGAGTTTCTCCAATCGACAACCACCACTATGACTTCGTGATGATACAACATCTTGCCTACGCTGCCAGAGCCGTCCAATACTTTGCCAGGGCAAGGGACGAAAACTAGGGGAGTGGATCCATTTGAAAACTTAGCCATCTCAGTGGCAAGTGAGGAGTTGTACTCTTTGTACAATCCCATCCTAAGCCGGCAACGTAGTTTATGAGTTCAAGTTATTATTACTCTCACTCATATTGGTAATCAATACTACTCCCAAAATAACTTTTATAATGCTGATGTCTTAAAAAGTCAGAGTTCTCAAAATACCTTTTTAATCTTTTGGGACTTAGCCCTACTTTAGCTTTTTATAAACGTTTCTCAACTCGCCTCTTCTCTTTGACTGAATTTGTATCAATACAAAGTGTCTCAAAACATAACTTTATTACTCAGTTATCTTGTAAATATAGAAGCTCTAAGTACTCCTTAGACTTAATTCAAAACTATGAATATAATAGGTTTTCATGAAATATATATAGGGTTCACATAAATATAACAATAAATATAAATTTATCTTAATAGCTTAACTTTACTAAAATCGGTAAAGGTCATGATTTTTATCAAGAAAAGTGCATGAACAAGTATTTTAATGAAATCAACTAGTAATGGAGAGAAACTGATCTCAACTCATAAGCTTGATCTTTGGTAGAGACTAGTAGTCAAAGATACTAAAATATATGTAGGATAGGGTCGTACATACTTGGGGAATCACTTTCTTGAAGAAGTTGAAGAAGGTTCTTGAAAGCCCTAGCTTTTGCCCCTTTGAAACTACGTTCTGAGTTCTTGTAATGTTTGAACTTAATGATACGAAGAATTTCATTTTAGGGGTTTAATTAAGTGAATACTTACAAGTTTAGGCTTAAGAGGGTGGAAAAAGATGAAAATACCCATCTTAAAAATTGCTGGTCAGGTTGCCAACGAGACCCTCTATGGCCCGTAGGGACCCTTTCATAAACTTTTAGGCAAATTTTGGGGTTTCTGGATCACTTTACGAGCCGCATTCTACGTCTGGTAGAGTTTTCTACGACGCGTAAATGGGTCTGTCAAGTTTGGGACAAAAAATGTGATGTTTTAGGACTTTTGTCACGAGTTAGCGGACGGGCGTACTTTGTTCTACGGCCCGTAAAGAGGTTTCGTATTGCATCTCTGCTCTGGCAGTCTTCAGTAAAACGATCATAACCATTGACTCTGAACACCAAATGAGGTGAAATTAGTTGTGTTAGAAAGCTAATTAAAAGGGCTTTCATTGGGTATGTCGTGTGACATCTAATGCTTTGTGCGATAAGAGTTATGATCATTTAAAGTTGACTCTTGCAAAGTTTAAGACTAGAAACTCAACGTATAGGAAATTTTTGAACTCGACTAAGTACGAGAGGTTTCATGTGACCCTGATACACTTCCTACATATAAGAGTGAGACTTGAAACATAGGTACATATGATGATAGAGTTATGAGGTGTCACAAAACAGTATAACACATAATAAGTATGAAATATACACAAAAATGAAGTAAATAATAATATGAAAAACGACCTAATATTTGCCTAATGCCAACAAAATACATGATAATAAATAAATAAGTAAATAAAAAAACATCTTTGTGTACCTGTAAAAACACTTAGTAAAAGTGTTAGTAGTGAATAAATATGAAAAAAAAATATCTGAAAAACAAAATCCCTCTTATATACATGGTAGGCCTTGGAAATCAACGGTAATTTCTTCATCCGCCAGGTTTTAAAAAATAATGAATATATGTGAGCTTAAATAAAAGTTTGAGAATTTTGAAGTGTGACGAAAATTAACTTAAACAAAATACTTCCATCTTTATAAATGGGGAGGCTTCGAAATCCGACAAATAGATTTTTCATTGGCCCATTTTAAACAAATAATCATAATGATAGTAAGTAGGGAAAAAATATAAATAAAGTGAAAATGGGCAAAAATGACTTGAAAAATATAACCAACGGATGAACTCGTCTAATCAAACAAAGCAAACATTAAAAATAAAGAGTTGAAATCAATAAATAAACATCAATAGGGTTCATTAGAAATGAAATTAAAATTATAATAAAGGTGTTGGAATGTCTAAATATTTAAAAAATGTGAATCAAGTATTAGGAGTATACAAATCAATTGAACAAGAAAAATAAGATGGGCAAAATGGAGTAAAAAAGCTATTACCAAAGACCAGCACAGTTCTAAAAACAAATACATAAATATTAAGAAAAACTTCCCCCACAAAATCCAAAATGTTCACCCAAGACAAATATCACAAGATAGTGAAAACAGAGAACCAATAGTCATAATACAAAATGAATGTCAAACTAAAAAAAATAACAATATAAATTAATAAAAATAACTTAAAAAGAGTAATTAAATTATAAAAAAAAAAGGGGGCAAAACTTATGGGAGATCATGCGTTTATTTGTATGGAAGTTCCTCCTTTGGAATCAGACAAAGGAGGAACTCTTTTTGTTAGGCCATAAAGGTAAGAATATCTAGGTAATAGTACTAGGAATACTGCCCACCCCAATACAGGTTTTGACCTGCCACTCCCATGTAATGACACATATTAATCTCTAATATATTATCTCTTGTCACCCCAAAAACAAAAAACTCATTAAAATTCTGAGAAGATGCCTGCTATCGATTTTGACAACATTGATAACAACCAACCATGAATAAAAATAGAACAATAAGTAAAAGAAAAAGTGAAAAAACATGATAAAATATTTGGAGAAGATGAGCTCCAACAACAAAATGCTACGATACAATAAACATCAACCCCAAAATATACATAGTAAAATTAATAGTCTAGAATAAAACTAAATAATGAGAAGAAGTAAGTGTGGTTACCAAATATATTAGATCTGGTCAGATCTGGAGAGAAAGGACCATTAAACAAAAAAGGAAGCTCAGAGCTTATGTGGTTGTTGGTTCTTCGGAGCTTTGAAGCTCGTCTGTGGCTTAGCTGATGTTTTGTTGGGGATTGGGAGATGACTTTGGTGGGTTTTTGGGTTTTTTTCCAATGGCTAATCAGGTTAGATTATGTAGTTGTTTTCATGTCGTTGGGGTCTATTTTGTCGGAATTTGGGGGTGGGTTTGGTCCATGGAGAGGGAGAGAGAAAAGGGGTTTTGCGAGGGTTTTCCAGTGGAGTTTTGTGTTGCTTGGAAGGAGGAAATGGATGATTCTAGGTGAGGTTTTCGTGGTGAGATCTGGCGGTATTTGGTGCCGCTCTGGTGGGTTTGAGAAGGATTTTGGTCATGGGGTTTAGATGGAGAAAGGAGTAAGGTAGAAAGAAGAAGATGGGTCAATTTGGGAGGTGGCTTGATCCTTTTGTGAGAGGAAAGAATTTTAGGGTTTCCCATTATGAATTCCATTCTACACAATATACACAATCTAAAATTTAATGGTCTCAATTATGGATCAATTAAATATCCTCGTATGATTTTATCTAAACAAAAAAGGAATTTTTACTCTATGTTAAAAATACTAAAATAAATATGAACAAATATAACTAGCGGTATATAAAAAATGCAATTTATCACAAAATAATAATTTTATAAAACTAAATTAATATTGTAGATTATAATATATTTAATAATTAAAATCAATTAAAATTCAAAACTAAACTAATTAAAATCTTAATATTTTAACAATAAGAGTAATTATAAAAACAATTAATCTAAAATCGTCAAAAACTAGTTTAAACTATTTAGAAAATAACAACATAAAAACCATATATTTTTAAAAATGTTGGGCCAAAATTAGATATCAACAGTTGGAATGGAGTTTGAAATAATTAGGCCAAAATTGGATATCAAAATTGGGCCAAAATTGGTGAACTTGTGTGTTCAACCCGTGGAAATCAACTCTTGCAAAAATGAAATGTAAGCTTGAGTAATGTAGACTCTTATGATCTGACCCTTAGCTTTAGTGTACCAGACTTACCTTTTTATATTGTCCTCTCCAACTTAGTTCAGAGTGAGACCTAGTCATTTTGCTCTATTTGCTTGTTGCGATATGAAGAGCTCTTGTTTTTACATCCAAGATTGAAATGAAATGGGTTAAAAGTTGGAATGGAGTTTTATAATTCATATAGTTCCAATCCAACTGATAAAGTTGCATGTTTTAATTATTGCCTCACATACCTAGAGTTATTGACATATATAATTTTATTAGTCTCCACGACTAGGATCTGGCACTCTAGTTTCCTTTATGCACTTCGAAGAAGAGTTATTTGAATAGACACCATCACTAGTTGGGAAAAATAAAGATAAGTTTTTGGTGGTACAAAAGATTTAGATATTTAGTAGAACTCTCTAGAATTTTGTAGAGTAATATCCGTTGATATTTGTACTTCGGAAAAATCTGGATATTCTAGAGTATTAGACATTTGAGGAAGATAATTATAGAAGAGATTATCATAGTCCAGATTCTTAATCTCTAAAAATAACCCTACACAAGTATAAATAGGGGTGACCATAGTCATTTGTAATCAATCCAAATTGAAAGCAATTCAAGAGTGTTTTTCATAATCAAGTTCTTCTTTTAAAATCTTCCTTTTCCTTTCTAGCTTCCTCCTTTTTAGTTGAATCTCCTGATCATATTTAATGATCTTTCGCTATCCAAAGGTTTTCTGATTATATTTTTCTTCACTATTTTTCTAAATGGTATCAACATCATATCCACATATTGGCTTGGGAGTTTATTTAAAGACCAGGTTGGTAGTTGATTTAACTGGTTTGTCCAAACAGATTTAAATGATTGTGTTAGTAGACTAGGATGGAGTTATTGAACCATTACAATTACAAGGGGCGTAAGATAAGTATGGAGTCATACCTTGTGGATAAGAATTTGTGGAATGTTGTTATGGAAGCCACATAAGTCCTCCTAATGGCATATCAAAAAATAGTAGTGCATATAGGAAGTGATGGCAGATTAATGCAAATGCAGAGTTCATCCTAAAAAGGTCAATCTCCTCCAAATTATTTGATCATATTATAAAGTGTAAATTAACTCATGAAATATGGAAAAAAAATGAAGATCAACTAGAGATACTGTATAATGAAGTTGCTAAAAATAGTATTCAAGGTAATGATTCTATCACCGAGTATTTTTTAGTATTAAGACCTTGTGTTCTAAAATATCTTTATTGATTCCAGGAATTTTCATTAATGATTGGAAAGCTGGATATATTCCATTTGTGATGTCGATTCAAGGATGGACTCAAGAACTTCCTTAGAGGAATTGAGAATCTATTGTCGTCATAAGAGTTACTAGCCAACAGTTGACTGATGTATTTGTCAATGAAGGGAAAGGAAATTCTCTTTTAGCCAACAAGAGAAACTTGAAGAAAAAAGTAAGAGATAGACCACACAATTGATCCTCAGGTAGTTCAAACTTACCTGAAAAGAAGGAAAATCCCTTTAACTATTATGGAAAGAAGCCTCTTGGATGCTATTGGTGTGGTAAAGTAGGACATACAAAAAGATATTTTTGAACCAAGGAGAGTAATATGGATCAAATTGAGCAAGCTATTGAAGAAGAAGATGACTAGGGAAGGTGTTTAGTAGCTGAAACTCGAGCAATAGATGCAATGGCTTCCTTCAATTGTAAAAGGAAATAGATTGAAGATTCTAAATATACTACAATCGATCACATGGAGATGTAAAACACTGATTTCATTAGTATGAAGAATGAAACTTCTAAAATTATTCATACTTGTGATACAATAGCTTCTATAAAAGAAATCAAAGAAATAGATCTTGAATGTGTAGTTTTTGAAACTATATATGCTAGTGGTGATATGGAGAAAGCATTAAGAGAGATGTATTTGAACTTGAAGTCTTTGATCAATTGTCTATCATATCTAGACCAATTGTTGACTTAGATCAAACATTAAAAGAAAATGGAGAAGTTCACGATCAAACAGATGAAGAAGATGGCCTTGAATGGCAAATTTTAGGGGAAGAGATGGATGGCATGTTTTTTGTAAGCTCTGAAGCTGATAAAATCATTATTGAAGAAATAAAAAGAGAATCTAGTGGTGGATCCTATTATTCTGTGGAGACTTCACAAGAAATCGATGATAAATAGTAACAAAACTCAAATGAGGAAGCTGATACAAATGAAATCTCCTTCTGTTATGGAGTTGCATTAGAAAGAGAAGGTTCCAGAATATTGAATTCTCAAGTTCCAAACTTTCCCATCACAGAAGTTTATCCATATTGTACAAATATTAACAGGCTAAGAGAAAGGGGGAGTCACAGAACTCAATAAGGAGATAATTCATATGGATCAATTGATGACGAAGAATCTCCATCTTCTGAAAAGTAGAAGGAGTCCAGAAGAAACTGTTGAGAATTTCACCAAGACGTGGCTCAAAGCTTCATTTAAATTTTTTCATGATAAGTGTGGGTAGTTTCCAAAAAATAACTTTTGAGAGAGTGTGAAAAGTAAGGATAAGTTTTTGGAGGTAAAAAGATTCTAGATATTTAGTAGAACTCGCTAGAATTTTGTAGAACAATATCTTTGATTTGTACATAGAAAAACCTAGATAGTCTAAAGTATTAGATATTTGAGGAATATAATTATAGAAGATGTTAGAAATTAGAATATCCTAGATTATTAATATCTAAATGTATCCATAAACAAGTATAAATAGGGGTTATCACAGTCATTTATAGTCAATCCAAATGAAAAGCAATTCAAGAGTATTCTTCCATAATCAAGTTCTCGTTTCAAAATTTTCCTTTTCCTTTCTAACTTCCTCTTTTTTGGTTGAATATTTCGATTTTAGTTAGTGATATTTGGCTAACAAAAGGTTTCCTAATTATATGTTGAACCAACCACCACAGCAACATATCTTAGTCTCTGCTCATCCCAAATGTGGTTGTTGATAATGGTTTTCACTTGAATAGAGTGACTCTATCACCATAAGTTTCTGAAGATCCTGCAAATCCAAAAATTATGTATATATGTAAATCTACTAGGTCCTGTAAATTTAAAATAGTAAAAATAATAAATTTTGAATTCAGTAAATTGAATGTGTTTCTATATATTACCAATTTAAACATCTCATTTAACTTCTAAATTTGTCTCTTCATCATTAGATAAGATTTAATAAATATAACTTTCAACTCTTATCCATGTAGAAGTAATAGTTGGAGTTGGAGGGTACATTAGTCATTCAACAGTCAACACTTCATTCAAAATATCTTTTTAAATGAAAACAATTCTAATTCTAACATCTCATTGTTTAATATCATGTCTCCCAAAATTCTCTCTAACCAATTTTTCAGTATATATATATATATATATATATATATATATCAGGGAGAGTAATAGTAGCTAGCTTATATATCTGTTTATTCCACCATTCATTCACAAAGAACGGTCTTTATAACCCACTTGCAATTCTGTCATGCCCAAGGGGGATATACTTGGCGTGGCCAACAGTTGAAGAACTATTGTTGATTCCCCTAGGAACCACCTTACCTCATCACCGCATCAACTCAATAGCGGAATACATACTCAAATAAAGGATATCATATAAATGGATATAATGCTGCTAAAACATAGTTTCCAATGAATAAGTTTGAAAATAAATAGTACTCAATGAGTTATCTACTCAATGTCTACAAAGCCTCTACACGACAATCTAGATGGTACCATGACAGGCCATGGATACTCCAATAAAAGAAATAAAATACCACATAAAAATAATAAGAATAAAAGGGCTCCTCCAGAAAGTAAGGAGGACTCACCAACTCTGAAAATGCGCTGATCTAGACCTTAACGGTGCGTTAGTTAAAGTCCTCTATCACCTGTATCTGTATCATGAAACGATGCAAGTCCAAATGGACGTCAGTACATGGAATATACTTGTATGTAAAATAACTCAAGAATGTAAAGCTCTCAACTCAGTCACCTCAACTCAAAAAACTCACTAACTCATCTGAACAAATATGCAAGTCTAAAGTAAATCATGCTTTCTTTAAAATCGACTCAGTAGGAATGAACTCATCTTAGAAATATTATCCTCAATTAGTATTTTCTCAAGAGTTCTCTTAACAAACATCCAATACCACCATATTTAATTTGGTGATGCACAATGAAGGCAACATCGTTGCCATGTCCATCCTAAACTTGCTAGGGTAAATGATGATCAACTCTCTCATGGATCCTAACAAATGTCCTCTTCTGGGCCTAGAGTCACCGGAATGTGCTGCACGACTATCCTACACTGGCAACATAGTACTTTAGAATTGTGCGCTCTGCCTAACCATTAGTCTGTTGGTGGAACGCTGTGCTGAGATTCACTTTCGAACCCACACCTTTCTGGAAAGACCTCCAAAATTGTGTAGGAATTGGCCTCTAGTGTTTTAGATTATGGACAAGGGGACTCTATATAGTCTAATAATGTCCTTTATGTACAATTGGGCAGGATCTTCCGCAGTGTCACTCATCTTTACTGCCAACAAGTGAGTAGATTTGGTCATTTTATCAACTATCACCCAAATTGAATCGTGTTCTCTGTGAGGCCTCAGTAAACTTGTGACTAAGTCCATATTAATCATCTCCTGTTTCCATTCTAGAATCTCAAAATTCTGAGCTATTCCACATGGCCTTTGATGCTCAACTTTCACTTATTGGCAATTTGGGCATTTGAAAACAAACTCAGCAATATCTCTCTTCATCCTACTCCACGAATAAATATCTCTCAAGTCCTCGTACATCTTAGTCGATCCTGGATGGATGGAATATTTGGAAATATGGGCCTCTTCCATGACCCTTTCTCTAACACCATTAACATCTGGAACACACAATCTACCTTGGTATCTCAATAACCTATCTCCCCCTTTAGTGAAAGCCATCAGCTTCTGTTTGTGCAGATCTGCCTTCATCTATAGTAAAGTAGGATGTTGATATTTTTTCCCCTTCACCTCTACTACTAGAAATGATGCAGACCATTATGCACATGAACTCCTCCTTCGCCTGAACTCCCAATTGGGCAAGCATGTGAACCTCTTTAGCCAACTCCTTTTTCTCTTCCTCGGCATGGGAGGTACTTCCCATGGAAAGCCTGCTAAGAGCATTAGCAACCACATTAGCTTTACCTGGATAATAGAGGACCAAAGGTCAATCTTTAACTAGTGATAACCGGAACGAAGGTCAATCTTTGAGAAATGGGTGGCCCCTTGAAGTAAGTTAAACAAGTCAGCGATTCTTTGCAACGAGTACTTATTCTTGATTTTAACCTTATTGAGTTGCCTATAAACATTGCATATTCGAAGAGATCCATCTTTTTTCTTACAAAGAACATTGAAGCACCCTATAGAGATATACTTGGCCTAATAAAACCTTTCTCCAACAAGTCCTTCAGCTGATCCTTCAACTCCATTAAATCAGTCGGTGTCATACAATAAGAAGGAATAGAGATAGGTTGAGTATCTGGGAGAAGATCTATGCCAAAGTCTACTTTCCTTTCGGGAGGAATACCGGGCATGTCTTCGAGGAACACATCCAGAAACTAATTAACTACCAAGATTGATTCAAGAGTAGGTGACTTAAACTCCATATCTTTGACCCTTACAATATGAGAAATACACCCCTTGGAAATCATCTTCCGGGCCTTAAGGTATGAAATAAACCAACCTTTAATAGCGGAGCCACTACCCTTCCATTCAAGAATAGGCTTTTCTAGAAATTGGAACTTGACTTTCCAGGTTCGACAATGTACAGAGGCATATGAAGCATGCTACCAATCTATCCCAAGAATTACATCAAAATAAAATATCTCAAGTTTCACAAGATCATACGGGAATACCTTATGCAAAATAGAAATAAGACAACTCTTATAAACTCTATGAGTAACAATAGATTCACCCATGAGAGTATAAACCAAAAGGGGCTCCCTTAGAATGTCGGGACTCAAACAATACTTGAAAGCCAACAGAGGAGTCACAAAACATAAATTGGCACCTAGGCCAAGCAAAGCATAAGCATCAAAATCAAAGACTTTTAACATTTAGTCAAAACATCCATTGTCTCCTCAACTTTTAGACAAGCATGATGAGCGTAGAACCTATTGTTTCTTGGGGCATTGCCTTGATGAGCTCTTTGCAGCCCTGAGCACCTTGAGCCACTTTACCTTGACCCCTCTGAGAAACCTTAGTGCAATAAAAAATCTTTCCGTTCTTATCAGCACACCCAAAGCATGCACCAAAATTCATCCAACAAGTATGAGGAGGCATTGTCCAACCTCCATAATGTGCCTTAGAGGGAGGCACCCTAGCATAAGAAACCCAAGTTAGAGCCTTCGCCCTGTAAGAAACGACAATAACCACCACCCTTGGAGTTAGGGAACCCACCATCATAATGTGCCCTCATAGAATTATGTACCTTCTTCTCCTTGACGTTTTCTTCCTCAATCTATATGTTATGAGCTTGGAGATGTCCATGTCTCGAATAAGCATATCCGTATGACATTCCTTCACAACCAAATCAAAGATATCAAAAATGAACTTGTGTATTCTTGCAGGGTGTTATCCACAGGCATAAGTGCATACTTGGAGAGCTTAGTGAACTTGGGGGAATAGTCCCTCACACTCATACCACCCTTTTTGAGGTTGATAAACTTAATCATCTTAGCTTCCCTAAGTTCAAGTAGGAAGAAACGATCTAGAAATGCAAACTTGAACTCTTCCTAATTAACAACATTACCATAAACTCTCTCTAGCAACAATTGAGTGTACCACACTTCAGCCACATCTTTCAACTGATATGTAACCAACTCAGCTTTCTCCTCGGAAGTGACTCTCATAATAGTCAACACCTTAGTGAGCTCGTTAATAAACTCTTGAATGTCTTCATCGTCATTTGACCCATAGAACTCCAGAGGATTCATCCAAGTGAAGTCTCTCACCCTAGAATTTGGAGTGGGATCTCGAGGAAGATTAGCCTTCCTAGTTTGAGTAGTCACCACCTGGGAAAGCAAATCAAAGGTCATACGAAATTCACCATTAGATGTAGGCTCTTCCATAGGTCCTTATGGATCTTGGTCCTCACAAGTCGGGGCCAGTCTTGATAGTGGAGCACTTCGTGGAGGCATCATTTATAATGTACCAAGGATACCAGTAGGATAAAGAACCAATCATACGGTCCAAAGCATGACATAAGACATTAAGAAGCGAGACAATTTCGAGAACACCATCATAGCCTCCCACTCATAGGCATGGTGCACTTCACACCCATGAATAAGGCTCTTATTGACGTGGGATGTTAGACTCCGAGGATAATTTACAAACCTAGTTCTCTAATACCAAGCTTGTCATGACCCAGATCTAGGTTCTATGAGTGACATGGAGAATAGGAACTCAAGAGTCCCTAGACAAGCCTCAAAGTTTCCATGTTCACATCATCAGTTTGGAAGCGTAAACAAATAGTAAACACATAATTTTATGGGATGGGAAAATAGGACTCACTCTATAGGAATGTCATAGGAAAAGAGAGTAACATGGATTCACATAACATGTATCACATAAATACTAAGGAGCAGGTAGGTATGACGCACTCTTTAGAGGCAATTTAGGACATAGGATCTTTCATATCATGATATATAATCACATCATAATATTCATATCCAATACACATAACGATACTCAATAGATAGCCATATTCATAAACAAGATATCCGTATACAACACTTAGTATATAAACGTAAAAGAGTTTACAATATGTCCAACAATGCCTCTAGTCATAAGATAAGAAGGGGGCCTATACATACCTTGGATCCACCCTCAAAGTAAATAACGTAAATAGAAGTACCATAAGTAGAGTAATGGTGGTTTTTCTTTGGAAGACAAGACTCATCACAATAAGCAAATCTCAAGATCCAAGCTAACCGTCGTACGATGGATGAAGGTAGTCCACGGTCCCTACATGGTTAGATCATGTAGGCAAAAGTATGCGTTAGTACATTTGAATGTACTAAGTATACGGGTATGCAAATGACTTACCAAACCTACATTCAATGTTAGATAACAAGGGCACATAATATAGAAAGAAGTATATATCAACAGAAAAGTAGTATAACAATATGCCATGAAATTCATGATACATGAAATGCAATAATGCTCATATAAAGTGGGGATGTGACCTCAATTGACAAGTGTAAGACAAAACAAGCTATTACTTAGAATCCTGATGTAATCCCCACATCGGTAAAGAGGTGGTCTACTTGTCAAAGGTAAACCATACTTCTCCTTATGGGCACCCCCATTTTTGAGAACCAACCTTACTTATGGGCACCCATTTTGGATAGGATTTTCATATCATATAATTTCATTCTTCTTCGGGCACCCCCATTTTTGAGAATTAACCTTCCTTACGTACACCCCCATTTCAAATATGATTTTCATAAACATATAGCTATGGTTGGCACATAAATCAAGGAAAGAGAGAGGACCCTTGGAATAGCCCGAACATCCCCAATCTATTAGTGCAAAATCATAATTCCACAAGAATACATGTACATATATATGCTTTTAAAGAGATGCAAGTCTTATGAAATCATTTGAATACATACTTTGTCTTAAAAGCCAAACATTTTCATAATCATTCATACTTGGGTCCAAATGCCACATCACATCTCATATCATACTTTTCATGCATAGGAATATCCCATTCACAATATCATAGACATTTATGTGATCACATTCTCATCATAACCATAATCTTATCAAAATCATATACATTAACACAATTGGGCTAACCCACTTCATAATTTTCATAAAATCCAATGCTCATGAATGAATATGCCTTGAATGATGTGTGAATTGCAATGTGTATTATGGATTCAATCAAATATCAACAATATAATATGAAATCCAAATAAGTCCATAAGTAAAATCCACATTCTAATAATAATATTGATTATCCATGCTTAGATCAAACTTTAAAGGGACAATGCATAATCAAATCTTCATAATACTCATGTAATTCAACATGAGGGCTTAAACCAACTTTAAATCAGCAATAAAGCATATTCCATACTTCAATTGAATTTAATAGACAAAAGTCTTCAAAACGCATAATCAAAGTAAGAAAAATTTCATAAAAAACAATCTGAAAGAATTTGGGTCTTCCTAGTTGAAAGAGACCAAGAACCAAAGCACATACCTTACCTAATGAAGAAGATACCTTACCTAATGAAGAAGATTCAAGAAGAAATTTGATGAAGAAAAGGATTTTCCCTTGATTCCCAAGCTTAGTCTTCACAAGAGCCTTTGAGAGAGACCTTAAGGAGAGTTCAATATAATTTTAAGTGTAGGAATGAGTTTGAATGAGAGGAATAAAATATAGGTCATTTGAATGTCTTTAGATAGCATTGGAAGTTACAATAGACCATTATGATAATCTGTAATTACGAAAACACCATTGACGAAATGAGTAGAAAATTGAAGTCCAGGTCTCCAGGAGAGGGTATATGGTTCGTCAGGCACTATACGGACTATACACCTGCCCGTCGTCAAACACATAGAAAAATTCCACTTAACTAAGGTATGAGACGTAATCCCATACTTAGAAAAATTCAACGTAAGCACCCATACAAAAGGGTTATACGGAGCGTACCAAGCCAGATAGTCCATGTACTCCTCCGTACCACTTCACTTAGAAAACATTTCTCCATGATGAAGTTCCGAGATGGTAATCAAATACTTAGAAAAATTTCACTCTGGTACCTATACGGGAGGGCCTCACGCACCGTAAAGCACTATATGGTCCGCGAGAAGGGGTCGTGTGACATGCCTTAGGCTCAGAGTCTCAAGCCCAAGGCTACCATACGGTCCACCACACAGTCCGTATGGTCTTACACGGCTGTGTGGGGTCCAAGTGTTGTATGCCTTGTTCCTAAACTCCACATTAAGGCCCTCACAACCCATACAAGACCAAGAGCCACTTTAAGGAGTCTCCACATAGTCCGTATAGCACTACATGGACCATAAAGGCTTCCATGAAACGTCACCTTAATCCAAAACATTTTGAAAACAAATTTCCAAGCTCCAATGAAGTCGTATAAAGTCTGGGTCCTTACATAGTCATAACGTCATAGATTCCCTAGGACACTTGAACTTTGTGCTCTGATATCAAGTTTGTCAAGCCGTGAGAGGGTACCCTTGGCGTGACTGATACATGAAGAGCCATTGCTGATTATCCAAGAGAACCACTTGGCCTTATCATAACATCAACTCAACAGCGAAAGAGATACTCGAATAAAGGATATCATACGAATGGATATAACCCTGTTAAAACATAGTTTCCAATGAATAAGTTAGAAAATAAATAATAATCAATAAATCCTCTACTCAATGTCTACGAAGCCTATACGCGACAATCTAGATGGTACCATGATAGGCCATGGATACCCCAATCAAAGAAATAAAATACTAAATAAAAATAAGAAGAATAAAAGGGCTCCTCTAGAAAGCAAGGAGGGCTCACCAACTCTGCAAATGCACTAATCTAGACCTGAACAATGTGCTGGCTGAAGTTCTCTATCACCTGTATCTGCATTATGAAACGATGCAAGTCCAAATGGACGTCAGTACATAGAATATACTTTTATGAAAAATAGCTCATGAAAGTAAAGCTCAACTCACTCACCTCAACTAATACAACTCACAACTCATCTGAACAAATATGCAATTCAAAGTAAATCATGCTTTTTCCAAAATAGACCCAGTAGGAATAAACTCCGTTTAGCAATGTTATGCTCAATCAGTATTTGCTCAGGAGTTTCACATAAACAACATCCAATCCCATCACCTTTAATTTGTTGATGCAAAACAAAGGCAACATTTTTTCCACGCTCATCTTAAACATGCCAAGATAAAGGATGATCAACTCACTCATGTATCCATAATAAATGTCAATTGTTTGGGGCAATAGTTAACGAAACGTGCTACACGATTATCCTACACTGGCAATGTAGTTTTATGGGTTAGAGTAGTTATTTACTCGCTCCTAGCTTAGTGATCGATACTCCTCCCTAGACTAAAATATGCTCAACTGATCAATTAACTTAAATCTTAATACTACTCAATCAATCAACTCAAATCTCAACCTCATTGGGTTACCTCAACTCAACTCATCTCACTTTCACATCAACTCAGTCAATCTGGGAAAATCAATTAGACTCGACTCAGAGTCAATAGTCATTTGGACATAAATTGGACTCATCATGGATTGCAAGCAAAATTAAAAAATGTACATGCGATTAAAATTCAACATGCTAAATTAGGGTCAAGTTACTCAACTAAGGTAATCAAACTCAAACCTCAACTCATTTCATGTGTAGAATTTCATTAAAGTCATGTAGTTTAGGGTTCATTCTATCAAATATAAAATTATATTTCAATTTTGTATTAGTAGTTGTGCAATGCAGCAAGTACGCCATACATCATCAAAAGAATTCATAATAAATGCAGTAAATTACGTTTTAGGATTATAGGTTTTTTCCAAATATCAACTCTTATTCTCAATTTCGACTCAAGTAGGTGAAAGGGCATGTGAACAAACGTAGTTCCACACTTTAGTAAGCCTACATACCTGGAAATAGTAGAAGTAATCAGACTTCGGTTGGTCCTTGCATTTGAATTAGAAACCCTCGCTTTCCTCCCTTCTTTAGTGCTTTCCAAGAATTCCTAAGTGTGAATAAAAGGTGAAAATACACATAGGGTTTTGTTTTAGGACTTTAATTAAGTCTAAAACATCCAAGGATTGGATTAAAAGGGGATAGGAATAGACAAAAATTTCCTTCTTAAAACCTGCCGACAGGATCTATGAGACCACTTCTACGGGCCGTTGATCTTTTTACGAGCCGTAGATGACCTTTCATAGGTAAAGTGTCCAAAAGTTTGAGTTACTAAAATTTGGCATAGAATCTACCAAACCTCTTCTACGGGGCGTAAATACTTCGACGAGCCCTCTGATAACTAGTAACTCAATATACTGAAAAGTTAATTTTTGGATCACCAACTCATGGAATCTTATCTAAGGGTTGTGGATTGTTATATGGGTTGCATGTTATCTCATACATGTCCTCAAACTTCAAAAATTTCACAAAGTCACCTGGGGATTTACGAGGCCTCTTTTTCGGGCCGTAGATCACTCTAAGGGTCGTAGATGGCCCTCGTAGTTTCTCTTCCACTAATTTTTCTCAGTCATTTTATTTTCATGGGCTTCCTAATCTATAAAGGAGGTTTAGAAGCTTCCATTTTTGTGCTATTTCAATTATTGGTTTAGTTTTAACATGTTGTATGGTGGCACTTGAACAGTGCTTCTGATTATTAAGACTGTAAAAAAAAAAGATAATAACAAGATTAAGACAATTATGAAATTTTCTCAGCTCCTCTTACTTGATTGAACAGCTGAAATTTTAGTTACTTTAGTGAACTTTCAAGGTGATGAAGACACTCTAGTTTATAGTTGGTCTTTTATTATACAAGTTGTTGCTTCATTCAATATGATTTGCTAATATGGTGGCTGACACCTTGACTTTGATCCTGATGGACTAGTACAGAAGTGTCTAATCGGTGTACTGGTTTTGCTGATATATATTTCAGGATTTTCACATTCAATATTTAATTTTGGATATGAGGCAGGGATCAATAAGAGCACAATAGATGGAAATCTAGTTCCTCCGGTGCTCTTACTAAATTTGTCCAAAAGGGTATTCAGTATCTTGAACTGGACATAAATTGGAGCAATGTAATACAAATATTTGGACATTCTTTGATTACTATATCTAATGTTTAGCTCTTTTAATAACTCTCAACTAACCATAATAGCTAAGGAAATTTCAAGAACCTTTTGATCTCATCCCAAAGAATTTACATGAGCTGCAAAATATAATAAAAGAGAAAAAGGAAAAGCTTCAGCAAGATAAATCTAGGCAGAAGGGTAAGGCAAATGCTGACCATAAGAGGGACCACAAACAAGAACCTGCAAGAGAAAGGGAGAAGGAGAAATAACAGAAGGAAAAAAAGTGTGAAAGGGATACAAAAATGAGTAAAATGAAAAAGGAAGAAAATCACAATGACAAAGAAAACCCACACGAGGATATTATGGATTCAAAGATAAGGGGACACAATGAGGCTATTGGACATGTGGAACATAGAAAAGCTGGAGGTAATACATTCCCATAAATGCAGGAATTTTTGAGCATGTAACTCATACTTCTATGAATTTCTTTGCTGGTTTTGTGATACTAAAATTTTCTTTTGTTGCAAGATAGATTTGAAGCCTATGGATATCTGCACAACCTCAACCTCTTTGCGTGTGAAAATTCCTATTTGTGACGTAATGGTTTTGGAAGGACATACATTTGAGGTTTGACCGCATGTCTACGAAGTTCCTCTTGTTTACTCATACTTAATTGGACTATCAGTACCTATATACTTTTTTTCTTTTATTAAGGTGGGGATGTGGAGGGACGGGAGAGAGTGGACCGAGATTGAGGTAAGTGTTTATCTTTATTCTTGTTGAATCTGTTTGTTGTTTATTGAGTAGGTTCTCTTCGATTTTGAATCCAGGGAACCTGTTTACACTATTCCATTTGGTCCAAATGGTGAATACTTGGAAAGTGGGTCATTGGATAAATGCATGAATATATGGTCAGTCAAGGAGGCCAAGGTTGTAAGAACTTACAACGGCGATACCAGTATTTTCAATGTGAGTTGGAACAAGGAAGGAAACAAGGTTGCAGCTTGTTTTGCAAACAAGAAGGCTTTTTTGTTTGATATACGAATATAAAGGTTGAGGAAGACATACGCAAAAACTTCACAATTCAAGAAACTCTACATTGTAGTGAGGTTTTTTTAATTTCTCATTTAGTGTCTAGTTATACTATAGTTGTTTCATCGTTCTTCTTTTCGTTGCTTGTGAGGAAATTGATATGTTTGCGATTATTCTGATTACGTGTAATTTAGCCACATTCATTTCCTTGTTCGAAATTGAACCCAAAAACCTACAGGATCGTTTGGTTTGCCAACAGGTTATGCTGGGTTATAATATAGTTGTTTCACTTTTCTTTTTTTTTGCATGCATGTGTTGAAGTTCTTAATTTGAGTGTGGTGAGTTAGAAAACTATTGCTTTGCCACACAAAGTATTAAATTTAGAGGATGAAGGGAAAAACAAGAACTTACAAGATTTCTCATCATTTTTGAGATCGTACATTTGTAATTTTTGGTCAAAGTATCTACGTGCATGTAAATATTCTCTTGTTGAAAAGTACATAAGTTTGTCTCGTCAAGTTGAAAATCTAACTTTGGTTTTTTTCTTAAAATAAATTGTCAATGCAAAATCATTTTAGTTGATTTATTTGCTTATTTCACTGCAACAACAATAGCTTTTACTGGCAATAAATATGTACATGAAGGAAATGTGCTAAAGCCTTTACGGACATTAGTTAATTGTTATTGGATCCAATGTTGCTATAGGATTTAGGGACATTTATAAAGAGTGTTAATTTCATCTAGAAAAACGTATTTAGCCGCAAATAATTTGTTGCCATTAATTATTTGCCTCTAAAGATCATTTTGTGTAGTGTTTGTACGTGGTGTATGACTTTGGATTGATAATATGCTTCATTCCATTGACTTATCAATTATATAGAGGTTTGTTTTTAGAGTAATTCATAACCAACTCCGTAAGTTGTCAGAATATTATATTTATACATTTGATCTAAGTGATTTTAGTTGATCACTTCAATCGTAATAAAGTTGGTCAAGGTTCTGCACCTTATAACCCCTCCCCTTATTCAAGATGTATCATAACCAATATTAAAGGCACCAAAGGCCCAAAACAGACGAGACTGTTACGAATAGGAATTGTCAATACATACTGGAACCATTTCAAACTAGGCAACCAAATAGAACCATTCTTGTTTGTCCAATTTCTCCTAATTTTCCATATTAAAGGCATCGAAGAAGCAGGACTAGAGACGTGTTTTCTTAACCTTTATGAGTTTTTCATATTATTCAGATGTGTCAAGTATTCTACCGATAATGCCCGTATCTTTTGGTTAATTTCTATAACCAGTTAAAGTGAGATGAGTTTCAGTTATGAATGACATAGCCTTATTGAGCTATATATCTATGAATCATATCTACTAACCCTTGTGAGAAATAAGCCATCAAACTAGATGAAATTGCCTCGCAAACACGATGGTTTGTTTCAACAATGAACAACCATTAATTTTCCTCACTTCTATCAAGTTATAAAAGTTCCTTGCTGGAACATCTATCGCACCATTCCACAAATTTATAATTCTAAAATTCTCCCTCTTAACACTAAATGACACTATGCATCTTTTATACTGAGTACCTATGAAATAGATAGTTCCTTAGATGCAAACTCCTCTAGCCAATAGCTAAAAAAACGAACAGGGCAAACTTTTAATCCTTTTCCATAACTCACTTCAGCAAGTTAAAACCAGGTATCATTGTAATATGTCATACCAATCGCCAAACATATGCCTGATGAATCATCATATACCAACACATTCCTTTAACTCTGCTGCTCTATTGAAGGGCCAGAATCTATAATCAATATTTCCATATATCAACACCCAAGGATGTGACTTTGGCGGTAATGTGAACCTTGAAGGCAAGAATCTCACACTGTTGTAATCCAATAAACTTAATTCCGTTAGGTTGTATCATAGAAACTCAAACTGAAAATCGGGGTTCTGTGAAAAGCGAAGAGAATATAAAATAAGCATACACTTAACAGAAACACGGTTGAATAGAAAATCATAATGTTCATTTTCCTTCTGATACACTTACATTAACTACATCTTGAGCAACTTTAGTAAATCTGTATATAACGGAGAAAAAACAACCAATATATCAGTCAAGGAACCTTAATTGTTCTTTAACAATTGCACATCCTTGAAACAATGAGACCGACCGGAGAAACGTCTTGGTTACGAGACTACCAATTTCAAATTTGAGAGATCATAACACACACAATACCAGCAGAATAAAACCAATTCTTGGATCCAATAAATATAATATTTGTTTTGATAGTTATTTGAATTCTATGTTAGATAATGATGAAAAAGTCTAATTTGATATAGCGATCAATTTGGTGTGTATTTGTCAACAATCATTATCTTTTTCTCTCATTTTGTCTTTACTTCAAATTTAATAATTGGACTACTTATATCCTACTTTTTATAGTAGTTCTGCCATTATTAATAGTCAAAAACACATTTAAACTATCATCTTTTTTGTTAGTTTCATACCCTAACTATCCATTATTTATTTTATCTACCTAAATTGTCATTCTGTATTTAAAGTTGCAAATTATGCGAAAAATATTTTATCCCAAAATATATAGAGAAATATTCTCATAGTTTGATGTTTGTCATCGATGATATTGTCCTTAAGGATATTTACCTAGTGTTTCCTTAAGATTTAACAAGATCGTCCAGTATAACATTAGAAACACAAAAACTAACAAAGTTATAGTAAAGAAGAAAAAACCTATACAATATCATACGGAAGGAAGAGTTTGTGTTCATTTATCTTAGAAAACTACAAAAAGTCTCATTTTATGCAATGATCAATTTGTGTGATTGTGTCTTACCCTTTTTTTCATTTTATCTTGCTTATTATATAATAATTCTACTATAATTTATCTTAATTATATTTTTATAGTAGTTCTACACTATACCTTATTTTTCTTGTAGGTTTAACCTTAAATTAATTTATTGATATATAAGACAATGTAAGACGAAAAATAATATAGCTTATTCAAATATTATATTCATTAAAATAATACAACATGATATAATACAATAACCATAATATCTAGAGAAATATTCTCATAGTTTGATGTGTGCCATTGATGATATTGTCCTTAAGGATATTTACCTAGTGTTTCCTTAAGATTTAAGAAGATAGTCCAGTATAACATTAGAAACACAAAAACTAACAACGTTATTGTAAAGAAGAAAAAACCTATACAATATCATACGTACGGAAGAGTTTGTGTTCATTTATCTTAGAAAACTACAAAAAGTCTCATTTTATGCAATGATCGATTTGTGTGATTGTGTCTTACCCTTTTTTCCATTTTATCTTGCTTATTATATAGTAATTCTATTATCCTTTATCTTAATTATATTTTTATAGTAGTTCTACACCATACCTTATTTTTCTTGTAGGTTTAACCTTAAATTAATTTATTGATATATAAGACAATGTAAGACGAAAAATAATATAGCTTATTCGAATATTATATTCATTAAAATAATACAACATGATATAATACAATAACCATAATATGATACATTATAAAATAATGTGTAATAATTATCAATCTAAGTAGAGTGCAATTAATGGTCGAAACATAGTACACTGTCATTTTTTATGTCTTTCATATTTTAACTATTCAGTGTTCCCTTTACAACCTAAATTATCACTTTCTTTATATTAAATATTCCAAATCTTACATAAAATATTATATTACAAAAACATTTTTAACTAGAGTACCTGTTATCGTCCTATCAAAGAGTGGATCTATTGTTGTTAAAAATCGAATCTAACAATGCTTCGAGCGGAAAAATATTATTGATTATATTAATAATAAGCTATTGAGTTAGTAGTTTGGATAACGATTGTAATTCTTTCTTATATCTTATCAATTTGTAATGGTTTTACAAAAAAAATTAATGGATTAACGGATAATCTCACTGTAAATTAATAAATTACATTTATATCATTTGGTGTATGGAGTCCTTGATTGTACGGTTTAGTTTCATACTATTGTTTTTTACTGTCTCAAACTCTCGATGATGTTGTGTTTGCTTTTGAGTAAGATGCAATCTGTTAACTCATTTGCATGGTTCATTTTATTTGTCACATTATTTTTAATAAAAGATTTTCATTGATTTATTGTGCGTGAAATCTTAGCAGTTAAATCAATAACCGACCAGACAATAATCAATAACTAGTAATTCAATATTTAAATGATCTTAGAATGATTTAGCAAATTTATAAACTGATAAACTTTAAAGTTGAATCAAATCGATCGATACGCAGCACTAGGTGGATCTAGTATATAGCTTAGGTAAAAATCCATCTGCCCTTTAATCTTTACGTTAATCTAATGAACTCTAAGACATGTTTTCATTATATCACCAAATTATATTATTACCTTAATTTTTTTCTTAATTCTAGCAAATTAGTAAGAGTTAGTACAAATATAGGACGCATACAACTTTTCATAGTTTAATTTATGATTCATCTGTCTGCTCGATCCATCCACTAAAATAGAAGAAATAATAAATTTCAAATCATTAAATTGAATTTCGTGATATACTACCAGATTTCAATATCATTTAAATTTTGAATCCGTCTCAAAGAGAAAGTCATGTTGAATGAAAGATGCTTCTTGAACTAGCTAGTTTCTAATAGAATTTGTTATAGCCTGAAGGAGAAAACGACCAAAGTTAGACCCCCGCACAAAATATAAAGTCAAATTAGTTAGTGTTCGATAAAAAACCGAACAAAAATCTTCCAAAATGGTGTTGTAAAAAACTTTAGCTTGATATGATTAAATAAATTTAATATTTCAAACTCTTGCAAGTATAGCTTTTGTTTAAAAAAATTGTTGAAGGCTTGAGGGTAGTTTAGTCATTCTACAGTCAACGCACTTGATTCAAATGGCTTTCTGAAGGAAAACCTTTCTTAAATTTTAACCTATCATATACAAATGTCGTGTCTCCGAAAATTCCCACTTACCATATTTGCCTCTATATATATCAAAGGTGGAAGTAGTAATAACTTAGCCTATTTGTCTTTATTTCCTTTACGACACCGACAATTCATAGCAACGGCTTCTTTAACCTCAAAATTCCTGAATCAAATACATAAACACTAGTAATAATATACATATCTAGGAGGACTCCTACATATACAAGCCAAACTAGAGTGTACAAGGCCCACGTCTGAATACAATAGACGACCACTAAAACAAGAGACTACAGAATGCTCAAAGCTACTGATGGTAACTCAAGTCCCCTAAAATGTCCATGGGCCCCCAACTTAGCGACCGCAGCTAGTACCTAGAACTACACCATTGGAAGATGCAGAAAAGTAGGGGTGATTACCGACAACAGGCACACAGTAGGCATCATTGGCCGACTGAGTGAAATACAGTAACTATAGAATGCACAAACATAAAACTGTAGTAAAACTAGCAAATCTGAACCCAGGCTAAGGAATAAGCATATCTGGAGAATCACAGAAATCATATTGAACAAACCAAATAATGTGCAATGATACCAACTGGCGAACCCCATAAATCAAGTGTCAACTTAACTATATCTATGGCATTAGAAAGCCTAATTGGTAGTAACAATGTGTGTGTGTATATATACATATATCCTGTTAGTATGCAATACGTAATTGCATAGTATCATGTGTGGGACAACGAAGTAGGATTGGAAGGACCAAACTGAGCAGTACAAAGCAATGTACAAGAACCAAACTAATGAAACTCGAGCGAAACCATATCACACTGTCACACGGTCACATTATGATGTTGTACATGGGTCTAGGGCCTTAGTTTCTATGCCAACTGGCGCCCCTAAGCGCAAAAAGTACACCTAAACATAACCAGGGTGTGTATAGGTGTAGCGGTACAAGGATCAGTAACATATAGTATGAAGTCTCAATCAATGCAAAACAAATCTGACATCTGAGGCCTCTAACCTGCTTCGCAGACTGGCCTCTGACCGAGGAAAGAAAATCATAAGTCAACTAGGTCTAGTGGATGACCATCAACTGGGTCTATGACCCAAGAACAATCAACTAGCGCTCGGACCTCAAAAACGTCATCAACGACACCAACCAATGGATAGGCCATCCAGGACTCAGACGAAAGGGAGTCTCACCTAGGACTCGGACTTACAGGAAAGGCTACCCTGGACTCGAACCACATCATATGTTATCCTGGACTCGAACCATAGGAAAAGTCCCTCGCTCAGCTAGTCTATCTGGATTTAAACCTCTAATATCAATCTAACATATATGCCATCACATAGGAGCCAATTAACGTAATCCTAGGGTAGCACTATCTTAAGCCTAGGCTAAGGTCCATGGGAAGGAAATAGCCACCATTACTACACATATCTAGAATAATGATCACAATCCTAGATAATAACTGTAACAAGTAACTGGGCCAACAATTGATAAGACGGTTGACATATGCAGCCCAAAATCCCTACGGAATAGATAATCCAACCAACCTAATTCCCATAGTAGGAGGGAACACAGAACTTAAATCTTGAACCTGACACCTGCATATACAATGGTGGGACGAATCCATCGTGGGAGAAAGAATCCCCCTAATCGTGACGTCGGTCACCCAATCCTGTAATGTATTCTATGTCAGGCCGTGTTACCTATCCTTGTAAAGTATATGTAACTGCGTGGCTCTACGTATAGAAACTCTAGAGCAACGTCGGCTTAAGTTTAAGCTAAGGCCCACAGATAATAAATAATCAGATGTGTCTGACCTCTGTTGAATAACACGACAACCCAACTAATATCAGAGATAACTCATCCAGGCAACTATGTGCTAGCTCACTAATGATGTGACAATCTCTAAAGAAGATGGTAGTCCCAAGGACTAAGTCCTACAGACGATATTATAACCACAAATGAGATAATAAATCCTGGAGGATAAAGTAGATATCTCATTAACAGAATCACATACCCATCTCTATCTTACTAGAGGTGTAGTAGCACTGTATTTCATATCAAGAGTCGTAATGCCAGTCATAGGTATATGATCCCCAGTAACAAGTATGATTAATGGCTACCAACCGAATATATAGACATATATGTCACAAAAATGGTACAGAATCATACCTAACTAGAGACAAGTATATCACAACCAACCAGTCACAAGTACTTAGAATAAACATGGAAGTCACATAAGTACCACATGTATCTAGAAAAATCAAGGCTATCAAAATCAATTATATACCAGCACAAAGTATATTTAGCAACAAGTCTCATAACTATCACACATCCATAGCACTAGGCTACACTCACATGCACATAAAAGTCAAGCAAAAATACATACATGCTCCATGTCATCAACCCATATATAGATTTTACTAGACCATTCCGCAGCTTAATAGAACTGAACTCATCTAATGCAATAGCTACAACTAATATAGTACATAACATTGTAACCAACATCTCATATCGTCATACATATCACATACTCAGTAAAACTAGCCTATATACAACATCCACATATCTTAGCTTAAACATCCACACATTTCATCTTAGTATAAGGTTTAAGGAAGCCTAACCTACCTAAAAGGTGGTTCCTTATGCTCCTGATCAGTTCACTTAAGCTTTGCCCCATCTGATCGCCTCCAGATGTTTCTCAACTACCAAAACATGAATCACAAGGTCAACATGGCTGATTTGACCGTAAAATTTTCAAGAAATGAGTGAAATTACATCAATTGCATCTAAAATAGAAAATAATAGGGCCACACCTAAAATACCAAACTAACCCCCGCAAAATCATCCTGATATAACCCCGAGTCCATAGCATAGATTAAGCTCAAAAATGAAGTTGCATTTCTTATTTAAAAACTATTTCATACATAACTTCTCAGTCAAATTCTACAAAAATACAGCCGTATTATCATGATCCAAACATACCACAACGTTCCTCTTAAAAAATAGAACACTTTAGATACAAATTCACTTAATTCCATTGAGGAAATAACTGAGATATCTCAATGTAAAGTTTTGAGAAATTTACAGTAATATATGCCATAAAAACAGTGTTTCTTTAGCTCAAACACGTGCCAAAAGCAATTTTAGAAAATTCCACAATGTTCCTTTCATAAAAATACACAAGTTAAACTTTTGAATCACCCAAATCGAACAAAGAATGCCCTCGATATGAAGGCATAAAATTAAAATACATATATGTATATGCTTTCCTGGAAAAAAATGCCATATATACATATATAGCACTGCCACATGGCACAATCTGGTGCCATTACATGTTAGCACTCCTTGATGTCACATCACCCCTCTCTCTTCTGCAACCTTCCGACCTTTTTTTTATATTTTGGGCACATTCAGATTCCCATTTTCGCAAATGAACTATGTAACCCTAATAATATCAACATTTTAGATCTAATGGTTTAGAAAAAATTACCACTGGAAATCGTTACAATCTAATGTGGGTCCCACTTCTTTATTTGCAATTTTTAACGGAAAGCCCTCGGCAGGTCAAATCGCATCTAGAAGTCTCTGATACCAAATGAAGGGTCGTTCTAGACTAAAATTGACATTTTGAAACTATTTCGTGCCATCAAAATTCTCATCTAAGCACATTCCCCAAGGGTGTTAACTAAGTCAACTATTAATCACTTCTGATGGCTAAATTTGGAAACCATGATATAACTGTATCGGACATGCTCTTCGCCTAATTTAGTCATTTTGGGACTGATCGAAACATCAGAATTCCATTACGAGTCCGTCTACTAGGACTTTATCAGTAAGCTTATTTCCATAGTTTTAGCTTCCTATTTAGCTTAAAAACTCCCATAAATCACAACTAACTTATCCGACAACCCTATCAATAGTGCCAACAAGTCAAAAATGGCTTGAGATCACTTTGCATATGCTCAACTCCATAAAATAACCGTGGAAACGTAGAAATCACATGGAGGGTCATTACAACATCCCCCACTAATATAACTTTTTTCTGCGAAGGTAAAGATAAAGGCATACTAGAAGAATCAAATAAGCTAGGGTATGATCCTGCTTGTCCCTCTCTCACTATCAGGTCGCCTCCTCGATCGGTCCATGTCACCACTACTCGACATCTCTCGCTAGAAAGGCTCCCGGTTCATCAACAAAAATTAGATGGTCACTTAACTCAACTAAATTCTACTGAAACACATGCAATTTTTCCGAAATATAATGGCACAACATCGATACCTGAAAGTCAAACTTTATAATAGGATATACTGGTGGCTGAACTCGCCTCATAATCTTGAATGACTCAATCTATCTTGGGCTAAGCTTTCCCTTCTAGCTAACCCTGGTATCCCATTTTAGGGGCAACACCTGCAGAAATACTCTGTCGGTAGCGTCAAACACATCAGGACTCCCCCCCTCCCTCCCCCCCCCCCCCCCCGCAACACATATAGATGTACCCTATGATCATAATGAGCAGTAAATATGACCGTCATAGCCATGCTCAGTGTCAAATTGCAGTTCTAGTGCCCTCAACTAATCAAAAGTACAATAATCCATCGATATGTAATCGTGAATCAGTGTACCAATCTCTTCAAATGTCTGAATAATCACAATTATCCATAACCATAACCGCATTCCACATGTATGACTTTTACCCTATTCCTAGTTTCCTTACACAAGAAATTCCCATAGACCAATCACGGCTGACTCATAGGCTAACGAAAACAACTGCGGACATTAGCTAATATAATCACATCTACACGCAGGGGTTTTTGGTCCCTTTCCCTTGCCGTTCAATCAGTCAATCATCGCAACAATAACAATCAAAGGTGTAACAAATAGTTAGAACACCATCTCAACATAATAGGTTAATGAAATAACATCCATCGATATCCTCAACATGAGGGCAGATACTCAGGAGTGGAATAGATACTAACATACTAACCACCCGCACTCTTGACAACCGTCAGATCCCTAGAAGTACAACAAATACTCAATACACTAATCAATAGTATATTCCTTACACATTTCTTCACATACAGTTATATGTCACACTCTTAGTCATGGTCTTTAAAAACTATCATCTTTAGTATCAAGAGACATACCATGAGGAAGAAAAATAAACCATTACTAATCAGCACTTATCGAGCCCAAAACCAACTAACAAGAACTACAGAGAATTAACATTATATAGATTATAGAAAGCCTTCAAAATCCACCATGACACATATCGTCTCAACTGAGAAAGATCCATATATTCTAGCAACTCACAAGTCAACCATTATAATATAGCATTTACCCTACCAAACCTTTGAAAATAAGGCCCTCAATAGGTCCACCATAATAAATGCAACCAACACATGCAAGTGACTAAATCCTTGATACCACCGGGGCAGTAAGCAGCCCAACAAGCATAATCAGCCACTAACAATGGCCACATCGGGTTCAGAATGCAATTGTCAAAACGTCCTCTACCCTAACCCTCAGTAAATGGTAATCAAACCTCTATGGTAAAATCAACATCTCTCTCTAGAAATAATCCAACAACTTAGTAGAAACATATCTAAGACTCACAATTGCTAAAACCATCTCCATAGCAGGGCCTTAGTGGTCACATCACAGACACGACCCAAGCATGCCAAAAATTAACTGATACGTCTATAAGCCTAAACATAGAATATAATACCAATTGCTATATGACTTTAGACCTTAGACGCATTATGGGAGATATATCCAGTATAGCTAAGGTATTAGTCTTGATCTAATAATATACCACAACATGATAAGAAGCTAATCAATCCACACCTAGAATAATATCATAACTTAGACCATCTAACAATATCAAACACACCTGAATGACACCACCCCGAGAATCACCACACCTAGCCTATATATCAGACCCCCACTAGAGTCAATACACGAATCTAGGACAAAAGAGACTATGAACTCATACTCCTTACAAGTGCAAAAATAAACAAATACATACAACAATGTAGAACCCAAATTTAATAAAGTCAAAGCTAGTTACTGGCATAAAATTAATAATACCTGTAGGTGTCATTTGACGCCTCGGTCTCTGATCGTACTAGGGTGGTGTGAGTATGGCCCTGACGACCCTCATCTTTAGTGTCGCCTTTACCCCCAGCTCTGCTACCTTTAACAATACCCCCAGGACCCTGTTGGTCCTGTCGAGAACTCTGTTGATCCTTTATGTGCTTATATTGATGATCTCTATGACCCAAGTCCATCCCTTTGGCTCTAATGGTCGGTGGGGGAGTTGATCCAGCAGCCTGTGAAGCTAAATATATTTCTTTATACTTCGGGAACTCTCTGGTGTAGTGGTTTAATACTTCATAATCAGAACAACCTGAAAAAGCTCGGGCTCTACTACACCGACTATGGTGGTCGGTATCGCCTCTCCTTAGGGCATTGGAGCTCTGACTGACTAAATAAAAGGGTCCAACCTAAAATCTCGCTGGCGGTCTATCCTTCAGTCCACAAAATCTAGATGGTATTCGCTAAAACCGCGCTCACGCTGCATACTCCTATTGTTGTCCTTTTAAGCCCCATGACTGGACTACTCCTTAGAGTAGGTGTACACTACTAGGACCCGTACTAAAAGAAACTGGCATGGCTGAATGTCTCCAAGTATAACCATCAACTATCTTAGAGTCGCCTATTGATATCGCCCAAGTTCACCTCCTTTTTGGAGTATAAAGCGGTCGCTGTCAAGAAATAGAAGCTAACCAAGGTTAGGGTCGAATCCATAGGGAATACATAGACTCGAGACAAACTCACCAACATGCAATTCGAGTAATTCATCAACTCAATTCCCTGGGTTTTTTTTCTAAAAATCAATGAGAAAAATAAACCAACTAACTATCACGAGAGAAAGATCAATAAAGAAGAGAAACTAGGGTATTATGTTCCCCATGATTACCTAACTCAGTATCACCGGATAACTTAATTCTTGTCTAGTGTATAGCATGCAGGACAGTAATTTAAGTTCACCAAGACCTTTGGTTAAAGGTGAGAAGCGAATTTCACTATGCGACTTGGCCTATCTCCATATTGTGCATTGCTAACCATTACCTATAAGTCCCAGTACAACCTCCCCTTGGCTCAGTTTTGTTGGTTAGACGAGAAAACATCAATCAAATCCTGTTAATTGATCTCTTCATTACTACCTTGGTCCAGTCAGTAACACTAGGCGGGTCCTAATGTTGGCCAATACTAGAAAACATGCAAAACAAAGAGAGTTAATTGATACATGTATATAAACCTTCCAAGTATCGTGAATTTTCCGATTTTACTTTGTTAGTTCTTCATTGTTCTCAAACACTCTCTCGCCATTTTCTCTCTAAGAATATTGAGTTCTCTAAGCACTAACCTAAAACTAAGCTAAACCTACGTGAGCTATTCTGAACTCCTGAAAATAACCTAAAAGATCTATTTATAATAATTAAAAAAAAGTCTTACACAAATTAGGAAAACTGGTCGGCAAAATCCACGAAAGCACTTTACGACCCATATTATCTTCTACAGCTTATAGTCAGCATCTCGTAATCAGCTACTTGAATTATAGACATCACTTCTATGGAACACCATTACAACTCGTAAGGTGGTTTACGACCCACAAAGGGGGATTCATCTGAGAACTTTCCTGCAAGTCCACCTCTCTGATCCTTAGGGCACGAAAGGTATTCTATGACTCGTAAACTCCTCCACGACTCGTCTGTATGTTCATAGCTTTCAACTTCAGCAAAGAGCCCCTCACTGGAAATCTCCACAAAATCTATCTATGACTTGTAGAATTCTCTACGACCCATAGACTGTCTCCTACAACAGAAAAAACCAACTACTTTTGCAATTTTTCCACAAATCATAGGCAATCTGTAATCCTGCAAATCTAAACCCAAAAGCACATAAAACCATAAATATCGCATTGAGAACACATAAAATAATGTGTTTTAAGCATCAAAACTGTTATATTTTTGCAGCACATCAACACCCTCAACATAAAATTGTTGCTTGCCATCAAGCGACAGATTCAATCTATATAGAGAATAAAGTAACACAGAGACCTCAAGTCAATGGCATACATCACATACATCTCAAACTCAGATACCCACATGAACATTTCAAGATAGGATTAGATAACTATTTAGCAAACCAAGGCAAACTGGTGCATGTAAGACCACAACTGCGACAAGCAAGGGGTTATCAATAGCTCACACTCACTAAACAAGTCAAGTGCGAACAATATATTGCAAGTGCCCTACCAGAAAGAAGTCTCATATCTGAGACTCGACGATGTTTCCATGTTTTATCATTAGGATTGTGCAAACTCACTCAGTCTCATAATAGATATTCATGCGTAATGACTACTACAATAGACTTGCACCTATATGCATGAGTCAGACCTTCAACTAATTAGACTAGGATCACTTGAGGACTTTCTTGGCTTGTAATGTAAGCTCAGGGGCTTTGGTGTGATATTTTTGAAAAATAATGACTAAAGTCCCTTGTTGAAACTGTGTTTTCCTACACTTTCTCCCTATCAACGCTATTATTTTCACCTCATTCTCCCCTTCTTTTTCTCTTTCAAGCTTTTCTGGGTGCTTTCTTTTCATTTTAAGCTTTTTTCCTTATTTTCATAATTTATTTTGATTTTTAACTCTCAATTAAGGCATCTTTCATTTTTCTTTCACCCAGTACATAATTTTTCTCTTTTTTCTTTGTATCCCTAGCTCACATCATTATTTTTGTGCTTTATCCTTACTCTAGCCACCCTCTACTTAGGCTTTTGGTCTATGTTGAGGTGCACACTATCCATTCTCAGAACCTGGGCCACATTTGGTAGCCACCCTCAACTTAGGTTTTTTGCCTCGGTCAAGGTACATAATGTTCAAGGAAAGACCAGGGCCAAATTCACAATTTTTCACTAGATAAGACTCGGTTAATAAGGTGTTTTGAAAGAATAGGTACATGTTTGGCTCAAACATCAGGAATAAGGGATATATCAAAGATTTGGTTGGTTATTTTTAGGCTAAAGTGGACTATTTAAGAACAATGACTTAAGATTATTTCCTAATCCAACTAATCTACAATCTAACTTAGAGTAACAGGGCAAATTCTGAATTCGCACAAAATACACCAATTTATCAAATTATGCTCACAGTCACATGACACTGCATACAATATCAATGAAGGACTCTCAGATCCAGCTTCTTATCTCAATTTACCCTTACTCATCAAAACAGATATTGTCAAACACCTAAACATGCATGGTTACTATCTAAATACTAATCAACTTTTTTGTGGGTACCATTTTTTCAAACAAAACACAAAAACATTCTATATTGGTACTATATGTAAAAAATATTATCTAAACATCCTAAATATGCCTGTTCTAAAGAAAATATATTTCCACAAGGAAAAAGAACACAGGCATGAAAACCCCGAGATTAAAAATTGGGGTAGTTATGGATTATAAGCTACTCAGACTTCACTGAGGCCCATAACTACCTACACACTCCACAAATGTAGATGTGCATTGTCCCTAATGCACAAAATTAAAAGAAAATAGAACATAAGGGGTATAAAATACATACTTGGGTGCCTAAGAGCCCGTGTGTGACTTAGTCTAGCCACCTTCCTCATGTGGAGTGGTCTGCTCAGCAGTGAAACTCTGTCTGAAGTGACCAGCACCCCTCACCTGCTCTATCGCTCTAACTTGTCTTATCTCCTCATCATGCCTCGATCTTCTTAAGGAAAGCTTTAACTCCTCCTCCTCTGTCATTCTCGCACGTACATGTCTCTAATCTCGCTCCTCATCCATACAAGGTCTCTTCCCAAGAGAACATTAGATAGGCTCCCCAAGAGCAAATAAATAAACTGCCAGCACCAGAGGTAGAATCGTTGGTAGTGCAACTGATATAGCAAAAGCTGCTGTCATGTCAACTTAGAGCTGTTGGATCTCCATCCGCATAGCTAACAAATCTATAGATTGGGCCTTCCCCAATATCTTCTGCACCCACTCCTCGAAAGCATCGATGTGGGCATACATGGTATAAATATGGTCCTGAATAGTAGCGACTGTGAATGCCTGTGTCCGACCCTGCAATTCTGCAATAGCCTAGTGGACCTATGGCCTGATCTGATGAATAAGCTGAGTCAACTAGGACTCAACATGTGATAACCTTTGCACCAAGGCAAAGATAGAAGCGACAGACACCTAGATAATTCCCACGATGGTAGTTTATAGAGTATTCTTGTGAAGGAGGAGCAATAGTGGGCCACTTCTCCTGAACTGCCTCGGGTTGTGGGGGCCTCTCCATAGTAGCAGCAACAGTAGTATGGTGGGAGTCTCAAAACCTTCAGGTGGTGGTGTTAGGGCGAACACCTTGGACATAGGTGGAGGCTGTGCCCGCCAAAGTGCCACCGGTTTCTTATCAGCCTTGATCAAGCTAGGATCCAATATGTGCTGCACTTCAATCATCTGGTCCAGCTAGTGTAGTATCTCCACCCTTGACTCTAGACAAAACCTATAAATCAAGTGCGGGAACGAGATAGAGGTGGACTTTCTTCAGTGCAGCCTCATGAATCTACTCAATAATGAGGCGGGCCCAATCAATCTCATAGCCAGCTAAGATGTCAGTGACCAAAAATGCATGCTCCAGCATCAAAGTATTATCAGCAAATGATGGCCGGATGCATGAACAAATAATTGCCCACCAAACTTTGGTGGGAAATCTAAGCGAAGCCTTGACTATAGGCTCCGAGTGAGTGGCGACCCAAGAAGGTTCTGAACCCTTCTCTGCAATATATCTAGCCACCCATCTTATAAATGTAGCTCATCGCTCAGGATCCTTCATCACTAATGGGTCTCTCGTTTGTCCCACCCTGTAGTCAAACCCTGCGGTGGATCCGAAGGAATGCTACTCGAGAACAAATAACATACGGCGGATGGTCTCTTCTGATATATCTACCTACCAGCCCCTCACTCGCGTCTCTATCAGTCTGGGCTGAGCGAGGGCTTTCTTCTCCTTGGGAAGAGAAAGCTGGATTATGGTTGCATAGGAGGCATAAAACTCCTTCAACATAGTCGGGGAGTATCAGCCAAGGGCTTGTGTGAGCCATTCGAGCCCATACCAAATCATCATGTCTTAGAGTCCGGGGACATGACTAAGTCCATCTACAATAACTCTGGGCTCCTCATAAATGGAGCGGGTTGGCTTGCCCTGCTCTCCTGGCTGGATGTCCTCTGTATAGATCTCCCGCATTCCCTCAAAAAACCATCGGCTAGTGAGGGTGTCCAGTCCAGATGATGACGATGGTGTGACGGGGGAATCAACCTCTTCTCTGTCCTCAAAGTCCCCTCAGAGCTAGACTCCTCTTCGGATGGAGTCATCTCTGGTAGCTCACTACCATCGCTGTCTCTCTCCTCAGACTGGGAGTGAGAACAACTGGATCCTAAACACACCCAGCTCTGGTAGCGGCTCTTGTCTGTGGTACAACCGTCTATGGGTCTGGTGTAACATCGAGGACCTCTAGTGAACCACTCAAATGAGTGGTTACATCATCATTTGAAGGCTCATCCCTAAACCTCCTCCTCATAACGTCGATCTCGCTTTTGGGGCCATTGTACTTGAAACATCATCATATACGCACCATGGTTAGCCCACAAATCAAGAATTAAAATGCAAGAATTTATCTAGGTTCAGTTGCAAAAGGCTTCAATGAAGGCCCTTGTACGAGTTGTAATGAATACTACGGGCTATAAAGAGATTTTGTAGAACAGTGGTTCAAACAAATTTGGTTATAAGAAAAGTCTATGAGACCAGGTATTACTCGTAAAGTAGTTCACAAGTCGTAAACTGGGTCGTAGAGAATTCCCGTGAGTAATTACATTCAGGCAAGGATTTTCGAGACCTATCTATGAGCCGTAAAGTGATCTACGATTCATAGAAGGTCCCATCTAATGGATACTCAGAAACATCAAGTTTTTGGAATTGTTCACGAGGGGCAATTACAACTCATAGATTACTCTACGGGCCGTGAAAGCCACTCGTGAACTAGAAAACTCAGTTACTTGAGTTTCCAAGTTCATCAGACGGACCCCGAAAGACATTTTCAACAAATAGATTATCAACATCGAGGAATGAATACAAGCACCCATAGGGTTTCAACACTACACCCATCAACCCCCAACATGTTCACCACACATACACCCTATCGAGAGAGATTTAGCATAAATTATCCTACAATTTCGACCACCTCTAATCGATTCAAGCAATATCATGTACCTATGTCATCACCCACCAGTGCACAATCATAATCCTTCAATCACTTAAGATGAGTGAAAAGATAGGCAAAAATAATAGCATTCACATTAGGCCATAATACTCTATTCTAAATTTAGACAAAAATTAAGCAGCGACGACCTTATTTCAACTAATCACAATCAACTTCAAACAATGATTTTGTTTCTAAACACCATACCCAACAAAATATTCAAATCATTCATTCACGCAAGGCAAACTAATGGTTGATTAAACCAAAACTTACCATGATTTGGGATTAACTTGAATAAGATGAAGGAGGTGAGTAGAAGCAAAATGCTAGGTCGACCTGAGTTCTTGCTGAAATTATGGTCGATGGTGGCCGGAGGTAGTCGGAAATTTTGGGGTATGGGGTAGGTTGGGTGATTTTGTTAATTTGGGAAAATATGGGGTCAAAATAATTTGACCCCTCTATTTATACTCTGACTCGGGTTAACTGACTTTTATGGGCCTGACCCTATGAAACCCCGACTATGGGTTGTAGATGGTTCTATGGCTCGTAAATCATGGTCTCGTAGAACCCTCAAAACTTAGAAATCTTTTAGAGATTTACCTGGGGTCCACGAGCTCAATTCATGACTCGCAGTTTAATCTACGAATTGTAAAGTTGGCTCGTGGACTGGAGTGCATAATTCTTCTACTTATTGTAATTCTTTATGAGATGGGATATAGGTCATAAAGTGATTTAAGTCCCGTAGACCCAATCATAGAGACACCACTTGATGTTTTTCTTAGCCAAACCAATTGACTTAGTCATGTACCTACATACTCTTAGTAGAATACACTGTTACCCTATATACAACCAGCCCAATGTCAAAAATTACAATCAAAACAAAAGAAAATAAACTACCTATGCCTTCAAAAACTGAAAACAAACCTACAACTTATGCTATTACATAAAAAACCCTGGGTTGCCTCCCAAGTAGCACTTGATTTATTTGCGCGGCACGACTTGGACATATTGGTTACTCAGACTTCGCCAATTTCCCCAACTTCACTCTTTAACTCATCTGGATGCTTAATGGATTGACAGATTTCAATGAAAACTTCTTCATCATTCAATCTAAACCTGAGTTGATCAGCTTCCTTATCCACTAGGGCTCATCCTGTGGCTAGGAAGGGTCTTCCCAAGATGATTGGGACATGGAAGTCAACTTTGCGATCTTGGATAATGATGTTCGCAAGGAATTTGAACTTCTCAACTTTTACTAGTACATCATATAATATCCCCACAGGCTTTTTCCCAGTGTGATCCGCCATCAACAACCGCATATTTGTTGTAGTAGGGGCCCCCAATCCAAGCTTCGTGTAGACTTCTAGGGGTATCAGATTGATACAGGCACCTAAGTCACATAGTGCCCCTTGCAATCTCCATATTTCAAATAGTGCAGTGTATGGTGAAAGCAGCTGGATCTTCTCTTTTCTGAACCAAGGACTTCATAGTGAAAGCACTGTAATGCTGAAGCTTTTGAGAAAGCTCTTCACTGATGGTGCACTTTTTGGTGACGAAGTCCTTCATGTACTTTGCATACCCTGGCATCTTCTCAAATGCCTCGATAAGAGGGATGTTGATGGAGAGCTACTTTAGCATAGAGAGAAGTTCTTGAACTTTCCTTCCTCCTCTCTCTTTTTGAGTCTCTGAGGTATTAGAGCAGGAGGCCTAGGGATGGGCTTAAATCTCTGTGGCACTTCAGCTGCTTCACTCACCCTATCCTTACCATGATCATATCTTTATCCACATCTTTTACTGTAACCATCTCCTACCGAACATCTTCTACACCAGCCAGCATAGGAGGATCAGTAGTGCTCTTGCCACCCTGAGTAGTGACCGCCATACACTGCCCCTTCATTTTTCAGAATCTGCATTGTATTGCTAGGCAGTGTACCCCTTGACGCTGATTCAGTTGAGTCAATACTTGACAAAACTGCTATTCAAGTTGTTTAATAGGCACAAAGCGAGACTATATTTTCTAATTAATACTTGGAGTATTTAATTTCGGGCCTCTTAGAGTCTCATTCTACGTCTCAGCCTTCTTCAACAAGCGATCAAACATCTCCTCAATTCTGGGATTGCCTGCACCTGCATTGCAGTTGTGTGGTGGCACATAAGGAACATTTTTGAAGCCTTCTCCACGACCCCAATCTGCATCTGGACCCTTGTTCCTATCATAATATCCTACACGGTTTTCCCTATAAGCTCCTTTTATGCCAATGATATAACCTAAGTTTCCTTGACCTTGGCGTCAATAGTCCTAATTGGACCTTTGGGCTTTGGTCCAGAAACCCCTCGTCTGATCTGTAACAAAACAAGCATCCTTATCATAGTATGGCTCCTCATACGTGGGGTGTGTGGAGGTTGGTGAACTACTACATTCACTTTTTGTTAGTTCTGCTTTATCATCACGTCCATGCTTGTGCAAACCTGAGCAAGCTGCTGCATAATTTCTTTATTAATTCTAGCTTACTCTGGCCCCACACTTGCATATGAATTCTTTGTGGAAACTCTATCCCGCTGCCCCCATACACGATTTGTTTTGACCACCCTTTCCATTCGCTTTTATATCCTTGCAAATGGTTGATTTAGAAACATGCCCCCATGGTAGTGTCAGCACAGACTTGACTGTTCCCATCAAGAGAATGGTGGAAGATCTCCACCAAGGCGTCATCAACTATCTTGTGGTCAGGAACACTCCTCAAATCCCAAGTAGTGCTTATCGAATAAGCAGTAAGTTGCTCGAAATTTTCAATTTGATCCTTTAACTTGAGCTTCTTTGATCTAGGGATGTACCTCTCCAAAAAGGCCCTTCTGCAAGTCATCCTAACTAGTGATTGAACTCTGTGGGAGCTCAGATTGCCATAATGCAGCATTGCCTGTGAGAGAGAGACAGTGGGAAGACACGGAGTCCCACAACATCCATAAATGGATTATGTGTTCGTATCACACTTTTACAAACAAATGCCACATTGTGTAAGTGGCTATGTGGATCCTCTAATGGTAGGCCCACAAATAGCCCACGGTTCTGCAGTATCTGAAGTAACCCACTCGAGACTGTGAACTTTGTGTCCACCAGTAGTGGTGGAAATACAATAGCTCCAGTCACCTCCATAGCCATAGGATTCAACCGGTACTAATTCCACTAATAAGCATTGGCGTTGAAATCTTGAGGCTTTGGAATGTCCTCCAAATGAGGTGGCTTCTCATTCCTATCGTCAGCATTATTGTTCTAATAGAGAGCTGCATTGGCCGCGTTGTTGGCGTTATCTTGGGCCATCCTTCTTATCGTTCTGTGGATCTCTAGATCAAATGGAGTTAAGTGATTTCCTTGACTCTGCGTGTTCGGGACACACTACGCGTACACCCTGCAAATAACAAAAATAACAAACAACAACAAAATGGAGGGAACTAAGCATTAATACTCGAATTACTAATGAATTTACTAAGTCTAGCCCTATTCCCCAACCACGGCGCTAAAATCTTTATGTCGCCCAAGTTACACCTCATTTTTAAAGGATAAGCGGTCGTTTTCAAGAAATAAAACCTAACCAAGGTTAGTGACGAACCCACAAGGAATACATAGACTCAAGACAAATTCAACAACATGCAATCCGAGTAGTTAATCAACTCAATTCCCCAAAGGGGGGTTCCCAAAAATCAATGAGAAAAATAAACTAACTAACTATCATGGGAGGAAGATCAATAAAGGAGAGCAACTAGGGTATTATGTTCCCCATGATTCCCCAACCTAGTATCAGTGGATAACCTAATTCTTGTCTACTGTATAGCAAACAGGATAGTAATCTAAGTTAACCAAGCCCTTTGGTTAAAGGTGAGAGATGAATTTCACTCTGCGACTTGGCCCATCTCCATATTGTGCATTACTGACCATTACCTCTAAATCCCATTAAAACCTCCCCTTGGCTCAATTTTGTTGATTAGACGAGAACACGTCAATTGAATCTTGTTAATTAATCTCTTTTCCTATTTATTACTACCATGGTCCAATCAGTAACACTTGGTGGGTTTCACTGTTGGCCACCATAAAAAAACATGCAAAACAAAGAGAGTTAATTAATACATGCATATACACCTTTCCATGAATCGTGAATTATCCTGCTTCATTTTGTTAGTTCTTAATAGTTCCCACATCCCTAGTTGTGGATTTACCTACTCATGCTTTGTTTAGATGAAGAGATTATGAATTTAGAGGACATAATTAAACACTTACACAACTGAATTAAGTACAAGCAAATCCCATGTCAATGAAAATCATAAGATTGAAGATTGAATTGACTCACAAGTGTTCTCAAAGACTTTCTCAAAACTTTCTCTTTAAGAATATTGTTCTCTGAGCACTAACCTAAAACTAAGCTAAACTTACGAGAAATGGTCGTATCCTACGTGAAATGCTATAAACTCCTAAAAAATAACCTAAAAGATCTCTTTATAATAATTAAAAACAAGTCCTGAACAAATTAGGAAAACTGGTCGGCAAACTCCAGACCATGATTGGCAAACTCAAGACCATTATCAGTAGAAGGGTATCATAGACCATCAGTCTAGTTTGGCAACAACTATGTACGAGACCATGAATACATATCGTGGAATGCAATACGGCCCGTAAAACTTTCGTGAGGCATGACAACCAAGCTATCTTATTTTGTTTAGGTTATTGTATTTTAAATATTATAAATAGGCTTTTAGATTATTTTTCAAAAGGTTTTATAGAGTTTTAGAAGAGAGTCAACTAGTAGAGAGAAAACTTTGTGAGATTGAGAGAGAAAACTTTGGAGAGTTTTGAGAAACACTTGTACTTTGATTTGATCTTTTGTGATTCTCATTGAAGTTTGGATTTGCTTGTTCTTAATTCAATTGTGTAAGGGGTCTATTGTGTTATTCCAATTCATAAGTCTTGCATCTACACAAATCATGAGTAGCTAAATCTACAACTAGGGTTGTGGGAACTATGAAGAATTAACAAGGTAAAACTGGATGATTCATAATTCTTAGAATATGTGCATGCATGTATTAATTAACTCTCTTAGTTTTTCATGTTTTCTAGTGGTGGTCAACATTAGAACCCGCCTAGTGTTATTGATTGGACCATGGTAGTAATGAATAAGAGAAGAGATTAGTTAATAGGATTCACTTGATGTGTTTTCGTCTAATCACCAAATTGGGCCAAGGGGAGGTTGTACTGGCACTAATAGGTTAGGTTTAGTAATGCACACTCCAGAGATGGGCCAAGTCACGTAGTGAAATTCGCCTCTCGCCTTGGCCAAAGGGTTTGGTAACTTAACTTGTCATCTTGCATGCTGCATACTAGAAAAGAATTAGGTTATCTAGTGATACTAAGTTAGAGAATCATGGGATACTCAATACTCTAGTTTCTCTCCATATTGGTTTACTCCCATGTTAGTTTGGTTTAATTTTCTACCTGTTATTACAAACCCCTCCCCTTTTGGGGAAGTAAGTTCATTAATCACCTGAATTCCGTTAATTGAATTCTCGTAAGTCTATATATTTCCTAGGGTTCGACCCTAACCTTGGTTAGGTTCTATTTCTTGACTATGATCACTTTATCCTAAAAAAGGAGGTGTAACTTGGGCGACATCAAGATTTTGGCGCCGTTGCCGGGGAATACGACTAGACTTGGTTAATTCAATGTGATTTGGGTATTAATCCATATTTTCTTTGTTCTATGTTTTTGTTGTTTTTGTTCTTTGCCAGGTTTAAATGTAGTGTATACCAAACACACGAAATAGAGGAAATATATTTACTCCGTTTTGACCCAGAGATCAAGAAAGCATTAAGAAGAATGGCCTAAGATAATGCCAATAACACCGTCAATGCAAGTTACATAAATGATAATGAGAATGCTGATCATGAGTACCCACCTCCTCTTGAGGACATTGATCCACAACCACAGGATTTCAATGCCAATGCCTACCAGTGGAATCAATAGAGGCTTAATCCTATGGCTATGGAGGTGACTGGAGCTATTGTGTAGCCACAACTACTAGCAGACACAAAGTTCATAGTCTCAAGTAGGTTTCTTCAGATGCTGCAGAATCATAGGCTGTTTAAGGGCTTACCATTATAGGATCCTCATCGCCATCAACACAATGTTACATTTGTCTGCAAGAGTGTAATGAGAACACAAAATTTATCTATAGATGATGCGGGACTTCGTGTCTTCCCTTTGTCTCTTACGGGTAATGAAACACTTTGGCTATCTGAGCTCCCACAGAGTTTTATGACAAGTTGGGCTGAATTGCATATGGCCTTTTTGGAGAGGTACTTCCCAAGGTCAAGGAAACTCAAGTTAAAAGATCAAATCAACAACTTCGAGCAACTTCTTGGTGATTCGATCAGTACTACATAGGAGCAGTTTACTAAGTGTTTGAGGAGTGTCCCGGACCACATGATTGATAATGCCTTGGTGGAGATCTTTTACCGTGCCCTTGATGAAAACAGTCAGGGTTTTACTGATACTATTAACGGGTGCATATTCTTAGATCAACCTTTCATAAGGATTGCAGAAAGGATGGAGAGAGTGGTCAAGACTAATCGTGCATTGGAATAAAGAGACAGAGTATCCACCAAACATTCGTGCACTGTGAGTGCTGGTTTAGAGCAAGCTAAGATAAATGAAGAGATTATGAAAGAGCTTGCTCGAATCCACATAAGCATGGAGGTGATGATAAAGCAGAATCAAGAGCGAGTCAACACAGTTGTTCATCAGCCTCCACGTGCACCCATATATGATGAGCCCTACTATGAGGAGGACACTTGTTTTATTACTGATCAGATGGGGGGTTTCCATACCAACTCCCAAGGGTCCAATCAGGACTATTGGTTCCAAGGTCAAGGAAACCAAGGTCGGAACTTCAATCATGATGGAGATTTCAGGGACAACCACAGAGGATACTATGATCAGAAACGGGGCCAAGATAGAGATGCAAATTGGGGATATAGAGATGGTTACAAAATGATCCGTATGTCCCACCACATAACTATGACACAGGTGTGAGTGGCTCATGAATTGATGAGATGTTTGATCGTCTGATGAAGAAAGCTGAGACAAAAGATAAGACTCTGAGGGGGATGAAATTTGAGATATCCAATAAAAATCAAAAAGTCAAGTCTCATTCTGTTGCTATTAAATAGCTTGAACAACAGTTCGATTAAGTATCAACTCAACTCAATCAGCATCAGAGAGGTACATTATCTAGCAACACAATTCAAAACCCTAAGTATGAAGGGCAGTGTATGGCAGTTACTACTCGTGGTGGCAAGGGCACTATTAATCCTCTTACACCAGTTGATGAGGATGATGTTCGAGAGGAGACAATTGAGGTGAAGAATGCTGATACAGGAGATGATAGTGGCAAGGATGGGGTGAGTGAAGCTATTGATGCGTAATAGAAGTTGAAGCCCATTCCTTGGCCTCCTTCTCCTTTCTCTCAAAGAAGCAAAAAAAGGGAGGAGGAAGGCAAGTTCAAGCACTTCCTCTTCATGATGAAACAACTCTCCATAAACATCTCTCTCATTGAGGCATTAGAGAAGATGCCAGGATATGCCAAGTACATAAAGAACCTACTTACAAAGATGCACACTATGAGTTAGGAGCTCTCCCAAGAGCTTCAAAATTGCAGTGTAATTTCTATGAGGTCCTTGGTCCAAGAGCGAGAAGATCATGGCGCTTTCACCATACCCTGTACCAGTAGAGATGTGGAGTTCGCAAGGGCATTATGTGATCTAAGTTCCAACATTAATCTGATGCCCCTTGCAGTCTCCAAGAAGCTAGGATTGGGAGCCCCTAGTCTGACGAGCATGTGGTTGTTGGTGGATGATCACACGATAAAGAAGCCTGTGGGGATACTCTATGATGTTCTTGTTAAGGTTGTAAAGTTCATATTCCCTGTGAACTTTGTGATACTAGATTGCGAAGTCAACTTCAACATGCCAATCATTATGGGAAGATATAAGGACCCAGGTTTTTCATATGGCCTTACCCAAATGTTCACAAAATTTCCCTAGCTGAATTGCCAGGTACCTCTTCACGAAGGAGCCTGCATGGCCCGTGTGAAGCTACACGGACCGTGTGGCCTCTCGTGAAGAAGCATCAGACCTAGTTCACGATTGGGGGCAACTTTGGGATGGAAGGATCTGTGGCCAAGTGAAGGCACACGGACAGTCACACGGTCAGTGTGAGGTGACACGGCCCGTGTGGCTCTCCGTGTGACTCACTATGCAAAAATTATTCTTAGTATAAAATTATCGTCTCATAACTTTGTCGTGCAAATATTATTTTAAGTACTGTTACACGGACGATGTCACTGCCCGTGTGGTGTCACACAAACCGTGTTGTTGTCCGTATGGTACACACTTAGTTCTGTAAGTTTTTTCCTCTGCGAGAATTCATGTGCTAGGTCATGGTCACTGTTCATGGTCCATGTGATGCTACACGGACCGTTGTAGTGAGCTGTGTGACCCTGACAGACCAAATTTAGGTTTGTTTCATTAATGGCATATGCGTAAATTTGGTTTATTCTAATCATGAATTATGACCTTTTACCTCTCCTAATCCCCTAATTCAGCTAATATCCCCTCCCCTCCTACTTCATTCTCCTAAAAATACTTTTACCCTCATAAGATCACCTCCTTTTTCCTCTCAATTCTCCCCTCTCAAGGATCAAGCTAGGGTCTCAATTGAGGTTCAATTCAAGCCCAATCTCTGCTCCTCAATCAAGGTATGTGGGATTGATTCTTGGTCCCTTTCAACCAAGAAGACCCAACAATCTCTCAATCTATGTTCATGAATTTTAGGTACTTCAAATATGAAATTTCATGAATTGATTCTATTAAATCTAATTAGTTTATGGGTTGTATTTTACCTATCATTTCAATTCATTTTGGATTACTATTATGATGATTTACATTAGATTATGACGTTATGAATATGCATGTCCCCTTTAAAATAGATTTATGCATGGATGACTATTAGTATGATTTAGATGTTTATTTAAATTATGGATTTATTCAATTTCATATTATGGTGTTGATTTTAACTTAAATCTATGTTACCCATGTTATCCTTACATTATGCATTGCAATACATTCATGAGCGTTGATATGTGGAAATTATGATATGGGTTAAGCCCAATTATATTTTGTGAAATGATTATGATATGATTTTGGTAAGGCATTGGTTATGACAAAAAGGTGATCACTAGTATGTCTATGATCTGGTTCATTGAGCATTTTGGGTGCTTGCACCATTCTGTTTATGTGAATGAGTTATTCCCTACATGAGCATTACAAGTATGAACTATGATTTGGCATTTGAGCCTAAATGTATATTTAATGGTTTGGTATAAACAATGCATTTTCTGAAAGCACATATATGTATAAGTATTCAAGTGGGATATTATTAACCTAACACTAATGGATTGGGTGTGTTAAGGCTATCCCCAGGGGCCCTCTCCTTTTCCTTGAACTATGTGCCAACGTAAGGAAATTATACATATATGATTCTGAAAATCCTTCCTAAATGGTAGTTCCCGTAAGGAAGGTGACCATCCACCGAAATTGTGAGTTTCGTAAGATGTAATGTAGATTACTTTTTGCAATTAGTCTTCTCCCTACCGGTGGGAGGTCTCAATCAATTTAATTCATGTAATAGCTTTCATGGATTTGATTTGTAGGTTATAGTCCATCCCCACTATATGGGAGAATTATCACATTGCGTGCATCAAGGATTTCATGACATCTTGTATACTACTCTTCCATGGATACATATGATATTTTCTATATTATGCGCCCTTGTCATCTAAAATTGAAATGAAGGTTAATAAGTCATAAGCATTGCATGCCCGCATACTTAATACATTCAAACATACTAATGCATACTTTATGCCTACATGATTTTACCATGTAGGGGCCGAGCAATTTGAGTACCAGCCTTTTGACGAATAGTCCGATCTTGAAGTTATTATGGTGAGTCCCATCTTCCGAGGGTGAGCCAATTATCTTCCTTATTGTCGTTATGGATGTTCTTGTTATTGAGGGCGAGCTCGTGTCCTGGCCACCCGTTCCTTGACTAAAGGCATTGTTGGACACTATGTGAACTCTTCTTAGATATGGTTACTTTGACTATCGTATTGCTTTCCTATTAATAGAATGATTCCTGAGATCTGATTTTTCTATATAGTTATATAGGTTTAGATGTTATTCTTGGACCGATGATGTGGATATCGATATCTGAAGCTTGTTTGGGACTCTCGGGTTCCCATTCGCCATGTCACATCTAGACCCTAACCCTGGGTTATGACAAAAGATGGTATCAGAGCCCTAGGTTTATAAATGATCCTTGGAGTCCAACATGCTGCGTCGAGTAGAGTCCTATTCATGGGTGTTAAGTGCACCATGCCTATAAGTGGGAGGCTATAAAGACGTTTTAGGAATTTCCTCACTTCTTCATTTCTTGTGTCGTGCTATGACTAATGTATGTAGTTTTCTTATTTGACGGTGTCATTGATCGATTTTAGAAGATGCTTCAAGGAAGACCCCCTCTACCAAGGCTGGCTCCAGCTAATGAAGGACAGGCTCCCCACGAGCGTGTATATGAACCCATAATTTTGTACGACCTTTGCCATGCTTGCTCAAGTGGTAACTTCTAAGGCAAGGCAGGCTAACTTGCCACAGGATCCTACACCTGCATCTAGTGTGAGGGATTTCACCCGAATGGATCCTCCGGAATTCCATGGGTCGAAGGCTGATGAAGATGCTCAAGAGTTCATAGATGAGCTCACAAAGATACTTAATATTATAGGTGTCACTTCTGAGGAGAAAGCTGAACTGACAGCTTACAAGCTGAATGACGTGGCTCAAGTGTGGTACACTCAGTGGTCTTTGGAAAGGGTCTGTAGTAGTGATGTCAATTGGGAAGAGTTCAAGTTTGCTTTCCTTGATCGTTTCTTTCCGCTTGAACTTAGGGAGGCTAGAATGGTTGAGTTCATCAACCTCAAGCAAGGGAGTACGAGTGTGAGGGACTATGCCCTTGAATTCACGAAGCTTTCCAAATATGCTCTATAACCTGTAGCTGACCCTCGTGCAAGGATGCATAAATTTGTTTCGGGTATCTCTGATTCGCTTGTGAAGGAATATCGTACTGTTATGCTTATACGGGACATGGATATTGCCAGACTCATGGTGTATGCTGAACAAATCGAAGGGGAGAAACTCAAGAAGAAAAGGGTTCACGATCCCAAGAGAGCCCGTTTTGATGGTAGATTCTCTGGTTCTCAGAATGTTGGTTTTGGTCGCTTCAAGAAGGGCCAAGGTTCAGGTGCTCAGGTCGCTAATGCTTGGGTACCTCCTCCCAGGGAACTTGTTGGTGACAGTGAAGGATATACTCTGTGCGACAAGTGTGGGAAGCCCCACATAAGAGTCTGCTGGAGAGATTTGGGCCTTTGCTTCAGATATGGGGGTTAGGATCATAAGGTTGCTGATGGCCCTAAGAATGTCCGTAGAGGCCAAGGTCAGGTAGCCGAATGTGGGCAAGATCAACAAAGAGCTCCCCAAGTTGTCGCCCCAAGGAACAATAGGTTCTATGCACTCCATGCCCGCCAGGATATCGAGGAGGCTCTGGACATCGTGACTGGTTTGTTAAAAGTCTTTGATTTTGATGCTTAGGGCTTGATGCGGGTGCAAATTTGTCTTTTGTGAATCCTTTGTTGGCTGTTAAGTTTTGTTTGATCCCCCATATTTTGCGGGATCCTCTCTCGGTCTATACTCCCATGGGTGAATATGTTATTGCACATAAAGTCTATTATGGTTGCCCTGTTTGTATGTGGCATAAAGTTTTCCCATATGATCTTGTGGAGCTTGAGATGTTTGACTTTTATGTGATTCTTGGGATGGATTGGTTTCATGCATCATATGCCTTGATAAATTGTAGGACCCAGAAGGTCAAGTTCCATATGCATCAATGGTTGACCTGGAATGGACGGGTGGTGACTCTTCTATTAAAGATCGGTTTATTTCTTACTCAAGGTGCGGAGAATGATTTCTAAGGGGTGTATTTATCACTTTGTGAGGGTCAAGGATACTGAGTCCGAAGTGCCTACTCTTGAGTCGGTCCCTTGGTCATGTGGTGTCCAGTGATGGTATCAAGGTGGATCCGAAGAAATCTGAGGCTGTGAAGAATTGGTCCAGACCATTGACTTCTTCGGATATTCGAAGTTTCCTTAGGTTGGTCGGGTATTACAAAAGGTTTGTTGAAGCGTTCTCATCTATTGCATCTCCACTGACCAAGTTGACCCAAAATTAGGCTAAGTTTGTATGGTCAGATGAATGCGAGAAGAGTTTTCTAACTTTGAAGGATCGGCTTACATCGACTTCTGTCCTAACTTTACCAAATGGGTTGGAGGGATTTGTAGGGTATTGCAATGCCTCGCGAATTGGTTTGGGTTGTGTGCTTATGCAGAATGGTAAGGCGATACCGTATACATCAAGGCAGTTGAAGGTGCATGAACGTAATCACCCCACATACGACCTTGAATTGGCAAAGGTGGTTTTTGCTTTGAAGATTTGGAGACATTATTTGTATGGGGGTTGATGTGTTCACCGATCACAAGAGTTTGCAACATGTGTTCACTAAGAGGGATCTCAATTTAAGGCAAAGGAGGTGGTTAAAGCTCCTAAAGGATTACGACATAAGTGTTCTTTATCATCCCGGCAAGGCTAATGTTGTAGCCGATGCTCTCAACAGGTTGTCTATGGGGGAGTGTGGTGCATGTTGGGGAAGAAAAGAAGGAGTTAGCAAGAGACGTTCACCGATTAGCTAGGTTGGGTGTCAGGCTGGCGGATTCGAGCGATGGTGGTCTTCATGTTCAAAGCGGGGCAGAATTCTCTGTAGTAAGTGATTTACAGGCTAAGTAAGGTTTAGACCCATCGCTACTTGAATTAAAGAAGTTGGTTGCTGAGAAGGAGATCAAGGTGTCTCCCAAGGGGGAGATGGTGTACTCCGGTACCAAGACCGGCTTTGTGTTCCAGATGTGGATGATATTAGAAGAGTAATTATGATTGAGGCTTACAACTCTCATTATTATATTCACCCGGGGTCTACAAAAATCTATCGGGATTTGAAGCAAGTGTCTTGGTGGTATGGTATGAATAAAGACATTGCTAGGTTCATATCTGAATGCCCGAGTTGTCAATAGGTGAAGGTAGGACACCAAAGGCATGGGGGTTTGGCCCAAGACATTGACATTAAATCCACATGGAAATAGGAAGATGTGAACATGGATTTTGTAGTTGGGTTGCCTCGGACCCGAAGGCAATTTGATTCCATTTGGGTTTTTGTGGATCGATGACAAAGTCGGCTCATTTCCTACCGGTTAAGACTACTTTCAACGTCGAAGATTACGCAAGGTTGTATATCCAAGAGTTGGTAAGGTTGCATGGTGTACCTAGGTTCATTATATCGGATCGTGGTATCCAATTCACTTCCCACTTTTGGAGGTCTTTTCAGAAGGGACTTGGGACTAAGATTAAGTTGAGCACCACTTTTCACCCTCAAACCGATAAACAAGCAGAGAGGACTATTCAAACCTTGGAGGATATGTTGAGAGCTTGTGTGTTAGAGTTTAAGGGAAATTGGGATGACCATCTTCCACTCACTGAGTTTTCTTATAATAATAGCTTCCATGCTAGCATCGACATGACACCGTTTGAAGCCTTGTATGGGAGGTGTAGATCGTCAGTGGGGTAGTTTGAGTTGGGAGATGGCACTAGTTGGGGAGATGGCACTAGTTGGGGAAAAGAATTAGCGTCTCCACAAAGCTTTGAAGCCACATTTTTTATGGGGAATAAATTTTTATTATTATTATTATTATTATTATTATTATTATTATTATTATTATTATTATTATTAATAATAATAATAATAATAATAATAATAATAATAATAATAATAATAATAATAATAATAACATATTATTATTATTTTGATAAATTTATATGTTTAGAAAATGAAACCTATGCTTGTCTAACAACAAGGATATTTATTAGCCTCTTGTAAATTTGAGATTATCCTTTCTAATTTTCTGTTTTATCCTTTCTAATTTTTTGTTTTTTAGACGCAATAAGGTCTTGAATCAATCCACGGCAAACTTTTGCTCCCTTTTGTTGCGCGGTTTGGCGAACCATAACTTGTGTCCGAACGCTACAAGCCTTAGTAGTTCTTGAAGTCATAAAAAACATATTTCTAAGAGCCGTCAATTATATTCATCATTCACATGTCATCATAAAATTAAAATATGAAAAAAAGAACAGAAACTTAGACAATATATTTACCTAAACATGAAACAAATTATGTGTTGTTCAAATAAGAAATAAATTACAGATTGTCAAAATAATTTGCACCAAATTTAACAATATAAAATATCTAAATGAAAAGTTGATATGAAAGATTTAAACATAATTCATATTATAGTGTCAAAGAATATTAATGGGTCAAACACAAACGAAATTTGACAACCTTAATGTATTGTAATCATATTAAATTGAACAAAAAAGATAAGTATTACCTCTTGTGAAGAATAATTACAAAGAGTAGAATACAATAGGAACCATGAACTCGAACCGCGAAGACAAACCTCCAATTTTTTCTGTTATTTTTTGTTGATGTTGCGTATGATTCTTAGTGTGGAGGAGTGAGTTTGAGGGAAAAATGCTTATGGGGGGTGTTTGGGTGTTTGTACAGGTGTGCAGATGTGTGTTTCATGTGTGAGGGAATGTGTAATGGGAAGGTTATTTAGTTCTTTTATTTTAGTTTTTCTTTTTTTATTTTATTTTTGTTTTGAAAAGAAAAAAATAACAATGTTAGAAAACTATCTTAAATTAAAAATATAGAAAAGTTAACTAGCATGAGAAATAAGAGTTGTGGGTCCTCCGAAGTAGGGGAGGCTCACCAATCAGCTGCGAATCTCAGATCTTCAATGAAGCACCTATTGAGGATCTCTAGTACCTGCCTCTGCATCATAAAATGATGCCGTCCAAAAGGGGCATCAGTGCTTGGATTGTACTGGTATGTATAATAGCTGAGTGAAACAGAAACAGGTAGAATAATATGAAAACAACATCAACTCTGAAAATCATCAAATTAGATATCTATCTATGAAAGAATAAAGCGTAGAACAAGTGACCTATCAATCAATCAACCTCTTCAATCAACTTAGACTCATCTCAAAGGAGCTCACCTCTTCTCATCTCATCTCATTTTAGAGGAGCTCACCACCTCTCATCTCATGTTATCTCAATTCAGAGTACTCAAGGTAAGAAATTTATGGAAGTTTCTCTTACCCGACAATAATCACTTATGAGCCAGTGAATGTACAATAGTCATGCTGATGTTGCCACAGCCATTCAAAACTTCCCAGGTAGGAAACGAATCGAAACCGTATCAGCTCACCCAATATGGAGTCGGCCGTCAATAAGTCCGCTATTGCTTTCAGGGACTTCTAATCAAGAGGGAACCACAATATATGTGATGGATCTAAGCCTCACCTACGTTTGACAACATAGTTTGACGAGTTCAAGTTGAACTAACTCTCACTCTTTCGGTGCTCGATACTCCTCCCATGACTCAATGCTCATAAAACCATCAATCCAATCAACTCATAGGGGCTTTGTCCCTATCATCAATCAATCTCATGGGGGTTTAAACCCTCTCATCAATCAACATTTCATAGGGAATTTATCCCTCTCACAATCAACATCTCATGAGGGCTAGTTCTTAATGTTAATTGAGTACCCGGTTCTCTCATTAATGACTCAAGATGTAGTACAATCATTAGGAAATAATCGAATAGACACATCAGTGGATTTCATTTTGAGAGACTCATAAGACAATTAATTTCTATCAACTCATCATCATCCTCTCATCACAATCAACAATCTCAATTCAAGGGTCTAGACTCAATTCTCAAGTTCATTATATATGCTTTTCAAATAGTCATGTAGGGCTATGAAAATTCTCATGAAATTGTTCAATTCAAGAAAACAAGTTTATGATGATCATCAACATAGAAAAACATGTGAATTCAAATAGAATTTTAAGAAAAAACATCAAGGATTCATGCATGTAGACTCTTGAACCATCAACATATCTATGACCATCTATGGGGAATATGAGAGAACAATCCCATGCTTTTAGTTTAGCCTTACGTACCTGGGATGAAGATATCAACAAGTCACATCAAGTATTTTTTTCTCAAATCTCTCAAACTCAAGCTCTTCTCCTCTTTCCTCAAGACCTAGCCTTGTTAAATTATGGAATAGGACTTTGAATGGGGGTTTTAGACCTTTTTACGTCAAAATGATCTTATCAGATCGTGTATAGAGTTTAGGAGGGGTTGGGAATAGACCGGAATGCCCCTCGTAAAATTTTAAAAAATTTCAGCACGAAAAAGCCCAGTCCGCGATGCAGACTAGTCGCGCACTGTGTATTTTCAGAAAATATTTCTGAACGAGTTTCCTCAATCCCGTAAAATATTTTCAAAAAAAATAAGCGCGATGGAGGCGCGATGAGCTCCTATCGCGCACCAACACTATTTTGCGCATTCATATTGAAAAATTATCTTTTGATCAGGTCACTCTAAAAATCGATCGAGATCAGTTTCCCGCTCAATTTTTTGTGTTGATCACAAATTTGGTCTCAGATTTTCCATACAAGCATTGAAAGATGTGTTACACGCATACCCTCCCTCCATGGGCATTTTGGTAATTTTATTGAGAGTTACATTCCTAAACATGGAATTTTGGAATTTTTATTTGGTTGAACTGAACCCCAGCAATAGGGCTGCCTACGTATCTTGTGAAACAAGAATTAGGTCAAACGTAGTTCATTACAATAAAAAATATTCTCTTTTCTTATTTATTTTTTTGACAAAATGATTTCTTCTGAAAAGAATATTGGATTGGGGAAAAACAATTTTTGATTGATCATGTCTCAACTTTAGCTGGTACCAACAATTAGTATTATCCATATGAATAACTTCCAACTATTTCTAGGAAAGTTAGATGTCAACTTTGAAGTAATTTCTATAGTCTCAAATGATACCTCAAACATACTTAAGTATTGACAAGATTTATTCATCTGTTATCTAGCTTGGGGTTAAAAATATTCATGTCCTCGTGTTTCAAGTGCCTTACCAAAATAGAGTCTCAACTCACACAAAATAGAAGAATTTGGATCACAAGATATTTTGAGAGTCACTCACACTCAAAAAGATGTTCAATGCATGAGATTGGAATATCATGTACTTGACCTTTATGTAAGTATCCACTAATGTGAGAATATCGAAAATGAAATCATGTAGGACGTGTATTCAACTTAAAATGTACGCTTGGAATGGGTAAGATAATCTTTTTTGGATAAAGTGACTATTTCCTCTCCAAGCATTTCACTATGCTCTCAATTTATTTTCTTCATTTTCACATTTGATTTTTATCTGCTTGGTTGCTTTTCTTTCATTTTTTTTTGGATTTTCTCCTCATCTTTTTGTTTGAGTTTTTCTCCCTTTATTGGAGTTTTTCTTACTATCAAATTTTTCACTTTCACTTTGCCATTCAACTTAAACTTTTGTCGGTGCATTCATAGAGATAGGAGAAAAATCGAGTGGTGGACTTGTGAATTCAAAAAGATATAGGGTATGATATGATTATTAAAATAAAGATGTTTTAGGCTCAAAAAGAGAACCACTAGGTATCACGTGTAATTTTGTAGGCTTAAAAGGCACAATTAGATCAAAGAAAGGCTACAATCCTTTTCCAAATTAGACGTTATTCAAAAAATTTCCTGAACAAACATTCGAGTCAAGTTCTAGATCAACAAATCATGCCATTGAACTTCATATCTAAAGTTCACCACACAATGCATATGAAGCAATGAGGTCGAAATATCTTACTCTTAACTTTGCGAATTGTTTTTTAAGTGTGACATAAGTATAATCAAGAGATACCAAAAGAATTTATATGGGTCACAACAAAGTTGGTCCATTCTATTATGCCAAATAGTAAAAACTTTTTCATGCACATTTCTAAGTATATTGGTAATAATCAAGACAAGAAATACCTTTTTATTTTTAGTATTTTTATTTTGAAGAGGGATAATTTTTTTTTTTTTGAATAAGAATGAAATAAAAAAATATTTTTCTTTCCTACACAAAGAAATAAGATCTTCCTTTTTGAACTTCATGAATAAGGATTTTTTAAAAAAAAATAAAGAGTAATATCTTTTTTATTTTTTATTTTTTGGATAAAAAATTATTATTATAGTTTTTAAAAATAAGAACCACCAAACCCGAGGAGGGTCGCCTACGTATCTCGTCCAGGTGAGAAACAGGTGTTCGTAGTTCTGGAATCAAAGAAATGTTCATGTTTTTATTTTTTCTATAAGAAATAAATAATTTCTTTTGCTTTTACAAATAGGAAAAAAGTTTGTATTTTCTTTATACATTTAATAAGAAACATATTTTTTTACAATTTTATGAATAAAGACCACCGAACCCAAGAAGGGTTGCCTACGTATCTCATCAGGATGAGGATCAGGTGGCCGTAGTTTGACCATCTTTTCTTAAATTTGTTTGACTTTATGAAAAAATCTTTTATTTGGGACATCTTGTTGCAAACATGCGAGAAACCAACTATTTGAGATTTGACCCCCCCCCCCCAAAAAAAAAAAGAGAATATTTAATGATAACATTCAAATGGTTTTCTAATTAATGTAACAAGTAACATAATCATGAATATGTTGGTCTAAAAGATGGTTCATGTCCCATATGAACCCAATAACTGTGTTTAACCACATAAAGTCAAATGCAGATGTGCAAATAAGTGTATCCTAAGAGGATAATCGTTGTCTGAAGCTTGTTCTACTATGTTTGAAGTCCTTATAGAAGTGGTGTCTAGACGGGCTCACTTGAGCTAGGGAGAGGCAATTTATTGGTAGCAGCGCTATTCCAACTTCGTTACTAGTCCAACCCTTCCTAACATGTGTAACCAATAATCCTTCAATGGGTTCCAAGATACTCCTGCTTTATCTCAACAAAAAAAAAAAGGATGCATAACTGGATTCGTGGCTAACCTATGCCTTCAGAGGCTCAAAGAGGGTGTGCAAGAGAAGACAGTTTATAAGTCATTCAACAATATCACTATAACAAAAGTGAGCAAATACCACGTTGAGTCAACAAACACAATGTATCCAAATAATTAAAGCAAGTACCAATTCAATGTAACAAAGCTTGAACTCTGATTCATCCCTAGCAGAGTCGTCATATGTTACAACCCTATTTTTTTCATGCAAGTTTTGAAAATAGATTTTCCAACTAAAGCGACATTTTTGAGAAAAGAATTATTTTATTTATTCATAGTCGCCACTTGGAATTGAGTTTTGGTGTTCCAAGTCACCTAATTTAAATCCCTAATCAAAAGGAAATAACTCTTTATTTTCTGATTTGCAAAAATAAAAACCGGGTAAGGAATTCTGTTGACCGAGGGGAAGGTGTTAGGCACCCCTTGAGTCTCGTAGTTCTAGCACAGTCGCTTTTATCAACCTATTCTTGTCTTAATTATTTCTGGGATAAATTGTGTCTATGAACCTCAATTCGTTCATTATTTTTACATAAAATTATGGATTTATGAGTCTCAACTTAGATGTGTCACCACATTCTTCGTCTAGAAGTTAAAGGCATGATTGCCTTCTCTACATCTTAAGAAATCTCTATATTTAAAAATTAATCTGGATTAAAGGAAAAGTTGATTATTAAACTCATTTGGGTCAAGGTACGTCATGGCATCCTTGAGGGAAAAAATTAGCGTCTTCACAAAGATGTGCAACCACATTCTTACATTCTTTATGGTGAATAAAATTTTATTTTATTATTATTATTAATAAAATATTATTTTTTATAAAAATTTATATGTTCAGAAAATGAAACCGATGCTCGTCTAACAACAAGGACATTTATTTGTCTCTTATAAATTTGAGATTATCCTTTCTAATTTTCTATTTTATCCTTTCTAATTTTTTTTTTTTTTTCGCAGTAAGGTCTTGAATCAACCCACGATGAACATTTGCTCCCTTTTTTTTGCGGTTTGGCGAACTATAACTTGTGTCTGAATTCTACAAGCCTTAGTAGTCCTCAAAGTCATACAAAAGCATATTTGTAAGAGCCATCAATTATACTCATAATTCACGTGTCATCATAAAACTAAAATATGAAAATAGTAATAAAAACTTAGATAATAAATTTACTTAAACATGAACCAAATTATGTGTTGTTCAAATGTAAAATAAATTACAGATAGCTATAATAATTTTTCATCAAATTTAACAATATAAAATATCTAAACGAAGAGTTGATATGAATCCTTTGAACATAATTTATATTACAGTGACAAAGAATATTAATGGTTCAAACACAAACGAAATCTGACAATTTTAATGAATTGCAATCATATTAAATTGAACAAGAAAGGTAAGTATTACCTATTGTGAAGAATAATTACAAAGAGTAGAGTACAATAGGAACCATGAACTTGAACAGCAAAGACCAACCTCCTACTCGGTCTTTTATTTTCTGTTAATGTTGCGTATGGTTGTTTTTGAGTGTCTTCCATGTGTATGATAATTTTTTGTTGTTGTGTTGCTTTGAGATGGAGTTTAATGTTGTTGTTTTTTTGTGAGTGAGGACCCTTGTGTGTAGTATGTACAACAAAATATATCGATTGGGAGTTGTCTTTTTTTGAATGTGGAGGAGTGAGTTTGAGGGGAAATTGTTAATTGGGTAGACGTGTGGGTGTTTGTACAGGTGTGCCCATGTCACGCCCGGGGAAGGGATCCTTGGTGTGGCCGGCACTCAAAGGCCATTCCTAGCCCCCGAGTGAACTACTTGGCCTCATAGTCGCATCAACAACGGAAGAACAATACTCAAAGAAAAGACTGTATTATAATGAAATAACCAAGTCTTGATAGAAAAAGTTTATTTCAAATAAACAAGAGTTGGAAAAGAATAGTACTTAGCATCATCTGCTCAATGTCTATGAAGCCTCTACTTCTAACATCTAGATGGTACCATGACAGGCCATGTCTACCGAACTCAAGGAAAACAAAGTACTCTGTGAAAAAAAGGACTCCTCTGAACATAAGGAGGGCTCATAATCTCTAGAATCACGGATCTGAACCTCAACGGAGCATCTACTGATGTCCTCTAATCCCTGCCTCTGCATCATAAAATGATGCAGTAAAAATGGACGTCAGTACATGGAATATACTGGTATTTAAAATAGCTAGGAAGGAATAGGTATAATCAAAATACTCAAATTGAGGAACTCAACTCAACAATCATCTCAACTCTAGAGGCTCACCCCATCTCAGCTCAGTAAAACATACAAGTTTAAGAATAAAAATCATGCTTTAAAAATAAACTCAATAGTATGCAACTCACACCAAATTATTCAAATTTTATAATAAAATAACGCTCCTGAAAATATACTCTAGTATGCAACTCAGTCAAATTAATTATGCAAATTAAGGAGTTTCTCTAATCAACAGACATCCCACCACCCTCTTTGATGGTGCAAAACGAATACGGCATCGTCGCTCGGCCGTCCATTACTTGCCAAGGTAAGGATGTCAACATTAAAATCATGGATCAACCATCCCCATTCATTTCCTTTTATTTTTGGAACAAGAATTGCCAGAGTTAACTGCACAACTATCCTACATAGGTAATGTAGTTCTGGGGTGTTAAATTCTCACTCAACTCGGGCTAAATAATACTCCCAAAAATATGTACTTATAGCAATCAAGTGAATAGATTACTCAAATATCTTATCAAGCCTCATTGGACTTTAATTTGAACGCCAAACTCATCTCAAACATCGTCATCAACATCTCAAATCAATAGATATATTTTGAAAATGAATTTACGTTATCACCAAAATACTTCAAAAATCTCTACATATCATCAATACTCTTTCTCAATCGTTATTTTTTATCAAAACTCATAGTCATGCAAACTTTGTAAAATATGCTCAAAAGTCATCAATCTTAGTATCGAAATAAAATCAAACGTACTCCTCAATTGGGGTTTATATAGATGAATATATGAACATAAAACCAAATAATTACTCACTTCAACATCACCATTGATAATTTTTTTTTATGTACAAGGAAACTCAATAGAATAATAAGCAACTCAGTGATTTAACTCAGGAACTCAAGAAAACTTTACTCAAACTCAATTTCAAAGAAAAAACATGTGAGCGTGTGGATGAACTCAATTCAATGCTATGAGTAGCCTTACATACCTAGAATGAAGATAGATAATCGAATTCTCAAAACAGTGACCTCAATCTTTGGAACCCTAGCTTTTCTCTTCCTCTCTCAAGAATCTAACTCAAGGTTAGGTAAAAGGTCTTAGAATGAGTTTAGAAACCTTTTTTAGACCAAAAAATGACCTATATTTCTTGTAATTTATGTTTAGGAGGGGTTAAGAAAAATCTAAAATTCCCCTCACCAAAAACTGAAAAATTTGCACTTTCAGGGGAACACGTCCGCGTCGCGGAGTTTGATATTTTTTGAGTTTTTTTGTGGAATATTCTCGTATCGAGTTTACTAATCCCATAGAAAATATTGGACCAAGTTTAAGTGTACACACACCTGTTGCACACTCTCCCTGGAAATCGTTTGTCGCATCAAAAAAATATCTTTTGATATGGTTGCTCTAATCATTAACCGAGGCCATTTTCCTTCTCAATTTTTCATATTGATCGCATATCCATTCTCGGATTTGCCATCAAAATTTGGGAAGATGCGTTATGGCACATCTCTCCTTTAGGGGTATTTTGGTAATTTTACTAGTTATTACATTATCTCCCCCTTGGGATCATTCGTCCTCGAATGATAAGTATACTAGGAAATTTTCTCAAGGCGTGTATACAATGAAGAACTCGATAGCTCAAATACTCCAAGTCAATGGTGAACATCGACTCAAGAATAGGAACTCAACTCATTAGAGGACTTCATTATCTGAAGTGTATAACTCTCATCAAAGCCTAAATATTGTTGCATACTTTTACCATAGTAAAGCCTAACTCAAAGTCACCATGTTATACCCATAAGCTAATCATACTTCTACAATCTATCTCGTAACACTCTTGTTCCACACCTTAGGCCTTCTCACCATGAGGCACAAATGAATCATCAGAACTCAAACAATTCAAGTCATTTAAAAACCTCGACAATCAGTTATTTGAACTCAAGGAGGAAGTGATCAAGTCAAATCGAGAATGGGATCATTAAGATAGATAATACTACATGGATAACTCTCAAGCTTAGCATCTCATTTTAATTATGCTCCTCTTCATGGCACTATACCTCCATCAATTTAAGCTCATAGCTTCAATTCAAATTTTTGCCTAACCACATCTTCTATTCAAGCCTAATTCTAAGCCTCAAAGTGTTATTCCTAAGATGGTCATATTCCTACAAAGCTAACCCCTAACTCAAACTCTATACCTCCTCAGGGATTTTCACCTAGAGAATATTACTCCTTCTCACTACTCTAATGCATCTACCTAGAACACTTACTCAAAAGTTCATTGATAGCCTTCTCCAATCACTCACATAATGGCTTCCACACATTCAAGCCTATCACTCTAACTACTTTATCATCAAGCCTTCTTAGATCTTCTACATCCAACATTGAATGAGCTATCACTCAAACATACACCAACATGCTCTTGCCTAGAGACCCTTTAACCTACTACCTATGTATTGCACATCATAAGGTCTTATCTCTCTTTCCCTCCAAATCCATAACCTTAATAAAGGAGGACGTCATAATCATCACATCAAAGAACATCCACACTCACTCATCAACATTAACTCATCTATTATCATGAATATCGCTATTAAGACCGAAAAGAAGTATCATCACAATGACTTAAAAGGAAAGGTCATAAACATGATACATTTGAGGAATTTGATCTGAGGGTATTCATAACGTGATACAATGTCATTAACCCTTTTAGGACCTATCATGCATTCATGGAATTGAACATGCTATGAAACTCAAGTCACATCTCATATGACATAAGGTTGGGAACTCTGAGATATTCGTGAGATAAAAGTACAACTGTCACTCCTCATCCTCAAAACTCAAAAAACGTGAATCAACGTCGGGTGTATGGGTGTAGGCCATAGGCATGGTGCTTATACCTAAGTTAAGAATAAACCATCACTTTAACTAAGATATAAGGAATATAAAAGATGGCAAAGAATTGACACCTCATATTAATCAACCTATCACCATCAAAAACGTAAGATCTACCTCGGTTTATCACATCATCATCTCCCCCTTAGCTCTCAGGTCCACTCCCTAACTCTGTGAACAATTTCTCTTTACTAAGCCAGAAGTGTAGTTCTCCACATAGTTGAGGCATCAATATCCACCAGAACATCTTAAATTCTCCTGTTATACTATACTCAATGATGTAAAATCGCCATTAGAACTTTCTTTTGATACACTACTCTAAGCTTCTTTCTATCTCTATGGGCATCTTTCTACACTTTCTACTCTTATTAGCATATGTAATCACTTTCTATGAATATTACATCTAAGTCCTTTGTTATGCCTGCTAACATTCAACTTCTAAGCTCCCATATATTCAACAAGGGGAGTCTTGGGTTACAAGGTAACACCCAACATCATTCATACACAAATCTCTATTGACCTAATTACTACGGGTGACAAAAAATGTTTACACTCACTTATTCTACATCGACAACGCAAATATACTATCTAGGTTCTCATAGCAAGTCATAACATAGAGCTTCACAAATTTTTACACTATTCGGAATTCACATCTTAAGTCTTTTCTTATCTAGAATTTCATCCTTAATTCACTATCTCCATATAATGGGTACCTCTACCATACTCTTAGCATTATGTTCCTCCTTAATGTCGAACATGCACTACAAAACGACTCTTAGAGAAAATCAGCAACTAAGATTATCACTATCATAATGTTATCTCCTTCTTCACACTGCTCCTCAAAATTCAAGCATAGGGCTTAGTGTTAACATGTGCATCACACACTCCTCTCATATTACACTAATCTATGACTACTAGGTAACAATTTAGGAAAACAGGTCCGCTAAGGTCTCATAGTGAATATTCGATCAATACACCCCCTCTTCACAACTTAAGTACCTCATTATCTGGCTAAGCTCATAACTCTATGAATCTCATGAGACTCTAACATCATAATCATAAGCCTAGTTTTAGATCAATCACATGGAAAGCACTTTGTTACCTTATTCAGCATCTATGGGTCGCCCTCATTATTACTATGACACATCAACATAAACCTCTTTCTAGTTTTGAGCACGCTCTAACACATTTTGACAATAACTCTTTCTCAATACCTCATCATGACCATCAAAGAATATTTACTACTTATTAGCCAGACTTATGGGAATCAAATCATCTATAAATTACTTACCTAAGGGACACATGACTCTACTTACAAGCCTCAATCAACAACCACTCTCACTATCTGGTCGCCTCCTCTCCCTCGTTATCCTTCTAGCTCAGGGGTAACAACTCTACTTATGGTTTACAAGACCTCAAATCATACTCTTATGTGGCAATATTAAACTTCTTGGAAACATAAACTTCTCTCTCATGGATAACATGAAAAGAAAGTAAAGACTAGAATCATACCTGTCACAACATTTGAGGAGTTCTTTTGATTTGGGTGTCTACCCTCAACATACAACTGGTCTGTGGTCCTGCTCATTCTAGAAGTAGCATCTCTTTGAATTTCTTTAACTGCTGGTGCCGATGTAATGCGTTGAGCTTTATTGGTGCACTTTGGACAATCCCTCTGAAAGTGACCCTCATCTCCACACTTATAGCATTCCTTAGTACCTTTTCGACAATTTCCTAAATGAAGTTTGCCACACTTTCCACATGATGGCTTTCCTTTATGGCTTCAAGCCATACTTCCTCGGGATAGAGAATTTTTAATCTTCAAAGACTAGTTTCTCCTAGGCCTCAGATTATATGTACTATTAAATGTGGGTGCACTCACTAGTGGTGGTGCATAATTCTAGGGTCTCTGCAGAAAGGGGGACCTATTTCCATTCCCCTGCTTATGCTTACTACTCTCATCTCTAATTGACTCAACCTTTTTACTCTATAGTTTCTCCACCCCACTCTCCTTGTTCTCTTCTACCCATCGAGCATCTACAACAAGCATAGTAGTAGGCTCAAGCTTCTCGGTGTTGATGACATTTCTTAGGTTCAAGGAGCATTTAGAAGGCATTGTCTGCAAACGTGTAATGCATGATTCAAAAGAGAGATTTTACAAAGTTTAGTTTTACAGCACAAATCAGAATTAGAAGAAGTGTAACGATTCTTAATGTCCTATAGCCTCCCTATTATGGATGTGGCATGCTTTACACCAATAATAAAGACTTTACTAGACACGACTTCATAGAATCCCTAGGACTCTTGAACTCTGTGCTCTGATACCAAGTTTGTCACGTCCCAAGAGGGTACCCTTAGCGTGGCTGGCACTTAGTGACTATTACTAGTACCCGAGCGAACCACTTGGCCTCATTGTTACATCATACTCAAAAATTGAAGAATAATAGTTAAAGAAAAGACTGTACTATAATGAAATAACCAACTCTTGATATAAAAGTCAATTTCCAATAAACAAGAGTTGGAAAAGAATAATACTTAACATCCTCTACTCAATATCTATGAAGCCTCTACTTCTAAAATATAGATGGTACAATGACAGTCCATGGCTACCCAACTCAAAGAAAACAAAATACTCAGTGAAAGAAAAGGGCTCCTCTAAAGGTCAGGAGGGATCACCATCCCCGGAATCACAGATCTAAACCTCAACGGTTCATTTGCTAAAGTCCTCTAAAACTTGCCTCAGTATCATAAAATGATGAATTCCAAATGGACAACAGTATGTGGAATATACTTGTATGTAAAATAGCTAAAAAGGAATAGGTGTAGTCAAGAAACTTAAATTGACGAACTCAACTCAATAATCAACTCAACTAAAGAGGCTCACCCCATCTCAACTCAGTAAAACATGCAAGTTTAAGAATAAAAATCATGGTTTAAAAATAAACTCAATGGTATGCAATTCATATTAAATCGTTCAAATTTTATAATAAATAATGCTCCTCAAAAGCTACTCTAGTATGCAACTCAGTAAAATTAGATATGCAAATTAGGGTGTTTCTCTAACCGACAGATATCCCACCACATTCTTTGATGGTGCAAAACGAATATGGCATCATTACTCGCCCATCCATTACTTGCCAAGGTAAGGACGTCAACATTAACATCATGGATTCATCATACCCATCCATTTTATTTTATTTGGAACAAGAGTTTCTAGAGTTTACTGCACAATTATCCTACGCGAGCAACATAGTTCTGGGGTGTTATGTTTTCACCCAATAGAACAATAAATAACTCAAGGATTTAATTTAGTAACTCAAGAAAACTTTACTTGAACTCAATTTCAAAGAAACAACATGTGGGGTGTGTGGATGAACTCAATCCAATGCTATGAGTAGCCTTACATACTTGGAAGGAAGATAGATAATCGAATTTGCAAGAAATTGACCTCAATCTCTAGAACCCTAGCTTTTCTCTTCTTCTTTCAAGAATTCAAACTCAAGGTTAGCATAAAAGGTCTTAGAATGGTTTTAGAAACAATTTTAGACCAAAATCCACCTATATTGATCATATTTTAAGTTTAGGAGGGGTTCGGAAAAGTTTTGAATGCCCATCACGAAAAACAGAAAAGATTGCACTTCGGTAGAACAAGTCCTTCACGCAGACTTTGACATTTTTTGGGTTTTTTCGATGAAAATTCTTCGATCGAGTTTTTTAATCTTGTTGAAAATATGGGGACCAAGTTTAAGTGTAAGTCCACAGCAAGTGCGTGTCGCACACCTGTCGCTCACTATCACTGGAAATTGTTTTCACATCGAAAAATTATCTGTTGAACCGGTTGCTCTAAAAGTCAACCGAGACCATGTTCCCACTCAATTTTTTATGTTGATTGAGTATTCAACCCTGATTTTCCATCAGAGTTTGGGAAGACATGTTATGCGCACATCTCACCTTTAGCGGTATTTTGACAATTTTACCGGGTGTTACAGCAGATGTGTATTTCATGTGTGAGGGAGTGTGTAATGGGGAGGTTATTTAGTTCTTTTATTTTAGTTTTCTTTTTCTATTTAATTTCTTTTTTTTGGTTTGAAAAGAAAAAAATAAAATTGATAGAAAACTATCTTAAATTAAAACTATAGAGAAGTTAACTAGCTAAATCTAAGTTATAATTAAAAAAATAATAATAATACTCTATTATTTATTAGAATTAAAATAAAAAGAAAACGTAAATTTTTAGAAATTTTATATATTTTAAAACAAAACATACACTAAAATGTTACTCTATTTTTTGTATTTTTCAAATATTTTGAAAAGAATTACTAAGATAAGATAAATGAAGATATATAATTTTAAACCAAAATAAACATATAAAAACACTAAAGGTGAAACTTTTTAGATTTGGTCAAAATTTAGTGTCTACATCATGTGGGGTCCATTTTGATTGACTTGGAAACTCAGGTGACTGAGTTTTCTGGTCTACGAGTGGCTTTTAAGGCTCGTGGAACATTCCACGAGTCGTAATTTCCCCTCGTACAAGTTTCCAGAGACCTGAAGAATCTAAGTACTTATCATACAGGACATTCTATGAGTCGTAGAATACTTTGCTACTTATAGAAAGGTCTCGTAAATCCCTTCCTGAAATAAAATCAGACACTACAATCCTTTACGGCTCAGTCTATGACTCATAGAACATTCTACAAGTCGTACCTAGTCTCGTAGACATTTCCAAGTAACAAAAATTTTATGACCACTATTTTACTAGAGCCCTCTACGGCTCGTAGTTTCCACTATGGTCCATAGAAATGCTTTTGTAGACCCTTCTGCAACTAAGCCTAAATTGTTTCTGCATTACATTTTTTGATCTTTAAGGGTAACTAAGGTGTGTAAATGTTTATGTTTCAGGTACTATGGCCCCAAAAGCAAATTGTGATGAGATCAAGGCCTTATAGAAGAGGATCAGAGATAAGCCCTTGGAGGATGAGTAGAACCCCACATTGAGTGGTTCGTTAGAGGATCTCAGTGTCTGACCTGGCCTAGAGGTTGATAGACATCAGACGAGAGTTGTTCCCAGAGTTGGGCATACTCAGGTTCTTGTCTTCTGCACTCTATATCTAACAGGGAGCTACTATGGGAGCGATTCTATCAGATAACTCCATCTAGAGAGGAGTCCAGCTTAAAGTCAGGCTCTGGCGATGGGTTAGAGATAGAGTCCTATGCAGTACCTCAAGTGTCTCCATCTCCACCAGACACTCTTACTAGTTGGAGGTGTGTCGAGGGCATGTAGGACATTTATGCAGAAGACGTGCAGACTATAGAGTCGGGCAAGCCAGCCCGCTCAATCTATAAGGAGCCCAGAGTCATCTTAGATAGACTCAATAGTGTCCTCGGTCTCAAGGACACCATGATCAAATACGTATTCTAGTGGCTAACCAAATTACTCAAGCGATACTCCCTGACCATGGTAAGAGAGTTCTACTCGTCATATGCAGCCACCATTCACAATACTCTTCCCAAGGGGAAGAAGGCCTTTGCTCGACCCAGACTAATCGAGATCAGAGTGAGGGTTTGGCGGGTGGATATCTCGAGACCACAATCTATCGCATGCTATTTGGACCATAGTTCCCTACTTCCAGATCCATAGTTGAGTTCAATCATAGAATGGGGCAGACTAGGGACTTGTCAGTGATGAGAGATCTAGTGCGCAAAGCTAGTTTCATGAGATGGGTGGTTGGTTTGATTGTTAAGCGGTGTCCAAAACCTGCATGGGTCGCTACTCACTCGGAACCTACTACAAAAGCTTCGCTCAATTTCCCCAACAAAGTTAATGAGAGATTCTTAGATCATGCATTCGGCCTACACTTGCTGATAATACCTTGATGCTAGAATATGAAGTATTAGTTGCCAACATCTTAGCAGATTATGAGATTGCTTGGGCCTGCCTCATTGCTGAGCAGATTCACTAGGCTTCCCTAAAGTGGTCCACATCCATCTATTTTCCTTTCTTGATCTACAGACTATGTCTAGAGTCGAGGGTGGAGAGTCTACACCAGCTAAACTTGTTGATCAAGGCCCAACACACTTTGGATACCAGCCCGATCAAGGATAAGGAGAACCCGATGTCATTCAACAAGTACAAGACTAGCCTGCTCCTATGCAAGTGATGTTTGTCCTAGTGCCATCGCCGTAGGTTCCACACTTTTTCTATTATTGAGGATAACCCCCACAGCCCAAGAAAGATGAGGAGAAGGGGCCCATTGCTTCTGTCCCTACACTACAGTCCTTTTGATCACAGGCTTCTCCCGCGGGTATGATTTACGTGTCCGCACTATCTATACAAGCCATGGCATAGAGGTTATCACATGTTGAGTCGTAGTTGACTTAGCTAGTTCAGTAGATTAAGTAGTGGGTCTGCCAGGCAATTTCAGACTCAGAGGGCCACATGCAGGCATATAGAGACTCAGCCACACACCGACGCTTAGGTACCCAAGTATGCTTTTTGACCCCTTATCTTTTATTTTTCTTTAATTATGTGCACTGGTGACAATGCACCTCTTTTTAATGAGGTGATAGTAGTTATGGGCCTCAGTAATGTCTGAGTAGCTTAGATGCATAACTAGTCCAATTTTTTATCCTAGGGTTTTCTTGCCTATGTTCTTTTTCCCCATGGATATTCATTTTTTGGTGAACTAACATGTTTTGGATGTTTAGGTAGTATTTGTAGCATATAAAACTGATATCTGTGGCATTTACATGTTTTTGTGTTTTTTGTCAAAAATGATATCCACCAAATTTTGATTAGTTAGTCTTCATAACAACCATGCATGTTTAAGTGTGTTGACAATGCTTGTTCTGATAAATAAGGTTAATTTGAGTTCAAAAGCATGACCTGAGAGTCTTTTGTTTATAATTTAATTAGTGCGATATGAGTGTGAGCTTAATTTGTTAAATTGATGTGTTGTATGCTAATTTAGACCTTGCCCTTTGCTCTAAGTTAGACTGAAGATTAAATGGATTAGGAAAGGATCTTAGGCCATTGTTCATAAAAGTTCACCTAGCATAAATGACCGACCGAATTTGTATAATATCCCTTGATCCTAATGTTTGAGCCTTACATGTAACAATACTTTGTAAACACCTAATTTACATAGCATGATTGGTTGTAAAATCCTGAAATTGGCCCTGGTCCTTCCATGAAAATTGTGCACCTTGACTAAGGCAAAAATACTAAGTTGAGGGTGGCTACCAAAAAAGTGTCCTTGGTTCGTAGGATGGATAATGTGCATCTCAACTCATGCCAAAAGCCTATGTTGAGGTGACTGGTGTAAGGGTGAAACACAAAAACAAGGGGGGACATGATACAGAGCAAAAGGAGAAAATCATGTATTGGGTGCAAGAAAAAGAGGTGATGCCTTAGTTGTGAGCTAAAAAGAAAAATGAAGTGTAAAATCAAGGCATAAAGATGAAAAATAAAAAGAAAGCACAAAGAAAACGTTGAAATAGGAAAAAGGGGTGAATTGAGTGGAATTTAAAATAACAGTGTTGGTAGGGCAAAGGTGTAGAAAAATGCAGTGTCAATGAGGGTCTTTAGTCATTATATTCCCAAAATATCACACGAAAATCCCCTGAGCCTATGTTACAAGCCCATAATTAAAGTCCTAAAGTGATCCTAGTCCAAGTAGTCGAAGGTCTTAGTCATGAGTATAGGGGCAAGCCTATGGCATTAGGCATGATATTTGAATAAATTTTGTGAGGGGGAGCGATTTTGTATAGTCCCGAGATTATACATGAAAACACCATTGTGAGTGAGATATGGGACTTCTTTCTGCAAGAGCACTCATATTTCATTGTTAGGAATAGGATTATTCAGTGATTATAGCTTGTTGGTAGTATCTGACTTGTCATAGTGTTGTTGTAACATGCCTTAGTCTGTATTTGTTTTCTGGATGGTTGTCTGATTTTATTTTTAAAAGTGGTGTAGATATTTTTGTTTAAAGTTGATGTGATGTGTGCCATAGATTGATGTCTGTGTGTTACTGTACTACTTATATAGATTGAGTCCGTCGCTTGAGAACAAGCAACAATTTTAAGTTGAGGGTGTTGATATGCTATCAAAATACAACACTTTTGATGCTTACAAGTTGAAATTTTGTGTGTTCTCAATGCGATGTTATTTTATGGGTTTTTTTGTTTTATTTGATGGATTTCAGGGTTGGCCTTGATTTTAGGAAGAAAATGCAGAAGTTGTTATTTTTGAAGAGATATGAGACCTTTTACAGGCCTTAGATCATTCTACAGGCCGTGAAGAGGTTTCATGGGCAATTCCAGTGAGGGGCTTAGTTTTTGAAGATTGTTTTATGAACATGCAGACGAGTCATGGTTTAGTTTACGAGTTGTAGATCGTGTTTCATGCCTTGAAGATCAGAAAAGAGGGACCTTCTAAATATTCATCAGACAAAACCACCTTACGGGTCGTAAAACACTTTACGAGCCATAGTAGGCTATTGTAGATCATCAGTCCAGTTTGGCAGCAACTATGTATGAGACCCCGATTATGGACCGTGGAATGCAATACGGCCCATAAAGTTATTCGTGAGGCGTGCCGACCCAGCTATCCTATTTTTTTAGGACTTGAATTTAAATATTATAAATAGGTTTTTAGGTTATTTTTCAAAAGGTTTTACAGAGATTAACAGAGAGTCGACTAGTAGAGAGAGAAAATAGTGAGATTGAGAGAAAAAATATTGGAGAATTTTGAGGAACACTTGTACTTTTATTTGATCTTGTAATCTTGTTGTTCTCATTGAAGTTTGGATTTGCTTGTTCTTAATTCAATTGTGTAAGTACTTTATTATGTTATTTCAATTAGTAAGCCTTACATCTACACAAACCACGAGTAGCTAATCCACAGTTGGGATTGTGGGAATCTTGAAGAACTAACAAGGTAAAACCAAATAATTCATAATTCTTAGAAAGTTTGCATGCATGTATATATTAACTCTCTTTCTTATGCATGTTTTCTAGTGGTGGCCAACATTAGAACCCGCCTAGTGTTACTCACTGGACCAAGGTACTAATGAATAGGAACAAACATTAAATAACAGGATTCGATTGACGTGTTCTCATCTAATCAACCGAACTGGGCCAAAGGGCAGTTGTATTGGGACTAATAGTTAAGGATTAGTAATGCACACGATGGAGATGGGCCAAGTAATGTAGTGAAATTTGCCTCTCGCCTGAGCCAAAGGGTTTGGTAAACTTAACTCACCGTCATGCATGCTACTAACTAGAAATGAATTAGGTTATCTGGTGATACTAAGTTAGGGAATCATGGGGAACACAATACCTTAGTTTCTCCCCATATTCATTTGCTCCCGTATTAGTTAGTTTTACTTTTCTACTTGTTTTTACTACCCCCCCGAGGAAGTAAGTTCGTTAATCACTCAAATTATGTTACTTGAATTTTCCTAAGTCTACGTATTCCCTTGGGTTCGACCCTAACTTAGGTTAGGTTCTATTTCTTGACAACGACCACTTTATCCTTAAAAAGTAGGTGTAACTTAGGTGACATCATCGGACTTGGTATTTAATGAGTCTCTTGATGTCTTTCCCTATGAGCTTCTCGGTATCCCTCCTGAAGGGAGATAGACTTGGGTATAGACCTCCTCCTCAATATACAACCCATTCCCATTCCCCCTTACCATATAGCCCTGACAGAGTTAAAGGAGTTGGAGGACCAATTAACGGATTTATTAGAGAAGGGTTTTATAAGGCCAAGCAAGTCACCTTGGGGTGCACCAGTGTTATCTCTAAGAAAGAAAGATGGCTCACTTGGAATGTGCATTGACTATCGACAACTTAATTAGGTCACTACAAAGAACCGGTATCCCTTACCAAGAATAGATTAGCTATTTGATCAAATACAAGGGGCTAGTTAATTTTTCTAAGATTGATCTTCGATTTGGGTACCACCAAATGAGGGTGAGGAAGTGTGACATCCCCAAGATGGCTTTTTGGACTAGATATAGTCATTTCAATTTGTAGTGATGCCATTTGGCTTAACTAATACACTGGCTATATTTAAGGATCTCATGAATAGGGTCTTTAAACCCTACCTTGACATGTTTGTAGTGATGTTCATAGATGATATTTTTAATATATCCCGGAGTGAGGAGAGCACCTGAAACTTTTGAGGGTAGCTTTGCAAACCTTGAGGGAAGGAAGTTTGTTTGCTTAGCTTGACAAACATGAGTTTAGTTAAAATGGAAGTGGTAAGAAATTGACCTAGACCTTGACCCCACTTTGTTAGAATTGAAAGCATTGGTGAAGGAGGGTAAGGGGGAGATGGTATCCTCAGGTGTCAAGGTAGGTTTTGTATTTTCAATGTTGATTGGATTGAGGTACTTGATCTTCAAAGAGCGGCATAATTCATCTTATTGTATTCATCTCGATTCGACATCGAGGTAAGGGGATTTGAAGGAATCATGTTGGTTAGGTGGCTTTAAATGGGAGAAATAGTTTTGTTGGGTCCAAATTTTGTTATGGAAGCTTTAGAGAAGGTGAGGTTGACAAGGGAGAGATTGAAGATGACTCAAAGTAGGCAAAAGTCCTACTCCGATGTAAGGAGAAGAGATCTTGTGTTTGGTGTATATGATTGGGTGTAATTGAAAGTCTCACCCATGAAGGGTGTCGTTCGATTTTGAAAGAAGGAAAATTTGAGCCTAATGTATTTAGGACCTTATAGAATATTGAGGAGAACTTGAAAGGTGGCATATGAATTGGAATTGCCTATGGAGTTGAGTATGGTTCATCTGATCTTCCATGTATCTATGTTGAGGAAGTACGTAGGTGACCAAAGTTCTATAGTGCCTTTGGATGTTGTTGGTGTTGTAAAAGATAACTTGACTTATGTGAAAGTCCAAGTGGAAATATTAGATAGGCAAGTGAAGAGGTTAAAAAACAAAGATGTGGCGTCTATCAAAGTCCTTTGGCGGAATCAACAAGTTGAAAGAGTGACTTGGGAAGCTGAAGCAGACATGAAGAAGAGATATATGTACCTCTTCCACTCTACTTAAGCCAAAAGGAATAAGTTACTCCTATCTATGGTATTAAGTCTTGAATTGCAGCCCTTATGTCATTTTTGCATGCATGCATGTTCATGGTTACAAGTTTTGGTGATTTTTAAGTTATATGTGTGAAACTTTTGAGAATGATGTTTAAGTGCATTGATTGAATTCACATTGGGCTGAAAGTTTTCTAATCACTCTTCTTAGGTATGTTTCCTTTACATTCAGAGATGAATGTTCCCAAAAGGGGAGATAATGTAATAACTCTCACGCACCTCAGAAAAATGCCCTATAGTGCATTTCTTGGATATCTCAAATCCATGCATGATTTGGAAAATCCGACTTCATATTCATTTTCAGGGGGAAAATTGTGTAGGAAAGTGGTGATCTTCGATTCTTAAATGATCCGTAGCAAAAAAATAATTTTTCAGATTATTCGGGCCTTAACCAGAAAAGTACGCGACTAGTTCGCAAAGCAAACTTGTCACCCACTAGTGCAAAAATTCCCTAAACTCATTCCTCGGCCAAAATAGGGGAAAATTTAAAACTTCGCGCAAAAATGTACTAATCCATAACAAGTCCGCATCCCGGACATATCACGCACTAGTCAAGAAGTTCCTTAATTTCCTATTTTCACTTATGGGCAATTGAGTAATAACCCAATGCCTATACATACGGGAATACCTTACTTTTAGCCATTTTCAAGCCCTAGAACACTCAAAAACCCTCGCAAATGTCCTAGTTCCTCACGATTCCCTCATCTAAATTTAAGATATCTCAAGAACTTGCTTTAGATTTCAAGAACCCAATTGAAGCCTCAAATCTTCCTCAAGCTTTTCTTTAAGAAAGTCTCAAGTTAAAGGTATGTGGGTCTTCATCCATGGGTCCTTTCACTCATGGATTCCCACTCTCTCTTTTTATGAAATTTCATGATTTCAAGGTTAGGTTCTTCGTGGGTACTTCCTATTATGCATTATAAATATGAATTATGTTTGATTTCTTCAAGTATTGATTTATTAAGCATGAATGTCTATTGATGGCTTATTCTATGGGTTGATTTATATATTGAAGCTATGCATGATGTGAGCTATGTAAACTATGGGAGATTGTGAACTTTTAACATGGATTTCGTGACTCCTAAATTGGGGTTTCTACTAAAATGTTGGTGGGTTGAATTGAATGATTTTCAAATGAATATATTTTACTCCTCTCTTGTCTTATACTCTTGAATTGCATGATATTAAGCATGTGCACATATACCCACCATATTTGACAAAATTTATATGACATGGATTCTTGTGTTGATGAAAGACTATTGCATGTTTTTCAAGACAAGCATATTTTGATAAATTATGGATTCCCGAGCATGCATTAAAATTATGAAAAGTTCCTATAATTTTTGTAAGTAAGACCTAATACTATATTCTACCCTCTTGTGAGTGAATAATGTCTACATGAAGGGGTCAAGCATGATAAATATTTTACCCTTATGTAAAAACTAAAGCTCACTAGAAGGGGTCAAGCATGTTATAAGTCCTACCCCATGTGTCATGCAGTGCCTACTAGAAGGGGTCAAGTCCATGAAATATTTTACCCTCTAGTACAAGTTATATGCTCACTCGTTGGGTTCAAGTACATGAATGAGATACTCTTACCATGTTATCATGTTTTTACAAGTCCTTCAAGTTATAATTAAATTTATGATTATTTCAAGTATTTCGTGGGACTAGACATAGCACCGAAAGAGACTTAAGATGAGGGCTCGACCCAAAGGGTCCTTATATAAAGTCTATGTATCTTAACTAAGTGCCAACATAGGTTCCTATTATTTTCCCTAAATAGGCCTTTACTAGTGGATCCAACTAGGTCATGATGTCCACTATGTGGGGTCAAGTTTGGTTTACCTTGGCAAGTAGAACACTCCTTTGTTTGGTGTGAAGTGAACACTGGAAATCCAAGTAGTAGCTCGCTTGCTCTTATATATATAATATATTATGTAAGTTTGACTATCTCCATGCATATTTTAACTTAAGCATTGATTATACATGTCATATTGAGCTTATGTTACTGATCATGAAGATGCATCTTGATATTTCTGGCTTATGTCCTTTGTTACATTGCACCCGGCATACTTAGTACATTCCAAGTACTAACGCATACTTTTTACCGACATGATCTAACCATGTAGGAACCGAAGCTCCTATTCATCCTTCTCCTCATGAGTTGATGACTTGTTCAAAGATTGCTATTGGTGAGTCTTCCATTTTGGGGACAATAATTACTTTTCTTTCATGATTTTTTGAAGACTTATTTACTTATGGATATTTATCTTCTGAGGTTGAGCCTAGGAGATGTCTTGGCCCCCGTTCCACTCATGTTAGAGGTGTCGTTAGATATATGGCTATGTATGTTTTGATCTTGACTCCTACTATGTTTATGTCATTAGGAAAGACTTCCCTTAGTTCTTATCCCCTTCTAGTGTTGATATTTGTTGATGATGTGATAGAAGTCCCAAGCCTCCTATTTCCCCCATAGTGTGAGTCATACTCACCCCCTAAGCCTTATTTGTTATGTGATTCATGCAAATCCTCTTCCCTATAACATCTCCAAAGCATGAGTCCAAAGTCCCGCTTCCCTTTAGAATTATTTGTTACTTTCTTATTGTTTAATTATGCTTCTGCAACCAAGGATGTGTAAATGATATGCCAAAGAGGCTTGTTTGGGTTGTCTTTGGGTTTCCCATTCACCGCGTCTCATATAGGCCCTAGGATTGGTTCGTGATAGACAATCAACTGGGTCTATGACCCAAGAACAATTAACTGGTACTCAAACCTCAGAAACATCATCCAAGACTGAGACCACAGGATAGAGGCCACCTTGTTGTTGGACCACAAGGAGTGTCACCTATGACTTCGACTCACAGAAAAGGCCACCTGGGACTTGGACCACATGATATGTTATCTGGGACTTAGACCATAGGGAAAGTCATCCGCTTAACTAGTCTATCTAGATCTGAACCTCTAAAGTAAACCGTATATACATGCCATAATATAGGATCCAAATAACATAACCCTAGGGCAGCACTAGATTAAGCCTAGGCTAAGGCCCGTAAGAAGCAAATAGCCACCATTGTCACACGTATCCATAATAATGATCGTAATCCCAAATGATAATTGTAACAAGCAATCGGGCTAACAATAGATAAGCTGGCTAACATGTGTAACACAAAATTCCCATGTAACATGTAATCTGACCAACCCAATTCCCATAGTAAGAAGGAATGCATAACCTAAATCTCAAACCTAACGTTTGCATATATAATGATAGCACAAATCCCCTACAAGAGTAAGAATCCCGCTAATCATGACACACCCGATCTTTTAATGTATGTTGTGACAGGTCATGACACCCGACCTCGTAAGGTATATGTAACTATATGGCTCTATTGATAGCAACTCTAGGTAAGAATTGTCTTAAGCCTAAGCTAAGGCCCACAGAGAATAGATAATCAGATGTGTCTCACTCCTCCCGAATCATATGACAGTCTGGCTGATAACAAAGACAACTTATCTAGGAAACTATATGTCAGCTCACTGATAATATGACAATCCCAAAAATAGATGGTAGTCCCAAGGACTAACTCATTCAGACAATATCGTAACAACAAATGATCCAACGAATCCCTTAGGATGAAGTATACATCTCTATAACATAATCACATCCCCATCTATATCTCGCCAGAGTTGTAGCAGCCTCATATTTCATATCAAGAGTTGTGGTGCCCAATCATAAGTATAGACAACAATCATTTCTCAGAATATAGCATTGTTCCCAGTAACAAGTAAGTTTAGCAAGTGTATGATGGCTCCCAGCCAAATATATATAGTCATATACGTATCACTGAAAAAGTACAGAATCATACCTAACTAGAGACAAGTATATCACAACTAGCTAGTCACAAGTACTTAGAATAAACATGGAAGTCATAGTTGTACCACAGGTATCTAGAACAATCAGGGCTATAAGAATCAATCATATACTAGAACAAATCGTCAGCATAAAGTATAGTTAGAAGCCAATCTAACAACAATCATATGTATGCAGAACTAGGCTACACTCATATGCTCATAAGAGTCAAGCCAAAATATATACCTATGCCAAGGCATCAGCCCATATCCTACTTTTACAAAACCATTCTGCAGTTTAAGACAACCAAAATCAGCTAATACAATAACTGCCTTTACAATTGCAGTCAGATGAGTTGTGAGCCCTCCCCTACTCTAGAGGCTTCTCATTCATATTTTCATCTATCTTTTAGAGTCGGACCTTAGATTTGTTTTATTTTGATTTGAGGTAGCCATGAGTCGTTGATTGGCTCCTACTAATAGTTGATAGAGGCTTCATAGACTAGAGTTGATTTGTTGATCGGATATTATGCTGTGCTAGTTTGTTTTATACTAGCCTAATTGATTTGATATGATTTTATAAGACCTAGATTATCCACCTTTATTATCATAGTCTTTTGCTGATTTGTTAAAATGTTGATTAAGTGAACATGAAGAGGCCAAAAGGTTCACTTGAGGACTAGCAATAGTCTCTTAGTGTTGGCCATGTCTATGGTACCCTCCTGGGGTGTGAAAAAATCAATTTCAATAACATGTTCAAGTGTAGTTTGGACTTACATTTGTTATAACATTTAGTTAGGTTCGCTCATTTGGGATCAAATTATAAAAATACAAAAGGGCTTTCAGTTTCATGCAAGCTACACTCATACTCAATCATAATCACATTCAGCACCTTACAAATTCATGATTTCAATTTCATTCAAGGCATATAGACGTGCAATTATGATAAAAATATAACTAGGGTTTTATAAATAACATATGTAATTCATTTGTTCAATAATTCAAGTTATGAAAATTATTACTAATTAATGTGATATCATGAGTAAGTATGCTAAGGTCTAAGAAATTCTCATGAAAACAAATCAGGTACGGTTCAATCCTATCATAAATCAACCTATCACATCATTGAGGCACATGGAAGGACATAATCCATGCTTTAGTTTGCCTTTCATACCTAGGATAAAGAATAGCAATCAGTACTGGCAAGAATTTTTCTCTAAGCACTTGAAACCTAGTCTTCTCTTCTCTCCTTAGCCCTAGTTCTTTAGTTAGCGTGTGTAAAAAAACTTAGAAATGCATTTAGGAACCATATTAAGATTTACAATATCCTATCTCAGTTGTGGGTTAAGTAGACGAGGGGTGGGGGAAATTCTGTGTCATGACATGGACCTAAGTCCTAGGAGTGACATGGTGAATGGGAACATGAGAGTCCCCAGACAAGTCTCATAGCATCCATTCACACATCATCAGTTCGGAGCTCATATATACAGTAAACACATAATTGTAAGAGAGGGAAAATAGGACTTATGCTATGGGGATGTCATAGGGAAAGGGAGCAACATGGATTCACATAACACATAGCACATAAGTACTAAGGAGTGGGTAAGTATGACTCACTCTATGGGGCAATTCGGGGCTTAGAATATTTCACATCATAGCACCTAATCATATCATGATACTCATAACCAATCCACATAACACTAACCAATAGGTAGCCATATCCATTAGCAAAATCTCCAAGTACAACACTTAGCATATAAACGTAAAGGAGTACACAAGATATCCAACATTGCCTCTAGTCGTAAGATAGGAGAGGCCAGGACATTCCCCAAGCTCACCCTCAAAGTAAATAACATAACAAAAGCACTATAGGTAGAGGAATAGTGGGTTGTCCTTTGAAGGAAGGACTCACCACAACAAGCAAATCTCAAGATCCTAGATAACCGTTGTATGGTGGATGAAGTTAGTCCTCGGTCCCTACATGGTTAGATTATGTAAGCAAAAGTATGTGTTAGTACATTCGAATGTACTAAGTTTGCGGGCATGCAATGCACATGAACTCATTAAACCTGCATTTCAATGTTAGATGACAAGAGCACCTATATAAAAAGAAACATATAACAAGGGAATAATATATATCAATATGCCATTAGGTACATGATGCATGAGTGTTACTTCATATATATTGAGGATGAGACCGTAACTGACATAGGACATAGTGATTTATAACTTGGAACACTATCTTCTACCCACAACGGATAAAGAGGTGACCTACTTGCCAAAGGTAGATCCATAATCATTCATCATCAGAAAACGAGCATAAAAATACCTATGTTAGTCACACAGTTCAAGAGAAAGGAGTATAGACCCTTGGGGATAGCCCACCCTGCCTCCAATCCCATCGGTGCTAGCTTATAATCCCACTAGAATACATATATATATATATATATATATATATATATATATATATATATTCTTGTAAAAGAGACATAAGTCTTTCAAAACATATCAATGCATACTTAGGCCTAAAGGCCAAATTACATTTCATCTTCATGAATACTTAGGGTAAGAAGCCAAATCAAACGTAATAATTGTTCTTTCATGCATAAAGATAGCTCCATCGGAGCACCTTCTTGAGAAATAAATATGGACCCTTGGGGATAGCCCACTCCATCTCAACCCTCAATCGATGCTCCCTAAATATAGTGATGTAAACACCCATAATTGCTCAAAGACCTATAATCTAGACTTTTATGTGATCACATTCTTGTCATAACCATAATCTTATAAAAATCATATACATAAACATAATTGGGCTTAACCCACTTCATAATCTTCATGAAAATCATAGTCATGTATGTTTATGCCATGAGTGGGATGAGAATAGCATGGGTAATAGAGATTCAAACTTAAATCAACAAGACATTATTAATTCAAGTAAAAACATAAGTAAAATTCACAATTAAATCATAATATAGATTACCCGTGCACAAATCAAACTTTAAAGGGACATGCTGATGTGCTGCCAAAATACAACACTTTTGATGCTTAAAACTTGGGATTTTATGTGTTCTCAATGCGATGTTAGTTGATTTTATGTGTTTTTGCGTTTATATTTGCAGGATTATAGGTTAGCCAAGATTTTAGAGAAAATTGCAGAAGTTGCTGATTTCTGTTGTTATACGAGACCTTTTACGGGCTGTAGGACATTCTATGGGTCATAGGGTGGTTTCGTGAAAAATTCCAGTGAGGGCAAAGTTTATTCTACAAACATGGAGACAAGCCATAGAAGGTTGTACTAGACACAGAAGATGGTTCATGACCTGAGAATCACTGACTTCAAATTTCAAGAATTTCATCAGACGAAACCCTCTTCATGGGTCATAGTTCACTTTTCAAGTCGTAGAGGGGGTGTCATAGAGTTGAAGTCCAAATTTTCAATAGCCGAGTACAAGACCCTAATTACAGGTCATGGAATACAATATGACAAATAAACAACTTCTATATGGCATGCTGACTAGTTCTCCTATTTTGTTTAGGACTTGGATTCTTACTATTATAAATAGGCTTTTCGGTTATTTTTCATATGTTTTTGCCTAGTACTCAGAGGACTCAATATTTAGAGAGAGAAAATTGTAAGATCATATTCGAGAGTTTTTGAGAACACTTGTGTTTGAATTTCATCATTAAGCTTGTGATTCTTATTAAAGTTGGGTCTGCTTGTTCTTAAGTCTATTGTGTAAGTGTTCAATTATGTTTTCTCAATCCATAATTCTTGCATCTAAACATAGCATAAGTAGCTAAATCCACAACTAGGGTTATGGAAACCATGAAGAATGAATAACTTAAAACTTGATAATTCATGATTCTTGGAAGGTGTATATGCATGTATTAATTAACTCTCTTCATTTTGTATGCTTCCTAGTGGTGGCCAACATTAGATACCACCTAGTGTTACTGACTGGACTGAGGTAGTAATGAATAGGAGAAGAAATTAAGTAATAGGATTCGATTGGTGTGTCTCATCTAATCAACTAAACTGGGCCGAGGGGAGGTTGTATTGGGACTAATAGGTAAGAGTTAAACACACACTATGGAGATGGGCGAAGTTGCATAGTAAAATTCACCTCTCATCCTTGACCAAAGGGTTTGGTGAACATAACTTACCATGCTGTATGCATACACTAGAAAGAATTAGGTTATCCGGTGATATTGAGTTGGGGAAGTGTACTGTATGCCCAATACTCAGATTAGGGTGTAAGTGTACTGTATGCCCAATACTCAGATTCAAGGAAATCTGTTTACTCCATTTGATCCAGAGATCCACTAAACATTAAAAAGAATGACCCAAGATGACGCCAACAATGCAACTAATGTAGCTTTGAATAGGAACGACAATGATAATGCTAAGAATGAGAACCCACCTCCTCTGGAGGACATTGCTCCACAGCCTCAAGATTTCAATGCCACTGCTTACTAGTGGAATCCATACAGTTTGTATCCTATGGCTATGGAGGTGACTAGAGCTATTGCGTTGCCACCATTACCGGCAAACACAAAGTTCATATTCTCTAGTGGGTTACTTCAGATGCTGCAAAATTTTGGGCTATTTGTGGGCTTATTATCGGAGGATCCTCATAGACACTTACACAATGTGGCATTCGTCTGCAAGGGTGTGATGGGAATACAGAATCTATCTATCGATGTTGTGGGACTTCGTGTCTTCCCATTGTCATCTACGGGCAATGCAACATTATGGCTATCTAAACTCCCACAGTGTTCAATGACCAGCTGGGAAAACTTGCAGAGAGCCTTCGTAGAAAGGTACTTCATTAAACTAAAAAAGATCAAGTTGGAAGATCAAATCAACAACATTGAGCAACTCCTTGGTGACTCGATCATTGCCACATGGGAGCAGTTCCACGGACACTTGAAGGGTGCTCTAGGACATAAGATTGTGGACACAACTCTGGGAGAGAACTTATATTGAGCACTAGATATGAATAGTCAAGAAAGTGTTGACACCCTCCTGGGAGGCTTGTTCACGAAACAACCATTCATAGAAATGGCTGAGCAGCTGGATAGGTAGCCAAACTAAACCACGTAAGCAAACCCATAAATGAACATCCCACCAGCCATGAGGGTACAGCTAACATAGGCCATGAGCAAGCAATAAACATGCAAAATCCACAAGGATTCTTGCTCAAACCAACGCCAATTTAGAGATGTTGATGAAGCAAATGTAGGAAATAGCTAAGGGAAAAAACATTCAAGAAAGCCACCACATCCAGCACGAGTACTGCAAGTATGGTCGTACGAGTAGCCGTTATGTGCTCTCCCATAATCGTGATATGGGAACTAGGAATCCCAAAATCTAGAAGATGCTTGACCAGTTGTTAAAAAGGGCTAACGCACAAGATGAGAACATCGCTAAGATAAGTTATAAAGTTGAACAACACTCTATTGCAATCAAACAACTCAATCAACACTTCGGACATGTGTCAGCGCAACTAGGTCAGATTCAAAGAGGCATGATGACAATGACCATAGCTTTAGATCTAAAGGATACTGATAGGCACCAAATAGAGGCACATTTTGGTGAGAGGAGTACCCCTGAACATGATACAGACATTTATAAGGGAGCACAAATGCTTGAGAAAGTCTGAGTGCTCAAGTGATCTATGTCGTGTCGTGATAATAAATCAGGCTGCTTGGGAGAGGCCCCGAGGAACCCAGGAACTAAGCCGCCCAGGTATGTTTTTGACCCCTATATGTTTTATTTTTCTTTGATTTTGTGCATTGGGGACAATGCACATCTTTTTCGATGGGGTATGGGTAGTTATGGGCCTCAATGAAGTCTGAGTAACTTGAGTCTATAACTACCCCAATTTTTATCCTGGGGCTTTCTTGCTTGTGTTCTTTTCCATGTAGATATTTATATTCTATTGAAATGGCACATTTAGGATGTTTAGAAAGTATTTGTAGCATATAGTATCAATACTTGTGGCATATAGCATGTTTTTGTGTTTTATTTGAAAAATAATACCCACCAAAAGGTTTAGATTAGTAGTTAGATAGAAACTATGCATGTTTAGGTGATCGACAATGTTTTCTTTGATAAGTGAGGGTAAATTGAGATAAAAATTATGATCTGGGAGTCTTTTGTTGATAAGGCATGTAGGGCCATGTGAGTGTGAGCTTAATTTGCTAGATTCATGTGTTTTGTGCTAATTGAGATTTTGCCCTGTTACTCTAGAGTAGATTGTAGATTAATTGGATTAGAAAGGTATCATAGGTCATTGTTCTTAATAAGTCCACTTACCCTAAAAATGACCAACCAAAATGATGATATAATCCCTTGTTCCTAATGATTGAGCCTAACATGTTCCTATTCCTTAAAACACTTGATTAACCTAACCTTATCAGTTGTAAAATCCTGAAATTGGCCCTGGTCTTTCCTTGATCATTGTGCACCTTGACCAAGGAAAAATTTCTAAGTTGAGGGTGGCTACCAAAAGTGGCCCTCGTTCTGAGGACAGATATTGTGCACCTAAAAACAGGCTAAAAGCCTAAGTTGAGGGTGGCTGATGTAAGGGTAAAACACAAAAGTGAGGGGGTGAATTAGTGATATAAAAAGGGTAAATCATATACTGGGTGTAAGAAAAATAAGTGAGGCCTTAGTTGTGTGCTCAAAGCAAAATGAAGTGTAAAAACATGGCAAAAAGCAGAAAAATGGAAAGAACGTACCCAGAAAAGATTGAAATAAATAAAAAGTGAGAATGGGGTGAAAATAACAAGTTAGGTAGGGCAACGGTGTAGAGAAACGCAGTGTCGAGGGTCTTTAGTCACTATTTTCCCATAATATCATACCAAAGCCCCATGAGCCTACATTACAAGCCTTGAAAGTCCTAAAGTGATCCTAGCCCAAGTAGTTGAAGGTCTTAATCATGAGTATAGTGGCAATCCTATGGTATTAGACATTATGCATGAATATCTTCTTGTGAGAGTGAGTGATTTTGCATAGTCCCAAGGATAAACATGAAAAACATCATTGAGTGTCAGATGTGGGACTTCTTTCTATGAGGGCACTTGCATTGCAATGTTAGCACTGGACTTCTTTAGTAATTATGGATTATTTATAATACCTTGCTTGTCATAGTTCTGTTGTCACATGTACCAGTTTGTATTGGTTTGCTAGATAGCTCTCTGATCCTATTTTTAAAAGTTTGTGTGGGTGTCTGAGTTTAAGATTTCTGTTATGTATGCCATTAGGTTGAGGTCTGTGTGTTATTATATTATCTATATTGATTGAGCACGTCACTTGAGGACAAGCAACAACTTTAAGTTGAGGGTGTTGATGTGCTGCCAAAATATAACACTTTTGATGCTTAAAACTTGGAATTTAGTGTGTTCTCAATGCAATGTTAGTTGCCTTTTATTTGTTTTTGTGTTTAAATTTGTAGGATTACAGGTTGGCCATAATTTTGGTAAAAATTGCAGAAGTTGTTGATTTTTGTTGTTATACGAGATCCTTTACGGGTCGTAGGGTAGTTTTATGAACAATTCCTGTGAAGGGCTGTTTTTGAAGTTTTTTCTACGAACATACAGACGACCCATAGAATGTTTTACCAATTGTAGAAGATGGTTCGTGCCCTGAGGATCAGAGACATGGACTTTTAAGAATTTCATCAGATAAACCCCCTTTACGCGTTGTAAATAACTTTACTAGTCATAGAGGGGTATCGTAGAGTTGATGTCCGAATTTCCAGCAGCTGAGTACGACACCCCAATTATGAGCCATGGAATGCAATACGCCCTGTAAACAACTTTCGTATCGCGTGCCAAACAGTTCTCCTGTTTTGTTTAGGACTTGAATTTTTATTATTATAAATAGGTTTTTTAGATTATTTCTAAGAAGTTTTCGCCTAGTACTCCGAGAACTCAATATTTAGAGAGAAAATTGTAAGATCATATTGGAGAGTCTTTTAGAACACTTGTATTTGAATTTCATCATTAAGCTTGTGGTTCATATTGAAGTTGGGTTTGCTTGTTCTGAAGTCTATTGCATAAGTGTTCAATTATGTTTTCTCAATCCATAATTCTTCCATCTACACATAGTATGAGCAGCTACGTCCACAACTAGGGTTGTGGGAGCCATGAAGAACTAACAAAGTAAAACCAGATAATTCATGATTCTTGGAAAGTGTATATGCATGTACTAATTAACTCTCTTCGTTTTGCATGTTTTCTAGTGGTGGACAATTAGAACCTTCCTATTGTTTGTGGCTAGACTAAGGTAGTAATGAATTGGAAAAGAGATTAATTAACATGATTCGATTGATATGTTCTCGTCTAATCAACCAAACTAGGCCAATGTGAGGTTGTACTAGGACTAATAGGTAACGGTTAATAATGCATACTATAGAGATGGGTCAAATCGCATAGTGAAATTCACCTCTCACCTTTGGCCAAAGGGCTTGGTGAACATAACAGCTATACACTAGAAAAGAATTAGGTTATCTAGTGATACTGACTTGGGGGGGAAAACGATACCCTAGTTTCTCTCCATATTGACTCTTCTCTTGTAATAGTTAGTTTAGCTTTATTTTCTCATTGATTATTGCAAAGACCCCCCTTTGGGGAAGTAAGTTGGTAAATCATTCAGATTGCAAATTGGTGAATTCTCTTGAGTCTGTGTATTCCCTGTGGGTTCGACCCTAATCTTTGTTAGGTTCTATTTTTTGACAACGATTGCTTTATCCTCTAAAAGGAGGTGTAACTTGGGCGACATCATATGCACTTTCATAACTTCATAAATTCAATGCATCTCAGCATATTAGGGCTTAAAGCACTTTAAAATCAACAATAAAACATAGCCCATATGTCAATTGAATTTATAAACAATAATATTAAAAACCCATATTTAAAGTAAGCTAAAATTCATGAAAATCACTTGAAAAGAGTTTGGGTCTTCTTGGTTGAAAAGGACCAAGAATCAAACCCACATGCCCTAGCTAATGAAGAAGTTTCAAGAAGAAATTTGAAGAAGAATGAGCCTTCCATTTATTCCCAAGCTTTGATTCACAAGAATCCTTTGAGAGAGTGTTCTTAAGAGGGTTTAATATAATTCTACGTATGAGGAATGAATTTGAATTGACTAATAAAGTATAGGTCCTTTTAATGTCCTTAGGTAGCATAGAAGATCACAAAAGACCCTTAGGATGAACCATAATTACAAAAACGCCATTAATGAAACGAGTTTAAAAAATTAAAATTTTCGTCTCATGGAGGACCATATGGTCCATGGCATGCTATATGGACCGTATACATGTCCGTGATCCAACACATGGAAAACGTTCCCTTGACTAAGGTCAGAAACGGTAATCCTGTGCTTAGAAATTTTTTCCACACAGCATCCATATGGAAGGTGGTACGGACCACACCAGGCCACACGGTCTATGTTCCCCCTCCATCCCACCTTCCTTAGAAAAAATTTTCCACATAGAAGTTTCGAGACAGTGATTCAATACTTAGCAAAATTTTACTCCGGAAGCCATACAGGGAGGTTGTAATGACCCGACCTAGGGGCCTAGTCATCACATGGCAAATGAGATACCCGAAGGTACAAAACCCAAGCAATCTTACATATCATATGCATTCATAGGAATAAAACGCAAAGATGAAATTGAAAACTAGTGGAAACGGGGCTAAGGGCCACAACTTAAAAAGTAAAGGAATATAAGAACTGGATACCATAATAACATTTGTCCAACAATACCTCTAGCATACGCTTGGAGGGGCCTAAGACATTTTCAAGCTCACCCTCAAATACATACATAGCAAAATAAATATACAAATGGGAAATAGAATGTCTTATATATCAATCTAGAAAGAAAACTAGATTATTGTCCCCGAACTAGAGGACTCACCAACTCTCATCTTCAATGGTCCAAAGATAGCCACATGAAGGATATTGAGGAGTGTCTGTCCCTATATGGTTAAATCATGTAGGCATAGAAGTATGCATTAGTACTTTGAATATAATAGTCTGTAGGTATGCAATGAATGTCATGGAAATAAATATTGAAATGATTCATGCCAAGTCTCATGTTAAAAATCATACATTTACAAGGGCATTAGTAAGTCATAATCAAGCCAATATCATTTAAACATAAAGAGTAACTTTAGAAAGAACATAGTAGGATGCATCGATGAACATAGTCATGAATAAGAAAATTATATAGACTTGGAACATACGTACGGGTGATCATTTAGATATTTTACTATCATCATGAAACATGAAATAATGCACATGAAAATTAAGGAACTAACCCTTACTTGAATGCATGATGAGTCACATAAACTTAAATTAGTGAAAAAATACATGTTGTTATGACTAATTAAAATATTAATATCCTTGGATGAACAATATATTGCTTTACATAAAAGACTATTTTATTATGGAAGAAATATTAGTAATCATAATGGATACTACCTTATCCACTTGTAGACATAGCCATGTACTTTGAGGGGAATTTACCATTTGAACTTATGAAACAATGAATCATAAGAAATTTAAACCACCTTTGGACATAACAAAAAGGAACCATTTTAATACATCATAAGAGGACTTCTTGGGAACATGAGGAGAACTTGAACATATGTGAGAGCACCCTTAAACCGACACAAACCATGTGAGCTAACCATGGAGTCCCAATGTTTCCCCTACATCGGAGAAAGGGGGAAATCACTTGCCAACGCGACCTCCTAAGATGCCTAAGTGGATCCACTAAAGCCTTGCTATTGAACAACCTCTACTGTTGGTTGGACTAGAAATCAACCTCTATTAGTAGGTGATTCCTATTTTCTATGGTGTGATGTAGTTATTGGATTCTACTAAAGGTCTCATGCCTCTTTTAACGGGGAGCTTCCACAATCATCCCCAAAGTCCACTCAGTGCTAAGTAAAACGCTCATAGAATAATCATAAGTACAAAACATGGAATCATCATTGGGGAGGGACCATAACCGACATATAAGACTAACCACTTACCTTACAGGAACATCACCCTTTTTAGAAAATGCTCCATATACACTTTATGGGAACATCACCCTTTTCGGTTATCATATGTTAAGGACCTTATGGGAACTCCACCCGTTTCAAAAAATTCTCCATATACACTTTACAGGAACATCACTTTTTTCGGTTATCATATGTTAAAGACTTACAGGAACTCCACCCTTTTCTATATTTATTTGACATGTGTCATATAGAACATAACCTTTTTTGGCCAATCATATTAAGGATAGCTGCTACATTTGGCTAAGCCTCTACTATCGACTAGCATCATTTCATATCACTCTACTAATGGGTCATCATAATCTCACGATTATAGCTAGATGGGAACTCACATTCCTTTCATTCATTCATTCATTCATTCATTCTTGACACCAATGAGTATGGCCTCGAATAACATATAGACAAGAGTATGGTCATGACATGTATAAACATGAAAATCATAACTTCATAAAGAAGACATCTAATAATACATAGCTTTCATATCACTTAAATGTGTTTCATAGCATACTTGGCAAACCCCATCATTCATAATGTCCGGGATATATAAAGAAAGGAATTCATGATCTTACATAAAGTTTCATAATATTTTCATGAAGCCATAACATAAATGTTTACTCTTAACATTTAGGACCCTTATATTCTTATATAGCATGGATTTAGACTTCCTTCTTTCAGAAAACATACTCTTCATATGGCTTAGGTTCGAATCGTGAGATTTGCATGCTTAAAGACTCGTAATCATAGAATTAATCTGGTTTAGACTTGATTCATACACAATAATAATAAAGATAGTATGAACTTAAATGAAATCAAGCAAAGCTCCATCAACTTCATAACCCAAAATTCGATATGTAAGGAAAAATCACAATTAGTCATAGAATCATGAAAAATACTAGCTACTCATTATAAAAGTAGTAGGATTCACCGATTGAAAATCAAGTTTAGGAGACCCATCAAATATCTCTAAAACCCTAGCTTTCATAATATAGGGATTCAACATATAACATTCTTCTCATGGAATTAAATATTATTTCATAATAATACAGGGTAACAAACATCAATAAATTTATAATATAAGCATTTGGAATTATTCAAATCAACCCAACATGGTCCTTCTAAATCCCAACTAGAAAGTCATGAATTTCAACTCATCACCCATCATAGGTCATAACATAATACTCATGTACTTCATATAACTAAGGATGCATCACAAATTACATGATCAAACCAACTTTCCATGACATCACAACATACATAAACCATGGGTCAAATTTAAAGTAAGGAAACTTGAGTTTTGTCAAGGGAAGGGCTTCACAAATTAAATCCACATAACTTAAACAAAGATTTATGGAAGAACTCACAAGTTTTGGTGAGGAAATACGAAAACCTAGCCTTGCCTTCAACGGAGGACCTTGGGGAACTTGGAGGAATTTAGGGCTTGGGTAGGAGGGGATGATTTTTAAGAAAAAGGGTTATTGGGGGAGTTTTAGACTCATACAGGGCGTGTAGGAAGATAAGCAACATAGCACTGAGCTTAGAGGATGAAAAAAGGTCAAAACCACCTTTTTTAAAACTAGCCAGACAATTTCACGAAATCTGGTTTACGGGCCATAAGTCAATCCCATAGAGTGGGTCGTATAAACTGGCAGCTTGGAAGTGCTTCACTAAAATGGGCATAACGTTTTGGTCCTAACTCCAGATGAGGTGAAATAAGTTGTATTGGAAAGATTTTTTAAAGATCTTTCATTTGGTAGGTCGTACAAAATCTAATTCAATTTGTGCTAAGAGATATGATGATTTGAAGTTGATACACACACGAACTCTTGCTAGAACTTTGGTGATTGGGATCGTTTGCACTCGACTTGATCGGAGAGGAGCTTGGAATTGCATAAGGGGTCATAGAGGGGCTAGATAATGCTATTAAGGGTTGAAGGGAGTAGGAAATACCCTTAATGAATCCAACAGTCATAACAACAAGAGAAATTGTACGAACCGCACAAAGAAACATGACCCTTACTGCTGTCCATAAGCGAAGATTCAGAAACCCTTATTTTTGGCCCCAAAATCACAAACCATCTTACGAGCCATACAAGGACTTACAGGTCATGGTTGGACTCATAAGTCCTTCCACGCTTAGCCAAATTTTCTTATTCTCTTGGCCTCATTCTACAAGACTACTTACAGGTCGTGTCCTTTTTCACGGGCCGTCTGATAAGTCGTAATTTGAATCCCTGAAAATCTCAAACTTCACCAAATCTAACCTTCAATCCACGAGCACAACGTACGCACCGTGGAACTTTTTATGTCTTGTAGAACCCCTCGTAACAACTGGCACTTCAAAAAAATTTAGGACTCTTTTCTAGCACTTTTCATACTTCTCATAGGTGGGGCCTTACAAAGGTATACGGGTTGTACCACCCCATATGGACGGTATACTTGGCCGTCCTACTTTACTTGGTCCCAAAATTGTGGAATTTCAAGACTAAGGCTAGCACATGGCCCATGTAGGGCCCATGTGTGGCATGCCTTTGTCCAAAACTCCATGATTAAGTTATAACACTCCTCACAAACCAAAAGGTCACTCCAAGGAAGCCCCACACAGTCCATTTAGCTTCACACGGATCGTGAGGGCTCCCATAGTGTATCACCTTTGTCTAAAACTTTCCAAAACAAAATTTTCCAAGATCAAATGGGGTCGTACAACGTCTAGGTCCTTTTGGTATGGAATGTCCCTTATTAAAACTGCACAATTTTCAACTAAGATGAACCCACTCTTCGTCGCGGTGGGAGTTCATTATAGTTCATTTTTTATGAAAAGTTTCGATAACTATTTGGAACCGTCAAAAATTAAAAAATAAATTTTGACCTATTCTTGGGCATCTCCGCACGCAGAGTGATCACCACTTTTTTGTTTATGTGGTTTTCGCTCTGAAAAGTCATTTTTTGATCCGATTTGCCTAAAATTCGATCGGTACCACTTTCCCACTTTATTTTTCACACCAATCGTGATTTCAGCCTCAAAGTTGCCAAAATATTTTGGGATTATATGTTATGCGGGAAATCCACATCCACGGTCATATTGGTATTTTTTTAGGTTGTAATAGTTTGGTGTGTAGGAAAATATTTTTCGAAAAACGTTTGTCAATTTTCTAGTGTATGATAGGCTCAAATGTTTTTCCAAATCAACTCATATTTTAAAATTTAAGAAAAACGACTTCCTTCCAAAAACTAAGAAAAACATTTTTCAAAACTTTCCTCTAAGCTAATGATTAAAATATTTTACTACCCCATCCTTCCCACGACCCCCCTTCCCCCCAAAAAGTTAAAAAAAAAAATTGTTTGTCCCATATCTATGCCAACCCACCTACCCCACACACCCCCACCAAAATTCAAAATTATTTTTTAAATAAAAATAAAATTAGTTAAAAGTTAGGTCGAGAGTCGGGTATGGTCGAATTTAGGTTTCAAAGTCAGAGTCGCATCTAAATTTGAAAGTCATATCTTGGGTTGGAAGTTGAGTTGGGTCTCGGATTAGGTGTTGGGGTCGGGTCTGAATCGGGATTGACTTTCATGTTAGAAACTATTTTTCTAAAAAATATTTTCTATTTTCCAACAAAAAAATAAAAGATAATTTCTAAAAAAAAAATATTTTCATTCATTGACCAAAAAATTTGAAAATATTTTTCAAAAAATATTTTTCATTCACCAATCAAATACAGAAAATAAGTTAGAAATCAACTTAATTTTTTTCCATGGAAAATGTTTTCCTGGAAAACAAGTTGGTTTCGAGTTTATTTTCACATGTTTGGTTGGTGAGAGAAAAATATTTTCCATTGTTTGGTTAGTGAATGGAAATATTGTTTTTTTAGAAAATATCTTTTATTGTTTTTACTAGAGAGTAGAAAATATTTTTTGGGAAAATAGTTTCTAGCATGAAATTCAACCTTGATTTAGAACCGGACCCGGACACTTAATAAGAGATACAACTCAACTTTTGACCCATGATTCGACTATCAATTTAGACTTGACCCTTCTTTCAAATGAAATCCGACCATACCGACTATAGACCTAATTTTCAAATAATTTGATTTTCTAAACAATATTCAATTTTTTGGCAGGTGGTTGGGTGGGATGTGTAGGGGATGATGGGTGGGAATTTCGGAGGTAGCGATGGAGTAAATTTTAAAAAAATTGAAATATTTTTTAAATTTACATTTTTTTTGGTATGTTGGGGGTTGAGGGGAGAGGCGAGCGAGTAAGAAAATTAAAATTTTAAAAATTTAAATTTTTTTCAAAAATGAATATTTAATTTTGGGGGGTGGGGGGCTAGATGGGGCAGGGTCAGGTGGGTCTGCATAGGGATGGGATGAAAATAATTTAAAATGTGAAATATTTTTCAAAAATAAAATTTAAATTTTATTTTATTTTTACAAAAATAATTTTTAGGGGGTGAGGGGATTGTGGCAGGGATGGCGTAAAAAGATTTAATTTGAGATTGGATGTTACACTCGATAAAAATACAAAAATACCCCTACATGAGGAAACACATCTTTCCAAACTGTTTTGGCAAATCCAAGGCCGGAAATGCAATCAACATGAAATATCATGTGGAGAAATGGTCTTAGTTGATTTTTAGAACAACTGGATAAAAAGATAATTTTTCGAAGCAAAAACGCATTTCCAGAAAAGTAGACGAACTTGTCATGGAATTGCACTTAATTTTGGTCCCTTTATTTTCTACGGGACTGGAAAATTGATCACAAATTTTTTTAAAAAAATGTACATGTACGAATGCGGACCTGGTCCACCGTCCTGTTCCATCAAAGTTTAAAATTTTATATCTTTCAAGGTATATTCCAGACTTTTCGCCACCCCTCCTGAACTTTATTCACGGCCAATGTAGGTCTTTTTGGGCCTAAAAAGGGTTTCTAAACCCATTCTAAAATCTCTTACACTAAATTGAGTTAGAATTCTTGAGAGGAGAAGAGAAGAAAAGCTAGGTTTCAAGAGACCAAGGCCAATTCCTTACGAAGTTGAGCATCTTCTTTCATTCCAGGTATATAAGACTAACCTAAAGCATGGGTTTGTTCTCACATGCGCCCTATGATTGTGAGAGGATGTGTTATGATAACATTGATGTTCCCATGATTGCATATCTTTTTGAAAACTTCTATGATGGTTAACCTACTTTACTTATACTGTGTAATAGCTGATTTCTATAAACTTGTTTCTTGAATAAATGATTTTTGAATTCCTAAATTGAACATAGACCCTTGATGTTATTTACTAAAACGTACAAGAATTAACTTAGGAGATGAGTCTAGAGCCTTGACCGCATATGGTCGTAATATGAGAGTGTTGATGATGATTTGATGAAACTTGATGTTCCTGGTGTCTTAAAGATCATGAGATTAACCCTATGATAATGATCCTAACAAAATAATTGATGGTTGATGAAATGAATCGAGTTGACAATGTCCAATGAGACTATGCAGATGAGTTAACTAGATGATTGATTTATTATGAGCATGTTGAGTCCAGGAAGGAGTACTGAGCACCGAATTGAGTAAGAGTAAACAATAACTCAAACTCAATAACAATGTTGCCAGCTTAGGAGTAGATTGAACCATAAAACTTGATGTTTCCCTTTTGTCCCAAAATAAGACTTGATGTTATTTGTTGTGCATCCACTAATGTGATATCCTTTATCCCTGCAAGGTACTGGATAGATGTGGCATTGCTTCGTTGTATCATCACCGGCTCATAGGTGATGGTTATCGATTAGAGAAACTACCAGGTAGGTCATGACGGTATCATAATATGATGATGGAGTTCCTTACTTTTCTAGTCGAGTCTCTTAAATTCAGTCGATGTTTGAAATGAGTTGATGGATGAGTCGAGTCCCTTGAGTATCTTTGGTTATGTCTTTTTATTCCAGCTATTTTACAGTACCAGTATATTCTATATACTGCCATCCATTTAGGCCTGCATCATTTTATGATACGGAGATAGGTACTTTATATCATCAATAGGCGCTCCCTTGATGGCCTATTCTTCTTAAAACTGATCGGTAAGTCCTTTCCTACATTCGGAGGATATCATTTTATATCCTTTATGCTTTGAGTTAGTTTCATTTTGAGTTGTGGTAGCCATGACCTGTGATGGTACCATCTAGACTATAGAGGTAAAGGCTTCATAGACTAGAAGATGATGACGTGATGTTGAGGTCCTTCTTTTCTTGAAATAAGTTTTCTGTAAATCTACTCTTATATTACAGATGTTGAGTTTGATTTGTTGGCATATGGCCTTTATTTATTGAGGTAGACTACTGATTGAGTGTCCATCATAATGTCAATTTATCTTAAGTATTCCGTTGATTTGAATGATTGAACAACTATCATTAGGTCAAGTGGTTCGCTTGGGGGCTAGAAATAGTTTTTGAGTGTAAGCCACGTCTAGGGTATCCTCCCAGGGCGTGACATTGGAGGAGGGTTTAGAAAAATAGTTTTCTTAGTTTTTGGAAGTCGTTTTTCTTAAATTTGAGAAAAATAATTTGATTTGAAAATATTTTCCAAAATATTTAAGTCAACCAAACATGAAAAAATTGAAAAATATTTTTCGAAAATGTTTTTTGCCATACCAAAAATACCCTAAGTCTTTATTAGATTTCCGCGAGCCTTAACGACTAATTACAAACCTAAGTAATCTGAGGAATTACACACTTTAATTACTAAACCCATACAACCTTCCAAGGCATGTGTTTCACAGTGTCTTCAAGTTCCCTAACTTGAAGAGAAAAACCTATTTCAGTTTTTAACTCGTTGAACTAAGATTACATCTTGTTTTATATATATGTTATATATACTTACCTCATCTCTCTGCACAAAGGAACTAGACCAATCTCTGTGCAAATGAACTAGACGTATTTCAGTTTATAACTCACTGAACTAAGATTACATCAATTTTACATCAAGTTTTGTATATATGTTATATATACATAGCTCATCTCTCTGTGCAAAGGAACTAGACCAATCTCAATCTTTCTGATTTCCACCATGAGTTTTTCATACTACAACTTTACTTCCTCCTCAGTCTTGCTAGTGGCATTAACCAAATAATGCCATATACCTAGTATTCATCAATGCCATAAAAAGATGATGTATTCTGATACTTTTTGTGTTGCTCCCAAGTCCATGTTGAATTTGAGGCCATTTTCATCATGGACTTGGAAGCAACGCAAGAGGTTTCAAAATGCATTAGATACATATGGCATCGATGAAACACCATATATGTGGCATCATTTGGTAAACGCTACTGGCAACACCAAGGAAGAATTAAAGTTATACTATGAAAAACTTATGGTAGAAATAAGAAAGAATGAGGTTCCTTGGCCTAGAGATGATGAGGTAAGTATATATAACATATATATAAATCTTATGTAGATATGCGAATCTACTAGATCCTATAAATCTAAAATTATATAAATAATAAATTTTAAATTTAGTAATTGAATGTGTTTTGATATATTACCAAATTTAAGCATATCATTTAAAGTGTGAATCCATCTCTTAATAATTAGGTCAGATTTAATAACTTCAAGTTTTAACTCTTGCCCATGAGGAAGTAACAGCTGGAGTTGGAGGGTTCAACCTCCACCTCCGCAATTCAACGTCCCCAGATCCCACTGTGTATTCTGTTGTTGTTAGAAGATTTAAATTCCACAAAGTAAACATTTACCTATTCTAGTGCATAAGCATTCTTCTAAGCCAAGGGTCTACCAAAATAGCTTCTCTACCTCAAAGGTAAATGTTAAGGTCTACGTATATCCTACCATCTCCAAATTGCACTTCTTGGTACCGGTGGCAAAATTTGTAAGTTATATATGGGTACCTATCCAGATTTTATCCATTATAAGTGAGTTGGACACCCAAACCAGTTATGATGGATAAAAAATGTGTAAAACTCATACCACCCATTTAAAAATGGATAATATAGGTAAAAGAGAGTGATTCATAAAAGAAAGTAAAATGGTATTAATATTTTTTGTAGAAAATTCTTTTTTGTTGTTTTTAAATCAAATAGTGGGCTTAGCAGCCCATTTTATTGATAAAACAATTAAGAGCTTAGAATTTGGGTCTGGAGGCCCATACCCGCCAGGAATCAAAATAAAACCCTAAAATATAGGCATTCTAGAATCTAACTCACCTTTTCTGTTTCTTGCCTTTCTACTTTCCCAATGTGGCCCTTCAATGGCGGTTTGGTCCGAGTTTTCTTCCTCTGGTTCCTCTCTTCTTAGCTATGTTTCTGCTACTGGGGTAAGCTTCTTTTCACCTTCCTCATCTAATTGTTGCTATGTACCTGATTCAAGTCAATTTCTAGGATACCTTGCGATGCTCTACTTTGGCCCTCCATGTACCACCTGGAAAAGGAGATTTGTTTCACCATAAAGCTCGACATGTAAGCCCCTTCTTTCGATCCTCTTGGTGAGTAGTTTTCCTACACTTTTCTTATTCTGCCTCTCAAATCTTGCAATAGTTGGTGTTCTGTCCACCTTGTATTTGAAATGCAAGGAGGTTCTAGCCGTTCCTGATGCTGACATGCTATTTTGGATATGTAAACCACAACTTTTGAAGGATGCTCTAACGTTTTCTCACACACGCAACAACCAGTGATATAGATGTATTTTTTGTACATCTTATATTTAGCTACTTCATGAACTATAAATGAAACTTTATCTTTGGATGGGGTGGGGTAAGTAAATCATTTTGATTTTTTTAAAAAAAATAAATGAATTTTTTATTTGGAGAAGTTAGGGGGTAATAACAAATAATTTAAGAATTTTTTCTTAAAATACAAATTAAATGTTTTTGACATTATTTTTGGGTAGGTGGGGGAGCTTGTGGAGGGGGGCTGGGGTAAAAATATTATATTTGTTACATTATTTTTTGGTAGGGTGCTCAAGGTGGGGTAGGGGTAAGGGAGAGGGAGGGGTAAGGAAATTTAAAATTCATTTTTTAAAACAATAGGTGGAGGTGCGGAGGAGCAGGGGGTAGGGGTAAAAAGATGTAAGAACTTTTCTCAAAGAATAAATTAAGTTTTTTGGTTAGGATTGGGGCAGGGGCCTCGAGGTGGGGGTAGGTAGGGGAAAAATTTAAGATTTTCTTTTTAAAAGAACTATTTTTTTAATAGGAGTAGGATGAGAATAGGTAAAAGAATTTGCTTTTGAAACTTTTAATATATTCCTACCATAATATGGGTATCCATATTCACCCATATTATCCATTGAGGAACTCATTTTTATCCATTTAAAATATGAGTAGTGTTGGGTGTTTTATCCATTTTTACTAACTCGTATTTTATTGACCAATATTCAACTTAACCTGCTTGTTTGACACTCCTACGTATGGAACTACACTGGCTATGTTGTTGTTCTTGTTGTCAATGTATCCTACTGTTTTATTCTACACTATATTGCTGGAATACTAGAACATGGAATTCTAATTGTTTGCCTAATTGAAACAAGTAGCCTAACGTATTTAAGGAAAGTAGTAAAAATAGCAATGAAGAATACACTAGTTTTTATATGGAACCACCTGGCTAAGAAAAAAGTGCAAAACCACGATGAGGTCTCAATCTTCACCAAGTTCAATGAGCCTTAGAACGATCGATTTTAAACCTAAGCAATCTAAGGAATTATAAGCCTTAATTCCTAAAACTACACAACCTCACAAGGTATGTGTTTCTCAGTGTGTTCGAGTTCCCTAACTTGAAGAAAACTACTTATTTCAATTTATAGATTAGTGAACCAAGATTACATCAATTTTACAATTTAAGGAGAACTCCTAAATTTTTGAAAGTCTACAACTCTTAGCCACACAATGTAGAAGAACCTTGTTCCACATCCAGCATCTTTGAACACCAAGTAGCACCCTTAGATAATATGTCAATGTTTTTCTCTGTAATAGTTGCCTTCCTAGCTTAGTCAGTTCCTTCTATTTATTTACTTATTTCCAAAGTTGTCTTTTACTTAAACCACTTTTTTATCCTTATCAAAATTCTCCTCATCCTTAGTTTTGTCAGTTTTTTAAAAAATAAAATTGGAGCTCAAGACTCGTTTTATTATTGCTAAAGCTAAATTATCATATCATATATTACTAAACGTGGAAAGCTCTAAACTTCAAAGTTGGATTATCATTTTACCTCTGTACTAAATAAAAAAAATACAACATTTAATTAATGAAATATTAAATAGTAAATATATCATATTATTATTACCTTATTGCATTTAGACTAATTACTAAAAGTGAAAAGTGTGTTAAGTCAAAAATTGAAAGATGAAAATGTCGATAGAAAATTATTAGACATATTTATCCTTTTAAAATTAAATTTAATTTTTTTTTAATTTTTCTGCTTCAATTTACTTAACACAAACTATATAAGATAATCTAGTTTAAAATTTTTTTTTTAGTTTCGTAATTATTTTTTATTATTAATCAACTCCATAATTTACACCTGTTCATTTTCATAACTCCTATACTAATAATATTCATTAATTTTATTTCTCAAATCACACATTCTCATCTTTTTATAACTCTTACTTTTAATAATCTCCGTTGTTTTCATACATTTTCAAATTTGTAACCCTTTATGAATTTAATTTAAATGGAGAGTGGACGGACACTTATTATGCATAGGAGATCACCTCCAGTCCAGAAATATTTAATGTATTATTTGATGTCCTCCATGTATACACTACAATTTAAGGTCTAAATTTAATTTTGTATTCATATCATTTTTTATTAAGATCTTTAATTTACAGTTTTTTTTACAATATGAGGAAGAAAATAAGCGTATGCTGCACTCAGTTCATCTCTCACTTATGGGAATATCTTTTTAATACTATTTCATCAATAATTGCAATCTAGAGAAAGTTTGAAGCTTTAGCTACAGTTGTTACGTCATCTAAAATATAGTTGCAGAAGTTGATATTACTTTAGATATAGTTTAGAAAGTTTTCAATTTTATTGCTTTAGAAAAACATTTCATTGTCAAGCCCAATGTCTATGTGTGCTTCATATTCTCTTCTTCAAATAATAAAATCAATATTTAATAAAACATTAACAAAAAATAATATCAATTCAAAGTATATCTAGATCCAAAATGATATACCCTTTAATTTATTTTGTTATTTTTTCTTTTTATTTGTTTTAAATGTCCAACTTCATATCTTTCTTTTATTTGTTTTAAATATTTAACTTCATAACTCATATTTAATTACATATTCCATTGCTACATTTAATCTTTATAATCTCATATTTCATGTTCATAATTTCTAAATAATTAATTTAAAACTTTAAGATATCTTTTGACTTTTGGTATTCTTCCATTTTGTCTATATAAATTCATTTCTTTTATTTCATGAGATCCCTAGCCAATCTTTTTCTTTTCATTCTATGGTTATAGTAGTGAAATGTTTATTTTATTATTGTACAAGGAATATTTGATTTTTAGTTTGACTTGAAAATACTAGAACTTGAAAAACATGTATTAATTTTGTATTTCTTTTTTCATTTATAACGTTATTGTTAAATTATTAAGAAGAATTTGTGTGTTATATTTTTCTTCTTCTTTTTTGTGTGTGTATCAAATTTTACAACTAACTATTTAAAAAGAATTAATTTTAGCATTATAACTTATTTTCTGAAGATTTATTTACGATCGTTACATTTTATTATTCATTAAAAAAAAAATTAATCAAACTAATAGATTTATTAAAACATTCACATGAAACACACGTGTGTTGCATGTGTCCAGAAACTAGTAAAATATATTATATGTCCACTACCAAATCTGGTAAAAAAAATCTTAGTCGAACTACTACAAAGAGCAACCTGGCACACGCCAATACACATATCTCCATTCTAGACCCTTCGACTATCCTGACCAGATTATTTTCCAACGACGTTTACATGTTCTCCTCCATCTTGAAATCACTGTTCCTCCTCATCTTTTTAGTAAGTGGCTTTTGATCTCCTTCAGATATTCCTTCCGTTCCGTCAGTCCTTCAACCAAATTAAGATTTTTTTTCTTTGGTTGCTGTTTTGTCCCTTTGTTCTTCCTCTTCCTCATCAAGACGCTTTTTTTTCTTTATTTTTTTTAATGTAAAACTAGGTTTTTATTTATTCAAAAGAAAACAAATTCACACTTTTGGGACAAACCCAAATAAATAACAACCTATCCGGCCAGGTCCATAGGAACCAGTCCAACACATCTACTTTAAATAAACACATTTAACATGTAAGGTTTCCTAATTCCTCCCTATTTCAGATCTGCTTGCTTTTCTAACATGTTGCCACCATGGGACAACCTTAATTTCCTGTTTGTTCTTCTTTGGGTTTGCAATGATCACACTCCTCCGTATCTCATTCTCAAATCATTTCTCAGCTGCCAAAATTAAGTAGCATTATTTATGTTCCTTTTCATTGTCTTCCAGTCTTACTATTGATCGTCCTTTTGAGTTGTTTTCTCAAGGGCCGCAGTGTGACTCATCTTTTGCTGCTGGATCACAACATCTGCTTGAGATTCTTTACTTGGTGAGATTTACCGAACTTTCTTCCTTCCTTACTATAGCCTTATTGACTTCGAGATCTAATCCTATTTTTCATAGGTGGTGCCCTAGTGAAGTACAAGGGTAGCTTCATACCACCACTTCCAACAAGTATCAAATTTCTTCAAGGTTTACCAACCCCTCTCTCTATCCTCCATTTTGTTTAGTCCTTTCTTTTGTTATCTTTGTAAATATTTCTCTGTGGAAGAACATTACTATCATATCCCCTATCCATTATCCCCTTTTAAGAAATACTCTTAAAATACGGAATCCGGTACTTTTCACTATTTATAATCCGTCTGGTTTCACTATCCATGCTTTCAAAACTGTTATTTATGATGCCTCCCCTATCTATAGCTCTATTTGCCAGATAATTAGCTAATTTATTGCCTTCCCTTAAAATATGCTGAAAAACATGACTCCTTCGTTGCATGCAATCTTTACTTTCTTGCACCATATTTGCTACTGCCTATGTTATTTCCCACATTCCCTCTATGACTTTACACATAAGCTATTGTAGAATAGCTTTTGCTTCTCCTACTGTGTTTAATGTAGACTCCATAATACTGCATTCCGAAAACATAATATCTCCTTTTTCATCTCTCAAGTAGAAGGCATATGCACTTACTCCAGGATTACCCTAGAGGCTCCATCAGTATTATATTTAATCCACCTTGCTGGAGGAAGCTTCCAGATTACCTTTGTCACTTTTAGCCTAGGACTGTACTCCATCAATTAGTTGGGTTTTTACCCTGAGTTTCTTACTATAATTGGGATTTTACTTTTATTAGGAAAAGAAAAATAGAAATTCTCCATCTGTGGAGAGTATTTTTTCTTGTAGAAAAAGGTTTATGACTCTATAAATATAGGCTCATTCCTACGAGTTTTGTAGCATTCACAATGTTGCCACAAGGGTTCTAGAGTTTTGTGTAGAGAGAGAAATTGTGAGTCACAAGTGTTATGTAACACTTGTGTGAACCTCTTTGAATTCTGAGTGAATTAGTGAGGTCATTTCTCTCGATATTGTATATGCTCTTTTATATAGTGGATTGCTTATCTCCTTTTGTGGATGTAGGTGAGTTAATTGAACTATGTTAAATACTTACGTCTTATGGTATATTTCTCATTTATCTTCATACTTATAGTCTTTTGAGGTTACTTTGCTAGCTTCCGCATGACATCTAATTTTTATCAATCCTAACAAGTGGTATTATAATTTGAGGTAGTTGTTAGTGCTTTTCAACCCTAACAAGTGGAATCAGAGCAAGGCTAAGAACAACTTTTCATCTTGGGGGGTTCAGTTTTAGGCACAACCTATTTGGTAGTCAGAGTGTGAAGAAGGTGAAGCAAATTTATTTTATCAAAATTCAGGCCAAGGGGGAGAGTTGTTAGGTTTTTGTCCTGAGTTTCTTATCATAATTGGGGGGTTTTCTTTTAGGAAAGGAAACAAAAATTTCTCCAGATATGGCAAGTCCTTTTTCTTGTAGGAAAAAGTTTATGGCTCTATAAATATAAGCTCGTTCCTTCTAGTTTGATAGCATTCACAATGTAGCCATGAGGCCACGCGAGTTTTGTCTAAGGAGATAAATGGTGAGGCACAAGTGTTATATTAACACTTGTGTGAACCTTTTTGAATTCCGAGTGGATTGGTGAAGTCATTTTTCTGGATATTGTATACATTCTTTTATATAGTAGGTTGCTCATCTCCTCTTGTGGATGTAGGATGGTTGATTGAACCACGTTAAATACTTATGTCTGTTTATGTTATATTTTTTGTTTATCTTCATACTCATGGTCTTTCAAGGTTACTTTGCTAACTTTCGCATGACATCAACTTCTTGGTAATCCTAAAAGAACTACACCAGCCTCAATCTTTAAAATTTCTATCATAAGTTTCTTATAGTATAACTTTACTGCTTCCTTAGTCTTGGTAGTGGCATCAACCAAATAACGCCACATACCTAGTATTTCATCAATGCCATAAATAGCCAATGTATTCTGAAACTTCTTGTGTTGCTTTCGTGAATATATCTACTACTTGTCCATTGGTATTGCAAAACTTCAAAATGATCTCTTCTCTTTCCACCAGTTCACGAACAAAATAGAAGTGAATGCCAATGTGCTTTCTTCTTCCATGAAATGCGGGATTCTTAGTCTATGTAACTGTGGATTTGGTATCACAATACATTTCCATTGCTTTCTCATGCTTTTAGTCAAGATCAACCAAAATTCTCTTAAGACTAATACATTGGCAAGCTAAAGAAGTTGTTGCGATATACTCTGCCTCTAAAGTTGACAATGCCATCATCACTTATTTCTTAGAACTCCGTGTGATTGCACCTGATCCAAGACTAAAAGTATTGCGTGATGTACTTTTTTATCATCCACCGAGCCTCCCCAATCACTATCAGTATAGCCTACCAATCTGTACCAAATACCATGTTCTAGTGTTCCAGCAATATAGTGTAGAATTCTTTTTATTCAGCAATTGTAACTCCAGAAGAGTCAACCAAGCCTTGAGCTTTAGATTTGATATTTAAACCTTTTTCCAGTCGATTTTTTCCTCTTCACATAATGCTTCTCATGCTGCTAGGATGAAGACTGAACCGCTTTCTCATTTGACATTTTTGTTTGGGTTATCATTCCCAAATAGATTGTTGGTACAATGATAACCGAAACAAAAATGTCATATGAGAAAGCAGTTCAATCTTCGTCCCAGTTGCATAAGAAGCATTATGTGAAGAGGGAAAAATTATAGGAAAAAAGTTTAAATATTGAATCTAAATCTCAAGGTTCTGTTGACTTTTCTGGAGTTTGAACTACTGCAACATGATGCTTCGATGGATTTCTTATAAATCTTGAAACGATACTAACAGAATATAAATCTGGAATGTCCCTCACTCCAACCAAACTTCTAAAACTTCTTGCATTGGCTTGCCCAGTACTATCTTCCTGCTGCAATATTTCATTCATAGTCATAAGAGTTGCTGCAGATTTACAATTAACTGGGCCAAATCTTTTAACAAGGGCTAATGCGTATCTCTTTTGAGAAACAAATATATCACCTTCTCCTTATTTTACCTCAAGTCCAAGAAAGTAATGCGACAAACCCAAATCTATCATCTCAAATCTACTCATCATACTAGATTTAAATTCAGCTACAATAGAGTGAGATGAACCCATATAAATTATATCATCAACATAGAGGCATACAACTAGAAGATCATTATTATCTTGCTTCCTTAAGGATAGAGTAGGATCATTTCACTCCTTTCAAACCCATTTTGAAAAAAATAAGAATTGATTTTGCTATACCAAGCGTGTGGCACTTGTTTCAACCCATAAAGTTCTTTTCTTAGTTGGTACGCCTATTCCTCTTGGCCGTTAATTTCGAAACCTTGAGGTTGAACAACATAAACCTCCTCTTCCAACTCATCATTAAAGAATGCTGACTTAACATCAAGTTGATAAAGTGGCCATTCCAATTGAGAAACCAAGGTAAAATTTAATCTTATAGTTTCGAATTGAGCAACAGGGGAAAATGACTCTTCATAATCAATGCCCTGTTGCTGCTCAATGAAATGCCACTTTGTCAACTTGATGTTAAGTCAATATTCTTGAATGGTGAACCAGAGAAGGACGTTTATGTTGTTCAACCTCAATGTTTCGAAATCAATGGCATAGAGGGAAATGCCTACAAGCTAAGGAAGGAACTTTATTGGTTGAAACAAGAACTGTATGTTTGGTATAGCAAAATCAATTCTTATTTTTTTTCAAAATAAGGTTGAAAGGAGTGAAAGTGAGCCCACTCTATACTTAAGGAAGCAAGTTAATAATGATCTTCTTGTTGTATGCCTCTATGTTGATGATTTAATTTATATTGGTTCATCTCACTCTACTGCAGTTCAATTTAACTCTAGTATGACGAGTAGATCTGAGATGACAAATTTGGGTTTGTTGCATTACACTTTTGGGCTTGAGGTGAAACAAGGAGAAGGTGATGTATTTGTTTCTCAAAAAAGATATCCATTAGACCTTCTTAAAAGATTTGGCCCCGTCAATTATAAATCTGCAGCAATACCATGAATATGAATGAAAAATTGCAGTAGGAAGATAGTACCGGGCAAGCCAATTCAAGAAGTTTTAAAAGTTTGGTTGGGGGCTTGATTTATTTGTCTCATACTCGTCCAGAGTTTTCCTATTTTGTTGGTGTCGTTTCAAGGTTTATGAGCAATACATCGAAGCATCATTTTGGAGCTGCAAAAAGGATTCTACGCTATATTGCTGGAGTACTAGAACATTGTATTTGGTATGGTCATGTTTCAAATTTCATATTGGTAGGCTGTACTAACAATGATTGGGGAGGCTTGGTGGATGATAGGAAAAGCACATCATGCAACACTTTCAGTCTTGGATCAGGTGCAATCACATGGAGTTTTACAAAATAAGCAACTACGACATTGTCAATTTTAAAGGCAGAGTATATCATCGTAACTTCTTCAGCTTGCCAATGCATTTGGCTTAGGAGAATTTTGGTTGATCTTTACCAGAAGCAAATGTCAATGTTCTTTGTTCTTCCATGAAATGCAGGATTCTTAATCATTGCAATTGTGGATTTGTTGTCACAATAAATTTCTGTTGCTTTCTCGACTGCTGCAATTTGAGATAACATTGTCTTATGGACTGCCACTTGAAGTAAGAGCAATGCCTTTGCATCCTTCATTTTATTTTGCTTTAGCCGTTTCTCTTCATCCATTTTTGCATACTCAGTCACTATCAAGTCCAAAAGATCTTAAGACTTAGATAAATTCTTCATCTTAATGCTCCAGAACTAATAGCTTTTTCCTGTGAAAATGGGGATGGTTGGCTTAGATATGTTGAGAGAACTTCCATTGGAAGCCCTGGAGAATTTCGCAAACTGAATTTAAAGGTCCATCAAAGGTAATAGTTGTAAAACTCCAAATTCTTCGCTATGAGTGAAACATTGATCATGAAAGGAAATGAATTTTGTGCAAGATTTCTTGTCTAGAACAATAGTTATTATTAGTGAAATGAGGTCATACGGAGACCAAATAACTGATCAAACAGTCGTTGAATTTTTTTTAAGGATTTTAACTTCTAAGTTTGATCATGTTGTGGCTACAAGCGAAGAGTCCAAAGATTTTTCAAAATTTTTATTTGATGAATTGATGGGTTTTGTACATGTCCATGCGGCAAAAGTAAGCATGTCAACAGAAAATCAAGAAAAAACATTTCAAGGTGGAGGCACCAAATTCAAGAGATCATGATAAAGCAACAACCAGAAGAGGAAGAGGCAGAGGCAGAGGTGCATTGCGTGGAAATACTCGAGGTTGAGGTCGAGGTCAAGGCAAAGGATCTGATACCACAAATGTTGGAGAAAAGATCTCAAGAACAAAATATTAGGAAGGATGGAAGAAATTGGTAGGGAAGTAAATTTGAAGGTTGCGGAGATTTTTCTAGAATTGCAAGACTGTTTTTCTCACACTATTCATCAATGATAATGCCATTTAAGTAAGCTTACAACTCAACTAGAAATGCAGAATTAAAAGGGAACTAACTCAGTAGAGCTTTCAACTAATACGAGAAATTTAAGGACGAAATATTAACTATCCTAGACTAAGTCAAAATGCAGTAAAATATTAAAGTAAAGCAGCAGTAGCTTTATTTCTTTGTTGAATCGCTTATTGAATGATATGAATCTACTAGGTCCTATAAATCTAAAAAACTATAAATAATAAATTTTGAATTAAGTAAATTGAATGTGTTGTGATAAATTATAAAATTTAAACACCTCATTTTAAATTCTGAATCAATCTTTTCATTTTTATATAAGATTTAATAAATCTAATTATTTTAACTTTTGTCCATGAGGAAGTAATATTTGGAGTTGGAGAATCATTCAATAGTCAGGATTTCATTTGTTATACCTTTTGGATAAAAAATATTTATAATGCTAACATCTCATTTATTAATCTCATGTCTCCCAAAATTCCCTCTTACCATTATATATACACGAGGGAGTAGTAGTAACCTAGCCTATATTTTTGTTTAAGCTATCTTCGACAAACAATGGTCTTGCAGCGAAAATATTATGAATTAAGTAACATACTGTTACACCTGATAAAATTACTTAAATATCCTTAAACGAGAGAATTCTTGTATAATGCATCATTTCGAACCTTTTTTGGAAATTCCGAGGACAAAATCACAATTAGCACAAAAACTTGTGCAGAAAAATAGTCTTGGTAGTGAAATCAGATCAAAAGATAATTTTTCGAAGCAAAAGTTCAATTCCCAGCAGAGTGCGTGACACCTCTATGACATGGACTTGCACTTAATTTTGGTTCTATTATTTTCAAAGGGGCTAGAAATTTGACCGAAATATTTTCATGAAAAAATGAACTATGAAAGACCAGGTCCGCGTCGTGGACTGGGTCTATCATACTACAAAAAATTCAGTTTTAGTGAGGGACATTCCAGACTTTTCTCCAAACCTCCTATATATACTTAATCAACAACTGAAATAAACTACTTTCGACCTTATAAGGGTTTCAAAACTCATTGCTTAGACTTTTCAAACATTCAAGCGAAAGAATTAAGGCTTAGAAGAGGAGAAAGGGCTAAGGTTCTAGGATTTTAGGTCAGAAACCTAGCAACTTGATTGTCTATGTACATCCTAGGTATGTAAGGCTAACCTAAAGCATGAGATTGCTCTTTTTTGTGCCCCTGTTGATGTTAATAGAAAAATTGTGAAAGTAATGAGTTTCCATACATGTAACATTGAAGGTTTCTTGTAAGCTATATATTTTATGTATTTTTAAATGCATGATGATCATCATGAACTTGATTTACTGATCAAATATTTTTACAAAGTTATTTCATGAAACTCTAGATATTATATAATAAGAGAATTGCATGAATGAACCTAGGGATTGAGTCTAGAGCATGACAGTATGATTGTGATTGTGATTAAGCATGATGATGATGTTGATAGAACTTGATGGTCTTGAGAGTCTTCATAATTGAACTCAAATGATTGATCTAAACTGATAATCCTCTTCATGATTGTTTACATCTCTTTTGAAAGATGTGATTGGGAATTGATTGGATGGTTGATAGTTCGAAAGGCTCAATTGTGATAGATTGATAAGAGTCTTTAGAAGACTCATTGATTGGATTGATTGTTTGATGAACATTGAGTCTTAGGAAAAGCATCGCGTACCAAATTGAGTAAGATTAAGTCCAATTCGAACTCAATAACTATGTCAACAAGCGTAGGTGTCACGCCCCGGGAGGGTACCCTTAGTGTGGCCGGCACTCAGAGACTATTGTTAGTCCTCGGACGAACCACTTGGCCTCATCATCACCACATACTCAATAGCTGAAGAAAATACTCAAAGAAAAGACTGTAAAAAGTAAGTAAACCAAGTCTTAAATAAATAGGGAATTTCCTATAAACAAGAGTTGGAAAAAAAAAAATAATATTTCATATCCTCTACCCAATGTGTATGAAGCCTCCACCTCCAACATCTAGATGGTACCATGAAATGCCATGGCTACCCAACTTAAAAGAAAATAAATAAATAATTAGTGAAAGTAAAAAGGACTCCTCCAGTAAGGAGGGCTCACCATCTCTATAACCACGAATCTAAACTTCAATGATGTGTCTAGTGCAGTCCTTTAATACCTGCCTTAACATCATAAAATGATGTAGTCCAAATGGGACGTTCGTATATGGAATGCACTGGTATGTAAAATAGCTGGAAGGGAAGGAACCTAATTAAATCAAGTAACTCAATTCAAAAAGAACTTATCTCAACCCAGTAAAACATGCAAGTGTACGAATAAAGTCATGCTTTGATAATAACTCCATAATATGCAACTCAAACCAAATCATTCAAATTTTATAACAAAGTAAAGCTCCTCAAAAGATACTCTAGTAAGCAACTCAGTTAAATATGTTATGCAGATTGGAAAATTTCTCTAACCGACAGACATCCCACCACCCTCTTTATGGTGCACAACGAACACGACATCATTGCTCGCTTGTCCATTACTTTCCAAGGTAAGGACGTCAACCTCAATATCATGAATCATGATCCATCATCCTAATCCATCTTTTGGAAGAGGAGTTGCCAGAACGTCTGCACAACTATCCAACGTCGGCAACATCGTTATGGGGTTTTGAGCCAGTAGTACTCAACTTAACTCGGTACTCAATACTACTCCGCAAAACATTCTCTTTAAAACTCATCTTAAACATCATTATCGTCGTCATCATTTTCTTCCATCAATAAATATATTTTAAAAATTCATTTACGTCATCATCAATTATTTTCTCAAAACATCATTTAAATCAATTCCTAATTTTATAAAAACTCATCAAACACCAAGTGCTTTCTTTTGAAAACATATGCTTCAACAAATCCTTACATCTCATCAAGACTCCTTCTCAAATCAACATGTATACTCAACTCGTTTTCATGCTGACTCAGTAAAATATGCTCAAAAATCATCCTTGTTCAATATACGAAACAACCATCAATTTCAACTCAAAAAATGCATAAAAATAATTATTAAATGAAATCATCAATTAGGGTTCAATTCACGTGGAGGAAGACATTAACATGTATCCAATTAAATACTCAACTCAACATCATCATCAACATATTCTTATGTAATAGAAAGTTATATAACTCAAGGATTCAATTCGAGAACTCAAGAAAACTCAAACTTAACTCAACTCGAATCAAAGTATGTGAAGGGGCACATGGACGAACTTAATCCAACGTTGTGTTTGCCTTACATACCTGGGATGAAGGTAGATGATCAACTTGGCATGAATCTGGCTTGAATTCCTCGAATCCTCGCTCTTCTCTTTAGCCCTAGGTCTTTTTGTTAAAGGATTTTTTTTTGGAACGGATCTATGCCAAAGGTTCCCCACTCCTTTGGACGGTTAGGGGTTAAGCCGCGCACCTCTAAGCCTTATCATACATAGAAATCAAAATACAAGGAGGGGGATGTAACAACTTACCTCCGCCTAAAGGTGGCATACAAGTAACTAATCCTCAGGGATTGGTTAATTTGACACCATATCTACGTGGAAGCAAACTCAGAATATATGATCAAAACAGGTAGTTTTAAGTATAAAAAGGGTTTTAAACCCTATTCTAAAGGTTTTGAAAGGATTTAGAATAGGGTTTAAAACCCTTTTTGTACTTAAAACTACCTGTTTTGATCATATATTAAGTCCAGGATGGGTTTGGAAAGGTCTAGGATACCCCTAATGAAATTCAAAAAAAGTTCGTCTTGGGACATGGGGTGCGTGACGCGGACAGGGTTTATTTTAGATATTTTTCGCCAAAAATTCTCCAAACGAGGTTTCTAATCCTGTAGAAATTTTTTAGAATAAAAACAGGTGTTGGTCCGCGACATTGGCGCATTGCCGTCCTGTTGCACAACTACACTAGTTCGCGTTTTCGCATCAAAAAATTATCTTTTTATTCGGTTGCTCTAAATATGACTTAGAGCTTCGCACAACTTTACACTATCACGAATACACATCTTATGCCTCTTCTTATCTAGTGTTTCCTCCCCAATTTACTATCTCTATCTAAGGGGTACCTCTACTATACCCGTAGAATCACGCTCCTTGCCAGTCAACATCTAAACATCAAACACACACTACAATAAGAATCTTTGAGCAAATCTCAAACAAAAACAATCATTATCATTATGCTATCTCCCTCTTCACATTACTCCCAAAAAATCAACTTTAGGGATTAGTGCTAACCTTCGCATCACACGCTTCGCTCATATGATAACAACCTATCACTACTAGGTATTTAAGAACACAAGCCCACTAAAGTCTTATAGTGAATACTCGATGAACACATCCCCTCTTCACAACACATGTACCATCTGCCCATTCACTACACCTCCTTATCTAGCTAAGCTCATAACTCAATGAATCTCATGGGGCTCTCACCTTGGAATTATAAGCGCAGTTTAGATCTGTCACATTGAAAGCACTCTGTTTCCCTATTCAACATCTATGGTTCCCCCTCTATCATAAACCTCTTCCTAGTTTGAGCACACTCCAGCTCATCCTAATAATAACTCTTTCTCTATATCTCATCATGAACATCAAATGGTACTTACTACTTTCTCATGAAAACTTAGGGGGATAAAATCATTACTACATTACTTACTTAAGGGACACATGACCCTAGTTACAATACCCAATCAACCACCACTTTCACTATTTAGTCTCCTCCTCTCCTTGGTCGTCCTTCTAGCTCAGGGATAACGACTCTACTTATGATTTACAAGACCTCAAATCACACACTTAGGTGGTAACATTAAACTTCTAAAGACATAAGTTTCTCTCTCTCATGGATAATATCAAAGGAATACTTCAGATAAGAGGGCATGGGCTGCATCTCGATTAGCTCAACTAAGTATGCCATGCTATTTTTGTGGTGGGTTGGCACAGAAAAATCTCTATAGTCCCTCTCAGATTGAATAGTATCACCACTTCGAATAGGTGCATTGAAAGGTTCACGAAGACACTCAGGAGTTCAATCAAATTACTAGCCACATAAGGGGAGACAACTGATCGAACAACTCTAGGATCTACCAACACAAAAAAATCAAGATGAAGGACTGATTTATACCCGTCATAACATCTTGGAGTGTGTTTCTTATCTGGGTGACTACTACGACATACAACTAGTCTATGGCCTGGCTCGTACTAGAAGTAGCATCTCTCATATTTCCTCTAACTGGTGGTGTAGATGTAGTAGGTTGGTCTTGGTTGTCCCGATTAGGACTATCCCTCCGAAAGTGACCCTGTTGGCCACACTTATAGCATTCCTCAGTACCCCTCTGACAATTTCCCAAATGAATTTTGCCACACTTTCCACATGGTGGTTTTCCTTTACAGCCTTGAGCCACACTTCCTCGGGATGGAGAATTCCAAACCTTGAAAGGATAGTTTCTCCTCGACCTCAGATTATATCTACTATTAAATGTGGGTGCGCTCATTGGTAGTGGCGTATAATTCCAAGGTCTCTGCAGAAACGGGGAACTATTTCCATTCCCTTGCTTATGCTTACTACGCTCATGTCCTATTGACTCAGCCTTTTTGCTCAAAGGTTCTTCCACCTTATTCTCCTTGTCCTCTTCTACCCATCGAGCATGTGCAATAAGCTGAGTAGTAAGAACAAGCCTCTAAGTGTCGACAACATTCCTCAGGTTGACGAAGCATTTGGAAGGCATGATTTGCAAACGTATAACACACGGTTCAGAAGAGGAATTTTCTAGAGTTTAACATTGTAGCATGGATCACAATAAGAAAGAAGGGTAACAATTCCTAATTTACTATAGCCTCTCTATTATGGATGTGGCACACTTCACACCAATAATAAAGACTCTAGTAGACACGGCTTCAGAGACTACCTAGGACACTTGAACTTTGTGCTCTGATACCAAGTTTATCACGCCTTAGGAGGGTACCCTTGGCGTGTCCTCCACTCAAAGACTATTGCTAGTCCCCAAGAAAATCACTTGGCCTCATCATTCCCTCATACTCAATAGTGGAAGAAATAACTCAAAGAAAAGACTGTAAAGTAAGTAAACCATGTCTCGAGTAGAAAGGAAATTTCCAATAACCAAGAGTTGGAAAAAAATAATACTCAACATCCTCTACTCAATGTGTATGAAGCCTCTACCTCTAATATCTAGATGGTACCATGATGGGCCATGGCTACTCAACGCAAAAGAAAATAAAACAAATACTTAGTTAAAGTAAAAAAGGGCTCCTCTGAAGGTAAGGAGGGCTCACTCTTTTTGTGACCACGAATCTAAACTTCAACGATGCATGTGTTGGAGTCCACTAATACTGTCTCTGCATCATAAAACGATGCAGTTCAAAGGGGACATCAGTACATGGAATATACTGATATGTGAAATAGCTGGAAGGGAAAGGAAATAATTAAATCAAGTAACTCAACTTAAATTGAAGTCATCTCAACCCAATAAAACATATAGGTTTAAGAATAAAGTCATGCTCTAAAAATAACTCAATACTATGCAACTCATATCAAATCGTTCAAATTTTATAACAAGGTAATGCTCCTCAAAAGATACTCTAGTATGTAACTCAGACAAATATGTTGCACAGATTGGGAAGTTTCTCTAACAGACAAACATCCCACCACCCTCTTTGATGGTGCACAACGAACATAACGTCATTGCAATGATCACACTCCTTTGTACCTCTTTCTCAAATCATTTCTCAGCTGCCAAAAGTAAGTAGCATTATTTAAGTTCATTTTCATTGTCTTCCAGTGCTTACTATTGATCGTCCTTTTGACTTATTTTCTCAAATGTCGTAGTGTGACTCATCTTTTGCTGCTGGATCACAACATCTGCCTGAGATTCTTTACATGGTGAGATTTACTGAACTTTCTTCCTTCCTTACTATAGCCTTGTTGACTTCGAGATCTAATCCTATTCTTCATAGGTGGTGCCCTAGTGAAGTGCAAGGGTAGCTTCATACCACCACTTCCAACAAGTATCAAATTTCTTCGAGGTTTACCAACGCCTCTCTCTAACCTCCATTTTGTTGAGTCCTTTCTTTTATTATCTTTGTAAATATTTCTCTGTGGAAGAACATTGCTATCATCTCCCCTATCCCTATACCCTTTTAAGAAATACTCTTAAATACGGAATCCGGTACTTATCACTGTTTATAATCCATCTGGTTTCACTATCCATGCTTTCAAAATTGCTATTTGTGATGCCTCACCAATCTATAGCGCTATTTGCCAAATAATCAGCAAATTTATTGCCTTACCTTGAAATATGCTGTAAAACATGGCTCCTTGTTTGCATGCAATCTTTACTTTCTTGCACCACATTTGCTACTGCCTATGTTATTTCCCACATTCCCTCTAAGACTTTACACATAAGCTATTGTAGAATAGCTTTTGCTTCTCCTACTGTGTTTGATGTAGGCTCCATAATACCGCATTCCGAAAACATAATATCTCCTTTTTCATCTCTCAAGTAGAAGGCATATGCACTTACTCCAGGATTACCCTAGAGGCTCCATCAGTATTATATTTAATCCACCTTGCTGGGGGAAGCTTCCAGATTACATTTGTCACTTTTAGCCTAGGACTGTACTCCATCATTTTCTGTAGAATTCTTGGCCATTCATCAAGACTCATTCTTCTCCAAATGGCAGATCTGTCATCATCCATGTCTTCTTACAATGGTTCTGACATTACCTTCTTCATTAACATCTAGTAAGTTTATAAAATTTTTCTTTCCTCTTTGCTGAATATTGCTTACACCATTTTGATTTTCCAGTGCAGGAGCAAAGATGTAGAGGTTGATCATCTCCTACCTTCATAGACTTCTGTCTTGGCTCCTTGATTTTTGATTACACTACAGGTTATTTCAAGCCCCCCCCCCCCACCCTTTTTTTGGTAAAATCTTATAGCACTGATATTTCCCTATTTTCACAGCCCTATATGCCCTCGTAGGTTTACCTGCATGTAAATATATTAGATTGTGAAAAAACTTTATGCTTGTGCAAGCACCTTCACCTGCATGTGTATGTTCCGACCAGTTCCTTCTATTTCTTTGTGTTTGACAGAATTTAAAATTTATTTATTTATATTATTACCTGGTAGATTGACATATATACGTAAGTTTTGTATATATGTTATATATACTTACGTCATCATGTCTAGGAAAAAGAACTTGTTGTGTTTTTACCCAGAGTTTCTTACTATAATTGGGGTTTTACTTTTATTAGGAAAAGAAAAATAAAAATCCTCCATCTGTGGAGAGTCTTTTTTTCTTGTAGGAAAAGGTTTATGACTTTATAAATGTAGGCTCATTCCTACTAGTTTGGTAGCATTCACAATGTAGCCACAAGGGTTCTAGAGTTTTGTGTAGAGAGAGAAATTGTGAGTCACAAGTGTTATTTTAACACTTGTGTGAACCTCTTTGAATTCCGAGTGAATTAGTGAGGTCATTTCTCTCGATATTGTATATGCTCTTTTATATAGTGGATTGCTCATCTCCTCTTGTGGATGTAGGTGGGTTAATTGAACTATGTTAAATACTTATATCTTATGGTATATATCTCATTTTCTTCATACTTATAGTCTTTCGAGGTTACTTTGCTAGCTTCTGCATGACATCTAATTTTTATCGATCCTAACATGTGGTATCATAGCTTGAGGTAGTTGTTAGTGCTTGTCAACCCTAACAAGTGGAATCAAAGCAAGACTAAGAACAAGTTTTCATGTTGGTGGGTTCAGTTTTAGCCACAACCTATTTGGCAGTAAGAGTGTGAATAAGGTGGAGCAAATTTATTTTATCAAAATCCAGGCCAAGGGGGAGAGTTGTTAGGTTTTTGTCCTGAGTTTCTTACCATAATTGGGGGTTTTCTTTTAGGAAAAGGAAACAAAAATTTCTCCATATATGGAAAGTCCTTTTTCTTGTAGGAAAAAGTTCATGACTCTATAAATATAAGCTCATTCCTTCTAGTTTGGTAGCATTCACAATGTAGCCATGAGGCCATGCGAGTTTTGTGTAAGGAGATAAATAGTGAGGCACAAGTGTTATGTTAACATTTGTGTGAACCTTTTTGAATTCCGAGTGAATTGGTAAGATCATTTCTCTGGATATTATATACTTTCTTTTATATAGTATGGTTCTCATCTCCTATTGTATAGATGTAGGATGGTTGATTAAACCACGTTAAATACTTGTATCTCTTTACGTTATATTTTTTGTTTATCTTCATACTCATTGTCTTTCAAAGTTACTTTGCTAACTTTCACATGGCATCTACTTCTTGGTAATCTTAAAAGAACTACACCAGCCTCAATCTTTATAATTTCTATTATAAGTTTTTTATAGTATAACTTTACTTTTTCGTTAGTCTTGGTAGTGGCATCAACCAAATAACGCCACATACCTGGTATTTCATCAACGCCATAAATAGCCAATGCATTTTGAAATTTCTTGTGTTGCTCCCAAGTCCATGCCTGAATTTGAGGCCATTTTTAGCATGGACTTCGGAGCATGGATGGACTCAAATTCAACAAGGACTTGGGATCAACAAAAGAAGTTTTCAAATGTGTTGCTTATTTATGGCATTGATGAACACTAGGTATGTGGTGCTATTTGGTTAATTCCACTAGCAAGACTGAGGAAAAAGTAAGTTGTACTATGAAAAACTTATGTTCGAAATCAAAAAGATTGAGGTTGGTCTAGTTTCTTTGCCTAGAGATGATGAGGTAAGTATATATAACATATATACAAAACATATGTATACATGTGTGGTGGAGAAAAGATCTCAAGAACAAAATATTAGAAAGGCAAGAAAAAGCTAGCAGGAAAGTAAAGCTAAAGGCTGCAGAGATTTTTCTAGGATTGCAAGCCTGTTTTTCTCTCATCATTCATCACTGATAATGCATTATGAATAGGATTACAACTCAACTAAAATGCAGAATTCAAAGGGCACTAACTCCGTAGTGCTTTCAACTAAAATAAGAAATTTAAGGACCAAATAATAACTATCCTAGACTAAGTAAAAATGCAGTAAAATAGCAATAACTTTTCTTCTTTTTTTAATCACATATTCAACATTCCCCCTTGCTTCAAAACTACTAACACCAAGTAATAATTTGAAGTCGGCATGCTTCTGATAGGGCATTGCTTTCGTGAATATATTTACTACTTGTTCATTGGTATTCCAAAACTTCAAAATGATCTCTTCTCTTTCCACCAGTTCACGAATAAAATAGAAGCAAATGCCAATGTGCTTTCTTCTTCCGTGAAATGCGGGATTCTTAGTCATTATAATTGTGGATTTGCTATCGCAATACCTTTCTGTTGCTTTCTCTTGCTTTTGGTCAAGATGAACCAAAATTCTCATAAGACAAATACACTAGCAAGATAAAGAAGTTGTTGCGATATACTCTGCCTCTAAAGGTTACAATGTCATCATCGCTTATTTCTTAGAACTCCGTGTGATTGCACCTGATCCAAGACTGAAAGTGTTGTGTGATGTACTTTTCTATCATCCACCGAGTCTCCCCAATCACTATCAGTATAGCCTACCAATCTTTACCAAATACCATGTTCTAGTGTTCCAGCAATATAGTGTAGAATTCTTTTTATTCAGCAGTTGTAAGCCATGAGTCCTAAAGGAGATTGGAAAAAGGATCCGATCTTCACTCTTTCAAAAAAATACAAAGGCTATAAACCTCATGCGCACAAGTTTTTCCGTAAGAGTCAACCGAGCCTTGAGCTTTAGATTTGATATTTAACTTTTTCCTGTCGATTTTTTCGTCTTCACATAATGATTCCCATGCTGCTAGGATGAAGAGTGAACTCCATTCTCATTTGACATTTTTCTTTGGGTTATCTTCTTTATCCGGCCTCTTTTTGTGCTATGCCCCATCTGAACCTCTAATTGCTCCTTACCATCTTCATTTTGCATAATTCACTTGCTCCTCCTTGTACCAGCAGTCTGCTTGCACATGTCCGAACTTCAATGAGCAAAGAGGGAATACACGCAACAAACAATGTCATTATTGTATGAAGTTCGTACATGTGCAAATAGATTGTTGGTAAGAAGTTCGTACATGTGCAAATAGATTGTTGCTACAAGGAGAAATAAGTAAATTATGCAAAATGAAGATGGCAAGGAGAAATTAGAGGTTCAGATGGGGCATAACAGAAAAAAGAGGCGTGATGAAGAAGATAACCCAAACAAAAATGTCAAATGAGAAAGCAGTTCAATCTTCGCCCCAATTGCAAAAGAAGCATTATGTGAAGAGGGAAAAATGATAGGAAAAAAGTTTAAATATTGAATCTAAAGCTCAAGGTTATGTTGACTCTTTTGGAGTTTGAACTACTGCAACATGATGCTTCGATGGATTGCTTATAAACCTTGAAACGATACCAACAGAATATGAAATATTTGGATGAGTATGAGACAAATAAATAAAGACTCCAACCAAACTTCTAAAACTTCTTGCATTGGCTTGCCCAGTACTATCTTGCTGCTGCAATGTTTCAGTCATATTCATGGGAGTTGCTGCAGATTTACAATTAACTTGGCCAAATCTTTCAAGAAGGGCTAATGCATATCTCTTTTGAGAAACAAATATAGCACCTTCTCCTTATTTCACCTCAAGCCCAAGAATGTAATGCGACAAACCCAAATCTATCATCTCAAATCTACTCATCATACTAGATTTAAATTCAGCTACAATAGAGTTAGATAAACCCATATAAGTTATATCATCAACATAGAGGCATACAACTAGAAGATCATTATTACCTTGCTTCCTTAAGTATAGAGTAGGATCACTTTCACTCCTTTCAAACCCATTTTGAAAAAAATAAGAATTGATTTTGCTATACCAAGCGTGTGGCGCTTGATTCAACCCATAAAGTTCCTTTCTTAGTTGGTACGCTTGTTCCTCTTGGCCGTTAATTTCGAAACCTTGAGGTTGAACAACAGAAACATCCTCTTCCGACTCATCATTAAAGAATGCTTACTTAACATCAAGTTGATAAAGTGGCAATTTCAATTGAGAAACCAAGGCAAAATTTAATCTTATCGTTTCGAATTGAGCAACAGGGGAAAATGTCTCTTCATAATCAACGCCCTGTTGCTGCTCAATGAAATGCCACTTTGTCAATTTGATGTCAAGTCAACGTTCTTGAATGGTGAACCAGAGGAGGAGGTTTATGTTTTTCAACCTCAAGGTTTCGAAATCAATGGCTAAGAGGGAAAGGCCTACCAGTTAAGGAAGGAACTTTATTAGTTGAAACAAGTATTACGTGCTTGATATAGTAAAATCAATTCTTATTTTTTTTCGAAACAGGTTTGAAAGGAGTGAAAGTGAGCCTACTCTATACTTAAGGAAGCAAGTTAATAATGATCTTCTTGTTGCATGCCTCTATGTTGAGGATATAATTTATATTGGTTCATCTCACTCTACTGCAGTGGAATTTAAATCTAGTATGATCAGTAGATTTGAGACGACAAATTTAGGTTTGTTGCATTACTTTCGTGGGCTTGAGGTAAAACGAGGAGAAGGTGATGTATTAGTTTCTCAAAAAGATATGCATTAGACCTTCTTAAAAGATTTTGAGCCCCATCAATTATAAATCTACAGCAATACCCATGAATATGAATGAAAAATTACAGTAGGAAGATAGTACCGGGCAAGCCAATTCAAGAGGTTTTTAAAAGTTTTCTTGGGGGCTTGATTTATTTGTCTCATACTCATCTAGAGTTTTCTTATTTTGTTGGTGTTGTTTCAAGGATTATGAGCAATACATCAAAGCATCATTTTGGAGCTGCAAAAAGGATTCTACACCATATTGCCGGAATACTAGAACATGGTATTTGGTATGCTCATGTTTCAAATTTCATATTGGTAGGCTATATTAATAATGATTGGGGAGGCTCGGTGGATGATAGGAAAAGCACATCAGGCAACACTTTCAGTCTTGGATCTGGTGCAATTGCATGGAGTACGAAATAAGCAACTACGACATTCTCAATTTCAAAGGCAGAGTATATCATCGTAACTTCTTCAGCTTGCCAATGCATTTGACTTAGAGAGTTTTAGTTGATCTTTACCAGAAGCAAATGTCAATGTGCTTTGTTCTTCCACGAAATGCAGGATTCTTAGTCATTGCAATTGTGGATTTGTTGTCGCAATAAATTTCTGTTGCTTTCTCGACTGCTGCAATTTGAGATAACACTGTCTTATGGATTGCCTGTTTAAGTAAGAACAATGCCTTTGCATCCTTCTTTTTATTTTGCTTTAGCCGTTTCTCTTCATCCATATTTGCATACTCAGTCACTATCAAGTCCCAAAGATCTTAAGAATTAGATAAAGTCTTCATCTTAATGCTCCAGAACTGTTATTTTTGTCCTATGAAAATGGGGATGGTTGGCTGAGATATGTTCAGAGAACTTCCATTGGAAGCCATGGATAATTTCGCAAACTGAATTTAAAGGTGTATCAAAGGTAATAGTTGTATAACTCCAAACTCTTCGGTGTGAGTGAAACTTTGATCATGAAAGGAAATGAATTTGTGCAAGATTTCTTGTCTAGAACAATAGCTATTATTAGTCAAATGAGGTCATACGGAGACCAAATAACTGATCAAACAGTCTTTGAATTTTTTTAAGAAGTTTAACTTCTAAGTTTGATCATGTTATGGCTACAATTGAAGAGTCCAAAGATTTGTCAAAATTTTCATTTGATGAATTGATGGGTTCTGTACAAGTCCATGAGGCAAGAGTAAGCATGTCAGCAGAAAATCAAGAAAAAGCATTTCAATCTAAGGTGGAGGAACCAAATTCAAAAGATCATGATAAAGCAACAACCGGAAGAGGCAAAGGCAGAGGCAGAGGCAGAGGTGCATTTCATGGAAATAGTCGAGGTTGAGGTCGAGGTCGAGGCAAAGGCTCTGATACCACAAATGTTGGAGAAACGATCTCAAGAACAAAATATTAGAAAGGAAAGAAGAAATTAGCAGGGAAGTAAATTTAAAGGTTTCGGAGATTTTTCTAGAATTGCGAGACTGTTTTTCTCTCACCATTGATCAATGATAATGCCTTATAAATAGGCTTACAACTCAACTAGAAATGCAGAATTAAAAGGGCACTAATTCGGTAGTGCTTTAAACTAATACGAGAAATTTAAGGACGAAATATTAACTATCCTAGACTAAGTCAAAATGCAGTAAAATACTAAAGTAAAGCAGCAGTAGCTTTACTTCTTTGTTGAATCACTTATTGAACGATATGAATCTACTAGGTCCTATAAATCTAAAATAATACAAATAATAAATTTTAAATTAAGTAAATTGAATGTGTTGTGATAAATTATCAAATTTGAAAACCTCATTTAAATTTCTAATCAGTCTTTTCATTTTTATATAAGATTTAATAAATCTAATTTTTCAACTTTTGCCTATGAGGAAGTAATATTTTTCAGGTGGAGGGTACATTAATCATTCAATAGTTGGAATTTCATTCGATAAACCTTTTGGATAGAAATATTTATAATGCTAACATCCCATTTATTAATCTCATGTCTCCCAAAATTCCCTCTTACCATTATATATATACGAGGGAGTAGTAGTAACCTAGCCTATATGTTTGCTTAAGCTGCCTTTGACAAACAATGGTCTTGCAGCGAAAATAATTATTGATTAAGTAACACACTATTACACCTGATAAAATTACTAAAATATCCTAAAACGAGAGAATGCTTGTATAATGCATCATTTCGAACCATTTTTGGAAAATCCGAGGATAGAATCACAATTAGCACAAAAACTTGTGCGGAAAAATAGTCTTGGTAGTGAAATCAAATCAAAAGATAATTTTTCAAAGGAAAAGTTCAAATTCCAGCAGAGTGCATGACACCTCTATGTCATGGACCTGCACTTAATTTTGGTTCTATTATTTTCAAAGGGGCTAGAAATTCGATTGAAAAAGTTTCATAAAAAAATGAACTGTGAAGGACAAGGTCCGTATCGCGGACTGGGTCTATCATACTACAAAAATTTCAATTTTAGTGAGGGGCATTCGAGGCTTTTCTCCAAACCTCCTATACTTAACCAACAACTGAAATATACTATTTTAGACCTTATAGGGGTTTCAAAACTCATTCCATTGACTTTTCAAACATTCAAGCGAAAGAACAAAGGCTAAGAAGTGGAGAAAGGGTTAAGGTTCTAGGATTTCAGGTCAGAATCCTACCAGCTTGATTGTCTATCTACATCCTAGGTATGTAGGGCTAACCTAAAGAATGAAATTGCTCTTTCTTTTGCCCCTATTGATGGTAATATAAATACCTAAAGAATGAAATTGTTCTTTCTTTTGCCCCTATTTATGGTAATATAAATATTGTGAAAGTAGTGACTTTCCATACATGTGTCGTTGAAGGTTTTCTTGTAAGCTACATATTTTATGTATTTTTAAATGCATGATGATCATCATGAACTTGATTTACTGATCAAATATTTTTAGAAAGTTATTTCATGTAACTCTGGATATTATTTAATAAGAGAATTGCATGAATGAACCTAGGGATTGAGTCTAGAGCATGATAATATGATTATGATTGTGATTAAGCATGATGATGATATTGATAGAACTTGATGGTCTTGAGAGTCTTCATAATTGAACACAAATGATTGATCTTTTCTGATAGTCCTCTTCATGATTGTCTATATCTCTTTTGAAAGATGTGATTGGGAATTGATTGGATGGTCGATAGTTCGAAAGGCTCAATTGTGATAGATTGATAAGAGTCTTTAGGAGACTCATTGATTGGATTGATTGTTTTATGAAAATTGAGTCTTATGAAAAGCATCGTGCACCAAATTGAGTAAGAGTAAGTCCAACTCGAACTCAATAACTATGTCGCCAAGCATAGGTTTCACACCCCGGGAGGGTACCCTTGGCGTAGCCGGCACTCAAAGACTATTGGTAGTCCCCGAGCGAATCACTTAGCCTCATCATCACCTCATACTCAATAGCGGAAGAAAATAATCAAAGAAAAGACCGTAAAAAGTAAGTAAACCAAGTCTTTAATCAAAAGGGAATTTCCAATAAACAAGAGTTGGAAAAAAACAATATTCAATATCCTCTACCCAATGTGTATGAAGCCTCCACCTCTAACATCTAGATAGTACCATGACATGCCATGGCTACCCAACTTATAAGAAAATAAAATAAATACTTAGTGAAAGTAAAAAGGACTCCTCCGAAGGTAAGGAGGGCTCACCATATCTATAACCACGAATCTAAACTTCAACGATGTGTCTAGTGCAATCCTTTAATACCTGCCTCTGCATCATAAAGTGATGTAGTCCAAATGGGACGTCCGTACATGGAATATACTGGTATGTAAAATAGCTGGAAGTGAAGGAACCTAATTAAATCAAGTAACTCAACTCAAAAAGAACTCATCTCAACCTAGTAAACATGCAAGTGTACGAATAAAGTCATGCTTTGAAAATAACTCCATAATATGTAACTTATACCAAATCGTTCAAATTTTATAACAAAGTAAAGCTCCTCAAATGATACTATTGTATACAACTCAGTCAAATAAGTTATGAAGATTGTGAAATTTCTCTAGCCGATAGATATCCCACCGCCCTCTTTGATGGTGTACAACGAACATGACATCATTGCTCGCTTGTCTATTACTTTCCAATGTAAGGACGTCAACCTCTGCATCATGAATCATGATCCATCATCCCATCCATCTTTTGGAAGAGGAGTTGCCAGAAGGTACTGCACAACTATCCGACGTGGGCAACGTCGTTATGGGGGTTTTGAGCCACTTGTACTCAACCCAACTTGGTACTCAATACTACTCCCCAAAACATTCTCTTTAAACCTCATCTCAAACACCATCATCATCATCGTTTTCTTCCATCAATAAATATATTTTGAAAATTCTTTTGCACCATCATCAATTATTTTCTCAAAACGTCATTTAAATCAATGCCCAATTTCATAGAAACTCATCAAACACTAAGTGCTTTCTATTTTCATAGAAACTCATCAAACATCAAGTGCTTTCTATTGAAAACATATGCTTCAAAAAAATCCTTACATATCATCAACATTCCTTCTCAAATCAGCATTTATAGTCAAAACTCATTTTCATACAGACTCAGTAAAATATGTTAAAAAATCATCCTTGTTCAATATACGAAACAACTATCAATCTCAATGCAAAAAATACATAAAAATAATTATTAAATGAAATCATCAATTAGGGTTTAATTCATGTGGAGGAAGACATGAACATGTATCCAATCAAATATTCAACTCAACATCATCATCAACACATTCTAATGTAATAGAAAGTTATATAACTAAAGGATTCAATTTGGGAACTTAAGAAAACTCAAACTTAGCTCAACTAGAATCAAAGTATGTGAAGGGCACGTGGACGAACTCAATCCAACGTTGTGTTAGCCTTACATACCAAGGATGAAGGTAGACGGTCAACATTGCATGAATCTGGCTTGAATTCCTCGAATCCTAGCTCTTCTCTCTTCTCTCTTCTCTTTAGCCCTAGGTCTTTTTGTTAAAGGTTTTTAAATTATTTCGAATAGGGTTTAAAACCCTTTTTATACTTAAAACTATCTGTTTTGATCATATATTAAGTCCAGGAGGGGTTTGGAAAGATTAGAATGCCGCCTAGTGAAATTCGAAAAAAGTCTGTCTCGTGACATGGGGTCTGAGACGCAGACAGGGTTTATTTTTAGTATTTTCACCAAAAATTCTCCATACAAGGTTTCTAATCCCGTAGAAAAGTTTTAGAATAAAAACAGGTGTTGGTCCGCGACGGTGGCGCATCGCCCCCCTGTCGCACACCTAAACGAGTTCGCATTTTCGCATTGAAAAATTATCTTTTTATTTGGTTGCTCAAAAAATAAACTGAGACAACTTTTCCACTCAATTTTTCATGCTGATCGTAAAGCCAGCCTCAGCGTTACTATCGGAGCACGGGAAGAATCGTTATGCGCGCATCTCTCTTATAGGGGTATTTTGGTAATTTTGCCGGGTGTTACATTATCTCTCCCTTGGAATTATTTGTGTTCGAATGATGAGTGGAGATGGACATCAAGGAATGAATTACCATTGATAGCTTCTCTCAAAACTCACTCAATCAATTAAACTCTCGACTCCTCCTTGACCTTAAAAGTCTCTATTCAGACTCAGGAATATATACATCAAGAACTTAATTACTCAAATACTCCAACTCATGGATGGACATCGACTCAAGAGTAGAAAACTCAACTCATTAGAGGACATCATCATCTGCAGCTCATAACTCTCGTCAAGGACTAAGTCTCGCTGCATACTCTTACAGAATTCAAGCCTGAGTCAAAGTCACCTTGTTCTACCTTGTAAGTTAGTCACAATCCTACAACCTATCCCATAAGGTTCTCATTTTATACCTTAGACATCCTCACCAGCAGGCATAAATGAAACATCAGAACTTAAGCAATTTGACTCATTTGAACACCTCGTCAGTCAATTGTTCGGACTCCAGAAGGAAGTCATCAACTCTAATCGAGAATGGAACCATTAAGATACATAAGACTCATGGGTAATCTCTCAGACTTTGCACCCTATCTCAACTATGCTCCTCATCACGGCACTATACTTTGTCAATTAAAGCTTATAGCTCCAATTAAAATCTCTTCTTAACCAAATCCCTTATTCCGTTTAAGCCTAATTCTAAGCCTTAAAGTGATATTCTTACTATATTAATATTCCTAGCAAGTTAATCCTTAAAACTCAAGCTCTATATGTCCTCATGGATTTTCATTTAGCGAATGCTTCTCTCTCTCACTACTCTAATGCATCTACTTGAAACACTCACTCAAAATTCATCAATAGCCTTCTCCAATAACTCATATAACGACATCTATACATTCAAGCCTATCATTCTAACCAGTTTAACTATATCTGAGAATTATCAAGCCGACTTTGCACTTCTACCTCCATCATTGAATGAGCTCGCACTCAAAGACATACCAACACACTTCTTTCCTAGAGACAATCTTACGTATCTATTGCATGTCATAAGGTCTTGTCTCTCTCTCTTCCTCCACATCCATACCCTTTATGAAAGAAGGACATCATAATGATCACATCAAAGAACATTCATCATTACTTATTAGCAATGACTCATCTACTATCATCAACATCACGATAAAGACCAAAATAATGATAATTGGAAAGGTTTAGAGCGAAAGGATCATAAGCACGATACATTCGAGTAATTGGATGTGAGAGCATTCATAACGTGATACCATCTCATTAGCCTTTTAGTACCTATCATGAGTTTATGGAATCAAACATTCTTTGCAACTCAATTCGTAGCTTGTATGACATAAGGTTAGGAACTCTGAGATTTCGCAAGATAAATGTATAACTAGGTAACTCCTCATCCTGAAAACTCAACATGAACGTGTATCGACATCGAGTGCATAGGTGTAGGTCATGGGTACGGTGCTCATATGCAAGACAGGAATAAAACATTACCTTAACTGAGATGTAAGGAGTATAAGAGATGGAAAAGCATCAATGTCTCATTCTGATCAATTCATCACCATCAAGAACTCAAGAACTCATTTTAGTTTATTAACTCCGTATCTCCCCCTTAGCTCAAAGGTCCACTCCCTAATTCTGCGAACCAAGCCTCTTTAGTAAGCTACATGCATAGGTCTCCACATGATTGGGGCATTACTATCCATAAGAACATCTTAAACTCTCCCGTTATGTTGTGCTCAAAGATATAAGGTTGCTATTAGAACTTTATTCTATGATACAATTCTTAGCTTCCTTCTAGCTCTACGGAATTACTTCTATACTTTGTGCTCCTCTTGGTATGCATAACCACTTTCTACAACTCTTATCATCTCACCTCTTTGTTTAGTCTGCTAACGTTCAATTCTAAGCTCCCATATAATGGACTACAAAAGTCTTGGATTACAAGGTAAAACTCATCGTCATTTATACATAAATACCAATTAACCTAATAAGTAAGGGTGAGAAAAAAATGCTTACACCCACTTATTCCACATCAACAAGTCAAATATATACTAGCTAGGTTTTCATAGCAAGTCATAGCTTAGAGCTTCGCACAACTTTAAATGATCATGAATACACATCTTAATCCTCTTCTTATCTAGTGTTTCCTCCCCAATTTACTATCTCCATCTAAGGGGTACCTCTACTATAACCGTAGAATCACGCTCCTTGCCAGTCAACATCTTAACATCAAACACACACTACGACAAGAATCTTTGAGCAAATCTCAAACGAAAACTATCATTATCATTAAGTTATCTCCCTCCTCACATCATTTCCAAAAATTCAAGTTTAGGGAGTAGTGCTAACCTTCGCATCACACACTTCTCTCATATCATACCAACCTATCACTACTAGGTAACAACTTAGGAACACAGGCCCACTAAAGACTTATAGCGAATACACGATCAACACATCCCCTCTTCACAACTCACGTACCATCTGCCCATTCACTACATCTCCTTATCCAGCTAAGCTCATAACTAAATGAATCTCATGGGGCTCTCTCCTTTGAATCATAAGCTTACTTTAGATCTATCACGGTGAAAACACTCTGTTTCCCTATTTAACATCTATGGTTCCCCATCTGTCATAAATCTCTTCCTAGTTTGAGCACACTCCAACTCATCCTAACAATAACTCTTTCTCTATACGTCATTATGAAAATCAAATGGTACTTACTTCTCTCATGGAAACTTAGGAGGATAAAATCATTACTACATTACTTACTTGAGGGACACATGACCCTAGTTACAATCCCCAATCAACCACCACTTTCACTATTTGGTCTCCTCCTCTCCTTGGTCGTCCTTCTAGCTCAGGGATAACGACTTTACTTATTATTTACAAGACCTCAAATCACACACTTAGGTGGTAACATTAAACTTCTAAAGACATAAGTTTCTCTCTCTCATGGATAATATCAAAGAAAAGCTTCGGATAAGAGGGCCTGGGTGTAACTCGATTAGCTCAACTAAGTAAGCCATGATATTTCTATGGTGAGATGGCATAGAACAATCTCTATAGACCCTCTCAGATAGAATAGTATCACCACTTTGAGTAGGTGTATTGAAAGGTTCAGGAAGACACTCAGGAGTTCAATCAAATTCTTAGCCACATAAAGGGGAAACAACTGATGGAACAACACTAGGATCTACCAACACAAAACAATCAAGATGAAGGACTGATTCATACCCGTCATAACATCCTGGAGTGTTTTTCTTATATGGGTGACTACCACAGCACACAACTGGTCTTTGGCCTCGCTTATGCTAGAAGTAGCATCTCTCATATTTCCTCTAATTGGTGGTGTAGATGTAGAGGGTTGGGCTTGGTTAGCCCACATTGGACTATTCCTCCGAAAGTGACCCTTTTGGCCACACTTATAGCATTCCTCAGTACCATTCCATTAATTTCCTAAAAGAAGTTTTCCACACTTTCCACATGGTGCCTTTCCTTTACAGCCTCGAGCTACACTTCCTCGGGATGGAGGATTCAAAACCCTGAATGGCTAGTTTCGCCTCGGCCTCAGATTATATCTACTATTAAATGTGGGTGCGCTCATTGGTGGTGGCGTCTAATTCTAGGGTCTCTGCAGAAAGGAGGAACTATTTCCATTCCCTTGCTTATGCTTACTACGCTCATGTCCTATTGACTTAGCCTTTTTACTCCAAGGTTCATCCACCTCATTCTCCTTGTCCTCTTCTACCCATCGAGCATGTGCAAAAAGCTGAGCCGTAGGCATAAGCCTCTCAGTGCTGACAACATTCCTTAGGTTCACAAAGCATTTGGAAGGCATAATTTGCAAACGTGTAACATACGATTCAGAAGAGAGATTTTCTAGAGTTTAACTCTGTAGCACAAATTAGAATACGAAATAAGAGTAACAATTCCTAATGTCCTATAGCCTCTCTAAATTGGATATAGCACATTTCACACCAATAATAAAGACTTTACTAGATACGGCTTCATAGACTCCCTAGGACACTTGAACTTTGTGCTCTGATACCAAGTTTGTCACGCCTCAGGAGGGTACCCTTGGCGTATCCAACACTCAGAGACTATTTCTAGGTTCCGAGAAAACCACTTGGCCTCATCGTCCCCTCATACTCAATAGTGGAAGAAAATACTCAAAGAAAAGACTATAAAGTAAGTAAACCAAGTCCTTAGTAGAAACCAAATTTCTAATATACAAGAGTTGGAAAAAAAATAATACTCGACATCCTTTACTCAATGTTTATGAAGCTTCTACCTCTAACATCTAGATGGTACCATGATGGACCATGGCTACTCAACCCAAAAGAAAAGAAAATAAATAATTAGTTAAAGTAAAAGGGGTTCCTCCGAGGGTAAGGATGACTCAATATTTCTGTAACCACGATTCTAAACTTCAATGATGCGTCTGTTGAAGCCCACTAATACTTGCCTCTGTAACTCAACTCAAAATGAACTCATCTCAACCCAGTAAAACATACGAGTTTAAGAATAAAGTTATGCTTTGAAAATAATTCCATAGTATGCAACTCATATCAAATCGTTCAAATTTTACAACAAAGTAATGCTCCTCAAAAGATACTCTAGTATGTAACTCAATCAAATATGTTATTTAGATTGGGATGTTTCTCTAACGGACAGACATCCTACCACCATTTTTTGATGGTGCACAACACACACAACGTCATTGCAATGATCACACTCCTTCGTATCTCTTTTGCAAATCATTTCTCAGCTGCAAAAAGTAAGTAACAATATTTATATTCCTTTTTATTGTCTTCCAGTGCTTACTATTGATCGTCCTTTTGAGTTGTTTTCTCAAGTGCCATAGTGTGACTTATCTTTTGTTGCTCGATCACAACATCCACCTGAGATTCTTTACTTGGTGAGATTTACTGAAGTTTCTTCCTTCCTTACTATAGCCTTGTTGACTTCGAGATCTAATCCTATTCTTCATAGGTGGTACCCTAGTTGAAGTGCAAAGGTAGCTTCATACCACCACTTCAAACAAGTGTCAAATTTCTTCCAGGTTAACTAACCCCTCTCTCTAACCTCCATTTTGTAGAGTCCTTTCTTTGTTATCTTTGTAAATATTTCTCGGTGGAAGAATATTACTATCATCTCCCCTATCCCTTATCCCCTTTTAAGAAATACTCTTAAATACAGAATCCGGTACTTATCACTGTTTATAATCCATCTGGTTTCACTATCTATGCTTTCAAAACCATTATTTGTGATGCCTCCCCTATCTATAGCTCTATTTTCCAGATAAGCAGCTAATTTATTGCCTTCCCTTAAAATATGCTGAAAAACATGACTTCTTCTTTGCATGCAATCTTTAATTTGTTGCACCATATTTGCTACTGCCTATGTTATTTCCCACAGCCCCCTTATGATTTTACACATAAGCTATTGTAGAATAGCCTTTGCTTCTCCTACTGTGTTTGATATAGGCTCCATAATACTGCATTTCGTAAACATAATATCTCCTTTTTCATCTCTCAAGTAGAAGGCATATGCACTTACTCCATGATTAGCTTAGAGGCTCCATCAGTATTATATTTAATACACCTTGCTGGAGGAAGCTTCCAGATTGGCTTTGTCACTTTTAGCCTAGGGCTGTACTCCATCAATTTCTGTAGAATTCTTGGCCATTCATCAAGATTCATTCTTCTCCAAATGGCAGATCTATCATCATCCATGTCTTCTTACAATGGTTCCGACATTACCTTCTTCATTAACATCCAGTAAGTTTATAAAATTTTCCTTTCCTTTTTACTTAATATTGCTTACTCCATTTTGATTCTTTTCAGTGCAAGATGCAGGAGCAAAGATGTAGAGGTTGATCATCTCCTTCCTTCATAGACTGCAGTCTTGGCTCCTTGATTTTTGATGACACTACAGGTTATTTCTAGCCCCCCCCCTCCTTTTTTTGGTAAAATCTTATAGCGCTGATTTTGCCCTACTTTCACAGCCCTATATGCCCTCGTGGGTTTACCTCCCGTAAATATATTAGATTGTGAAAAACCTTTATGTGGTCAACTTGTGCAAGCTCCTTCACCTGTATATGTGTGTTCTGATTAGTTCCTTCTATTTCTTTGTGTTTGACAGAATTTAAAATGTATTTATTTATATTATTACCTAGTAGATTCACATATATACGTAAGTTTTGTATATATGTTATATATACTTACCTCATCATGTCTAGGCAAAAGAACTTGTTGGGTTTTTACTCCGAGTTTCTTACTATAATTGGGGTTGTACTTTTATTAGAAAAGAAAAATAGAAATTCTCCATCTATGGAGAGTCTTTTTTTCTTGTAGGAAAAGGTTTATGACTCTATAAATGTATACTCATTCTTACTAGTTTGGTAGCATTCACAATGTAGCCACAAGGTTTCTAGAGTTTTTTGTAGAGAGAGAAATTGTGAGTCACAAGTGTTATATTAACACTTGTGTGTACCTCTTTGAATTCCGAGTGAATTGGTGAGGCCATTTCTCTAGATTTTGTATATGCTCTTTTATATAGTAGATTTCTCATCTCCTCTTGTGGATGTAGGTGAGTTAATTGAACTATGTTAAATACTTATGTCTTATGGTATATATCTCATTTATCTTCATACTTATAGTCTTTTGAAGTTACATTGCTAGCTTCTGCATGACATCTAATTTTTATCGATCCTAACAAGTGGTATCATAGCTTGAGGTAGTTGTTAGTGCTTGTCAACCCTAACAAGTGGAATTAATGTAAGGCTAAGAACAAGTTTTCATCTTTGCGGGTCAGTTTTAGCCACAACCTTTTTGGCAGTCAGAGTGCAAAGAAGGTGGAGCGAATTTGTTTTATCAAAAATTCAGGCCAAGAGGGAGAGTTGTTAGGTTTTTGTTATGAGTTTCTTACCATAATTGGGGGTTTTCTGTTAGGAAAAAGAAATAGATATTTCTCCATATATGGCAAGTCTTTTTTCTTGTAGGAAAAAGTTAATGACTCTGTAAATATAAGCTCGTTCATTCTAGTTTGGTAGCATTAACAATGTAGCTATGAGGCCATGTGAGTTTTGTGTAAGGAGATAAATGGTGAGATACAAGTGTTATGTTAACATTGTGTGAACCTTTTTGAATTTCGAGTGAATTGGTGAGGTCATTTCTCTGGATATTGTGTACTTTCTTTTATATAGCAGGGTTCTCCTCTTGTGGATGTAGGATGGTTAAGTACTTATGTCTCTTTATGTTATATTTTTTGTTTATCTTCATACTTATTGTCTTTCAAGATTATTTGCTAACTTTTACATGACATCTACTTCTTGGTAATCCTAAAAGAACTACACCAACCTCAATCTTTATAATTTCTATCATAAGTTTTTTATAGTATAACTTTACTTCTTCCTTAGTCTTGTTAGTGGCATCAACCAAATAACGCCACATACCTGGTATTTCATCAATGCCATAAATAGCCAATGTAAATTGAAATTTCTTGTGTTGCTCCCAAGACCATTCTGAATTTGAGGCCATTTTTAGCATGGACTTCGGATCATGGATGGGCTCAAATTCAACATGGACTTGGGATCAACACAAGAAGTTTCAAAATGCATTGGCCATTTATGGCATTGATGAACACTAGGTATGTGGTGCTATTTGGTTGATTCCACTAGCAAGACTGAGAATAAGTAAGTTGTACTCTGAAAAACTTATGTTCGAAATCAGGAAGATTGAGTATAGTCTAGTTCCTTTGCCTAAAGATGATGAAGTAAGTATATATAACATATATATAAAATTTATGTATACATGTGTGGTGGAAAAAAAATCTCAAGAACAAAATATTGGAAAGGAAAGAAAAAGCTAGCAGGAAAGTAAAGTTGAAGGCTCCAGAGATTTTTCTAGAATTGCAAGACTTTTTCTCTCATCATTCATCACTGATAATGCATTATGAATAGGCTTACAACTCAACTAAAAATACAAAATTCAAAGGGCACTAACTTCACAGTGCATTCAACTAAAATGAGAAATTTAATGACCAAATAATAACTATCCTAGACTAAGTAAAAATGCAGTAAAATAGCAATAACTTTTCTTCTTTTTTGAATCACAAATTCAACATTCCCCCTTGCTTCAAAATCACTAACACCAAGTAATAATTTGAAGTTGGCATGCTTCTGATAGGGAGTTTCTTTCGTGAATATATCTACTACTTGTTCATGGGAATTGCAAAACTTCAAAATGATAACTTCTCTTTCCACCAGTTCACGAATAAAATAGAAGCGAATGCCGCTGTGCTTTCTTCTTCCGTGAAATGCGGGGTTCTTAGTCATTGTATCTGTGGATTTGCTATCGCAATACATTTCTGTTGCTTTCTCTTGATTTTGGTCAAGATCAACCAAAATTCTCTTAAGACTAATACATTGGCATGCCAAAGAAGTTGTTGCGATAAACTCTGCCTCTAAAGTTGACTATGTCATCATTGCTTATTTCTTAGAACTCCGTGTGATTGCACCTGATCCAAGACTAAAGGTGTGGCATGATGTGCTTTTCTTTCATCCACGAGCCTCCCTAATCACTATCAGTATAGCCTACCAATCTGTACCAAATACCATGTTCTAGTGTTCCAGCTATATAGTGTAAAATTCTTTTTATTCAGCAGTTGTAATACCAAAAGAGTCAACCGAGCCTTGAGCTTTCGATTTGATATTTACACTTTTTTCCTTGTCGAGTTTTTCATCTTCACATAATAATTATCATGCTGCTAGGATGAAGACTGAACTGCTTTCTCATTTGACATTTTTGTTTGGGTTATCTTCTTTATCCTGCCTCTTTTTGTGCTATGCCCCATCTGAAACTCTGATTGCTCCTTACGACCTTCATTTTGCATAATTCACTTGTTCCTCTTTATACCAGAAATCCGCTTGCATATGTCCAAACTTCAATGAGTAAAGAGGCAATACACGCAACATACAATGTCGTTATTGTATGATGTTCTTACAATAATTGCAATACCCATAAATAAGAATGAAAAATTGCAGTAGGAAGATATTATCGGGCAATCCAATTCAAGAAGTTTTAAATGTTTTATTGGGGGCTTGATTTATTTGTCTCATACTCGTCTAGAGTTTTCATATTTTTGTTGGTGTTGTTTCAAGATTTATGAGCAATACATCGAAGCATCATTTTGGAGTTACAAAAAGGATTCTACACCATATTGCTGGAATACTAGAACATGGTATTTGGTATGCTCATGTTTCAAGTTTCATATTGGACACAAGGGTGATTTTTTTTTTCATAATACACCATTGGCTGGCAGTCTACACTTACATAAACTTCAGCCACACTAACAGAACAACGCGCTGTCTAAGACTTAAACTGTTTGCACGTTTGAACAGAATCACGTAATGAACACTTAGCTGGATTACAGGAAATAATTCCCAACCTTTTATTAATATCTCAATACAAGGAAAAGCCTTCACCAAATATGTCTAAGGCGTAGAATACACTCCTCCGCGTTAGACTAATTTTCCACCCCTATTTATAGTTTGTGCACTAGGCAGTTACAACAGGATAAGACAGTTACAAATTGCACATGCTTGACACATGGCTGCCACATCAGAATTTCACCAAGTATTTACAACAGTCATATTCTAACAGATAAGTCTAAATTCAAATTGAAACTAAGTCAAGCATGTGCCTTACACATGCCCCATGCCTTAGGCGAATTTAGCCACTGTCATACTTAGAATATTTTCTGCCATCTTCAACACTTATTTTTATTTTCGACTTCTTGCCAGCACTTCGTTAACATGCCCATCAGTCTTGCCATGCCATCTTCAAGTCCCACAGCCTTGCCTTTTCAAGCCAACCCACTGCCTAGCCGCGCCAAGCCATAGCCTTATCAAGCCGCACGCTGCCTTGCCTTGCATTGACGATGCCATGCATATGCAAAATAAGGTTTAAGAAAGCTAAATGGAAGGTTGGATGAATCTTTAACCTTTCTGGCAGCTTCAGTCTGTAAGCCACTTCCCCCACTTTCTTCATGACTTCAATTGGACCATCATACTTAGGGATCAATCCCCCCTATGCCTCGTCTTGCTTGAAATCTGCTTCCAGATTTTTGGAGTAAGCTTCAACAACACTTGATCATCCACTTGGAACCTTAATGGGCACCTGTGTTGGTCAACATACTTCTTCATGTGCCGTTGAGCCTTGCGCAAGTTGTCCTGAGCCTCGAAAAACATTTCAAACCTGTCCCTTACAACCCTTTATGTTGCTGGATATTTCCCATGGAACCTGCTCTTTGCGACATCTAATGGTGTCATAGGTTGTCTGCCGAAGACCATCTCGAATAGGCTCATCTCTGTTGCTGAAGATTTATGCAAGTTATAGCAAAATTGGGCTGTATCAAGTAAGCTTACCCAATTCCTCAGACTTGCAGTCACAAAGTGTCTCAAGTACTCCTCCAACAGGTCGTTAATCCTTTCTGTCTGTCCATCCATCTATGGGTGATATGCAGTAGAGAACTTCAACTCGGTCCCCATCATATTGAACAACGCTGTCCAAAACCTGCCTGTGAACCTAGTGTCTCTATCACTCACAATGTCAGCCACAACACTAAAGTACTTAACAAAATTTTGATGAAATAATTCAGCAGCAACCTCAGATGAGCATAAATTAGGTGCAGTAATAAACACAACATATTTCGAGAATCTGTCTACTACAACCATAACCGATATCTTATTTTCAACCTTGGGGAAACAAGAAATGAAATCCATGCTTACCGACAACCATGGCCTTTCAGGAATAGGCAGGGGTTGCAACAATCCTGCCTCCTTCTTACGTTCTGTCTTGTCTACTTGACAAATGTAACAGATTTTCACATAAGCTTCAATGTCATCTTCCATCTTTGGCTAGAAATATACCCGAGACAGCTGTGCCATCATCCGTTCCACACCCGGATGACCTGTCCAAGTAGTGTCATGCGCCTCTTTCATTAAGTCCTGACGTAGTCCACCATCGTTTGGCACCATGATTTTCTCCCCCTAAAACGGAGCAGATCGTCCTCGATCCAGTACCGTTTCACAATCCCATCTTGGACTTAACCCATCCACTTCAAATAGAGTAGGTCATTCAATGCAGCCAACTTGATCCTGTCAATAAAATCAGACTCAAGTTTTGAAATTGAATATACTACAACAAATACCTCTTTCCTGGTCAATGCGTCTGCCACTTGGTTATGCTTTCTCGGCTTATGTTCCCACATGAAATCATATTCTGCGAGAAACTCTTGCCAGCGAGCCTGTTTCGGACTCAACTTCTTCTGATTTTTGAAGAATGTGTTTGCCACATTATCTTTCAACACAACAAACTTTGTACCCAGCAAGTACACCCCCCAAGTCTGCAAGCAGTGCACAACAACAACCATCTCTTTCTCATGAGTGGAGTATCGTTGCTCAGCATCATTCAACTTTCTGCTCTCAAAGTCTATAGGATGGCCTTCCTGCACCAACACGCCCCTAACAACTTTGTCCGACGCGTCAGTATGAACTTCAAAAGGCAACTCAAAATCAGGCAGCCTTAGTACCAGCTCAGATGCAATAGCTTCCTTCAACCCTTGAAAAGTTTCTTCACACCGCACCGACCATACCTATTTGACATCTTTCTTCAACAAATCTTTCAACGTTGCTGCCTTTCTAGAGTATCCAGCAATAAATTTCCGATAGTAGTTAGCTAGCCCAAGGAACGATCGTAAATCCTTTGCTGTTGAAGGTGCCTGCTTTTCGCTAACCAAATGCCCCAGAAACTTTTATCTCTTTTTGAGAAAATTCACACTTCTACATTTTAACAAAAAACGTGTATTACTCAATTTTGTTAAGACCATACTCAGATGCTGCACATGCTCCTCTAACGTTCTACTATAAATAACTATGTCATCTAAACAACAATGAAGTCATCGAGATAATCAAATAACACATTATTCATTAGATTGCAAAAAGTCGCCAGAGCGTTTGTCAAGCCAAAAGGCATTACAAGAAATTCATAAGAGCCATATCTAGTTACACAAGTAGTCTTAGGCTCATCCCGTTTTGCTATTCTAACCTGCCAATAACCCGACCTCAAATCCAGTTTAGTGAACCAGCTTGCCTTGCTTAGCCTATCCATCAGATCTTGCACTAATGGAATTGGATACTTGTTCTTCACTGTCACTTTATTCAGCGGTTGGTAGTCCACACATATCCTTAGGGATCCATCCTGTTTCTTTTCACATAAAACAGGAGCACCATAAGAAGCCTTCGATGGCTGAATCAACCCAGCATCAAGCAATTCACTCAACTGCTTCCTCAATTCAACCAGCTCTTTTGGGGTCATCTGGTAAGGAGCTTGGACCGGTGGCATTGAAACCGACAGTATCTCAATTTTGTATTCAATATCCCTCCTTGGTCACAGGGTCTTTGGCAACTCAGGAGGCATCACATCTGCAAACTGCTTCAGCACCACCGCTACACAATCGGGTACTTCAACCTGCACATCAGGTTTCACTTAGACTAAGGCATCAAGAAAGGTATCGTCACCCTTTCCCAATCCTTTGTCAACAGTAGTGGCAAATAACATAGGGGTCTTGTATCTTGCAACCTTATCCGCTTCACCATATGGATGCACAACTTTTACAAAACTTGGACTCGTTTCATCCATGATCATGACACCATCCAAGTGAGGAAATGGAACAAACTTATAATTCCTCTGGAAATCTATCCCGAGTATGACTTTAAAGCCTCCTAATGGCATTACCATCAGATTATGCTTACCTTTCAAGCAACCGGTCAGCATATCCACATCATAGGCCATGCCTTTTATAGCCTGCGGCTTTAAACTATCCGTCTGGACATAGGATGGACTCTTCAACTTTAGTCTGATCCTATTAGCAATCTTGAAATCCACAAATGTGTGTATGGCTCCATTATCAACCATAGCCATAGTATGCTTCCCATTCACCAACATCTCAATGTGAATTAGTGAGGCGTGAGGGTTACCTGACTTAGAAGTCTCCCCGACTGCAATAATCAGACTAATTTGATTTATGGACAGTCCCAAGGGATTGGCAAATGCAACAACCACGTGTCCCTCATTGTCACTTGAATTCACGTTTCCAGCAAGTAACGCGTTCACCCTCTCACGATTTGGGCAACTCTTGGCCAAATGCGGGCCACCACAAGTCCAATAACCTTTATCTTTGCTCTTGGTCTTGTTGTTGTTCCCATCCTTTATTGGCGCCTTGCCCTTGTCGACAACCTCTTTCCGGTACTCCTTCTTCCCATCCCTTTTCTTCTCAAAGTTTTCTTAGTCTTTGAAGTAGAGAGATCATGCGAAATAGGCCGTACTGAGCGAAAATCAACCAAGGAATCTGCCGCAGCAATGGCAGTAGGCAGATCCTTGACATTCTTCCTCCTTAGTTCGTTTTGGGCCCAGCCTTGCATGCCTGAGATGAAGTTGTGAAGCTTGTTCTCATTGGACATATTCTGTATTTCCAACATCAAGGAAGAAAATTCCCTGAAATAATTACGAATAGTCCCATTCTGCCTTAGCCTTTTCAATCGGTCCCTGGCAATCCAAGCCGCATTGCTAGTAAAGAACTGGTCTCTCATCTCCTTTTTCATCTTCTCCCACGTATCAATACATGGTCTGTTACCACTCTCATCATCCGCATTCCGAGTCCTCCACCAAAATTTCGCATTACTAGTCAAGTACATCGTGGTGATGTTCACTTTGTCATTTTTTGGAACTCTTGCAGTGGAGAAGTATTGCTCCATGTCCCAAAGGAAGTTTTCCAGTTCCTTGGCGCTCCTTGCCCCACTAAAAGGCTTTGGTTCTGGAATTTTCAGTTTAGAGTGTTCCCCATGATTTGGCCCGAACGCAACAACGGCCAGACGTAACACTACAATTTTTGAACGAAGTTCATCATTTTCCTTCGCCAGACTCTCCGCTTGTAGCGACATGCCTTTGCGGGCATTAACTATTTTGGCCATGTACTTGTCCTTTTCGGCAGTATGCACAGCAAATTCAGACCAGAACTTCTCAAATTCGGTCTTGATGCCCCAAATCTGCATCAACAAATCCACCAGATTTGGGTTGCTCCATCGCTCATCCGTCATGCCAACAAATGCCTCGACTCGCCTCAAGTGTTCATGTATTTCAGCGTTAGTAACCATCTTCGTACAGCCTGCTCTGATACCAATTGACACAAGGGCGATTTATTTTCGTAATACACCATTGGTTGGCAGTCTACATTCACATAAACTTCAGCCACATTAACACAACAACGCACTGTCTAATACTTAGACTGTTTGCATGATTGAATAAAATAACGTAATGAACATTTGGCCGGATTACAGGAAACAATTCCCAACCTCTTATTAATATCTCAATACAAGGAAAAGGCTTCACGAAATAAGTCTAAGGCATAGAATACACTCCTTTGCCTTAGACTAATTTTCCACCCCTATTTATAGTTTCTGCACTAGGCAGTTACAACAGGATAAGACAGTTACAAACTGCACATGCTTGACACATGGCTGCCACATCAGAATTCCACCAAGTATTTACAACAGTCATATTCTAACATATAAGTCTAAATTCGAATTTAAACTAAGTCTAGCATGTGCCTAACACATGCCCTATGCCTTAGGCGAATTTAGCCACTGCCACACTTAGAATAGTTTCTGCCATCTTCAACACTTAGTTTTATTTTCGACTTCTTGCCAACACTGTCAACATGCCCATCAGTCTTGCCTTGCCATTGTCAAGTCCGTCAGCCTTGCCTTTTCAGGCCAACCCACTCCCTAACCACGCCAAGCCATAGCCTTGTCAAGCCGCACGTTGCCTTGCCTTGCCTTGCTGATGCCACTGCCTTGTCTTTTGCCTTGCCTGCCTTGCGCCCAAGTCTGCCTGGCCATTGCCCCAGCATACTTGGTCGTTGTGTCTAAGCTTACTTGCACATACTCAAGTAGCTTAACACCTTGCTGCACTACCAACACTTGGTCACACAACCCACATACTACATTGTTTTGCAAACACTAATCTCAATGCCAATGTAGAAGTCCTTGCCATGTCCGTGCCATGCTCGTGCCATGACACTTAGGTAGACTAGGGGTCTAACAATAGGCTAAATTAATAATGATTGGGGAGGCTCGATGGATGATAGGAAAACCACATCAGGCAACACTTTCAGTTGGATCAGGTGCAGTGCAATTACATGGAGTTCTACGAAATAAGAAACTACGACATTGTCAATTGCAAAGGCAGAGTATATCATCATAACTTCTTCTGCTTGCCAATGCATCTGACTTAGGAGAATTTTGGTTGATTTTTACCAGAAGCAAATGTCAATGTGCTTTGTTCTTCCACGAAATGCATGATTCTTAATCATTGCAATTTGTCACAATAAATTTCTATTGCTTTCTCGATTGCAACAATGTGAGATAACACCGTCTTATGGACTACCTGTTGAAGTAAGAACTATGCCTTAGCCATTTCTCTTCATCCATATTTGCATACTTAGTTACTATCATGTCCCAAAGATCTTAAGACCTAGATAAAGTCTTCACCTTAATGCTCCAGAACTGATAGTTTTGTCCTCTGAAAATAGGGATGGTTGGCTAAGATATGTTCAGAGTACTTCCATTTGAAGCCATGGAGAATATCAAAAACTGAATTTAAAGGTGCATCAAAGGTAATAGTTGTAATACTCCAAACGCTTCGGTATAAGTGAAACTTTGATCATGAAAGGAAATGAATTTGTGCATGATTTCTTGTCTAGAATAATAGCTATTATTAGTCAAATGAGGTCATACGGAGAACATATAAATGATGAAACAGTCGCTAGAATTTTTTTAAGGAGTTTAACTTCTAAGTTTGATCATGTTATGGCTACAATTGAAGAGTCCAAAGATTTGTCGAAATTTTCATTTGATCAATTGATGGGCTTTGTACAAGTCCATGAGGCAAGAGTAAGCATGTCAGCAAAAAATCAAGAAAAAGCATTTCACTCTAAGTTGGAGGGACCAAATTCAAGAGATCATGATAAAGCAACAACCGGAAGAGGACGAGGCAGATGTGCATTTTGTGGAAATAGTCAAGGTGAGGTCGAGGTCGAGGCAAATGCTTTGATACCACAAATGTTGGAGAAAAGATCTCAAGAATAAAATTTAGAAAGGAAAGAAAAAATTAGCAGGGAAGTAAATTTGAAGGTTGCGGAGATTTTTCTAGAATTGCAGGACTATTTTTCTCTCACCATTCATCAATGATAATGCCTTATAAATAGGCTTACAACTCAACTAGAAATGCAGAATTAAAAGGGCACTAACTCAGTATTGCTTTCAACTAATACGAGAATTTTAAGGATGAAATATTAACTATTCTAGACTAAGTCAAAATGTAGTAAAATACTAAAGTAAAGCAGCAGTAGCTTTACTTCTTTGTTGAATCACTTATTGATCGATATGAATCTACTAGGACCTATAAATCTAAAATAATATACATAATAAATTTTGAAATAAGTAAATTGAATGTTTTGTGATAATTATCAAATTTGAACACCTCATTTAAATTTCTAGTTAATCTTTTCATTTTTATATAAGATTTAATAAATCTAATTTTTCAACTTTTGCGCATAAGGAAGTAATATTTGGAGTTGGAGGGTACATTAATCATTCAATAGTTGGGATTTCATTCGATATACCTTTTGGATCGAAAATATTTATAATGCTAACATCTCATTTATTAATCTCATATCTCCCAAAATTCCCTCTTACCATTATATATATATGAGGTAGTAGTAGTAACCTAGCCTATATGTTTGCTTAAGCTTCCTTCGACAAACAATGGTTTTGCAGCGAAAATAATTATTGATTAAGTAACACACTGTTACACCTGATAAAATTACTAAAATATCCTTAAACAAGAGAATGCTTGTATAATGCATCATTTCGAATCTTTTTTGGAAAATCCGAGGACAGAATCACAAATAGTACAAAACACTTTTGCGGAAACATAGTGTTGGTAGTGAAATAAAATCAAAAGATAATTTTTCGAAGCAAAAGTTCAATATCCAGTAGAGTGCGTGACACCTCTATGTCATGGACCTGCACTTAATTTTTGTTCTATTATTTTCAAAGGGGCTAGTAATTCTATCAAAAAAATTTCATAAAAAAATGAACTGTGAAGGACATGGTCCGCGTCGCGGACTAGGTCTATCATACTACAAAAATTTCAGTTTTAGTGAGGGGCATTCGAGGCTTTTCTCCAAACCTCCTATACGTAACCAACAACTGACATAAACTATTTTCGACCTTATAAGGGTTTCAAAACTCATTCCTTAGACTTATCAAACATTCAAGCGAAAGAACTAAGGCTAAGAAGAGGAGAAAGGGCTAAGGTTCTAGGATTTCAGGTCAGAATCCTACCAGCTTGACTGTCTATCTACATCCTAGGTATGTAAGGCTAACCTAAAACATGAAATCACTCTTTTTTGTGCCCCTATTGATGGTAACAGAAATATTGTGAAAGTAATGAGTTTCCATACATGTGTCTTTGTAAGCTATATATTTTATGTATTTCTTAATGCATGATGACCACCATGAACTTAATTTACTGATCAAATATTTTAGAAGTTATTTCATGAAACTCTATATATTATTTAATAAGAGAATTGCATGAATGAACCAAGGGATTAAGTCTAGAGCATGACAGTATGATTGTGATTGTGAATAAGCATGATGATGATGTTGATAGAACTTGATGGTCTTGAGAATTTTCATAATTGAACTCAAATGATTGATCTGTACTGATAGTCCTCTTGATGATTTTCTACATCTCTTTTGAAAGATGTGATTGGGAATTGATTGGATGGTCGATAGTTTGAAAGGCTCAATTATGATAGATTGATAAGAATCTTTAGGAGACTCATTGATTGAATTGATTATTTTATGAACATTGACTCTTAGTAAAAGCATCGCGCACCAAATTGAGTAAGAGTAAGTCCAACTCGAACTCAATAACTATGTCGCCAAGCATAGGTTTCATGCCCCTGGAGGGTACCCTTGGCATAGCCGGCACTCAGAGGCTATTGCTAGTCCCCGCCAAACCACTTGGCCTCATCATCACCTCATACTCAATAGCGGAAGAAAATACTCAAAGAAAAGACTGTAAAAAGTAAGTAAAGCAAGTCTTTAATAGAAAGGGTATTTCCAATAAAAAAAGTTGGAAAACAACAATATTCAATATCCTCTACTCAATGTCTATGAAGCCTCTACCTCTAACATTCAGATGGTACCATGAAAGGCCATGCTACCCAACTTAAAAGAAAATAAGATAAATACTTAGTGAAAGTAAAAAGGGCTCCTCCGAAGGTAAGGTGGGATCACCATCTCTGTAACCACGAATCTAAACTTCAACGATGTGTCTATTGAAGTCCTTTAATACTTGTCTTTGCATCATAAAATCATGTAGTCCAAAGGGGACGTCAGTATATGGAATATACTGGCATGTAAAATAGCTGGAAGGGAAGGAACCTAATTAAATCAAGTAACTCAACTAAAAGAACTCATCTCAACCCAGTATAACATGCAAGTGTACGAATAAAGTCATTCTTTTAAATAACTCCATAATATGCAACTTACACCAAATCGTTTAAATTTTATAACAATGTAAAGCTCTTCAAAAGATACCCTAGTATGCAAATCAGTTAAATATGTTATCCAGATTGGAAAATTTCTCTAACCGACAGACATCCTACAAACCTCTTTGATGGTGCACAACGAACATGACATCATTGCTCGCCCATCCGTTATTTTCCAAGGTAAGGGTAAGGACGTCAACCTCTACATCATGAATCATGATCCATCAGCCCCATCCATCCTTTGGAAGAGGAGTTGCCAGAATGTGCTGCAAAACTATCCAACGTGGGCAACATTGTTATGGGGGTTTTGAGCCACTTGTACTCAACCCAACTCGGTTTTCAATATTACTCCCCGAAACATTCTCTTTAAAACTTATCTCAAACATCATCATCTTTGTCATTGTTGTCTTCAATCAATAAATATATTTTGAAAATTCATTTACGTTATCATCAATTATTTTCTCAAAACGTCATTTAAATCAATGCTCAATTTCATAAAAACTTATCAAACACCGAGTGCTTTCTTTTGAAAACATATTCTTCAAAAAAATCTTTACATATCATCAAGACTCCTTCTCAAATTAGCATTTATACTCAAAACTTGTTTTCATGCAGACTCAGTAAAATATGCTAAAAATCATCCTTGTTTAATATACAAAACAACCATCAATCTCAATTCAAAAAATGCATAAAAAAATAATTAAATGAAATCATCAATTAAGGTTCAATTAATGTAGAGGAAGACATGAACATTTATCCAATCAAATACTCAACTCAATATCATCATCAACATATTCATATGTAATAGAAAGTTATATACCTCAAGGATTCAATTCGGGAACTCAAGAAAACTCAAACTTAACTCAACTCGAATCAAAGAATGTGAAGGGGCACGTGGACGAACTCAATCAAACGTTGTGTTGGCCTTACATACCTGGGATAAAGGTAGACAATCAACTTGGCAAGAATCTGGCTTGAATTCCTCGAATCCTCGCTTTTCTCTGTTCTCTCTTCTCTTTAGCCCTAAGTCTTTTTGTTAAAAGTTTTGAAAGGATTTAAAATAGGGTTTAAAACCCTTTTTATACTTTAAACGACATGTTTTGATCATATATTACGCCTAGGAGGGGCTTGGAAAGGTCTAGAATGCCCCTAATAAGATTCGCAAAAAGTTCGTCTCGGGACATGGGGTTTGTGACGTGGACAGGGTTTATTTTCGGTATTTTTCACCAAAAATTCTCCGAACGAGGTTTCTAATCTTGTAGAAAATTTGTAGAATAAAAATAAGTATTGGTTCGCGATGGTGGCGCGTCCTCGCCCTATCACACACCTACACTAGTTCGCGTTTTCGCATCGAAAAATTAACTTTTTATCCTATTGCTTTGAAAATCAACCGAGACAACATTTATACTCAATGTTTCATGCTGATCGTAAATCCAGCCTCAGAGTTACTATCAGAGCACGGGAAGACACGTTATGCGCACATCTCTCTTCTAGGAATATTTTGGTAATTTGCCGGGTGTTACATTATCTCCCCCTTGGAATCATTCGTCCTCGAATGATGAGTGGAGATGGATATCAAGGCATGAATAACCATTGAAATCTTCTCTCAATACTCACTCACTCAATCAAACTCTCGACTCCTCCTCGACCTTAAAAATCTCTATTCAGACTCAGGAATATACACATCAAGAACTTAATTACAAAAATACTCCAACTCATGGATGGACATCGACTCAAGAGTAAACTCAACTCATTAGAGTACATCATCATCTGCAGCTCTTAACTCTCGTCAAGGCCTACGTCTCATTGCACACTCTTACAAAAGTCAGGCCTAAGTCAAAGTCACCTTGTGCTACCTCGTAAGTTAGTCACAATCCTACAACCTATCCCATAAAGTTCTCATTTTATACCTTAGACATCCTCACCGATAGGCATGAATGAAACATCGAAACTTAAGCAATTCGAATCATTCGAACACCTCGTCAGTGAATTGTTCAGACTCAAGAAGGAAGTTATCAACTCTAATCAAGAATGGGACCATCAAGATACATAAGACCGCATGGGTAATCTCTCAGACTTCATATCCCATCTCAAATATGCTCCTCTTAACGGCACTATACTTTGTCAATTAAAGCTTATAGCTCCAATTAAAATCTCTTCTTAACGATATACTCTTATTCTGTTTAAGCCTAATTCTAAGCCTCAAAGTGCTATTCTTAATATATGCATATTCCTAGAAATTTAATCCTAAAAACTCAAGCTCTATACCTCCTCAGGGATTTTTATTTAGCGAATGCTGCTCTCTCTCACTACTTTAATGCATCTACTTGAAACACTCACTAAAAATTCTTCAATAGCCTTCTCTAATAACTCATATAAAGACATCCACACATTCAAGCCTATCATTCTAACTAGTTTAACTATATTTGAGAATTATCAAGCCTACTGAGCACTTCTACCTCCGTCATTGAATGAGCTCGCACTCAAAGACACACCAACACACTTCTTGCCTAGAGAACTCTTACCTATCTATTGCATATCATAAGGTCTCATCTCTCTCTCTTCCTCCACATCCATACCCTTAATGAAAGAAGGAGATCATAATCATCACATCAAAGAACATTCATCATTACTCATTAGCAATGACTCATATACTATCATCAACATCGCTATAAAAACTAAAAAGAATGATCATTGGAAAGGTTTAGAGTGAAAGGATCTCAAGCATGATACATTCGAGGAATTTAATATGAGAGCATTTATAACATGAAACAATCTCATTTGTCTTTTAGGACCTATCATGAGTTTATGGAATCGAACATGATTTGAAGTTCAATTCGTAGCTCGAATGACATAAGGTTGGGAACTCTGAGATTTCACAAGATAAATGTACAACTATTACTCCTCATCCTCAGAACTCAACATGAACGTGCATCGACATCGAGTGCATGGGTCTAGGTTATGGGTACAGTGCTCATATGCAAGACAGGAATAAAATATTACTTTAATTAAGATGTAAGGAGTATAAAAGATAGAAAATCATCAGTGTCTCATCCTGATCAACTCATCACCATCGAAAACTCAAGACTCATTTTAGTTTATTAACTCCTCATCTCCCCCTTAGCTCAAAGGTCCACTCCCTAATTCTGCAAACCAATCCTCTTTACTAAGCTATAAGTATAACTCTATACACGATTAGGGTATTACTATCCATAAGAACATCTTAAAACATCTCGTTATGTTTTGCTCAAATATATAAGGTTTCTATTATAACTTTCTCCTAAGATACAAATCTTGGCTTCCTTCTAGCTCTATGGAATTACTTCTATACTGTGTGCTCCTCCTGGTTTGCGTAATCGCTTTCTAACTCTTATCATCTAACCTCTTTGTTTAGTCTACTAACATTCAACTTCTAAGCTCCCATATAATGGACTACAGAAGTCTTGGATTACAAGGTAAAAATCATCTTCATTTATACATAAATCCCCATTGACCTAATCAGTAAGGGTGAGAAAGAATGCTTACACCCACTTATTCCACATCAACAAGTCAAATATATACTAGCTAGGTTCTCATAGCAAGTCATGACTTAGAGCTTCGCACAACTTTTCACTATCACGAATACACATCTTAAGCCTCTTCTTATCTATTGTTTCCTCCATAATTTACTATCTCCATCTAGGGGTACCTCTACTATAACTGTAGAATCACGCTCCTTGCCAGTCACCATCTTAACATCGAACACATACTATAACAAGAATCTTTGAGCAAATCTCAAATGAAAACTATCATTATCATTATGTTATCTCCCTCTTCACATCACACCCAACATTTCAAGTTTAGGGATTAGAACTAACCTTTGCATCATACACTTCGCTCCTATCATACCAACCTATCACTACTAGGTAACAATTTAGGAACACAGGCCAACTAAAGTCTTATAGCGAATACACGATCAACACATCCCCTCTTCACAACTTATGTACCATCTGCCCATTCACTATACCTCCTTATCTAGCTAAGCTTATAACTCAATGAATCTCATGGGGCTCTCACATTGGAATCATAAGCCTAGTTTAGATCTGTCACATTGAAAGCACTCTGTTTCCTTATTCAACATCTATGGTTCCCCCTCTGTCATAAACCTCTTCCTAGTTTGAGCACACTCCTACTCATCCTAACAATAACTCTTTCTCTATACCTTATCATGAACATCAAATAATACTTACTACTCTCTCATGATAACTTAGGGAGATAAAATCATTACTGCATTACTTACTTGAGGGACACATGACCCTAGTTATAATCCCCAATCAACCACCACTTTCACTATTTGGTCTTCTCCTCTCCTTGGTCGTCCTTCTAGCTCAGGGATGACAACTCCACTAATGATTTACAAAACCTCAAATCACACACTTAGGTGGTAATATTAAACATCTAAAGATATATGTTTCTCTCTCTCTCCTGGATAATATCAAAGGAAAGCTTTGGACAAGAGGGCTTGGGGTGCATCTCGATTAGCTCAACTAAGTAAGCCATAATATTTCTGTGGTGGGTTGGCGCAGAAAAATATCTATAGAGTCTCAGATAAAATAGTATCACCACTTTTAGTAGGTTCATTGAGAGGTTCAGGAAGACACTCGAAAGTTCAATCAAATGACTAGCCACATAAGGGGAGACAACTGATAGAACAACACAAGGATCTACCAAGACAAAACAATCAAGATGAAGGACTGATTCATACCCGTCATAACATCCTGGAGTGTTTTTCTTACTCTAGGTGACTACTACGGCACACAACTAGTCTATAGCCTATCTCATGTAGAAGTAATATCTCTCATATTTCCTATAACTGGTGGTGTAGATGTAGTGGGTTGGGCTTGGTTGGCCCATATTGTACTATCCCTCCAAAAGTGATCCTCTTGGCCATATTTATAGCATTCCTTAGTACCCTTCTGAAAATTTCCCTAATGAAGTTTTCCACATTTTCCACATGGTGGTTTTCCTTTATAGCCTCGAGCCATACTTCTTCGGGACGGAGGATTCCAAACCTTGAAAGGCATGTTTCTCCTCGACCTCAAATTATATCTACTATTAAATGTGGGTGAGCTCATTGGTGGTTCCGTATAATTCCAGGGTCTCTGCAGAAAGGGGGAACTATTTCCATTCCCTTGCTTATGCTTACTATGCTTATGTCCTATTGACTCAACCTTTTTTCTCCAAGGTTCTTCCACCTCATTTTCCTTGTCCTCTTCTACCCATCGAGCATATGCAACAAGTAAAGTAGTAGGGTTAAGCCTCTCAGTGCTGAGTACATTCCTCAAGTTCATGAAGTATTTGGAAGGCATGATTTGCAAACGTGTAATGCATGATTCAGAAGAGAGATTTTCTAGAGTTTAACTCTGTAGCACGAATAAGGATAAGAAAGAAGGGTAACAATTACTAATGTCCAATATCCTCTCTATTATGGATGTGGCATGCTTCACACCAATAATAAAGAGTCTACCAGACACGGCTTCATAGACTCCCTAGGACATTTGAACTTTGTGCTCTGATACCAAGTTTTTCATGCCATAGGGGGTACCCTTGGCATGTCCGACACTTAGAGACTATTTTTAGTCCCCGAGCAAACCACTTGGCCTCATCGTCACCTCATACTAGTGGAAGAAAATACTCAAAGAAAAGACTTTAAATTAAGTAAAACAAGTCTTTATTAGAAAGGGAATTTCCAATAAACAAGAGTTGGAAAAAAATATTACTCAACATCCTATACTCAATGTGTATGAAGCCTCTACCTCTAACATCTAGATGGTACCATGATGGGCTATGGCTACTCAACCCAAAAGAAATAAAATAAATACTTACTTAAAGTAAAAGGGGTTCCTCCGAAGGTAAGGATGACTCACGATTTCTGTAACCACGAATCTAAACTTCAACCATATGTCAATTGAAGTCCACTAATACTTGCCTCTGCATCATAAAGTGATGTAGTCCAAAAGGGACATCAGTACATGGAATATACTGATATGTAAAATAGCTGGAAGGGAAAGTACATAATTAAATCAAGTAACTCAACTGATATTGAACTCTTCTCAACCCAGTAAAACATATAAGTTTAAGAATAAAGTCATGCTTTGAAAATAACTCTATAGTATACAACTCACATCAAATCATTCAGATTTTATAACAAAGTAATGCTCCTCAAAAGATACTCTAGTATGCAACTCAGTCAAATGTGTTATGCAGATTGGGAGGTTTCTCTGACCGACAGACATCCGACCACCCTCTTTGATGGTGCACAACGAACATGACGTCATTTCTCACTTGTCCATTACTCTCCAAGGTAAGGAAGCCAACCTCTACATCATGAATCATGATCTATCAGCCCCATCCATCTTTTGGGACAAGAGTTGCCAGAACGTGCTGCACAATTATCCTACGCAGGCAACATAGTTATGGGGTCTTGAGTCACTTGTACTCAACCAAACTCGGTGCTCAATACTTATCCCCAAAATATTCTCTTTAAAACACATCTTAATCATCATCTTCATCATCATCTTCCATCAAGAAATATATTTTGAAAATTTGTTTACGTCATCATCAATTATTTTCTCCAAACGCCATTTAAATCAATGCTCAATCTCATCAAAACTTATCAAACACCAAGTGCTTTCTTTTGAAAACACATGCTTCAAAAAAATATTTACATATCATCAATATTCCTTCTCAAATAAGCATTCATGTTCAAAATTCATTTCCATGCAGACTCAGTAAAATATGCTTAAATATGATCCTTGCTCATTATACGAAACAACTGTCAATCTTAATTTAAAAAATGCATAACATATTTCTTAAATGAAATCATCTTAGGGTTAATTTAATGTGGAGGTAGACATGAACATGTATCCAATCAAATACTCAACTCAACATCATAATCAATACATTCTTATGTACTAGAAAGTTAAATAACTCAAATATTCAATTCCGAAACTCAAGAAAACTCAAACTTAACTCATATTGAATCAAAGTATGTGAAGGGGCACGTGGATGAACTTAATCCAACATTGTGTTAGCCTTACATACCTGGAAAAAAGGTAGATGATCTACTTGGCACGAATCCAGCTTGAATTTCTCAAATCCTCGCTTTTCTCTCTTCTCTTTAGCACTAAGTCTTTTTGTTAAAGGTTTTGAACAGACTAAGAATAAGGTTTAAAATCCCTTTATTACTTAAAACGACTTGTTTTGATCATATATTAAGTTTAGGAGGGGTTTGGAAAGGTCTAGAATGCCTCTAATGAAATTTGAAAAAAGTTTGTCTCGAGATATAGGGTCCGCGATGCTGACATGGTTTATTTTTAAGTTCTTTTTTAAAAATTTCTCCAAACGAGGTTTCTAATCCCGTAACAAATTTAGATTAAAAACAATTATTAGCCTACGACGGTGGTGCATCACGGCCTTGTCGCACACCTACATTGGTTCGTGTTTTAACATTAAAAAATAATCTTTTGATACGGTTGCTCTAGAAATCAACTGAGACCACGTTTCCACTTGATTTTTCATGCTAATTGTAAATTCGGCCTTGGATTTATTGTCGGAGCACGGGAAGACATGCTACGCCCACATCTCTCTTCTGGGTGTATTTTGGTAATTTTGCCAGGTATTATAGTAGGAGTGGAAAAAATCCATTAAAGTTGGAGTGCTTCCCTATTTTTTTTGTCATGAAAGAATAGGACTTGATTTGATTGATGGATCTATGATTGGTAGATTTGTTCTTCACCTTGGAAAAGTGTTGATGGACTCGCAACAAGTCGAGTTGTTGCACGATCACAAACTCATAAGAGGACATTGTTAGACATGAGAAACTACCAAATAGGTCTTGATAGTACTTTGATTGGATTGAATTGGATCACATCTGATTAGTCATTGTCTAAACTATCTTTTGACTTTAGACTTTCGATATCCTAATTGAGTTCCTTACCTCTTCATTTGAGTTATCTGAGATGATGTTATTCTACATTTATCTATTTCATTCTTCCATTTTATATACTCGTATATTTCACGTACTGATGTCCATTTGGGCCTGCGTCTTTTCATAATGCAGAGAAAGATACTAAAGGTCATCAACAGGTGCTTCGTTGAAGATCTTCTCCATTTTTTCAGCTGATTGGTGAGTGGCATCCTCAATTTTGGAGGATACACATTATTTGTTTCATCTAGCTTTTAGTGTTAGACCTTAGACTGCCTATTTTTATTTGAGGTAGCCACAGACCTTTCATTGGCCTACTAAATAGTTTATAAAGGCTTCATAAACTAGGTTGTGTTGTTTTGATTGCCTGTTGTTTTGGGCTAGTTTGTTTCATATTAGTCTTATTGATTTGATTGGACCACCTACAATTGAGACTATCTACCTAGTTAATCTTTAGACTTCCGTTGACATGGTAGGTTGTGAATGTATGAATGTGATGAGGCCAAGTGGTTCTCTTGGGGACTAGCAACAGTCTTTGAATGCCCACCACGCCAAGGGTACCTTCTCAGGGGGTGACACACATGGTCAAAGCATAGAGTTCAAGAGTCCTAGAGAGTCTATGAAGTTATGTCTAGTAAAGACATGTTTGTGGGTGTGTTGTGAACCACACTTTATAAGCACGAGGTTATGGGACATTAGAAAATTTTATACTTCTTTCGCATCCTGATTCGTGTTATAAAGTTGATCCTTATGAAATCTCTCTTCTAATTCGTGCGTTTGCATTTTGATTTCAGACCGTTCCTCCAAGAAGAGCTACTGGACAAGTCAGGGGCAATAGGCGCCTGACTAGACAAAATGTTCACCAACCTAAACAACAAGTGCCTGAAGGGAAAGGACAACCAGAGATTCCTACCGCTTAGCCCTCATAGGCTAACATCTCCAATGGTTAGATCCGCTAGGCTATTCAAACATTTTCCCAGGTAGTGACAACACCTACTACTAGATAAGGAATGGGTAGACAGGGTGCGTAGGATACATTAGAGTTTGGAAGTTTCTGAGGATGAACCCGCATGAGTGTACAAGGTCTACACCCACTGAAGATCTTGAGAACTATATTGATGAGCTACAGAAAGTGTTCCAAGTGATGCTTGTGTCTGATGTATATAGGGTTGAGTTGGCTACCTAGTAGCTCAAGGGGGTTGCTAGACTCTGGTATGATCAATGGAGGAAGAACAAATCTAAGGATGCACTTGTCTTGACTTGGGCCATATTTGAGGATGCCTTTATGGTTTGATTATTCCCAATTGAGCTAAGAGAGGCTAAGGTACGAGAGTCTTTCAAGTTGAATTATAGCTCTACGATGGTGAAGTAGTATGGTCTAAAGTTCATGCAATTGTCTTACTATGGTCCTGAGATGGTTGCAGTCATGAGAAACAAGATGAATCTGTACGTTGATGGGTTCAATAAGTAGCTGAAGGAAGATGGGAGAGGAGCTATGCTTGTGAGCGACATGGACATAGGTAGGTTAATGATCTATTGAAGTAAGCGAATGAGGAAAACAACAAGTTAGAGAGGTGATACAAAATAAAAGGGCTAAAACATCCAGCAATGAGGTCGGGAAAAGAGGAAATAAAAATGGTAGAATGTTTCAGTCATGGCTAGCACCTTCATCTGCCAGTGCACCTGTACCCAAGACTAAGCATGATTAGAGGTCCCAAAATTTTAGATTCTAGGGATCTCTATCAGAAGCTAGTATGGCTCAAGGTAGATTTGGTAAGCCACTATGTGAAAGGTGTGGCAAACTTTACTTGGGAGAATATCGTGAGAGAGGTGACACATGTTATATGTGTGGCTAAGTGGATCACTATAAGAAGGATTGTCCAAAGTGGCTTATCAAGGCTCAATCTTCATGCACCGACCCCACTAGCTAGAGGGAATAAAAGGGGTACTACTTGTGGCTCAAGCGAAGCAACAAACCATTTGTATGTCATGGTTAGTGGCCAAGAGCATGAAAACTCTTCAAATTTTTTGGCGGATATGATATGAGTGTTTACTCTTGATTGTTATGTTTTTATGGACCTTGGTGCTACCTTATCCTTTGTGTCTACATATGTGTCTAGTAGATTTGATAGGACCCCTGAGTGCCTTCTTGAACCTTTAAGTGTGTCTAATCCTGTTGGTGAATATATCTTAGTTGAGAAGATCTATAGAGATCGTTCTATGTCAATCTATTATAGAGATACCATAGTTGTCTTAGTTGAGTAAGAAATGATCATTTTTATGTGATTCTGGGTATAGACTAGCTTTATGCATGTTATGCCACTACTGATTGTAGGGCTCAAATTGTTAAATTTCGATTTCCCGATGAGCTTGTCTTTGAATGGAAGGGTAGTCTTATTGTGTCTAATGGTAAATTCATCTCCTACCTTAAGGCTGGAACGTTGATCTCTAAAGGGTGTATTTATCATACCATTAATATCAAAGATGACAGTGTTGAGTCTCCTACTCTCTAATCAGTCCAAATTGTAAATGAGTTTCTTATAGTATTACTTAAGGATTTTCCTGATAGGGAGATTGACTTTGGGATGGATGTTCTCCCCGATACTCTGCCTATCTCTATTCCACCTTATAAGATAGCCCCTACAGAGTTGAAAAAGATGAATGAGTAGTTGAAAGATTTGCTAGAAAAGGGCTTTATTAGTCAGAGTGTTTCTCTTTGCGGTGCTCCTGTTCTATTCGTGTGAAAGAAAGATGGGTCTCTCAGAATGTGTATCGATTACAGACAATAGGAAAAGGTCACAATAAAGAACAAATATCCTGCCCCCAGGATAGTTGATTTGTATGACCAACTTTAAGGTGTCTTTTGTTTCTTGAATATAGACCTCAGATCTGGTTACCATAAATTGAAGGTAGAGGAATATGATATCTTAAAAACAATCTATAAGACTTGTTATGGCCATTTTGAGGTCTTAGTCATGTTCTTTGTGTTGAATAATGCTCCTGCAGCCTTTATAGATTTGATGAATAGAGTATTCAAGACTTATCTTGATATGTTCGTAATTGTATTTATTGATGACATTCTGGTCCACTCAAAGAATGAGGAGAAGAATGTTAAGAATCTCATAATTGTCCTTCAGACTCTTAAGGAATAATTCTCTAAGGGTATGTTTTGGCTTGCATTAGTTTTTTTCTTGGGTCATGCGTTATCTAGATATGGTATTTGGGTTGACACCCAGAAGATTTAGGTAGTAAAGAACTGGCCCAGAACCACCTTCCCAATTGATATTAGGAGCTTCTTGGGTTTTGCTAGCTATTTCGCAGATTTTTTAAGAGATTTGATGTGCTGTCAAACTATAGCGCTTTTGATGCTTAAAACTTGAAATTTTGTGTGTTGTCAATGCGATGTTAATTTGTTTTATGTGTTTTTATATTACATTTGCAGGATAGGGTTGGCCTTTATTTTGGGAAAAAAGTACATAAATTGCTAATTTTGATGCAGTATGAGACCCTTTACGGGTTGTAGATCATTCTACGTGCCGTGAAGTTTTGTGGACAATTCTAGTGAGGGGCTGATTTTTTGAAGTTGATTCTACGAACATGCAGATGAGTCGTGGATTGATTTATAGTACTAGTAAGAAAATTGGTATTCAACGAGGGAAATTCAGTCGCTAAAAGTATAAATCTGGTCGTTATTAGTCAATAACAACCGATAAAACTCTCGTCGTCACCGATTGTTAAAAGCTCTGTCGTTAGAATTTAATGCTAGAATCAAATCCAGTCATTAAAAAGCTTTAATAATGACAAAAATTTGGTCGTTATACCTCTTTTTAGCAATCATATTTTCCCATCGGTATTTGATATTCTAGTTATTCTGAAAAAAAGGGACAAGCCCGGTGCATTTCTAGGGAAAGGGCCCTAACCATAAGGATGTATTGTACTAGCCTTACCTTGCATTTCAACAAGAGGATTTTAGCAAGGTTTGAACCCATGACTTCTGGTCTCATGACAACTAATTAACCAGTTACTCCAATGCCCTCTTCAGCTATAGTTATTAAAAACTTAATTATAACCACAAATCAGATCACAAAGTGCATCTATGCACACACATACAAATACATGCACATATGAAAATATATAAATTAATAATATTCATATAAAATTTCATAGTTAACTATAAAGAATAAAATTGTGTAACGTTACAAACATATAGATATACAAATTGTATGATATTATATTTTTTAACTCTTAGTAAAAGAAAAACTAGAATATCTTTAAACTATTCTGAAATATGAAACCATTCTTCTTGTGCTTCAAAATGTTCCATTGCTTATAATTCTCTACACTTTCTTTGAAGACGAGTTTTTCAAACTACATGATATGTCAAAAAACGAGTATGAAAACTTCCTGTAAAGTTATTAATAGCACTCTTAATAACTATTTTCTTCCTTTTTTCTTTTTTGCAAAATCGAATATTAACCATAATGAAATATTAAATTTGTTTTTGTTCTCACAACCAAATAAAAAGAAAGTTGAGCTTTCTAGATATGACATACAGTTGTTTGTTTTGTGTTTTGCACCTTAAGTTATTGACTTTTTGCACATCGCTTCATGGATAAAACCCCCAACTTCTTTTAGTTTTACTTTTTATTCTAATGTTATTCACCTAATATAAATAATTCAATATCATTAAAATTATTATGAGATACAAATTAATTATATCATTGAAATTGTAAATAGTAAAAAAATTATGATTTCTTAATTAATTAGTAGTTGATTATATGTGATGTCGAGCTTTTTAAATTTTTTGTTTGTAAAATTTCACTTTATATATTGTTTTCTAACTCAAACGAATGATTTTTCATTGTATACACCTGTTAGTTTCGCAACAAATAATGAAAAAAATCAACACAATATATATATTATTTTCGAAGCAACATTACAACTGAATACTGATTTTTAAATCTATTGATCGAGGTAATTTACAAGTGGAGAAACATCTATCCTCTTGAAAAAATTACCTACTACCAAATTTATACAATTTTTCTACCTTAAATAAATTTCATAAGCTCATAATTATATATTTAATATATTACCTCTATTTTTAATTTTTTGTTTCATTACAATTTTTTGTTTTGACCTACTTCATCTTCCATCTTTAAAAAAGTGAAGTAAAGATGAATAAATTGTCTCTTAAAATAAAAACTCATATAGAAACTATATCAAGAAAATATTTAAGTTAAAAAAATTGTGCCAAAAAGAGATAGAGGATTATTATCAGAATGACTTAATGATTAACAAAATGCCACTTGTTATACTTATAACATGATTTGGACTGATCTCTTTGTATTAATATTTATTAAAATATATTTTTACACTAACTAATATGTTTTAATGTGGGATTTTATGCTTTTTAACAATAAATTTATCCCCTCGTTAAAGTTTGATTAAAATTTATCTTTAACGATCAGAAAATAATTTGGTCACTATAAGTGTATTTATAATGATCAAAAACAATTTGGTCATTATAAGTGTATTTATAACGATTGGAATATTTTTTGGTCACTATAAGTATATTTATAACGATCGGGAAAAAATTTGGTCATTATAAATGTATTTATAACAACCAAAAAATTATTTGGTCATCATAAATGCATTTATAATGATCGGAGTCATTTCCCTTTGTTAAGAAATGGTTGTTAAAACTCTTTTTTTCTTGAAGTGTGAGTCGTAGAACATGGTTCGTACCCTGAGGATCAAAGATAAAAAACTTTCTAAGTGTCCATCCGACAAGACCCTCAACAAGTCGTAGAACAATTTACCACTTATAGAATGGTCTTGTAGATCCCTGCCTGAAATAAATTCAGACCCTAGAATCCTCTACAACTCAGTCTACGACTCGTACTTAGTCTTGTAGACATTTCCAGTGAATAAATATTGTTGTGACCACTGTTTTATGAGAGCCTTCGACGGCTCGTAGTTTCCACTGCGACTCGTAGAAGTGCTCTTGCAGAACTTTCTGCAGCTAAAACCAAGTTGTTTTTGCATTTCATCTTTTGATCTATGGGGCTAACGTAAGTGCTTAAATGTTCATGTTTCAGGTACTGCGGCCCCAAATGCAAAATGTGATGAAATCAGGGGGCCCTATAGAGGAGGCTCAGAGATGAGCCCTTAGAGGATGAGTAGACCTCTGTACTGAGTGGTTCACTAGAGGACCTTGGTGAGCTCAAATGAGAGCTGCTGCCAAAGCTGGGCAGACTCATGCTCTTGTCGTTGGTACTCCCCAGACTAATGAGGGAGATGACGGTAGGAGCAACTCTATTCAGATGAGTCCATATAGAGAGAAGTCCAACTCAAAGTCAGGATCCGGAAATGGATCGAAGATGGAGTCCTCCGCAGTATCTCGATCATCACTATCTCGACCAAATCCTCTAACTAGCTAGTGGTGCATCGATAGCATGTAGGATATTTATGTGGAGGATGTACAAAATACAGAGCGGGGAAAGCAAGACCTCTCCATCTATGAGGTGCCCCGAGTCATTGCAGACAGACTAGATAGTGTGCCTGGTCTCTAGAACACGATGATCAGATACGGGCTCCAGTGATTGACCTAATAACTTGGGTGATACTCCCCGACCATGGTGAGGGATTTCTGTGTGTCTTTTGTAGCCACTATTCATAGTACTCATCCGAAGGGATAGAAGCCCCTTGCTCAGCCTAAACTAACCGAGACCAGAGTGAGGGGCCGGCAGGTAAATATCTCATAGACCACCATCTGTCTTATGCTATTTAGACTGGAGTTCCCTGCCCCTTGATCCACAGCTGAGTTTAACTATAAAATAGGGTAGACAAGGGACATGCTGGTGATGAGAGATCTAGACAGTAAAGCTATCTTGATGAGATGGGTGGCTGGTGATGTTGCTGAGTAGGCTCTGGAATCTACATGGGTCGCCACTCACTCGGAGCATATTGTCAAGGCTTCACTCAATTTTCCCGCCATGTTTTGGTAGGTGGTCATCAGATCATGCATCTGGCCGACTATTGTTGATAATACCTTGACTCCGAAGCATGCACTGCTAGTTGCCAACATCTTAGCTGGTTATGAGATTGATTTGGCTATCTCATTTTCATGCAAATTCACGAGGCCACCCTTAAGAGGTCTTCCTCCATCCCTTTTCCTTGCTTAATATACAAATTTTGTCTAGAGTCGAGAGTGGAGAGCTTGTACTAGCTAGACTCAGGGATCGAGGACCAATGCACTTTGGACGCTAGCCTGATCAAGGATGAGGAGAACCCGATAGCACTCCAACAAACATAACACCAACCTGCTCCTATGTCATAGATGTTTGCCCTAGTGCCACCGCCTGAGGTTCCACACACCACCACTACCACTGCTCTTGCTACTGAGGATAGTCCCCACAGCCCGAGAAGAGAGGACCCACTACTTCTATCCCTACACCACAAGCCACGCCATCAAAACTTGCACCTGCGGGCATGGTTTATGTGTCTGTTGTATCTATACAGGCCATCCCACAGATGTTATCCCATGATGAGTCGCAGTTAACTCAGCAACAGATTAGGCCATGGGTCTTCTATGAGATTTAAGACTTGGAGGGTCGCATACACGGTCATCACCATTCAGGACCATCATTATGTCGTGGATGCCCGCCATGACGCCTTTGAGGTGAGGGTATAATAGAACCTGAGCACAACCCCACCAGGAGACTTGACGGCCATCTAGATAGAGATACAACAACTCCGGCCTGATATGAAAACAACACTTTTAGCACTAATGACACTACTAGAGACCAAACTTCCTGTGTCGGTGCTAGATCGTTTTGCTCCGGATGAGCATTCCCAACCTTCCCAAGGGAAGAGACCCCCCATAGATGATGATGATGATGTCATATGCTCATGTGCGAGGCTGACAGAGGAGAGGAGCTCGAGCTTGTGTTGAGAGAGTTGAGACTAGAGGAGGAGAGACGATAGACTTGAGAGCGTGAGGGGTGCTGGGCCCTCTGGACAGAGTGCTACTATTAAGGACCGCACCACACAGGTCGAGGGCGGTCATACTTAGCCACAGATTGGCGCTTAGGCGCCCATGTATGATTTTTTACCCCTTATACTTTCTTTTGTTTTGATTGTATGTATTAGGGACAATGCACCTTTTTTCGATGGGGTGTGGGTAGTTATGGACCTCAGTGAAGTTTATGTAGCTTGGGTCCATAACTACCCCAATTATTTACCTTGGTATTTTCTTTCCTGTGTTTTTTCCCCATGGATAGTTACTTTCTGTTGAACCGGCACATTTAAGATGTTTAGGTATTATTTGTAGCATATAGTACTCATACCTGTGGCATATAGCATTGTAAGGACCCAAAAGTTTGTACGACCTCAATTAAGCATGAAAATTTGGTTTTGGAAGAGTTTTGGATTAAGGTGACACTTCATGGGAGCCATCACCGTCCGTGTGAGGTCAGACGGCCCATGTAGAGCCTCAATGAAGTGGCCCTTAGCCTATAGAGGATGTTTGTGCCTTAAACATGGTGTTTTAAACACAGGCACACCAAACTTGGACCACTCACGGTCCGTGTGACATTTCACGGAATGTGTGGTGGGCCGTGTGATGGCCTCTGCTTGAAATTCCACAACTTTGGGACCAAGTATGGTTACACGACCAAGTTCACGGCCCGTGTAGAGTGGCACGGCCCGTGAGGCCATCCATAAAGCTTTCAGAGAGAAATTTTTCTAAGTATGGAATCACCGTCTCGTAACATGATCGTGGAATTTTCTAAGGAGAGGCATACAGGCAGTGACATGGCCCGTGTGACACTACACGGTTTGTGCAACCTCCCATGAAGGTGACTTCGTTGAAAAATTCTAAGCATGGGATCTTCATGCTGAAGCTAAGTTCATTTTCAAGCCTTCAATTCAAGCTTATTAATTTTTTTCAAGGCCATCATGGGTCTCGTACATCAAGTCAAGTTCAAAGGAATTCCATTGGCTAAGTTTTTCACAAGTACTGATAGAAGGGTAACTTTAAATGGTCATATCTCTTAGGGAAAAATGAACTAGGTGGCCCACAACCATAAAATTGAACCTCTTTGAATTATCTTTCCAACGCATCCGGTCTCACCTCATTCCGAGTTCGGAGCAAGAAGTTATGCCTTTTTTCGTAGAACCTGTTTGGGCTAGACAGGAGTCCTTCACGGGCCGTGAAGAGCTTCACGGACCGTGAAGCCAACCGTGTTAATTTCAGTTAAAAATTTAAGGGGGCGTTTTATTGAGATATTTTTGACATTTTGACCCATCCCTAAGGCTTTTTAAGACCTTTTTAACCACCCTTTATATTTTTAAACTTCTCTTACACTAATTCTAAACCCTCATTCAAGACTAACACTTAGTTTCTAGAGTTAGACTTTCAAAATTCTCTCAAAGTCTCATCTTCAAGATTCAAGCTAGGATTCAATTGGGGTTTCCAATTCAAGCTAGATTCCTCTCAAATTCATCTTCCTAATTAAGGTATGTAGGATTGATTCTTGGTCCCTTTCAACCAAGAAGACCCAAAAAATCTTTCAATTTATTACATGAATTTACTTTACTTTAAAATGAATTTTCATTATTTGATTTACTTAAATCCAATTGATGTATGGGTTGTATTCTACCTATGATCTCAAGTAACTTTGATCACTATTATGATGATTTACATTGAGTTGTGAAGTTATGAACATGCATGTCCCCTTTGTAAGTTGATTTATGCATGAGTGACTTATATTATGATTTAGACGTTGATTTAAATTATGAATTTATTCAATTTCATATTATGATGTTTATTTTAACTTGAATTTATGTTACTCATGCTATCCTCACATCATATATTGTATTTGCATTCATTAACATTGATTTATATGGAAATTATGAAGTGGGTTAAAACCCAAACATTTTTATGCATACAATTTGGATGAAAATTATGGTTATGAATAAGGATTGAGTGAGAATCTATGAACACGCGTATGATATAAGTTAAACACCATTATGATATGAATTGATAGTAATATGAACTTGACTTCCACATGAATAAGAATTATAGGGATGTGTATATGATATGACATCTTGCATGAGTATGTAATAACATGGGTGTATTGATGAGGACGGGCACAACCGTCTCTTTAAACAATGCATAGATGAGGATATGTACAACCTTCCCTATGCATATGTATGTATGAGCTAAGTGTGTATTGATGAGCACGGGCGCAACCCTCCCTTTACACATTGCATAGATGAGGATAGGTACAACCTTCCCTATGCACATGTGTGTATAAGCTAAGTGTGTATTCATGAGGACGGACACAACCCTCCCTTTACACAATGCATAGATGAGGATAGGTACAACCTTCCCTATGCACATGTATGTATGAGCTAAGTGTGTATTGATGAGGATGGGCACAACCTTCCTTTTACACAATGCATAGATGAGGATAGGTACAACCTTCTCTATGCACATGTATGTATGAGCTAAGTGTGTATCGATGAGGTAGGGCACAACCCTCCCTTCACATAAGGCATAGATGAGGATAGGTACAACCTTCCCTATGCATATGGTTATATGAGTTAAATGTGTATTGATGAGGATGGGTATAACCCTCCCTTTACACAATGTATAGATGAGGAAAGGTACAACCTTCCCTATACAAAGTTATGTCATGAGCTACACGTGTATTTTTGAAGATGTGTACAACCTCCCTTTACACAATTTAAGCAAGGAGTGACTCTTTGAGTGCTAGTATATGTGGGTTATGGCTACTCTATTATTTTCATATGACATATTATGAAGGCTAACATCATTTTTTCTTTCATGTTTCATGGGCGCATACTTAGTACATTCAAACATACTAACACATACTCTATGCCTACGTGATTTTACCATGCAAGGATCGTGTATTACGATCATCCGATGCTTGACGGGTAACTCGAATCCGGAGAATTGCTATTGTGGTGAGTCCTATCTTCCGAGGACAAACCACCTTCCTTCTACCTATATTATTTTTCTAGTTTATCTTCTTAATTGAGGGTGAGCCTGGGATATGTCTTGGCCCCCGTCCCATCTTATGACTAGAGGCATTGTTGGACATGTTGTAGACTCTCGTAGACTCTATATGCTATGTGTTTTATTTGAAGTTTATGATTTTGGTTATCTATTGGATATGGCTAGCATGGATTGATTATGGGAATTATGATATTTATGTATATTTGATGTGGAAATGTAGAAGATCCTAAGTCCCGTATTGCCCCTATAACATGAGTCCTACTTTCCCATCCCTTAAAATTATGTATTTACTATTTGAATGTGCTTCTGAACTGGTGATGTGGATTTAGATACTTTTAGGCTTTTTTGGGGACTCTCGGGTTCCTATTCACTATGTCACATCTAGGCCTTAGGTCTAGGTCATAACAAAAGGTTGTATCACCGCACTAGGTTTATAAATGGTCCTTGGAATCCAATATGCCGCGTCAAGTACAATCTTTTTCATGGGTGTGAAGCGTGTCACATCTATGGGTAGGAGGCTAGAAGGCGTTTAGGGAATGTTTCACTTTTTATAATTCTAATCATGCCATGGTGCGTGTCTTAAGATTTCTTATCTCCATCCCTCCCTATTGAATGTCGAGAGTTACCTTGAGCTCATAATGGAATCCAGGGGAGGAAGATGTTGCAGCGATCTTATAAATGAGGTCCAAAAGGGAGTTGGTGAAGGATGTGCATTGTTTGACATGCCTTCTTCTTTGGGTATTCAAAGTTTTCTTTGGTTGGCTAGTTATGATGGAATGTTTGTTGAAGGTTTCTCATCTATTGCATCTCTGTTGATCAAGTTGACTAGATAGAAAGCGAAGTTGCATGGTCCGATCAGTGTGAGGTGAGTTCTCAAAATTTTAAAGGTTGACTTACATCGACTTTTGTTTTGACTTTACCGGATTGCTTAAATAGGTTGGTGGTGTGTTGTGATGCTTCTCGGTTTGGGTTGTGGTTGTTGATGTAAGGCTAAGCAAGATCTAGATCGGCCATTGGTTGGATTGAAAAGGTTGGTTGCCAAAATAATGAGATAGAGGCTTCGTCCCAAGGGGGAGATGGTGCGTTTTGGTATCAAAGTCAGTTATGTGTTCTGGATATGGGTGATCTTAGAAAATATGATCATGAGTAGTGCCTATAACTCTTATTGTTTGATTCACCCGGAATCTACTAAGATGTGTTGGGATTTGAAGAAAGTGTATTGGTGGCATGGTATGAAGAAGGACATAGCCGAGATCGTACCTGAGTGCTCGAGTTACCAACAAGTGAAGGTAGAGCAGTAAAGGCTTGGTAGTGTTGCTTAAGACATTGAGATCTCTACTTGGAAGTGGTTTGAGTTAAGATGAAATGACTTCTATATGTGTGAATTTATTGTTAGAGGCTACAAAAGAGTGAAATTGATTAAGGATGGGTTAAAGATGGTTCGAAGTCATCAAAAGTCTTATTTGGATGTTAGAAAGAGGGACCTTGAGCTTCGTATTAGTAATTGGGTGTATGTGAAGGTCTTACTTATGAAGGGTGTGGTGTATTTGCGGAAGGAGGGAAAGCTAAATCCTCAGTATGTAGGTCCTTATGAGATTGTTGAAGCGGATTGGGAATGTAGCTTATAGGTTGGATATGCCTCCGAAATTGAGCTCTAGTCACTCGGTTTTACATATATCTATGTTGAGGGAGTTGTTGGTCATACGAGTGTTATTTTGCCTCTGGAAGGTGTTGAGGTTGAGGAGAACCTGTATTATGGAGGAAGCTCCGGTTGAGATTTATATAAGACAAGTGAAGCAACTTCGTAACAAGGATATGACTTTGGTTAACGTACTTTGGAGAAATCATCCTGTGGAAAGTTCTACATGGGGAGTGGAATCAAGTATGATGCGATGATACATTTATCCTTTCCAATTTACTCAAGCCTATAATATTAGGTCCTTCCTATTCTTAGTGGTCTTATTCTTTCACTCTTTGAGTTTCATGACATGACATGTGTACATGTGCGTGAAAATGATTTTTATGATGTTTTAATGATTTGAATACATTTTAATATGGGTTTTAAAGGCTTTATAATTTTCAAATGATGAGCTATGCATGGTACCTTGTGTTTGGATGTTTCATGTTCTAGGTCAAGCCTTTCAAGCCTTGTTCCACCACATTCGTGGACGAATGTTCCAAGGGGGAGATGATGTAAGGACCAAAAATTTTGTACGACCTCAATAAAGCATGAAAATTTGGTTTCAGAAAAGTTTTGGTCCAAGCTGGCACTTGATGAGAGCCATCACGGTCCGTGTGAGGTCACACGGCCAGTGTGGACCCTCAACGAAGTGGCCCTTGGCCCATGGAGGATGTTTGGCCCTTAAACATGGTGTTTTAAACTAAGACACACCACACTTGGACTGCTCATGGTCCATGTGACACTTCACGGACTGTGTGGTCGGCCGTGTGATCGCCTTGGCTTGAAGTCCCACAGCTTGGGACCAAGTATGGTTACATGACCAAGTTTACGACCTGTGAGCCCATCCGTAAAGCTTTCGGAGTGAAATTTTTCTAAGTATGGAATCACGGACTCGTAACTTAATCGTGGAATTTTTAAGGAGAGGGGTTCGGGCAGTGACACGGCCCGTGTGACACTACACGGTCCGTATAACCTCCCATGAAGGTGACTTCATTGAAAAATTCTAAGTATGGATCTTCATTCTCAAGCTAAGTTCATTTTCAAGCCTTTAATTCAAGCTTATTAATTTTGTTTAAGGCCATCATAGGTCTCCTACATCAAGTCAAGTTCAAAGGAATTCCATTGGCTAAGTTTTTTACAAGTACTGATAGAAGGGTCAACTTTAAATAGTCATATATCTTAGCAAAACCGGAACTGGGTGGCCCATAACCTATCAAATTGAGCTCTTTGAATTATCTTTCCACCGCATCTGGTCTCACCTCATTTCGAGTTCATAGCAAGAAGTTATGCCTTTTTTCGTAGAACCTGTTTGGGCTAGACGAGAGGCCTTCACGGGCCGTGAAGAACTTCATGGACCGTCAAGCCAACCGTGTCAACTTTAGTTAAAAATTTAAGGGGGCGTTTGATTGAGGTATTTTTGATATTTTGACCCATCCCCAAGGCTTTTAAGACCTTTTTAACCCTGCTTTATATTCCTAAACTTCTCCTACACTAATTCAAAACCCTCATTCAGGACTAATACTTAGTTTCTAGATTTAGAATTTAAAAATTCTCTCCAAGTCACATCTTCAAGATTCAAGCTAGGATTCAATTGGGGTTTCAAATTCAAGCTAGATTCTTCTCAAATTCATCTTCTTTATAAATGTATGTAGGATTGATTCTTGGTCCCTTTCAACCAAGAAGACAAAAAAAATCTATCAATTTAGTTTACTTTATATATGAATTTTCAATTGATGCATGGATTGTATTCTGCTGGTGATTTCAAATCACTTTGATCATTATTATGATGATTTACATTGAGTTATGAAGTTATGAACATGCATGTCCCCTTTTTAAGTTGATTTATGCATAGGTGACATATTATGATTTAGACATTGATTTAAATTATGGATTTATTCAATTTCATATTAGGACGTTTTTTTTAACTTGAATCTATGTTACCCATGCTATTCTCACATCATGAACATCGATTTATATGGAAATTATGAAGTGGGTTAAAACCCAAATATGTTTATGCATACAATTTGATGAAAATTATGGTAATGAACAAGGATTGAGTAAGAATCTATGAACACGCACATGATATAAGTTGAACATGTTATCCATGCTATTCTCACATCATGTATTGCATTTGGATTCATGTATCCATTTATATGGAAATTATGAAGTGGGTTCAAAACCCAAACATGTTTATGCATACAATTTGGATGAAAATTATGGTAATGAACAAGGATTAAGTAAGAATCTATGAACACACGCATGATATAAGTTGAACACCATTATGATATGAATTGATAGTACTATGAACTTGACTTCCACAAGAATAAGAATTATAGGGTTGTGTATATGTTATGACATCTTGCATGAGTATCTAATCACATGATTATATTGATGAGGATGGGCAGAACCCTCCCTTTACACAATGCATAGATGAGGATAGGTACAACCTTCCCTATGCACATGTATGTATAAGCTAAGTGTGTATTGATGAGGACAGGCACAACTCCCTGATGAGTCATGAAAATACGACTTTTACGACGCTTAAAACATAGAATTATTGGGTGTTCTCGAGCGGTGTTATTGGTTTAATAGGTATGTTTTGATGTTGTGCAGGAAAATGACTAAGGCATGGGAAATGGCGGAAAGCACAAGGAACGGGTGAAAAATGAAGCCAAGTGTCGGACCACGGAAGGCCCACACGGGCCGTCTCACGCCAGACGGTCCGTGTGACCGACCGTGGCACGACACGAGTCACACGGTCAGTCTACACGGCCCGTCTGACACCAGACGGACCGTGTGACGGACCGTGTACTTGACGTAGCTCAGAAGACAAACCCGTCGAAAATTAAAGAAAGCATGCAAGGAGATTCACACGGAGGATCCACACGGTCCGTCTCACTCCACACGGACCGTGTCACGGGACGTGCAAGTGACGTAGTTCGAAGGGCCTTCGTCGAAAATATCAGAATTCGTGCAAGTGGATTGACACGGAAGAACCACACGGCCCGTCTCACGCCATACGGGCCGTGTCACGGACCGTGTGGGCACAGCCAACCACTAGACGGTCCGTTTACACGGACCATCTCACCTCAGACGGTCCGTGTAACGGACCGTGCCCCGTGCCGAAATTATTTTCCTAAATTATGTCAACTTAGTTTTTGCTTTGTATAAATAGGATGTTATTTTATCTTATTAAACTACTTCGTTTTGACGATAGAAACTAGAGAGAACAAGGAGAAAAACCTTAGTTTGGCTTTTGTAATTCGAGAGAATCACGTTTGTGATTATTGTTCAAAGCTTGTAACACGGATTCTTGTTCTTCAATCGTAAGTCCATCTTTATGTTTTCTTCTACTCGTTGTGGGCAAATTATTAACAGTATGCTAGGCTAAACCCACAACTAGGGTTGTGGGAACCATGACGACCCAATTAAGATAACGCAAACTGGGGGTAGTTCGTTCAAATAAACAATGCATGTATTGTTAGATTCTTCGTTTTAACTTCTCCTTAATGAGTCGACGCATTAGGGTAAGCCTGTATTCATTACATGCCCGAAAGGGATGTAGTGATTGGGAAAAGAGTCTAACAACAGAGATTCAAGGTCATGAACCTAGTCTAAGTGCCTGAGACCGAAAGGTGAGGGTATTCTGAGATCAGAAACAACGGTTAGTATTGCAGACACTCGGAGACCGAGAGGAGAGGAGTGAGATATACCGAGAAAGGACCGAAAGGTGACCTAGGTATTAATTAAGTTGTAGATTTTGCATGCATCATTAGGAACGAATTCACAAATCCAGTTTAGTTGTCGTAATTGTATGTCATGGGGAACACAACCCTAGCCCCTCTCTATCTGTTTACGAATCGGAGCATCTTTATTAATTACTTTACGCAGTTAGTTAAATTAAATAACGCAACCCCCCATTTACTTTATGTTTGTTTATCTTGGGAATAGCATTTACAACTGAAAGCCGGTACTAATAGAATAATTCTTACGTGTTCCCTGTGGGATCGACCTCAACTCTGGTTGAGTTCTATATTTGACCAACGACCGCTTTACTCTTCTATTTGGAGTGTAATTTGGGCGTATCAAATTTTGGCGCCGTTGCCGGGGAACGCGGCAAGAAACTAGTCTATTAGTTGCTACTTTCAGCTTGTAAGTCTAGTCCCTGATTTTACTTTGTTTTTTTTTGTTTTTGTCTTTGTAGGGGCTCAGCTTTGCATGCCAAGTACCCGAAGCAAGGGTGCAACACTTATTCCCTACGATCCGGAGCTTACCAAGTCAGTTCGCAGAATGAACGCCCAAGATCGTGAAGCAGCAAGGCAGAGGGAGTTGGCAGTGAATCCTGCAGCTGGAGGTCAGGATGGGTTGGGTGTGGATGATCTTGCTGGTAACGTGGTACCACCAGCAGCACCACTTCGCCAGGTACCACTTGTACCACCTCAGCAACACCAACCCCCGGTGAGACCTCAAGGCCCTCAGTACCCGCCAGCTGTGCTAGATGATGATGATGATGCCGGGTCTACTGGGGCGATAGTACTCCCACCACTGCCTGCTGGGATCAAATTCACGATCACCAGCACCATGCTGCAGATGTTACAGTTAAAGGGGATGTTTACTGGAGCGGCCACCGAGGATGCAAATCAGCACTTGATTAATTTCTTAGCTACCTGTCAGTCCTCCGAAATTCCAGGAGTTAGCCAGCAAGCGTTGAGGCTGAGGTTATTTCCATTGTCTCTGTCTGGGGAGGCAATAAGGTGGCTAAACGAGCTCCCCCACGACTCCATCCGCACATGGGGGGAACTAAAGGAGGCCTTTCTGGAACGATTCTTCCCTGCTTCACGGCAATTGAAACTCAAAGATGAGATCGGATCCCATAAACAAATGCCGAACGAAGCGCTGTATCAGTCTTGGGAAAGATTTAGGCAAAAGCTCAAACAGTGCCCAAATCACCATCTCACTGATGAACACTTGAAGGCAGTCTTCTACAGGTCCTGCAACTTCGTTACCAAGCCTATCATTGATGCAGCTTGTGGAGGGTCATATATGTCCAGGACTTTCCCGGACATCGTGGTCATCTTAGACCAAGTGGCAAAGAACAACAGGGCATGGTACACTAGAGAGGCAGACTGCTCAGGGATGGTATTTGAGATGAGTGAGGCGCAGCGCAAGAAGGAGGAAGAACGGGACCAGGACATGGCCCATATGCGGACACAAATTGATTTGCTGTCAAAGAAGTTCCTTGGTGGGAGCACTGAGAAAGTCAAAGCAATGGAAGCACTACCCAGGTATGACGATCAAGGCAGCGAATATGATGAGGAAGCACAGTTTCTTGGTAGTCAGGGGGGTTACCGAGGTTTCAACTCCGGTAACCAAGGTCGGAACTTCAATCGGGAGAATTATCAAGGGAACTGGCAGAACAGGGATGGCTACAGAACCCGTGATCGCCAGAACGAGGGCGGCAGCAACTCCAAGCTAGAGGATATGATGACAAAAGTCCTAAGCAAAGTGGAGGCCACTGGGATCCAGCCTCAACAAGTCCTCTATTGATTTCAGGGACTTCTACTCAAGAGGGAACCTCAATGTAATGTAATGGTTCTAATCCTCACCTACACTTGGAAACATAGTTAATAAGTGCGAGTTGGATTTACTCTTACTCATTTTGGTGCTAGATACTCCTCCAAAGATTCAATGCTCATAAACTCATCCATCTCAAGTAGCCTCATGGAGGCGCTCATCATCTCTGTCAGTCTCAACTCAAATGTGGCATTTCGGCCTAACATCAATAAACTCATCAATTCAGTGCTCATTGATGAACTCAAGGACTCAAATCATCATCAATAAGAAGTCATTTAGACAAAACTCTAGAACTCAATTATGAATACTCATAGGATCATCAAGCTCAATTAACTCAACCTTATACTCTAGTCAAGATCACAATCAACATACTCAAGTCAAGGCTCTACACTCCATCCCTAGGTTCATTCATGCATGCTTTCAAAAATAATCATATAGGGTTATACAATATCTCGTGAAAAGTATTCAATTCAAGAAAACAATTTTATGATGATCATCAAAATAGAAAAATACAAGTATTAATATATTTTTCAAGAAAAACTATCAAGAATCACGTACATAGACTCTTTAGACTCTCAACTCTTCTATGACCATCTATGGGGCGCATGAGAGAACAATCGAATGCTTTTAGTTTAGCCATACATACCTGGTATGAAGCTTTTGACAATCAATCCTCAAGAACACTCCTCGAACTCCTCGATTCCTCACTCCTATTCTCTTCTCTTTAGCCGTGGTCTCTTTCAAGAACTTAGAAAGGACTTAGAATGGGGTTTAAAATCCTTTTTACACTCAAAATGATCCATTAAGATCGTGTTTTGAGTTTTAGGAGAAGTTGGGAAAGGTCTAGAATGCCCCTCACGATATTGAGAAAAAGGCCCACCTCGAAATAAGGGGGTCTACGACGCGGAACCTGAGAATTTTGGGTATTTTTCACAGAAATTCTCCAAAAACGTGTTCCATTCCCATTGAAAGATTTTGCAACAAAATTAAATGTTTGTGGCAGATGCGCGTCACACACTTGTCGCGCCCCTTCACTAGAAATCATTTTCTCATTAGAAAATTATCTTTTCATCCGGTTGCTCTAAAAATCAACCGAGATAACTTTCCCACTCAATTTTTCATGTTGATCATATATTCGACTTCAGATTTGCTATCGGAGCATTGGAAGATGCGTTATGCGCACATCTCTCCTCTAGGAGTATTTTGGTAATTTTACTTGGTGTTACATCATCTCCCCCTTGGGGTTATTCATCCTCAAATGATGTGTAATGGTGGACATTGATGCATGAATAGACCAATACTCATCTCAATACTCACTCAACAAGTCAAACTCTCGACTCCTCATCAAACTTAACAAAATCTACTTCAAGAATAAACACACCGACTCAAGAATAGAGACATCATTTTAGTCAAGGGTAAGAACGTTACCTCCAATATTCTTATAAACAAGCATGAATAGATGTGGATATTTAGCTCCCATCTCTTCCTTAGCTTCCACATGGATTCCTCAACGGGTTGATTTCTTCACAGGACTTTGACTGAGGTGATCTCTTTTGTTCTAAACATGCGAACCTAACGATCAAAGATTTGTACCGGAATCTCCTCATATGACAATTTACCCTTTACTTCAATACTCTTAACAGGGATCACCAAGGCAGGATCTCCAAAGTATTTCTTCAACATTGAGACATGAATTACAGGATGAATTGGGCTTAACTCAGAAGGCAACTCTAACTCATAGTAACATTCCCAATCCTCTTCACGATCTTATAGGGAACAATATAGTGAGGACTCACTTTCCCCTTCTTCGCAAATCTCGTGAGATCCTTCATAGGTGACACCTTGAAGTGCACCCAATCATTCACCTCGAACTATAAGTCTCTTCTTCTCAAATCGGTGTAAGAATTCTAGCGACTATATGCAATCTTCAACCTCTCTTTAATGACCTTTACCTCATCCATCGATTAGTGGACAAGATCGGGTCTAATCAACTCATCTTCTTCAACCTCAAACCATCCAATTGGTAATCTACATCACCTTCCATATAAAGCTTCATAGGGAACCATTTGAATGCTTGCATGATAACTATTGTTATATAAAAATTTAATCAATGGCAAGTGCTCATCCCAATTTCCCTTGAAGTCAAGGACACAGGCTCTCAACATATCTTTTAATGTCTGAATTATATGCTATGCCTGAGCATCTGTATGTGGATGAAAGAATGCACTCAGGTTCACTTTGGTACCCAATCCGTTCTGGAAAGATCCCTAAAATAGGAAGGTGAATTGAGCTCTTCTGTCCGAGATGATGGACAAGGGAACTCAATGCAACCTAATAATCTCATGGATGTATTTTTTGGCATACTCCTCTGCAGTGTTAGTTGTCTTGACTACTAAGAAGTGAGTCGATTATGTCATCGTATCCATAATCAACCAAATTGAATCATGTCACTTTTGAGACCTTGGTAAACTAGTAATGAAGTCCATATGGATCATCTCCCACTTTCATTCAAGAATCTCTAAGTTCTATGTCAATCCACATGGCATTAAATGCTCAACTTTAACTTGTTGGAAATTTGGGAACTTAAAGACAAACACAACAACATCCCTCTTCATTCTACTCAACCAATAGATTTCCCTGAAGTCATGGTACATTTCGGTAGAGCCAGGATGAATGGAATATCTAGATATATGGGGCTTAGCCATGATTCTATCTTGAACACCATCAACATCTAAAATGCACAATCTTCTCTGGTATCTCAACACTCCATCTCCCCCTTTAGAGAAGACCATTACTTTTTGTTTATGGACAATGTCTTTCAATTGTAGTATGACAGGATCTCGGTCTTTTCTTTCACCACAGCCACTAAGGATGAAACAGACCTATTATGGATATTAACTCCCGTTTCATCATTCTTCTCAAGTTAAACTCCCAATAGAGCCAATCGATGCACTTCTTTGGCTAGCTCCTTCTTTCCTTCCTCAACATGGGTTGTGCTATCCATTAACAACCTGCTAAGAGCGTCAACAAAAACGTTAGCTTTACCTGGGTGGTAAAGGATGCTCATGTCATAATCCTTGAGCAACTCTAACCATCTCATCTATCGCAGGTTGACCTCTTTCTGACTGAAGACATACTGCAAGCTCCTGTGGTCAGGGAACACATCCACATGCACTCCATATAAGTAGTGGCGCTAGATTGTAAGTGCAAACACCACCACTGCCAACTCAAGCTCATAGGTCAGATAGTTCCTCTGATGAAACTTAAGTTGTCTGGAAGCATAGGTTATCACTTTCCCTCTCTACATCAACACACATCCCAACCCAACTCTAGAAGCATCACAATAGATTACAAAGTCATTTGTCCCATTGGGCAAGGTTAAAACTGGTGCCGTAGTCAGCCTAGTCTTCAACTCTTGGAAATATTTCTCACATTCGTCGGATCACTAAAACATGACCTTTTTCTGAGTCAATTTAGTCAATGGTGCGGATAGGGAGAAAAATCCATCAAAAAATCTACGGTAGTAGCCTACCAACTCCAAAAAACTTCTTATGTCAGTTGGAGAGGTCAGTCTGGGCTAGTTCTTAACCACTTCAATCTTTTGGGCATCTGCTCGAATACCATCATCAGAAACAATGTGGCCTGTGAAAGTCACTGGCTTATGCTAGAACTCACGTTTTGAGAACTTTACATATAACTCACGATCCTCAAGAGTCTGAAGGCCAACTCTGAGGTGATTGGCATGCTCTTCCTCATCTCTCAAATACACCAATATGGTGTCGATGAACACAATCACAAACATATCAAGATATTGTCTGAACACCGTATTCATCAAGTTCATAAAGGCTGCAGGAGCATCTGTCAACCCAAAGGACATGACCAAGAACTCAAAATGGCTATATCTCGTCCTAAAGGATGTCTTTGGAATATCGCATTCCCTCACTTTCAATTGATGGTAGCAAGATCTAAGGTCTATTTTATAGAAACAAGAGGCACCCTGAAGTTGGTCAAACAGATCATCTATCCTTGAGACATGATATTTTTTCTTTATTGTGACATTGTTTAGATGCTTATAGTAGATACACATTCTGAGACACCAATCAATCTTTCACACAAATAGGACAAGGGCACCCTATGTAGAAACACTCGGCCAGATCTCTCAATTGCTCTTTCAACTTTATCAACTCAGTAAGGACCATCCTAAAAGGTGAAATTGAGATAGGCTGGGTATCGGGAAGAACATCAATCCCAAAGTCAATCTCCCTATCAAACGGGACTCCGATAGATCCTCAGAAAATACTACAGGAAGCTCATTCACAATTGAGACTTACTCAAGAGTAGGACACTCAACATCATCATACTTAACTCTCATAAGGTAATATATACAACCTTTGGAAATTAGTTTTTTGGCCCTAAGGTAGGAGATAAACTTTCCCTTAAGTGCCACAAAATCACCCTTCCATTCTAAAACTTGTTCATTTGAGAATTGAAACTTAATCCTTCAGGCTCTACAATTAATGGAAGCATAACAGGCGTGAAGCCAATTAATGCCAAGGATCACATTAACATCAGTCATCTCTAACTCAACCAATCAATAAGAGTAACCCTATAATGGATGGATACTACACAAGCTCTATAGATTCTCTCAGCTTGAATAGACTCACCCACTGGACTAGTAACATCAAAGGGTTCAATAAGAATCTCGAGGGTTCGATCAAATCTACTGGCCATATAAGGAATTATCAATGAAAATGTGGCACCAGGATCCATCATCATATAACAAACAAGAGAAAAGACTCGAATCATACCCATCACAACGCCTGGGAGTTCTCCTGATCTTGGCGACTACCTATGGCATACAAATGGTTTATAGTTCCACTTGCACCTGACGTAGTACCTCTCTGGGTTCCTCTAGTTGACGGGCTTGTGCAGAAGATTGAGCCTGATCAGCCCACTTTGGACACTCTCTCTGGAAGTGACCCACTACGCCACACTTCTAACATACATCACCCATCTCACGACATTTACCCAAGTGTAGTTTTCCAAACTTACCATATGGTGGTTTACCTTGTGAACCTTGAGCCACACTAGTTTGGGACTGAGATTCATGGGCTCCACACTCTTAGTCCTTTGATCATTCCAGGTTCTGGGTGCAGTTGCACCAGCAAATAATGGTGCTTCCCTCGACTGGAATCTGCTACCGTTCCCTCTCTTTCCAACCTTATGGATGTATGTCTTAGCCTTCTTATTTCTGAACTCTTCTTTGTCATTTTTTCTCTTCTCATTAGCTCGTTGCACATAAGTAATCAATATCCTAATGTCCATGTCATTCCCAAGCATAGCTCCCCTACCATCTTTGTGTGGCCTCCTGTTCATCCCAACAACATACATCCCTACTCTTTCCCCCCCTATTTTAGCAACCATATCAAGAGCATAGTGAGATAGCTGAGTGAACTTAAGCCCATACTCTAGCACAGTTATAAAGCCTTATTTCATGTTCAAGAACTCTCTTACCTTGGCCTCCCTTCGTTCTCTTTGAAAGAAGTGCCCCAAGAAAGCTCCCTAGAACACTGCCCAAGTCAGCAATGGGGCTTCCTCTCCACTACCCTTCTTCCATTGGTTAAATCATAGCCTAGCCACGTTCTAGAGCTGGTAGGCAGCCAGTTCCTCCGTTAGCATCAGCCACATGCATCACCTGGAACAATTTCTTAAGCTCCTGCACATAGTTTTCAGGATACTCAGTTGATGTAGACCTTGTGAACTCAGGCGGATTGATCCTCAAGAATTATCAGACTCTACATGTGTCCTGCGCATCCTATCTACCTGCTCCTTGTTTTGCAGCAAGTGCTATGACAGCCTAGGCTAGAGTTTGGACAGCCAGGCGAAGGTCAACATTGGAAATCCCAACTTGTAGTGGTTGCTCAATAGGGATACCTGGATCTACGGGCCCCTCATGTCCTTGAGGCTCGAGTTGGTTAACATTCTGCCTGGTGGGACATCCTCTACCTCAGACGGAACTTCTGGGAGGCATGATCACAACTCTGCAATGTGTAGAGCACGAATTAGAAGAGAACTTTTCATAGAGTATAACTCTATCGCACCATTTAGAACATGAAAGAAGCGAGACAATTCTTAATATCCTATACCCTCCCTATTATGGATGTGGAGCTCCTCACACCAATAATAAAGACTCTATTTGACATGGATTCATAGACTCTCTAGGACTCTTGAACTCTGTGCTCTGATAAAAAGTATGTCATGCCTCGAGAGGATACCTTAGATGTGGCCAACACTTACAGACTATTGCTAGTCCCCAAGCGAACCACTTGGCCTTATCACATTCATTCATCAATATGTATAACTTAGAAAACTTAGCGGAAGACTAAAGATAAGAATGGGCATTCTATAACTCAAGTATTATATTAAATAAAGAAGCTAGTACGAAAAAAACTAGCTCAACAACTCTCAACATCAATGCTCCACTCTAGTCTATAAAGACTCTATCACTTTCAAGTAGTTCCAATGACAGATCCATGACTACTCAAATAAAATAAAGCTAACTCATAGTCTAACTCTAATAAGAAAGATGAAAACAAATGCAAAGATCCTTCTAAATAAAGGAGGCTCACTAACTCAGCTGAAATGCTCAGCTCTTCAATGGTACCCTTGTTGACGATCTCTACTACCTGACTCTGCATCATAAAAGGATGCAATCCAAAAGGGGACATTAGTACCTTGAATGTACTGGTATGTAAAATTGTTGAATGAAACAGAAACAGGTAGGATAATATAGAAATAAGATCAATTTAGAATAATACTTAATGAAAATGTCAAATGTTTATCTAAAGCAAGAATAAAGTGTAGACAAGTGACCCATCAACCAATCAAACCTCACCAATCAACTCTGACTCAACTCAATGGAATTCAACTCAACTCTTCTCAACTTAATTCAGAGTACTCAATATGGGAACTTTCTGGGAGTTTCTCTTATCCGACAATAATCACTTATGAGCCAGTGATTGTACAACAATTCCATTGAACTTGCCAGAGCCATTCCATATTTTCTAGGTAAAGAACGAATCAAATACACTAGGGGTCCAGCCTCATCAAGTCCTCTATTGAATTTAGGTACTTCCACTCAAAAGGGAACCTTAATGTAATGTAATGGTTCTTATCCTCACCTATGCTTGGCAACATAGTTAATGAGTGCGAGTTTTATTTACTTTTACTCATTTCGATGCTCGATACGCCTCCAAAGACTCAATGCTCATAAACTCATCCATCTCAATCAAATCATCTTAATTAGCCTCGTGGAGGCGCTCATCATCTCAATCATTCTCAACTCAAATGGGGCCTTTTGGACTAACATCAATCAACTTATTAACTTAGTGTTCATTTAACAACTCAAGAACTCAAATCATCATAAATAAGAAGTCATTAGATAGAACACTAGAACTCAATTATCATTACTCATAGGATCATGAAGCTCAATTAACTCAATCTAATACTCTCATCAAGATCACAATCTACATACTCAAATCAAGGCTCTAAACTCCATCCCTAGGTCCATTCGTGCATGCTTTCATAGATAACATATAGGGTTATACAATAACTCATGAAAAGTAGTTAATTTAGGAAATTAAGTTTATAATGATCATCGACATATGAAAATACATGTAATAGGTATACGTTTCAAGGAAATAATCAAGTATGAATGTAGACTCATTAGACTCTTGACTACTCTATTACCATCAATGGGACATACGGGAGAACAAAGTCATTCTTTAGTTTATCCTTACATACCTTGTGTGAAGCTTTTGATAATCAATCCTCAAGAACTCTCCTCAAACTCAATTCCTCGTTCCTGTTCTCTTGTCTTTAGCCTAGTCTCTTTAAAGAACTTAGAATGGACATGGAATGGGGATTAAAACCCTTTTTGTGCTCAAAATGGCCCATTTAGATTGTGTTTTAAGTTTAGGAGGGGTTGGGAAAGGTCTACAATGCCCCTCACGAAATTAAGAAAAAACGTTCGTCTTTGAACAAGGGGGTCAGTGATGCAGACCCTGTCACTTTTGGGTATTTTTCACCTAAAATTCTCTAAATAAGTTTTCCAATCCCGTAGAAATATTTTCTAAAACAAATTAAGTGTTGATTCGCGGCAGGTTTGCGTTGCACACTTGTCGCGCATCTTCACTAGGAACTATTTTCGCATCAAAAAATTATATTTTGATCTGATTGCTCTAAAAATCAACCGAGATGACTTTATGTAACGCCCGATAAAATTACCAATATACCCCTAGAGGAGAGGTGTGCACAAAATGCATCTTCCGACGCTCAGATAGAAAATCCAAGAACGGATTCATGATCAACACGAAAAATTAAGTGGCGGAAGGGTTTCGGTCGATTTTTAGAGCGACTGAGTAAAAAATTAATTTTTCATTCAAAACCAAAAAACAGTGTGAGTCCGCAACAGAGCTACATCACGGACCTAAAACAGAGACACACTTATGGTTTTCTGTGATTTTTCGACGGAGTTTAATTTTGCTAAAATGCGTTGTCTACGATAGGTCCGCATCGCGGACTATGTTACTTCAAGTCTAGAATTTTTTGAAAATTATTTCGAGGGGCATTTTATTCCATTCCTAATACCTTCTAAACCTCCTATACGACTAATATATGACTTTTTCTCAGAGAAAGGGGTTCAAAAAACCCACCCAAAACCCTCTTCCTAGCAAAATCACTAAGTCAGGGCTTGAGCATAGTTGAGGTTGAAGAATTCAAGAAGAGATTGTTCAAAGAATTATTGTTAGCAATCATCCTAGGTATGTAAGGCTAACTTAAAGCATGGAATTATTCTCCTATGTGCCCCTTTGAGTAAATTCAGTCATTGATTGAAGATAATGAGTTTGATGTGAAAAATGTTTTAGTATTATATTGAGTTTTACTTAATTCAGATATTTTACATGAATTGATGATCATCATAAACTTGATTTATTGCATAATTTATTTTCATGAGTTTTTCACAAAACCCTATGACTATTTTATTAAAGAATGCATCAATGAACTTAGGGGATGAGTCTAGGGCCTTAACGATGATGATGTCTATGATGTTTTGATTGTGTTTCAAATTTGATGAGTGTATTGATGATGATGTTGATGAGAATGATGTTTCACGAGTCTTAAAACTGGAAACTTAATTCTAAAAAGAATGTTTCGAGTCCATGATGTTGATATTAATAAGATTCTTTGATGTTGATGAGACCAATTTATGTTGATGTTGAGGTACTATGTCCCTATGGGACTGATGATGATGATGTTTTATGAGCATGTTGAGTTTTAGGAGGAGTATTGAGCACCAGAATGGATGAGAATGAGTGCCACCCAAACCATTAACTATGTGACCCGCGTAGGAGAGGATCGAACCGTCATGCGGATGTTTCCTTTGTCCCAAAAGAGGACTGATGTTTTTTTTCTTGTGGATGTTTCCTTTGTCCCAAAAGAGGACTAATGTTTTTTTTCTTGTGGATTCACAGAGGTTAATTTCCTTTACCTCGGGCATGGTACCGGATGGATGTGGTAACGAAATCTCTTTGTTGTATTATCACCGGCTCATAGGTGATGGTTGTCGGTTAGAGAAACTCCCAGCTAGGTTCCTTTTGATAGTACACTTATGCTGATGTGATGGCATAAGTCTTGATGGATGTAGATGTTTCAATGTCTATTCTTTATCCTTGTCCTAAACGGGCATGAGTCCCTTGAGCTGAGTCAAGTTTCCTTGAGGATTCTGATGTATTGTTGATGTTGAGATGAGACGTTAATGAGTCAATTCTCTACTCTTTATTCTTTCCTTAGATAGACATTTGACAATCTGATGAAGTATGATCTTGCGTTGGTGTTATCCCTATACTGTTGTACTTGTACTATTACATTCAACAATTTTACATACCCTCTCCAAAGAAAAATCACTAAGGCAGAGCTTGAAGAGAGTTGAGATTTAAGAATTCAAGAGGAGATTGTTCAAAGAAATGTTGTTAGAAATCATCCCAGGTATGTAAGGCTAACTTAAAGCATAAGTTGTTCTCCCATGTGCCCCTTTAAGTAAATTAAGTCGTTGATTGAAGATACTGACTTTGATGTGAAGAATTTTTTAGGATTATACTAAGTTTTACTTAATTCATATATTTTACATGAATTGATGATTATCATAAACTTGATTTATTGCATAATTTATTTTCATGAGTGTTTTCCACAAAACCCTATGACTATTTTATGAAAGAATTCAAGAATGAACTTAGGGGATGACTCTAGAGCCTTAACGATGATGATGTCTTCGATGTTGTGATTGTGTTTCAAATTTGATGAGAGTCTTGATGATGATGTTAATGAGAATGATGTTTCATGAGTCTTAAAACTTGAAAGTTAATTCTAAAAAGAATGTTTCGAGTCCATGATACTGATATTAATGAGATGATGTTGATGTTGATGAGAGTGTTGATGTTTATGTTGAGGTATTATGTTCCTATGGGGCTTATGGTGATGCATTATGTCCATATGGGACTGATGATGATGATGATGGTGATGTTTTATGAGCATCTTGAGTTCTGGGAGGAGTATTGAGCACCGAAATGAATGAGAGTGAGTCCCACTCGAACCATTAACTGTGTGGCCCGCATTGGAGAGGATCGAACCACCGTGCGGATGTTTCCTTTGTCCCAAAAGAGGAGTGATGTTTTTCTCTTTTGGATCCACTGTGGTGGATGTACTTTACCTTAGGCAGGGTACTGTATGGATGTGGCAATGACATCCCTTTGTTGTATCATCACCTGCTCATAGGTGATGGTTGTCGGTTAGAAAAACTCCTAACTAGGTTTCATTTAATAGAACTCTAATGTTGATCTGATGGTATGAATTTTGATGAATGTTGACGTTTCGCTGTCTACTCTTTATCCTTGTCCTAAACGGGCATGAGTCCCTTGAGGTGAGTCGAGTTTCCTTGAGATGAGTCTGATGTATTGATGATGTTGAGATGAGACGTTAATGAGTCAATTGTCTACTCTTTATTCTTTCCATAGATAGACATTTTACAATCTGATGAAGTATGATGTTGAGTTTATGTTATCCCTATACTGTTGTACTTGTACTGTTACATTCAGCCATTTTACATATCGTACATTCCACATACTGATGACACTTGGCGCTGCATCATCTCATGATGCAGATACAGAAGTTAAAGGGCTTCAGCAGATGCATCATTGAGGTCAGAGATTCCGAGTTCAGTCATTGGTGAGCTTCGCTGCTAAATATAGGAGTCTTCTTTCTTTATCTTTTATTCTGTTTAGTAAGTTGGGTAGCCATGGCCTGTCATGGTAATCTCTTTGACTCTAGTTGAGTTAAAGGCTTCATAGACAAGAGTCAAGGTTTGATGTTGTGGTTTTTCCCTTATGAGTTGAGTTAACATTTACATTGCCTATCCTGATATTGATACTGATGTTGGCCATTGGCTGTTGTTATTGAGATAGCTTACTGCCTTACTTCTACTATTCCACTATATTTATGTTGAGTGACAATCCTGAGAAAGAGTCGTTCTCTTGGGGACTGGAAATAGTCTCTAGGTGCCAGTCACGCCTAGGGTACCCTCTCTGGGCATGAAAAACTTGGTATCAGAGAAGTCTATTGGTGGAGTAGAATGAAGAGGGACATTTCTAAGTTATTTTCAAAGTGCCAAAATTTCCAACTAGTGAAGGTTGAGCATCAAAGGCCTAGTGGCTTGACTCAAAACTTTGAGATTCCAGAATGGAAGTGGGGGATGGTTAACATGGACTTCATCACCGGCTTACCCAGATCCCGGAGGCAGCATGATTCCATATGGGTGATTGTAGACAGGATGACTAAGTCGGTGCACTTCTTGGTAGTCAAGACGACTAATACTGCGGAGGGGTATGCCAAGATGTATATCTAAGCGATTGTGAGGTTGCACGGAGTTCCCTTGTTCATTATCTCAGATAGAGGAGCCCAATTTACCTCTCACTTCTAGAAGTCTTTCCAGAAAGGATTGGGTACCAAAGTGAACTTGAGCATGGCCTTTCATCGACAGATGGAGATGGATGGTCAGGCAGAGCGCACTATTGAGACGGTAAAAGATATGTTGAGAGCCTGCGTCCTTGACTTCGTAGGAAATTAGGATAACCATTTACCATTAATTGAATTTGCATATAATAATATTTATCATGCAAGCATTCAAATGGCCCCCAGGAGGCCTTGTATGAGAGGAGGTGTAGATCACCCATTGGGTCGTTTGAAGTTGGAGAAGCTGAGTTAATTGGGCGTCCACCAGTCCATGGAGAAAGTGAAGCTTATTAGAGAAAGATTGAAGACTGCCCAAAGTCGTCTGAAATCTTACATAGATGTCAGAAGAAGAGACCTAGAGTTCGAGGTTCACGATTGGGTATACCTAAAGGTATCACCCATGAAGGGTGTCATGAGGTTTTGGAAGAAGGGGAAATTAAGTCATCGTTATATTGCCCCATAGCAGATTTTGAGAAGAATTGGGAAGGTTGCTTATGAGCTAGAGTTACCTTTGGAGTTAGAAAGAATCCACATGGTGTTTCACATTTCAATGTTGAAGTATTGTTTGGGAGATCATGCCTTGGTAATCCCTGTTGAGAGCACAGGAGTTAAAGATAGTTTGTCCTATTAGGAAATTCTAGTCCAAATCCTTGATCGACAGGTTCGCAAACTGAGAAACAAAGAGATAGCCTCCGTTAAAGTTTTGTGGAGGAACCAATTTGTTGAGGAAGCCACATAGGAAGTTGAGGAAGAGATGAGAACTAAATACGCGCACCTATTCATGCCAGATGTTGATGAGAGTATCGAAGGTAATATTCCTATTCTTAATTTAAATTGATGTTTCTACAATGAGTTTATGTGTACATTTTTATGTTCTGAGTAGATGTTATTGAGGTCGATAAAGAATTGAGGAGTTGAGTTGTTGAGGGAGTATCGAAGTTAGTCTTGAGTCTATTCATGCCATAACATCGTTCCTACTTATCATTCAAGGGCAAATGATCCCAAGGGGGAGATGAGTAACACCCGATAAAATTTCCAAAACACCCCTAAGAGGAGAGGTGTGCACAAAATGCGTCTTCCAATGCTTAGATTGAAAATCCAAAAATAGATTCGTGATCAGCACGAAATATTGAGTAGGAGAAGGGTCTCGACCGATATTTACAGCGACCAAGTCAAAAGATAATATTTTGTTCAAAACAAAAACCAATGTGAGTCCGCAACAGAGCCACGTCATGGACGTATTGCACAGACACACTTATGGTTTTCTTTGATTTTTTGACGTAGTGGAATTTTTATGAAATGCATTGTCCGCGACAGGTGCCTGTCGGCGGACTGTGTTACTTCAAGTCTAGATTTTTTCTAATCCATTCCTGATACCTTTTAAACCTCCTATACGACTAATATATGTCGTTTTTTTCACAGAAAGGGGTTCCAAAAACCCATACAAAACCCTTTAAAAGAAAAATCACTAAGACAGGGCTTGAGGAGAGTTAATATTGAAGAATTCAAGAGGAGATCGTTCAAAGAATTGTTGTTAGCAATCATCCCAGGTATGTAAGGCTGACTTAAAGCATGAGATTGTTCTCCCATGTGCCCCTTTGAGTAAATTCAATCATTGATTGAAGATAATAAGTTTGATGTGAAGAATTTTTTTGGATATTATACTGAGTTTTACTTTATTTATATATTTTACATGAAGTGATGATAATCATAAACTTAATTTATTGCATAATTTAGTTTCATGAGTGTTTTTCACAAAACCCTATGACTATTTTATTAAAAAATGCATGAATGAACATAGGGGATGAGTCTAGGGCCTTAACGATGATGATGTCTGCGATGTTGAGATTGCGTTTCAAATTTTTTGAGAGTCTTGATGATGATGTTGATGATAATGATTATTCATGAGACTTAAAACTTGAAATTTAATTCTAAAAAGAATGTTTCGAGTCCATGATGTTGATATTAATGAGATGATGTTGATGTTGATGAGACGAGCTGATGTTGAGGTACTATGTCCCTTTGGGACTGATGATGATGTATTATGTCCCTATGGGGCTGATGATGATGTTTTATGAGCTTCTCGAGTTCTGGGAGGAGAATTGAGCATCGAATTGGATGAGAGTGAGTCCCACTCAAACCATTAACTACGTGCCCCGCGTAGGAGAGGGTCGAACTGTCATGCAGATGTTTCCTTTGTCCTAAAAGAGGACTAATGTTATTTCTTATGGATCTATTGAGGCTGATGTCCTTTACCTCGGGCAGGGTACTAGATGGATGTGGCAACGACATCACTTCGTTGTAACATCAGCGGCTCGTAGGTGATGGTTGTCGGTTAGAAAAACTCCCAGCTATATTCCTTTTCATAGAACTCTAATGTTGATCTGATGAGTCTTGATGGATGTTGATGTTTCACTGTCTACTCTTTATCCTTGTCCTAAACAGGCATGAGTCCCTTGAGTTGAGTCGAGTTTCCTTGAGAAAAGTCTGATGTATTGATGATGTTGAGATAAGACGTTAATGAGTCAATTGTCTACTCTTTATTCTTTCCTTAGATAGACATTTGACAGTCTGATGGAGTATGATGTTAAGTTGATGTTGTCCCTATACTGTTGTACTTGTACTATTACATTCATTTATTCTACATACTGTACATTCCATGTATTGATGCTACTTCGGTGCTTCATCATTTCATGATGCAAATACAAGAGTTAGAGGACTTCTGCTGATGTATAGTTGAGGTCAGAGATTCCGAGTGCAGTCATTGATGAGCCTTGCTACTAATAAGAGGAGTCCTTTTTCTTTATCTGTTATTTCGTTTGTTAAGTTGGGTAGCCATGGTCTGTCATGGTACCCTCTTTGACTCTAGTTGAGTTAGAGGCTTCATAGACATGAGTCGAGGTTTGAAGTTGATGTTTTTCCCTTATGAGTTGCGATAACATTCACATTTGCTTATCCTGCAATTGAGACTGATGCTGGCCATTGGCCCTTCTTATGGAGATAGCTCACTGCCTTACTTCTACTATTCCTCTATATTGATGTTGAGTGACTCTCCTGAGAACGAGTTGTTCGCTTGGGGACTAGCAATAGTCTCTGGGTGCTAGCCACGCCTAGGGTACCCTCCAGGGGCGTGACAAACTTGGTATTGGAGAGGTCTATTGGTTGAGTGAAATGAATAGGGACATTGCTAAGTTCGTTTCAAAGTGCCCAAATTGCCAGCAAGTGAAGGTTAAGCATCAAAGGCCTAGTGGCTTGGCTCAAAACTTTGACATTCCAGAATGGAAGTGGGAGATAGTTAACATAGACTTCATCACCGGCTTACCAAGATCCTGGAGGCAGCATGATTCCATATTGGTGATTGTGGACAAGATGCCTAAGTCAGCGTACTTCTTCGCAGTCAAGACGACTAATACTGTGGAGGAGTATGCCATGATGTATATCCAAGAGATTGTGAAATTGCATGGAGTTCCCTTGTTCATTATCTCGGATAGAGGAGCCAATTTACCTCTCACTTCTTGAAGTCTTTCCAAAAAGGATTGGGTACCAAAGTGAACTTGAGCATGGCTTTTCATCCACAAATGGATGGTCAGGCAGAGCGCACTGTTCAGACGGTAGATGATATGTTAAGAGCCTGCGTCCTTGACGTCAAAGGAAATTGGGATACCCATTTACTATTGATTGCATTTGCATATAACAATAGTTATCATGCAAGCATTCAAATGGCCCTCTACGTGGCCTTGTATGGGAGGAGGTGTAGATCACCCATTGGGTGGTTTGAGGTTGGAGAAGCTGAGTTGATTGGGCCTGACCTTGTCCACCAGTCCATGGAGAAGGTGAAGATTATTAGAGAAATATTGAAGACTGCCCAAAGTCGTCAAAAGTCTTACACAGATGTGAGGAGAAGAGAGTGAGAGTTTGAGGTGAGCGATCGGGTATACCTGAAGGTATCACCCATGAAGGGTGTCATGAAGTCTGGGAAAAAAGGGAAATTAAGTCCTCGTTATATTGTCCCTTATCAGATTGTGAGAAGAATTGGGAAGGTTGCCTATGAGTTAGAGTTACCCTCTGAATTAGACGGAATCCACCCGGTGTTCCACATTTTGATGTTGAAGAAGTGTTTGAGAGATCCTGCCTTGGTAATCCCTATTGAGTGCACAAGAGTTAAAGATAGTTTTTCCTATGAGAAAATTCCTGTCCAAATCCTTGATCGACAGATTCACAGACTGAGAAACAAAGAGATAGCCTCCGTTAAAGTTTTGTGGAGTAACCAATTTGTTGAGGAAGCCACATGGGAAACTGAGGAAGAGATGAGAACTAAATACCTCACCTATTCGTGCCTGATATTGATGAGAGTATCAAAGGAAATATTCCTATTCTTAATTTAAATTGATGTTTCTACCATGAGTTGATGTGTATATTGTTGATGTTCTGAGTAGATGTTATTGAGTTCGATGAAGAGTTGAGGAGTTGAGTTGTTGAGTGAGTATCGAGGTAAGTCTTGAGTTTATTCTGGCCATAACACTGTTCCTACTCATCATTCAAGGACGAAAGATCCCAAGGGGGAGATGATGTAACTCCCAGTAAAATTACCAAAATACCCCTAGAGGAGAAGTATGCGCAAAACACATCTTCCGATGCTCGGATTGAAAATTCGAGAATGGATTCGTGGCCAGCACGAAATATTGAGTGGGAGAACGGTCTCGGTCGATTTTTAGAGCGATCGAGTCAAAGGATAATTTTTCGTTCAAAACAAAAAACAATGTGAGTTCGAGACAGAGCCGCATCGCCGACCTATCGCTGAGACATGCTTATGGTTTTCTGTGATTTTTTGACGTAGTTGAATTTTGTCGAAATGCGCTGTCCGCGACAGGTCTGCGTCGTGGACTATGTTACTTCAAGACTGGAATTTTTTTTAAAAATCTCGAGGGGCATTCTAGTCCATTCATAATACCCTCTAAACCTCCTATACGACTAATATATGTCATTTTCTAAGAAAAAGCGGTTCGAAAAACCTCTTCCTAGTAAAATTAGTAAGTCAGGGCTTGAGGAGAGTTGGAATTGAAGAATTCAAGAGGTGATCATTCAAAGAATTGTTGTTAGCAATCATCCCAGGTACGTAAGGCTAACTTAAAGCATGGAATTTTTCTACCATGTGCCCCTTTGAGTAAATTCAGTCATTGAATGAATATAATGAGTTTGATGTGAAGAATATTTTGAGTATTATACTGAGTTTTACTTAATTCATATATTTTACATGAATTAATGATGATCATAAACTTGATTTATTGCATAATTTATTTTCATGATTGTTTTTCACAAAACCCTATGACTATTTTGTTAAAAAATTCAAGAATGGACTTAGGGGATGAGTCTAGGGAATGATGATAAACATCAATTATCACAAAACCCTGTGATGTTATGATTGTGTTTCAAATTTGATGAGAGTCTTGATGATGATGTTGATGAGAATGATGTTTCATTAGTCTTAAAACTTGAAACTTAATTCTAAAAAGAATGTTTTGAGTCCATGATGTTGATATTAATGAGATGATTTTGATGTTGATGAGATGAGTTGATGTTGATGTTGAGGTACTATGTCCTTATGGGACTGATGATGATGTATTATGTCCCTATGGGACTGATGATGATGATGTTTTATGAGCATGTCGAATTCTGGGAGGAGTATTGAACACTGAAATGGATGAGAGTGAGTCCCACTCGAACCATTAACTACATGGCCCACATAGGTGAGGATCGAATCATCGTGCTAATATTTCCTTTGTCCCAAAAGAGGACTGATGTTTTTTCGTGTGGATCCATTGAGGCTGATGTCCTTTACTCTGGGTAAGGTACTGGATGGATGTGGCAACAACATCACTTCGTTGTATCATCATCGACTTATAGGTGATGCTTGTCGGTTAGAGAAACTCCCAGCTAGGTTCCTTTTGATAGAACTCTGATGTTGATGTGATGCTATGAGTCTTGATGGATGTTGATGTTTCAATGTCTACTCTTTATCGTTGTCCTAAACGGGCATTAGTCCTTTGAGGGGAGTCAAGTTTCCTTGAGATGAGTCTGATATATTTATGATGTTGAGATGAGACGTTAATGAGTCAATTGTCTACTCTTTATTCTTTCCTTAGATAGATATTTGACAGTGTGATGGAGTATGATGTTGAGCTGATATTATCCCTATACTGTTATACTTGTACTGTTACATTCAACTATTTTACATATCATACATTCCACATACTGATGCCACTCAGTGTTGCATCGTTTCATGATGCAGATACAGGAGTTAGAAAACTTCAGAAGACACATTGTTGAGGTTAGAGATTCTGAGTTCAGTCATTGGTGAGCCTCCCTGCTAATCGGAGGAGTCCTTTCTCTTTATCTGTTATTCTGTTTGTTGAGCTGGGTAGCTATGGCATGTCATGGTACCCTTTTAGACTATCTAGTTGGGTTAGAGGCTTCATAGACATGAGTTGAGGTTTGATGTTGAGGTTTTTCCCTTATGAGTTGAGTTAACATTTACATTTGCTTATCCTGATGTTGAGACTGATGTTGGCCATTGGCCTTTCTTATTGAGATAGCTCACTGCCTTACTTCTACTATTCTGCTATATTGATGTTGAGTGACTGTCCTTAGAACGAGTGGTTTGTTTGGGGATTAGCAATAGTCTCTGGGTGCCAGCCAGCTTAAGGTACCCTCCCCGAGTGTGACACTTTCCCACTCAATTATTCATGCTTATTGCATATCTGGCATCGAAATTTCCTTCGAGGCATGAGAAGACGCGTTGCACATGTCTCCTCTAGGGGTATTTTGATAATTTCACTGGGTGTTACATTGAGTGTCCGTCATATTGTCAATTTATCTTAAGTTTTCCATTGATTTAAATGATTAAACGACTTTCATGAGGCCGAGTGATTCGCTTAGGGGCTAGAAATAGTTACTAAGTGTCAGCCACATCTAGCCCTCCCTTGGCGTGATATTGCAGGAGAGTTTTGAAAAGTATTTTTTTATAGTTTTTGGAAGTCATTTTTTCTTAAATTTAAGGGAAATAAGTTGATTTGAAAATATTTTTCAAAATATTTAAGTCAACCAAACATGAAAAAAATTTACAATATTTTTCAGAAATGTTTTTTGCCATACGAAACACACCCTAAGTCTTTATTTGATTTCCACGAGCCTTAACGACTGATTAAAAACCTAACTAATCTGAATAATTATAAACTTTAATTACTAAAACCACACAACCTTCTAAGGCATGTGTTTCGCAGTGTCATCGAATTCCCTAACTTGAAGAGAATAACCTATTTCAGTTTATAACTCATTGAACTAAAATTACATCAAGTTTTGTATATATGTTATATATACTTACCTCATCTCTCTGGGCAAAGAAACTAGACCAACCTCACTCATTCTGATTTCTATTGTGAGTTTTTCATACAACTTTACTTCTTCCTCAATCTTGCTAGTGGCATCAACCAAATAATGCCACATACCTAGTATTCATCAATGCCATAAATAGCTTATGTATTTTGAAACTTCTTGTGTTGCTCCCAAGTCCATGCTTAATTTGAAGCTATTTTCACCATGGACTTGATAGCACCGTAAGAGGTTTCAAAATGCATTAGATATATATGGCATCGATCAAACACCAGGTATGTGGCATTATTTGGTTATTACTACCAGCAACACTAAGGAAGAAATAAAGTTATACTATGAAAAACATATGGTAGAAATCAGAAAGAATGAGGCTCCTTTGCTTAGAGATAATGAGGTAAGTATATATTACATATATATAAATCTTATGTAGATATGTGAAGCTACTAGATCCTATAAATCTCAAATTATATAAATAATAAATTTTGAATTTAGTAAATTGAATGTGTTTTAATATATTACAAAATTTAAGCATCTCATTTAAAGTGTGAATCCATCTCTTCATTTTTAGATAAGATTTAATAACTTCAATTTTCAAGTCTTGCCCATGAGGAAGTAATAGCTGGAGTTGGAGGGTTCAACCTCCAACCTCTAGCAATTCAACCTCCCCAGATCCCACCGGGTATATTTTTGTTGTTAGAAGATTCAAATTCCACAAAAGAAAACATTTAACTATAATCATTCTAGTGCATAAGCATTCTTCTAATCCAAGGGTCTACCAAAACAACGTCACTACCTCAAAGGTAAATGTTAAGGTATGCGTACATCCTACCATCTCCATATTGCACTTCTTGGTAGGGGTGCAAAATGAGTAAGCTATATATGGGTATCTATGCAGATTTATCCATTAGAAATGAGTTGGACATCCAACCCATTTAAGATGGTTAAAAAAAATGTGTAAAATTCATACTACCCATTTAAAAATGGATAATATGGGTTAAAAAATGATTCATAAAAAAGAAAAAAATGGTATTAATATTTTTTTGTGAAGATAGTTTATTTATTATTTTTAAATCAAATAATGAGCTTAGCAGCCCATTTTATTAATAAAATAATTAAGGCTTACAATTTGGTCCAAGGCCCATACCCGTCAAGAATTAAAATAAGACCCTAAAAAATAGGGCATTCTACAATCTAACCCACCTTATCTATTTTTTGGCCTTTCTACTTCCCAATGTGGCCTTTCAATGGTGGTGCTTCGAGTTTGCTTCCTCTGGTTCTTCTCCTCTTGGCTTTGTTTCTACTACTCGTGTAAGCTTCTTTTCCTTTTCTCCATCCTCATCCGATTGTTGTTATGTACCTGATTCACGTCAATTTCCAGGATACCTTGCGCTGCTCTACCTTTCCCTCCATGTACCACCTGGAAAAGGAGATTCGTTTCAGCATAAATCTCGACATGTAAGACCCTTCTTTTGATCCGCTTGGTAAGTACTTTTCCTTCACTCTTCTGATTTCGCCGCTCCAATCTTGCAGTAGTTGGTGTTCTCTCCATCGTGTATTTGAAATGTAAGGACGTTCTTGACGTTCCTGATGCCCACATGTTGTTTTGGATATGTAATCCACAACTTTTGAAGGATGCTCTGACTTTTGCTCACACACGCAACAACCGATGTTAGATGTATTTTTTCTACATCTTTTATTTAGTTACTCCATGAAAAGTAAAGAGAACTTTATCTTCGGATGGGGTGGGGTAAGTAAATTATTTTTTTTCATTTTTTTAAAATAAATAAAATATTTATTAGGAGAGGTTAAGGGGTGATAAAAAAAATTTAAGATATTTTTTTTAAAAAAAAAATTAAATATTTTTTAACATTCCTTTTTGGGTAGGTCAATGAGCTTGCGAAGGAGGGGCTTGGGGTAAAAAAAATATTTTTATTACATTATTTTTTAGTAGGGTGCTCAAGGTGTTGTGGGGTGGGGAAGAGGGAGGGGTAAAGAAATTTAAGATTTTTTTTTAAGAAAAATAGGAGAGGTGGGGGGGGGGGGTGCAGAGGAACAAGGGTTCGGGGTAAAAAGATTTAAGAACTTTTTTAAAAGAATAAATTAATTGTTTTGGTTAAGGTTGGGGCAAGGGCCTTGAGGTGGGTTTAGGTAGGGGAAAAATTAAAGATTTTCTTTTTAAAAGAATTATTTTTTATTTTTTTTAATAGGAGTAGCAGTGAGAAGTGGGTAAAAGTATTTGTTTTTGAAACTTTTAATATATTCCTACTATAATATTGGTATCAATATTCACTCGTATTTTTCATTGAGGAACTCATTTTTATCCATTTACAATATGAGTAGTATTGGGTATTTTATCCATTTTTATTTAACTCGTATTTGATTGACCCTTATTCAACTGGACCTGCTTGTTTGCCACTCCTATGTGTGGAACTACACTAGCTATGTTGTTGTTGTCAATGTATTCTAATGCTTTATTCTACACTGAATTGCTGGGATACTAGAACATGGTATTCTATTTGTTTGCCTAAGTGAAACAAGTAGCCTAACGTATTTAAGAAAAATAGTAAAAATAGCAATGAAGAATACATTAATGTTTATATGGAACCATCTAGCTCAGAAAAAGTACAAAACCACAATTTGTACCTCTACAAGATGTACTCCCAATCTTCACCAGATTCAATGAGCCTTAGAATGACGGATTGTAAACCTAAGCAATCGAAGGAATTATAAGCTTTAATTCCTAAAACTACACAACCTCACAAGTTATGTGTTTCCCATGTGTTCGAGTTTCCTAACTTGAAGAAAACTACCTATTTCAATTTCTAGATCACTGAACTAAGATTACATTGATTTTACAATTTAAGGGGAACTCTGAAAATTGAAAATCTACAACTCTTGGGCATATAGTGTAGAAGAACCTTGTTCCACATTCAGCATCTTTGAACACCAAGTAGCACCCTTAGATAATATGTCAATGTTTTTCTCAATAGGAGTTACCTTAATAATTTGGTCAGTTCCTTCTATTTACTCACTTATTTCCAAAATTGTGTTTTACTTAAACCACTTCTTCTATCCTTATCCAAACTCTCCTTATCCTTTTTTTTTTGTCAATTGTTTTTAATTAAAATTGGAGTTCAAGACTCATTTTATTATTGCTAAAGCTAAATCATCATATATTACTAAAAATGGGAAGCTCCAAACTTCAAAGTTTGATTATCATTTTACATTTGTACTAAATAAAAAAAATATAATATTTGATTCATGAAATTTAAATAGTAAATATATCATATTATTATTACGTTATTACATTTAGATTAATTACTAAAAGGGAAAAGGTGTTATGTCAAATGTTGAAAGATGAAAATGTCAATAGAAAATTATTAGACATATTTATCCATTTAAAAATTAAATTAGTTACATTTTAAAAAAAATAAATTTATTTTTGTTTTTCTCCTTCAATTTACTTAACACAATCTATATAAGATAATCTACTTTAAAATATTTTCTTAGCTTCTTAATTATTTTATATTATTAATCAACTCCATAATTTACACCTCTTCATTTTCATAACTCTTACACTAATTCTATCCATTAATTTTATTTCTGAATTCACACATTCTCATCTTTTCATAACTCTTACTTTTAATAATCTCCATTGTTTTCATACTTTTTCGAATTTGTAACCCTTTATGAATTTAATGTAAATGGAGAGTGTACAAACACTTATTATGCGTAAGAGATCAACCCCAGTCCGGAAATATTTCATGTATTATTTGATGTCTTCCATGTATAAACTAAAATTAAGGTCTACATTAAATTTTGTACTCATATTATTTTTAATTAAGATCGTTAATTTACTGTTTTTTTTTTTAGAATATGAGGAAGAAAAATAAGGGTATTCTCTACTCAGTTCATCTCTCACTTACGGGGATATCTTTTTAATACTCTTTTGCCAACAATTGCAATCCACATAAAGTTTAAAGCTTGAGCTACAATTTTTACGTCATCTAAAATATTGTTTAAGAAGTCGACATTACTTGAGCTATAGTTTAGAAATGTTTTAATTATATTGCTTTAGAAAAAATCTTCATTGTGAAGAGTAATGTCTCTCTATGCTTCATATTATCTTCTTCGAATAGTAAAATCAATAATAAATAAAACGTAAACAAAAGATAATATCATTTCAAAGTAAAGCTAGATCCTAAATGATATAACCTTTAATTTATGTTGTTATTTTTTCTTTTTATTTGTTTTAAATGTTCAACATCGTAGCTTTCTTTTATTTGTTTTAAATATTTAACTTCATATCTCATATTTAATGTGTACCTTTTATTTTTCTTCTCATTTTTTTGTGTGTATCAAATTTTACAATTAACTATTTCAATGGAATTAACTTTAGCATTGTAACTCATCTTTTGAAGATTTATTTACAATCATTGCATTTTAATATTCATTACAAAAAAAAATTAATCAAACTAATAAATTTATTAAAAAATTCACATGAAACACGCGTGCATTGTACATGTCGAGAAACTAGTAAAATATATTACATGTCCACTACCAATTTGTTAAAAGAAAATCCTTAGCCGAACTACTACAAAGGGCAGCCCGGCCCACGCCAATACAAATATCTCCATTCTAGACCCTTCGACTATTTTGACCAGATTATTTTCCAACGATGTTTCGATGTTCTCCTCCATCTGGAAATCATTGTTCTTCCTCATCTTTTTAGTAAGTGGCTTTTGATCTTCTTTAGATGTTCCGCTTCCTTTCCGTCAGTCCTTTTTCCTTGGTTGTTGCTATGTCCCTTTGTTCTTCATTTTCCTCTTCAAGACTCTTTTTTTAATTTATTTTTTTTAAGTAAAACTAGGCTTTTATTTATTCAAAAGAAAAATACACACTTTTGGGATAAATAAATAACAAACTATCCGGCCTAGTCCATAGGGACCAATCGACACATCTACTTTAAATAAACACATTTAGCTTGTAGGGTTCCCTAATTCCTCCCTATTTTTAGATCTGCTTGCTCTTCTAACATGTTGCCACCATGGGACAACCTTAATTTCCTGTTTGTTCTTCTTTGGGTTTGCAATGATCATACTCCTTTGTATCTCTCTCTCAGATCATTTCTCAACTGCCAAAAGTAAGTAGCATTATTTATGTTCATTTACATAGTCTTCCGGTGCTTACTAACAATTGTCCTTTCAGTTGTGTTCTCAAGTGCTGCAGCATGACTCATCTTTTGTTTCAAGATCACAACATCGGCGTGAGATTCTTTACTTGGTGAGATTTACTGAACTTTCTTCCTTCCTTGCTATAGACTTCTTGACTTCGAGATCTAATCATATTCTTCACAGGTGGTGCCCTATTGAAGTGCAAGGGTAGTTTCATACCATCACTTCCAACAAGCGTCAAATTTCTTCCAGGTTTACCAACTCCTCTCTCTGACTTCCATTTTGCTGAGTTATTTTGATAGCTGATGTGCATAGGGCTAGATAGCATTTCCTTTCTTTTGTTATGTTTGTAAATATTTCTTTCTGGAAGATCATTGCTATCATCTCCCCTATCCCTTATCCCCTTTTAGGAGATACTCTTAAATACAGACTCCAGTACTTATCACTGTTTATAATCCGTCTTGCTTCGCTATCCATGCTTTCAAAACTGTTATTGCCTTCCCTTAAAATATGCTGAAAAACATGACTCCTTGTTTGCAGGCAATCTTTAATTTCTTACACCATATCTGCTACTGCGCATGGTATTTCTCAAATTCCCTCTAAGATTTTACACATAAGCAATATAATTTGATTGCCTGCAATGTTTACTAGCTTGTAGAATAGCTTTTGCTTCTCCTACTGTGTTTGATGTAGGCTCCATAATACTGCATTCCGAAAACATAATATCTCCTTTTTTTCAACCTCTCAAGTAGAAGGCATATGCACTTACTTCAGGACTACCCTAGAGGCTCCACCAGTATTGTGTTTAATCCACCGTACTGGAGGAAATTTCCAGAATACCCTTGTCACTTTTAGCCTATGACTGTACTTCATCAATTTCTGTAGAATTCCTTGCCATTCATCAAGACTCATTCTTCTGCAAATGGCAGATCTGTCATCATCCATGTCTTCTTACAATGGTACCGATGTTACCTTCTTCATCAGCATCCAGTAAGTTTATAAAATTTTCCTTTCCTTTTTGGTGAATATTGCTTACTCCATTTTGATTTTTCCAGTGAGGGTGCAGGAGCAAAGATTTAGAGGTTGATGATCTCCCTCCTTCATAGATTGTTGTCTTGGCTCCTTTATTTTTGATGACACTATAGGTTAATTCTAGGGCCCCCCTTTTTTATTTTGTAAAATCTTGTAGCACTGATTTCCCCTATTTTCATAGCCTTATATGCCCTCGTGGGTTTACTTCCCATAGATATATTAGTATGTGAAAAAACTTTATGCGGTAAACTTGTGCAAGCACCTTCACCTGTATGCGTTCCGATCAGTTCCTTCTATTTCTTTGTGTTTTACTGAATTTAAAATTTACTATTTATATTATTACCTAGTAGATTCACATATATACGTAAGTTTTGTATATATGTTAAATATACTTACCTCATCATCTCTAGGCAAAAGAACTAGTTGGATTTTTACCCTGAGTTTCTTACTATATTTGGGGTTTTACTCTTATTAGAAAAAGAAAAATAGAAATTCTCCATCTGTGGCAGGTCTTTTTTCTTGTAGGAAAAGGTTTAAGAACTAGTTGGGTGTTTACCCTGAGTTTCTTACTATAATTGGGGTTTTACTATTATTAGGAAAAGAAAAACAGAAATTCTCCATCTGTGGCAGGTCTTTTTTCTTGTAGAGAAAGGTTTATGACTCTATAAATGTAGGCTCATTTCTACTAGTTTGGTAGCATTCACTAGGTAGCCATAAGGGCTCGAGAATTATGTGTAGGGAAAGAAATTGTGAGTCACAAGTTTTATGTTAACACTCTTGTGAACCTCTTTGAATTCCGAGTGAATTGTTGAGGTCATTTCTCTCGATATTGTATATGCTCTTTTATACAGAGGATTGCTCATTTCCTTTTGTGTATGTAGGTTAGTTAATTGAAGTATGTTAAATACTTATGTCTTATGGCATATTTCTCATTTATCTTCATACTTATAGCCATTCAAGGTTACTTTGCTAGCCTCCGCATGACACCTAATTCTTATCAATCCTAACAAGTCGTATCATAGCTTGAGGCAGTTGTTAGTGCTTTTCAAACCAAACAAGTGTAATCAAAGCAAGGCTACGGACAAGTTTTCATGTTGGCAGGTTCAGTTCTAGCCACAAACTATTTGAAGTCAGCGTGTGAAGAAGGTGGAGCAAATTTATTTTATCAGAAATTTAGGCCAAGGGGGAGAGTTGTTAGGTTTTTGCCCTGAGTTTCTTACCGTAATTGGGGCTTTTCTTAGGAAAAGGAAACAAAAATTCTCCATATATTGCGAGCCTTTTTTCTTGTAGAAAAATATTTATGACTCTATAACGGTCGGTGTGAAGCTACACGGACCGTTCGTTTACTGAACCGTGTGGCCCAGAGTGACCAATTTTGGGTCCATTTTATTAATGGCATTTCTATAATTTTAATTATTTTAAACGTGAATTTGGTCTTTTCCACACCTCCTAAGCCTCTATATCCGCTGAATTCCTCTATGATTCAGCCATTCTCTTCACTCCTCTCACTCTCTCTAAGTTTACACTTTCAAAGATTCTCCAACCGCACTCTAGGATTTGTCAAGTCAAGGTCCTCAATTTTGAGTCAATTTTCTCCTCAAAGTTCATCTTCAAACCAGGTATGTGGATTTTGATTCTTGGTCTCTTTCAACGAAGAAGACCCAAAGTTCCTTTCAAACTTATTTATGATTTTGTCTACTCAGAATGTGAATTTTACTACTTGATCTTGGTACCTTTGAACAATACATGTGTTGTACAATATTCCGAATTTAGAGATGTGTTAAGTTCCTTTATGGTGAACCATCTTGAATTATGAAACTATGAACATGCATGTCCCTTTAAAGATGATATTATGCATGGGTGATTTATGCTACTAATTTCATATGAATTTTATTGTGAATTTCCTAGACTTCGTATTATATTGCTAATTTTAGTTTTACTCTATGTTACCCATGCCATTCACATATCACTCATGCATATGAATTCATGATGTTGGTTTGTATGAAAATTATGAAGTGGGTTAGAACCCAACATGTGTATGCATATGTTCAGGATGAAAATTATGGTTATGAACAAGAATTGAGTGAGAATATATGAACACAAGCATGATATAAGTTAAACAACACTATGACATGAATTGATAGTACTAAGAACTTGACTTCTACATGAATACGAATTATACGGGTATGTATATGATGTGAAATCTTGCATGAGTATGTAAACGCTAAGTGTGTATTGATGAGGACGGGCACAACCCTCCTTTACACAATGCATAGATGAGGATAGGTACAACTTTTCCTATGCACATGTATGTATGAGCTAAAGGTGTATTGATGAGGATGGGCACAACCCTCCCTTTACACAAGGCATAGATGAGGATAGGTACAACCTTCCCTATGCACATGTATGTATGAGCTAAGTGTATATTGATGAGGACGGGCACAACCCTCCTTTTACACAAGGCATAGATGAGGATAGGTACAACCTTCCTAATGCACATGTATGCATGAGCTAAGTGTGTATTGATGAGGATTGGTACAACCCACCCTTTACACAATTCAAGTAAGGAGTGATTCTTTGAGTGGTAGTATATATGGGTAACGGCTACTCTATTATATGGCATTTTGTGCAGGTTAACAACATTTTCCTTTAATGTTGCATGCCCGCATACTTAGTACATCCAAACGTACTAACGCATACTCTATGCCTACATGATTTTACCATGTAGGGACCAAGCAGTTGTGATACCAGTCACTGGACGAATAGTCCATTCCTTAAGACTTCTTTTGCGGTAAGCCCCGTCTTCCGAGGGCCTGCTAGTTATTTCTTATGATTACTATGTATGTTCTTTTATTGAGGGTGAGCTTGGAACTTGTCCTGGCCCCCGCTCATTGACTAGAGGCAATTGTTGGGCACTTGTAAAACTTTCTCGTTTTGTTTAACTATAAATGAATGGATTCTTGAGATTTGATTTCCATCATTTAGTTATATGTTCTTAGATACTATTTGAACCAATGATGCAGAAATTCGATACTTTGAGACTTGTTTCGGGATTCTTGGGCCCCCATTCATCGTGTCACATCTAGGCCCCGACCCTGGGTCATGATAATTGCAGCTGTGGATTTGTTGTCGCAATACATTTCTGTTGCTTTCTCTTGCTTTTGGTCAAGATCAACCAAAATTCTCTTAAGACTAATACATTGGCAAGCTAAAGAAGTTTATGCGATATACTCTACCTCTAAAGTTGATAATGTCGTCGTCGCTTGTATCTAAGAACTCTGTGTGATTGCTCCTGATCCAAGACTGAAAGTGTTGCCCGACATACTTTTCTATCATCCACTGAGCTTCCCCACTCACTATCAGTATAGCCTACCAATTTGTACCAAATACTATGTTCTACTATTCCAGCAATGTAGTGTAGAATCCTTTTTGATTCAGCAATATAGTATTCCAGTTCACCATTTAAGAACGTTGACTTAACATCTAGTTGATAAAGTGGTATCTCATTGAGCAACAACAGGGCATTGATTATGAAAGGACATTTTCCCCAGTTGCTCGATTTGAAATGATAAGATTAATTTTTGCCTCGATTTCTCAGCAATACCCATGAATATGAATTGTAAATCTGCAGCAACACCCATTAATTTTAAATCTACAGCAATACCCATGAATATGAATGGGGAATTGCAGTAGGAAGATAGTACGGGGCAAGCCAATGAATGAAGTTTTATAAGTTATGTTGGGGGCTTGATTTATTTATCTTATACTCGTCCAAATTTTTCATATCTTTTTTGGTATCATTTCAAGGTTTATAAGCAATCGATCAAAGCATCACTTTGGAGTTGCAAAAAGGATTCTACACTAAATTGCCGGAATACTAGAACATAGAATTTGGTACACTCATGTTTCGAATTTCAAACTGGTAGGCTATACTGATTCTGATTGGGAAGGCTCGTAGGATGATAGGAAAAGCACATCAGGCAACACTTTCAGTCTTGGATCAGGTGCAATCACATGGAGTTCGAAGAAATAAGCAACTACGACATTGTCAATTTTAAAGGCAGAGTATATCATCATAAATTCTTCAGCTTGCCAATGCATTTGGCGTAGGAGAATTTTGGTTGATATTGAACAGAAGCAAATGTCAATGTGCTTTGTTCTTCCATAAAATGCAGGATTCTTAATCATTACAATTACGGAATTGTTGTCGCAATAAATTTCTGTTGCTTTCTCGGCTGCTATAATTCGAGATAACATCGTCTCATAGATTGCATGTTGAAGGAAGAACAATGCCTTTGTATCCTTCTTTTTATTTTCCTCTAGCCGTTGCTCTTCATCCATATCTCCATACCCAGTCTCTATCAAGTCCCAACGATCTTAAGACTTAAATAAAGTCTTCAGCTTGATGCTCTAGAACTGATAGCTTTGTTCTCTGAAAATGGGGATGGTTTGTTGAGATATGTTAAGAGAATTTCCATTGGAGGCCATGGAGAATTTTGCAAATTGAATTTCAAGGTTTACCAAAGGTGATAGTTGTAAAACTCTGAACTCTTCGGTATGAGTTTGATACTTTGATCATGAAAGGAAATGAATCTATGCAAGATTTCTTGTCTAGAATAATAGCTATTATTAGTCAAATGATGTCATACGGAGACGAAATAACTGATCAAAAAGTCGTTGAAAAATTTTAAGGAGTTTAACTTCTAAGTTTGATCATATTGTGGCTACAATTAATGAGTCCAAAGATTTGTTAAAATTTTCATTCAATGAATTGATGGGTTCTATACAAGTCCATGAGGCAAGAATAAACAGGCCAACAGAAAAGAAAGAAAAAACATTTCAATATAAGGTGGAGGCACCAAATTCAAGAGATCATGATAAAGCAACAACAGGAAGAGGATGAGACAAAGGTGCATTTCGTGGAAATAGTCGAGGTCGAGGTCGAGGTTGAGGCAGAGGATATGGTACCACAAATGTTGGAGAAAAGATCTCAAGAACAAAATATTAGAAAGGAAAGAAGAAATTAGCAGGGAAGTAAAGTTGAAGGTTGAAGAGATTTTTCTTGAATTGCAAGGCTGTTTTCTCTCACCATTCATCACTGTTAATGCCTTACAAATAGGCTTACAACTCAACTAAAGAATGCAGAATTAAAAGAGCACTAACTCAGTCGTGTTATCAAGTAAAATGAGAAATTTAATGACCAAATATTAACTATCCTAGACTAAGTCAAAATGTAGTAAAATACTAAAGAAAAGCAGCAGTAGCTTTACTTCCTTTTTGAATCACTTATTCAACGATGTGAATCTACTTGGTCCTATAAATCTAAAATAATATAATTAATAAATTTTGAATTCAGTAAATTTAATGCGTTATGATACATTATCAAATTTAAACACCTCATTTAAATTCTGAATCAATTTTTTCATTTTTATATAAGATTTAACAAATCTAATTTTTCAACTCTTACCCCATGAGGAAGTAATATTAGGAGTTTGAGGGTACATTAATCATTCAATGGTCGGGACTTCATTTGATATACCTTTTGGAAAGAAAACATTTCTAATGATAACATCTTATTTATTAATATTGTGTCTCCCAAAATTCCCTCTTACCATTATATATATATATATTATATACACACACACATATATATACACACATATATATATATAAGAGGGAGTAGTTGTAACCTAGCTTATATGTCTGTTTAAACAGCCTTCGGCAAGTAGTGGTCTTGTAGCAAAACTATTATGGATTAACTAACACACTGTTACACCTGATAAAATTACTAAAATATCTTTAGACGAGAGAATGCCTGTATAATGCATCATTTCGACCCTTTTTAGGAAAATATGAGGATGGAATCGCGATTAGCACAAAAACTTTTGCGAAAAAAATGATCTTGGTTGATTTTCGAGCAATCAGATCAAAAGATAATTTTTTGAAGGAAAAATGTGCAATTTCTAGAAGAGTGCGCGCACCTCTATGTCATGGACCTACACTTAATTTTGGTTCTATTATTTTCGAAGGGGCTAGAAATTCGATCGAAAATTTTTTCTAGAAAAATGAACTGTAAGGGACCAGGTCCGCATTACGTACTGGGTCTATCATACTATAAAAATTTCAGTTTTAGTGAGGGGCATTCAATAATTTTCTCCACACCTCCTACACTTGACCCACAACTGAAATAAACTATTTTCAACCTTATATGGTTTCAAAACGCATTCCTTAGACTTTTCACACATTCAAGCGAAAGAACTAACGCTAAGAAGAGGAGAAAGGGCTAAGGTTCTAGGATTTCAAGTAAAAATCTTGCCAACTTGATTGTCTATCTACATCCTAGGTATGTAAGGCCAACCTAAAGCATGAAATTTTTCTTTATGAGCCCCAATTGATGGTAATAGAAAGATTGTGAAAGTATTGTGTTTCCATACATGTGTCTTTGAAGGTTTTCTTGTAAGCATTATATTTTATGTATAATGCATGATGATCATCATGAACTTGATTCACGGAACAAATATTTTTATGTAAGTTATTTCATGAAACCTTAGATATTATTTAATAAGAGAATTGCATGAATGAACCAAGGGATAGAGTCTAGAGCATGACAATATGATTATGATTGTACTGGGATTGAGCATGATGATAATGTTGATAGAACTTGATGGTCTTGAGAGTTTTCATAATTGAACTCAAATAATTGGTTTAAATTGACAGCATGATTATCTACATATCTCTTGAAAGATGTGATTGGGAATCGATTGAATGGTTGATAGTTTAAAAGGCTTGATTGTAATGGATTTATAAGATCTTTTATGAGAATCATTGATTGGATTGATTATATTATGAGCATTGAGTCTTGAGAAAAGTATTGAGCACTAAATTGACTAAGAGTAAGTCCAACTCGAACTTAATAACTATGTCGCCAAACGTAGGAGTGGATGAAATCCATTAAAGTTTGAATGCATCCCTATTTTTATTGTCTTGAAAGAATAGGAATTGATTTGATTGATGGATCCACGATTGGTAGATTTATTCTTCACCTCGAAAAAGTATTGAATGGACTAGTAACAAGTCAAGTTATTGCACGATGACTATCTCATAAGAGGTTATTGTCAGACTAGAGAAACTATCAAATAGGTCTTGATAGTACTCTGATAGGATTGAATTGGATCATATATGATTGGTCATTGTCTAAACTACATTTTGATTTTAGACTTTCGACATTCTGATTGAGTTCCTTACCTCTTGATTTGAGTAATCTGAGATGATGTTATTATACCTTTATCTATTTCATTTTGCCATTTTATATACTTGTACATTTCATTTAATGATGTCCATTTGGGCCTGCATCTTTTCATGATGTAGAGGTAGATACTAGAGGTCATCAACAGGCACTTCGATGAAGATCTTCTCCACTTTTCAGCTGATTGGTGAGTCATCCTCAATTTCGTAGTATGCACATTATTTGTTTCATCTAGCTTTTAGTGTTAGACTTTAGACTGCTTATTTTGATTTTAGGTTGCCATGGACCTATCATTGCAACCATTAAATAGTTGATAAAGGCTTCATAGACTAGCTTGTCGTGTTGTTATTGGTTGTTGTTTTGGGCAAGTATTTTATATACTAGTTTAATTGATTTGATTTGACTACCTACAATTGAGATTGTCCACCTTGTTCGTCCTTAATCTTCTATTGACATGGTAGGTTTTGAATGAATGAATGTGATGAGGCCAAGTGGTTCTCTTGGCGACTAATAATTTCTTTAAGTGCCGACCACGCTAATAGAGTTCAAGAGTCTTAGGGAGTCTATGAAGTTCTGTCTATTAAAGTCACAATTTTAGGTGTGTTGTGCACCACACTTTATAAGCAAGAGGCTATGGGACATTAGGAAATTTTATACTTCTTCTGCATCCTGATTCGTTCTATAGAGTTTGATTTCGGACCATTCCTCCAAGAAGAGCTACTAGAATAGTTAGGGGTTATGGATGCCCAGCTAGACAATATATTCACCAACCTGAATAGCAACTACCTGAAGGTAAAGGAAAACTAGAGACGCCTACCACTTAGCCCCCAAAGGCTGACATCTCGAATGCTAAGCTCCGCTAAGCGATTCAAACTTTGGCCCAGGTAGTGACAACACATGCTTCTAGACAAGGAGTGGATAGACAGGATGCATAGGATATATTAGAGTTTGGGAGTTTCTAAGGATGAATCCACATGAGTTCATAGAGTCTACACCTAATGAAGATCTTGAGATCTACATTGATGAGTTGGAAAAAGTGTTCTTGGTGATGAATGTGACTGATGTTCATAGGGTTGAGTTGGATGCCTACCAGCTCAATGGGGTTGCTAGACTCTGGTATAATTAATGAAGGAAGAACAGAGCTGAGGGTGCACTTGAATTGACTTGGGTCATATTTGAGGATGCCTTTATGGGTTGATTCTTCCCAATGTAGCTAAGAGAGTCTAAGGTATGAGAGTCTTTGAAGTGAAACATAGCTTTATGATGGTGAAGTAGTATGGTCTAAATTTCATGCGATTGTCTTGCCATGACCCTGACATGGTTGCAGACATGAGAAGAAAAATGGATTTATACGTTGATGGGTTCAACAAGTAGATGAGGAATGGTGGGAGAGGAGCTATGTTTGTGAGCGACATGGACATAGGTATGTTAACGATCTATGTGTAGCTAGCTAATGAGGAAAAACAACAAGATAGAGAGGAGACAAAAAATAAAATGGCTAAAACATCTAGCCATGTGGTCGGGAGGAGAGGAAATATCAATAGTAGAAAATTTCACTCCTGGCCAGCACCTTCATATGCCAGTGCACCTATACCCAAGACTAAACATGATTAGAGATCCCAAAGTGTCAGCGCCGGGGGATATTTATCATAAGCTAGTGTGGCTCAAGGTTGGTTTGGTAAGCCACCACATGGAAGGTGTAGCAAACTTTACTTGGGAGAATTTTGTGAGATAGGTGACACGTGTTATAAGTGTGGAAAAATGGGTAACTCTATCAGAGGGATTGTCCAAAGTGACTCATCAAGGCTCAATCTTCTGCACCAGCCCCAGTAGCTAGAGGAATCAGAGGGGTGCTACTTCTGGCTCAAGCAGAGCAACAACTATTTGTATGCCATGGGTAGTCGCCAAGAATATGAAAACTCTTCAAATTTTCTTGTGGATATGACACGAGTCTTTACTCTTGATTGTTATGTTTTTATGGACCTTGGTCCTACCTTATCCTTTGTGTCTCCATATATGTCTAGTAGATTTGATAGGTCTCCTGAGTACCCTTTTGAACCTTTCAGCGTGTCTAATCTTGTTCATTAGTCTATCTTACCTGAGAAGGTCTATAAAGATTATTCTGTGTCAATCTATTACAGAGATACCATGGCTAACTTATTTGAGTTAGAAATGATTGATTTTTTATGTGATTTTGGGGTATAGAATGTTTTTATGCCTGTTATGTGACTGCTTAATTGTAGGGCTCAAATTGTTAAATTGGGATTTCCTGATGATATTACCTTAGAATTGAAGGGTAGTCCTATTGTGCCTAAAGGTAAATTCATTTCCTACCTTAAGGCTAGAAAGTTGATCTTTAAACGTGTATTTATCACATCATTAGAGTCAAATATGATAGCATTGAGTCTCCTACTCTCGAATCTGTCCCGATTGTAAATGTGTTTCTTGTAATATTTCATAAAGATTTGCCTGACAGGGAGATTGATTTTGGCATGGATGTTCACTCCGATACTTAGCCTATGTCTATTCCACCTTAAGATAGGCCTACTGAGTTGAAAGATATGAAAGAGCAGTTGAAAGATTTGCTAGAAAAGGGCTTTTTTAGGCTTAGTGTTTCTCTTTGGGGTGCTCTTGTCCTATTCTTGCGAAAGAAAAATGGGTCTCTCAAAATATGTATCCATTATAGACAACTGAAAAAGGTCACAATAAAGAACAAATATCCTCTCCTTGGGATAAATGATTTGTATAACCATCTTTAGGGTGTCTTCACTTTCTCGAAGATAGACCTCATATCTGGTTACCATCAGTTGAAGATGAGCAAATGTGATATCTCAAAAACAACCATTAAGACTCGTTATAGCCCTATTGAGTTCTTCGTCATGTTCTTTGGGTTAACTAACACACTTGCAACCTTTATAGATTTGATGAATAGAGTATTCAAACCCTATCTTGATATGTTCATGATCGTATTTAGTGATTACATTCTGGACTACTCTAAGAATGAGGAGGAGCATGTTAAGAATCTCAGAATTGTCCTCCAAACTCTTAAGGATAGAGAATTGTATGCAAAATTCTCTAAGTGTAAGTTTTGGCTCGCATCAGTTGCTTCCTTGAGTCATGTGATATCTGGAGATGGTATTTGGGTTGACATTCGAAAGATTGAGGTAGTAAAGAACTGGCCCAGACCCACCTCTCTAACTGATATAAGGAGCTACTTGGGTTTGACTAGCTATTATGACAAATTTCTTTAAGAGATTTGATGTGCTGTCAAAATGCAACACTTTTGATGCTTAAAACTTAGAATTTTCTATGTTCTCAATGTGATGTTAGTTGGTTTTATGTGTTTTTGTATTATATTTGCAGGATTTCGGGGTTGGCCTTTATTTTGGGAAGAAAGTACAGAAATTGTTGATTTGAACAATGCCAATGAGGGGCTTATTTTTTGAAGTTAATTATACGAATATGCAAATGGGCCGTGGATCGATTTACTAGTCATAGAACATAGTTCGTGTCCTGAGGATTAGAGATAAAGGACTTTCTGAGTGCCCATCAGACGATACCCTCTACGAGTCATAAAACACTTTACGGCTCGTAGAATGGTCGTGTAGATTCCTGCTTGAAATAAATTCACTGGAATCCTCAACGACTCAGTGTATGACTCATAGAACATTCTACGAGTCATACTTGGTCTCATACACATTTCTAGTGAATAAATATTGTTGTGACCACTCTTTTACGAGAGCCTTCTGCGGCCCGTAGTTTCCACTATGGCTCATAGAAGTGCTCTTGTAGACCTTTCTGCAGCTATGACCAAGTTGTATTTGCGTTTCATATTTTGCTCTGTGGGGCTAATGTAAATGCTTAAATGTTCATGTTTCATTTACTATGGCCATGAAAGAAAAATGTGACGAGATTAGGTCCCTACAGAGAAGGCTCAAAGATGGGTCCTCGAGGGATGAGAAGACCTCCCAACTGAGTGGTTCACTAGAGGACCCTGGCATCCATCCGGACACAGAGGCTGCTAGACCTTAGACGAGAGTTGCTGGCAGAGTTAAGCTGACTCAGGCTCTTGTCATTCATACACTCTGTCTGATGAGGGAGACGATTGTAGGATCAACTCTATTTAGATGATTCTATTCTGAGTGGAGTCAGGCTCTGGCAATGATTCGAAGACGGAGTCCTCTGCACTACCTCAATCATTACCATCTCCCCAGATGCTCTTACTAGTTTGTGGTGTGTCGAGGGTATATATGATATTTATATGGAGGATATCCTGAATATAGAGCAGGGAAAGATAGACCGTTCCATCTATGAGGAGCCCCAAGTCATCCTAGACAGACTCGACAATGTCCTCGATCTCCAGTGTATGATAATCATAAATGGGCTCGAGTGGCTGACCCAATCACTCGGACGATACTCCCCGACCATGGTGAGACAGTTTTGCCTCTTATGCAACCACTATTCATAGTACTCTTCCGAAGGGGAAGAAGCCCCTTGCTCAGCCTAGACTGACCGAGACCAGAGTGAGGGGCCAATAGGTAGATATCTCGGAGACCACCATTTGTCGCGTGCTACTTAGATCATAGTTCCTTGCCCCTAGATATACAGTTGAGTTCAACTATAGAGTGGGGCAGACGAAGGATATGCTAGTGATGAGACATCTAGAGCACATATCTAGCTTAATGAGAGGGGTAGATGGTGATATTGCTGAGTAGGATCCGGAACCAACATAGGTAACCACTCACTCAGAGCCTTTTGTCAAGACTTCGCTCCATTTCCCTACCAAGTTTTTATGGGCGGTGGTCATATCACACATCTGCCAATCTTTGCTGATAATACCTTGATTTCAGAGCATGCATTGCTAGTTGACAACATCTTAGCTAGTTATGAGATTGATTGGGCTTGCCTTATTTCCGATTAGATTCACGAAGTTGCCCTGAAAATTTACACCTCTATCCCTATTTCTTGCTTGAAATACAACTCTAATCTAGAGTCAAGGGTGGAGAGCTTGCACCAGCTGGACTCGCTGATTGAGGCCTAGAGCATTTTGGATACCAGTCTGATCAAGGCTTAGGAGAACCCAATAGCACTCCGACGAGCATAGCACCAGGTCACTCTTATGCCAGAGATATTTTCCCTAATGCAACCACCTAAGGTTCTACACACCACCCCCACAGCTTGAGGAGAGAGGGCCCACTACTTCTGTTCCTGTACCACAAGTTATGTCATTAAAGGCTACACCCGCTGCCATGATTTATGTGTCTACCATATCTATACAGGCCATGGTGCAGAGTTATCCCATGTTGAATTATAGTTTACATAGCTCGTTCAGCATATTAGGCCATGAGTCTTCCGGGCGATTTCAAACTCGGAGGGTCGTATGCAGGCATACAAAATTGATATTATTTAGGACCATCTTTCTACCATGGATGCTCGGATTAACCCCCTTCGAGATGAGGGTAAAGCAGAGCCTGAGCACAGCCCATCTAGCAGTCTTGACAACCATCTATAAAGAGATCCAATAACTTTGGGCCAATATGAAAACAACACTTGCAACACTGGTGATGCTACTATAGACCACACACCTAGTGCTAGTGGTAGCTCTTTTTGCTGCTGAGGAGCATGTCCAGCCTCCCACAGGAAGAGATCCTACACAAATGATGATAAGAATGTCATACGCTTAAGTGTGAGGCCAACTGAGGAAGAAAAGCTCGAACTTGCCTTGATAGAGTTGAGACATGAGGCGCAAAGATGATAAGCTTGACAGCTTGACAGAATCTGGCTCCTCCCGATAGAGTGCTACTACTGAGGAGGCCACCACATATGTCTAGGGTTGTCAGACATAGCCATGACCGGTGCTTAGGCGCTCCGGTATGATTTTTTACCCCTTATACTTTCTTTTTTTTAATTGTATGCATTGAGGAGAATGCACCTATTTTAGATGGGGTATGGGTAGTTATGGACCTTAGTGAAGTCTGAGTAGCTTAGGTCCATAACTGCCCCAAATTTTGATCCTGGGGTTTTCTCGCCTTTGTTCTTTTTCCCATGGATATTTACTTTTGGTGTTGAACTGGCACGTTTAGGATATGCAGGTAGTTTTTGTACCATATACTACTAATACCTATGGCGTATAGTATGTTTTGTGTTTTGTTTGAAAATTGATACCCAACAAAATTTTGATTAGTTAGTTTAGATAGCAACTATGCCTTTTTAGGTGTGCTGACAATATTTGTTTTGATAAGTGAGTATAAATTGAGATAAAAATCATGATATGAGAGTCTTTTGTTGATGCAGTCGTCAGATCCATGAGAGTGTGAGCTTAAATGTTAAAATTCATATGTTATGTGCTGATTTAGAACTTGTCCTATTGCTCTAAGTTATACTGTAGATTAATTGGATTAGGAAAGGATCTTAGGGCAGTGTTCTTAAAAGTCCACTTAGCCTAAATAAGCAACCGAATTTGTAGAATATCCCTTGATTCTAATGTTTGAGCCTAACATGTACCCATTCTTTGTAAACACCTAATTAACCTAACTTTATTAGTTGTAAAATCCTGAAATTAGCCCTGGTCCTTCCTTGAGCATTGTACAACATGACTGAGGCAAAAAGCCTAAGTTGCGGGTGGCTACCAAAAGTGGCCCTGGTTCTGAGGACGGATAATGTGCAACCTCAACTCAAGACAAAAGCCTAAGTTGAGGGTGACTGGTGTAAGGGTGAAACACAAAAATATGTGGTAAGTTAGTGATACAGAGAAAATAGAGAAAAATTATGTACTGGGTGCAAGAAAAATAAGTGATGACTTATTTGTGAGATAAAAAATGCAAGAGAAAAGTTGAAAAATAAAAAGAGAGCACCCAGAAATGCTTGAAATAGGTGAAAGGTAGAATGAAATGGAAAATAACAGAGTTGGTAGGGCAAAAGCGTAGGAAAACGTAGTGTCAAGGAGGGCCTTTAGTCACTATGTTCCAAAAATACCACACAAAAGGCCTCTGAGCCTACATTTTAAGCCTAAAGTCTTAAAGTGATCCTAGACTAAGTAGTTGAAGGACTTAGTCATGAGTATAGGGGCAAGCCTATAGTATAAGGCACGCTGCATGAATATCTTTTGTGAGAGTGAGTGATTTTTCATAGTCCCAAGGTTATACATGAAAACATCATTGAGAGTGAGATATGAGGCTTCTTTTTGTGAGGGCACTTGCATTGCATTGTTAGCATTAGACTTATTCAGTGATTGTGGATTGTTTATAGTACCTCACTTGCCATAGTTGTATTCTCACATGTACTAGTCTATATTAGTTTGCTAGATGGCTATCTGACTCTATTTTGAAAAAGTGGTGTGGGTATCTGAGTATAAGATTGATGTGATATATGTCATTAGGTTGATGTCTGTGTGTTACTGTATTACTTATATAGATTGAGTCCGTCGCTTGAGGACAAGCAACAATTTTATGTTGAGGGTGTTGACATGCTGTCAAAATACAACACTTTTGATGCTTAAAACATGGAATTTTGTGTGTTTTCAATGTCATGTTAGTTGGTTTTATGTGTTTTTGTGTTATATTTGCAAGATTCCATGGTTGGCCTTGATTTTGTGAAGAAAGTACAGATATTGCTAATTTTGATACAGTATGAAACCCTTTACGGGCTGTGAAGTGGGTTTTATGGACAACTCCGGCGAGGGGCTGATTTTCTAAAGTTGATTCTATGAACATGTCGATGGGTCATGGATTGATTTACAAGTCGTAGAATATGGTTCATGCCCTGAGGATTAGAGATGAAGGACTTTCTGAAGATTCATTAAACAAAACTCCCTACGGGTCGTAAACCATTTTATGGGTCATAGAGGAGTATCATAGACTTGAAGTCCAGCTTTCCAGCAGCATTCCAGGATACCCTGACTACGGGCTGTGGAATGCAATACAACCCGTAAACATGTTCGTGAGGCGTGCCGACCCAGCTTTCTTATTGTGTTTAGGAGTTTTATTTTAAATATTATAAATAGGATTTTAGGTTAGTTTTAAACAAGTTTTTGCATAGTACACAAAGAACTCGACAATTAGAGAGGAAAAATAGTGATATTGAGTAGATTAAACATTGCAGAGTTTTGAGAAACACTTGTTCTTCGCTTTGATGTTCAATCTTGTGAATCTCTAAGTAGTTGGATTTTCTTATTCTTAATTCAATTGTGTAAGTGATCTATTGTGATATTCCAATTCATAAGTCTTGCATCTACACAAAGCATGAGTAGCTAAATCCACAACTAGGGTTGTGGGAACCTTGAAGAACTAAAAAGGAAAAATTGGATAAATCATAATTCATGGAAAGTGTGCAAGCATGTATTAATTAACTTTCTTCGTTTTGCATGTTTTCTGATGGTGGCCAACATTAGAACCTGCATAGTGTTACTGACTTGATCAGGGTAGTAATGAATAGGAAAATAAATTAATTAATAAGATTTGATTGATGTGTTCTCTTCTAATCAACCGAGCTGGGCCAAAGGGGAGTTTGTACTAGGACTAATAGGTAAGGGTAGTAATGCATACGACGGAGATGGGCCAAGTCACGTAGTAAGATTTTCCTCTCGCCTGGACCAAAAGGTTTGGTGAACTTAACTTACCGTCCTGCATGAAACACACTAGAAAAGAATTAGGTTATCTAGTGAAACTAAGTTAGGAAAACATGGGGAACACAACGCCATAGTTTCTCTCCATATTGATTTATCTTCTATGTTAGTTACGTTTACATTTCTACTGATTATTGCAAACCCCCCGACCTTGAGGAAGTACGTTTGTTAATTACTCAAATTGCATTAATTGAATTCCCTTAAGTCTACATATTCCGTTGGGTTCGATCCTAAAAAAGGAGGTTTAACTTGGGCAACATCAGGATTCTCACCCATATCATTTCTATTGACTAGTTTGACCCAAAAGAAGGCTAAATTTCAATGGTCTGAGGCTTGTGAAAAGAGTTTCCACAAACTGAAAGAGTAGTTGAATACTGCATTAGTTTTGACTTTTCCCGATGGAACATAAGATTTTGTTTGAATCATGAAATTTGCATGCTTAAAGACCTATAATCATGAAATTGATATGATTTAGACTTGATTCATATACAATAATAATAAAGAAAGTATGAACTTAAATAAAATCAAGCCACGCCCCATAAACTTCATAACCTAAAATTCCATATGTACGAAAAATTAACAATTACTTGTGGAATAAGGAAAATTACTAGCTACTCATGTACAAGAGTAGTATGATTCACCAATTTAAAATCAAGTTTATGAGACCCATCAAACATCTCTAAAACCCTAGATTCCATAATATAGGGATTCAAGACATAACATTCTTCTCATGGAAGTTAAATATTATTTCATAATAATATGGGGTAACAAACATCGATAAATTTATAGTATAAGCATTTGGAATTATTCAAATCAACCCAACATGGTCCTTGTAAAACCCCAACTAGAAAGTCATGAATTTCAACTCATCATGCATCATAGGTCATAACATAATACTCATGTATTACTAAGAATTCATCACATATTATATGATTAAACCAACTTTCCGTGATATCACAACATACACAAATCATGGGTCAAATTTAAAGTAAGGAAAATTGAGCTTTGTGAAGGGAAGGTCTTCACAAATCAAACTCACATACCTTAGCAAAGGATTTATGGAAGAAATCACATGTTGTGGTAAAGAAATCCGAAACCCTAGCCTTGTCATTAATGGAGGACCTTGGGGAACTTAGAGAAATTTAGGGCTCGGCTAGAAGGGGATGATTTTTAAGGACAAGGGGTATTGGGGAAGTTTTAGACTCATATAGACCATGTATGAAGCCAAACTACATAGAATTGATCCTATGGTGTGAGGAAAGGTCAAGAACACCCTTGTAAAAACTATTCGGATAGTTTCCACAAAAGTTCGTTTACAGGTCGTAAGTCAATCCACGGCCCGTAGAGTGGGTCGTATAAACTGGCAGCTTGATAATGCTTCACTAAAATGGGCATTGCGTTTTGGTCCAAACTCCAAATAAGGTGAAACCAGTTGAGTTGGAAAGATGATTCAAAGAGGTTTCATTTGGTACGTTATATAGAATCCAATTCAATTTATCCTAAGAGATGTGATGATTTGAAGTTTACACACACATGAGCTCATGCTAGAACTTAGGCGATTGGAATAGTTTGCACTCGACTTGATGGGAGAGGAGCTTGGAATTATATGATGGCCCATGGAGGGGATAGATAAGGATGTTAAAGGTTGAAGGGATACCCTTAATGAATCTGACAGTCTAGACTAGAAGAGCCATTATACAGACTGCACAAAGAAACACGACCCGTACTGCTGTCCGTAAGTGAAGATTCTGAAACCCTTATTTTTAGCCCCAAAATCATGAACCATCTTATGAGCTGTATAAGGATTTATGGGTTTTTGTTTTACTCGTAGAGTCCTTCCACACTTACCCAAATTTTCTTATTCTCTTGGCCTCATTCTTCGGGACTACTTACGGGCCGTCTGATAAGTCGTAACTTGAATCCCTAAAAGTCATGAACTTCACCAAATCTAACCTTCAACCCACGAGTACCACCTATGAACTGGGGAACTTTTTATGGATCAGAGAACCCCTTGTAACAACTGGCACTTTAGAAAATTTATAGGACTCTTTTCTGGCACTTTTCATACATCTCATAAGTGGGGTCTTACAATATCCCCCCTTGAGAACCTTCGTCCCAGAATGTTGATCGAGCTAGCATGAGAAGACGAAAATGAACGTGCAACAATCCATCATAAATGCAACATACAAGCCAAACATGGTTTTTCCTACAAAGTTTTAAATCATTAACATGAACATTATTCTAAATTTACACATAATGTATTCTCATAATTGCACATATGATTCTGATTAAGAACCAAATACATGCATATGCATGTACTAAAATCATGAAGTCATAGGTATCATAAATGATGCATGCGAAGGGATATGAAAACTACCGCCTTACCAAAATCTTAACAAAACCACTTACACCAAAACATTAACTATACCATTATAATCATAAAAACATCTAGCATCAATCATTAACATATTCATGAGGAACACATACTTACCAGGTAAAGTTTTTCAAATTTTTTCTCTTCCCTTCCTAGCGGCCACCAGGCAATCCCTTCTCTTGTGTCCCAACTCGCCATAGTTAAAGAAACCTTCTTATCGCATGAAACACTCCCCTAAATGCATTCTACCACATTTGTCACAAGTAGGATAGGGGTTTCTGTACCTCTTGCTCCTAGGCTCAAAAGTCATAGTAGATGATGATCCACCCTCAACAAAACCGTCTCTCTTTGACTCTCTTGCACTCTTCCTCATCATTTCCTCCTAAATTTGTTCTATATAAGCCGTAATCCTCGAAATATCACTCTCCTTTACTAGCATAGCAGTCTGACATTCTTGAACAAATTAATCGGATATCCTCGACATGAATTTACTCATTCTAGGACGGGGGTCGGCAACCAATGATGGGGCATATTTAGAGAGTTAGGTGAACCGTAGGGCATACTCTCTGACACTCATATTCACTTGCTTAAGGTTTATGAATTCTTGCATCTTAGCTTCCCTCAACTCCAAGGGAATGAAGTGAGCTAGGAATGTATCTTTAAATTCTCCCAATGATATAGGGCCCCAGTCTTCATTCATCTCACCTTTCCATTGAGTTTGCCATACTTGGGCCACCCCGTTTAATTTGCAAGCCACTAACTCCGCCTTCTCCTTTGAAGTCACTCCCATAACGACTAACCCCTTATGCACTGCATCCATGAACTCTTAGGCATCCTCCTCCACTTTTGGTCAAGGGAAATCGAGAGTGTTCATTCTAGCAAAGTCCCTTACCCTCAAGGCCGGAATGAGAACACTTGGAATATAGGCTCATTGGTTAGCTAGGTTGGTTACAATTTATGCCAACATAGTGATAGTGGTCTAAGATTCTGCATAAGTTGCTCCTTCATCTGCTGGGGCTTGAGGTATCTTTCTTAGAGGCATTATCTAAAAGTGCAAAGAACGATCCGATAGATAAAGGGAACCTTAGGATTACTCTAAAGCATGACATGGATCATGAAAGAAGTGAGACGATTCCTAAATGCTTTATAGCCTCCTAATCATAGATGTGGCGTGCTTCACATCCATGAATAAAAATCTATTAAACGTGGTATGTTTGATTCTGAGGACCATTCCAAAACTTTGTGGTCTGATACTATGTTTGTACTGACCTGACTTAGAGGCATAGTCATCACATAGTGAATGAGACTCCCGAAGGTACCTCACCTAAGCCATCTTACATATGATAAGCATTTATAGGTATAAAATGCAAAGATGAAATAGAAAACTAGGGGAAATAGAGATAAGGGACACAACATAAAAAGCATAAAGAAATATAAGAACTGGATACCATAATAATATTTTTCCAACAATACCTCTGGCATAAACTTGGCGAGGGTTAAGACATGTTCATGTTCACCCTCATATACATACACAACAAATGAAATATACAACTGGGAACTAGAATGTCTTATACATCAATCGAGAAAGAAAACTAGGCCATTGTCCCCAAACTAGAAGACTCACTAACTCACATATTCAATGATCCAAAGCTAGCCATGTGGAGGATATTGAGGAGTGTCGGTCCCTACATGGTTAAATTATATAGGAATAGAAGTATGTGTCAGTAGTTTGAATACACTGGTACGCAAATATGCAATGCATGGCATGGAAATATATAATGAAATGATTCATGCTAAGTCTTATGTTAAAAATCATAATTTATAAGGGCATTACTATGTCATAATCAAGCCAATATCATTTAAACATAAAGGGTAACTATTGAAAGAAAATAGAAGGATCTATGGATGAACATAGTCATGAATAAGAAAATTATATAGATTTGGAACATACATATGGGCGATCATTTAGACATTTTACTCTTATAATAGAACATGAAATAATTCACATGAGAATTAAGGAACTAACCCTTACTTGAATGCATAATGAGTCACATAAACTTATGTTAGAAAATACATGTTGTTATGATTAATTAAAATATTAGTATTCTTGGATGAACAATACATTCCTTTACATAAAAGACTATTTTATTATGGAAGAAACATTAGTAATCATAATGGATACCACCATATCCACTTGTAGACATAGCCATATACTTTGAGGGGAATTTACCATTTCAACTTATGAAACAAATAATCATAGGAACTTTAAACCACCTTTGAACATAACACAAAGGAACCATTTAATGTTATCATTAGTGAACATCTTGGGAACATGAGGAGAACTTGAACAAATGTCAGAGCACCCTTTAACCGACATAAACCATGTGAGCTAACCATGGAGTCCCGATCTTTCCCCTACACCAGAGAAAGGGGGAAGTCACTTGCCAAGGCATCCTCCTAAGATGCCTAAGTGGATCCAATAAAGCCTTGCTATTCGGCAACCTCTACTATCGGTTGGTCCAGAAATCAACCTCTACTAGCGGGTGATTTCTATTTCCTATGGTGGCACGTAGTTATGTGACAATAGGATTCTACTAACAGTCTCATGCCTCTTCTAATAGGGAGGATTGGCAATCATCCCCAAGTACACTCGATGCTAAGTAAAACTCTCACGGAATAATCATAAGTATAAAACATGGAATAATCATTGGGGAGGGACCATAACCGACATATAAGACTAAAAACGTACCTTACAAGAAAGCCAACCTTTTCAGAAAATGCTCCATGTATACCCTAAGGGAACACCGCCCCCTTTGTTTTTTATATGTTAAGGACCTTATGGTAAATCCCCCCTTCTTAGAAAATGCTTCATATACACCTTATGGGAATACCACCCTTTTTGGTTATCATATGTTAAGGACCTTACGGGAACTCCACCATTTTTATATTTATTTTACATGTGTCGTACAGGAGCATCATCCTTTTTGTCCAATCATCATAAGGATCGCTCCTACACTTGGCTAAGACTCTACTATCAGCTAGCATCATTTCATATCCCTCTACTAACATGTTGTCATAGTCTCACGATCATCGCTAGATGGGGACTCACATTGCTTTCATTAATTCATTCATTCTTGACTCCAATGAGTCTAGCCTCAAATAACATATAGACAAGAGTATGATCATGTCATGTATAAACTAGGAAATCATAACATCATAAAGAAGACATCCAATAATAAATAGCTTTCATATCAGTTCAATGTGTTTCATAGCATCCTTGGGAAACCCCATTATTCTTAATGTCCGGGACAAATAAAGAAAGGAATGCATGATCTTATATAAAGTTTCATAATATTCTCATGAAGCCATAACATAAATGTTTACTCTTAACATTTAGGACCCTTATGGTCTTATATAGCATGGATTAAGACTTCCTTCTTTCATAAAACGTACTCTTCATATATCTTATGTTCAAATGATGATATTTGCATTCCTAAAGACTCGTAATCATGAAATTAATATGATTTATAGTTGATTCATATACAATTATAATAAAGAAAGTATGAACTGAAATAAAATAAAGAAACGCTCCATCAACTTCGTAACCCAAAATACCATATGTAAGGAAAAATCACAATTATTCATGGAATCATTAAAATCACTAGCTACTCATGTATAAGAGTAGTATGATTCACCAATTCAAAATCAAGTTTAGGAGACTCATCAAATATCTCTAAAACCCTAGCTTTCATAATATAGGGATTCAAGACATAACATTCTTCGTATGGAATTTAAATATTATTTTATAATAATATGGGCTAACAAACATCAATAAATTAATAATATAAGCATTTGGAATCATTCAGATCAGCCCAACATGGTCCATGTAAAATCCCAACTAGAAGGTCATAAATTTCAACTCATCACGCATCATAGGTCATAACATAATACTATATACTTCATATAACTAAGAATGCATTACATATTACATGATTAAGCAAACTTTTCATGACATCACAACATACATAAACCATGGGTCAAATTTAAAGTAAGGAAAGTTGAGCTTTGGAAGGTAAGGGCTTCACAAATCGAACCCACATACCTTAGCCAAAGATTTATGGAAGAAATGACATGTTTTGGTGAAGAAATCAAAAACCCTAGCCTTGTCTTCAATGGAGGACCTTAGGGATCTTGGAGGAATTTAGGGCTTGCATAGAAGGGGATGATTTTTAAGAATAAGGGGTATTGGGGTATTTTAGACTCATATAGGGTGTGTAGGAAGCCAAACGACGTAGCATTGAGCTTAGGAGGCGAGGAAAGGTCAAAAACACCCTTTCTAAAACTGGTTGGATAGTTTCCAAAAGCCCGTTTAAAAGTCGTAAGTCAATCCATGGCCCGGAGAGTGGGTCGTATAAACTGGCAGCTTGATTGTGCTTCATTGAAATGGGCATAACGATTTGGTCTAAACTCCAAATCGGTGAAACTAGTTGCATTGGAAAGATAATTCAATGAGCTTTCATTTGGTTGGTTGTATAAATGCTAATTTGATTTATTCTATGAGATATGATAATTTGAAATTGACACACACGAACTCATGCTCATAGGAGATTGGAATCATTTGCACTTGACTTTATGGGAGAGGAGCTTGGAATTGCATAAGGAGCCCTGGAGGGTCTGGATAAGGTTGTTAAGGGTTTAAAGGAGTAGGAAATACCCTTAATGAATCCAGTAGTTCAAACCACAAGAGCCCTTGAATGGTCCGTACAAAGAAACACAACCCATACTGTTGTCCATAAGCGAAGATTCATAAACCCTTATTTTTTGCCCCTAAATCACTAACCATCTTACGCTCCGTATAAGGACTTACTGGTCATGGTTCGAATCATAGATTCCTTCCACACTTAGCCAAATTTTCTTGTTCTCTTGTCCTCATTCTACGAGACCACTAACAGGCCATATCCCTTTTCATGGGCCATCTGATAAGTCGTAATTTGAATCCTTAAAAAATTTCATACTTCATCAAATATAACCTTCAATCCACGAGCACCACTTAAGAACCATGGAACATTTTATGAGTCATTGAACCCCTCGTACCAGCTGGAACTTTAGAAAAGTTTTAGGACACTTTTCTGGCACTTTTCATACTTCTCATAGTTGGGGCCTTACAGAGGTACACAGGATGTACCACCCCATACAGACAATATACTTGGAAATCCCACTTTACTTTGCCACTAAACTATGGAATTTCAAGACTAAGGCTACCACATGGCCCTCCAGACGTTCCGTGGAGCCTCACACGGCCTATGTAGGGTCCATGTATGGCATGTCTTAGTCCAAAACTCCATGATTAAGCCACAACACCACACAGAGGGCAAAGGGTTATTCTAAGAAGGTCCCACACGGTCTGTATAACTTCACATGGATCGTGAGGACTGCTGTGGAGCGTTACCTTGGTCCAAAATGTCATGATCTGGGGTCGGGGCCTAGATGTGACACGACAAAATGGGGACCCAAGAGTGTCCAAACAAGCCTCAAAATTTGATCATGTACGAAGCTTAATTCAAGAGGTTTTAAAGACAAGTAATTTAAATAACGAAAATTCAAGTCCCCAAAAGGAGCATTTCTTATAAGTTAAGCAAAATAACAAGGTTTTTACAAAAACACCCGACATATGCCTCTAGTCAAGGAACGGGGGCCAGGACAAGTTTCGGGCTCACCCTCAACAAAATATATACATAAGAAACACAAGAACAAAAGCTCACCCTCGGAAGATGGGGCTCACTGCAAAAAAAATATCTTGTAAGGAGGACTATTCGCCTGGCGGCTGGAACTCAAACTGCTCGGTCCCTACATGGTTAAATCATGTAGGCATAGAGTATGCGTTAGTATGTTTGAATGTACTAAGTATGCGGGCATGCAATGCATATGACTTATCGAAACCTGCATATCAATGTTAAATGACGAGGGCACATAATATATAAGGATCATATAAGCAAAGGAATTTGGTATTCAAGATGCCATGGAATGCATGATGAATGTGATAATGCTCATATATATATATATATATATATATATATATATATATAATGGGGATGGACTATAACCGATAAATGAAATCCATGCGAGCTATTACATGAATTGGACCAATTGGGACCTCCCACCAGTAGGAAGAAGATTACTTGCCAAGGGTAATCTACATCACACCTTACGGAACACACCATTTCAGGGATGGTCACCTTCCTTACAGGACCCCCATTTTGGAAGGATTTACAAGAATCATATCAAGACATGTCATATCATAAACAAGTAGACGAATAACATCCGTCCCAATGTTGGAACATAGTTCAAGGAAAGGGGGAGGGACCTTGGGGATTCCATAACGCCCCCAATCCATTGGTGCTAAATCTTACACATCCCATATATATACATACATACATATATATATATATATATATATATATATATATATACACACACACATATACATATGCTTTCAAGAGATTCAAATGTCCATTTCAACGTCAAATGCGCAAGTAGGCTCAAATGCCAAATCACAAGGTCAAGATCACATGATTCATGCAAGGAATAACTCATCTACATGTACAAGGTGGTGCAAGCACCCAAGATGCTCAAAGAGCCAAGATACAAGGTGGTGTAAACACCCAAGATGCTCCAAGAGCCAAGATATAAGGTGGTGTAAACACCCAAGATGCTCCAAGAGACATAATCATAGACATACCGGTAATCACCTTCTTGTCATATCCCATGTCTTACCAAAAATCATATCATAATTCTTTTTTAGGATAAAATTGTGCTTAATCAACATTTCTAAAATTTCCATGTAACAATGTCTTGAGTATGATGCAATGCATAATGTAGGGATGTCATGGGTAATGTAGAGAATATCCAAACATAGCAATATACGGTAAAAAGTAGAAAGTCCATAATAAAATTAGTAGAAAATGGTAGTAAATATTACCCATGCATAATAACATCTTTAAAGGAACATGCATGTTCATAGTTTCATATCCAAGTAGCTCATCATAATAAAACTAATATAACTCAAAATTCGGAGTCATAAATAGCACATGCATTGTTCAAGTAACCAAGATCAAGTAGTCAAAATTCACATTTTAAGTAGACAAGTTCATAAAATAGTATGAAAAGAACTTGGGTCTTCTTGGTTAAAAGGAACCAAGAATCAAAATCCACATACCTGATTTGGAGACAAACTTGAGGAGAAATGTACTTCAAATTGGGAGTCTTGCCTTGACAAATCCTAGTGAGAGGTTGGGGAGCTTGAAGAAGTGAATTCTTAGAGAGAGGAGTGAAATGAGGGAAATGGCTGAAAAATGAGGGTGAATCGCTTATATAGGGAGCTTAGGAGGGGTGGGAAATGACAAAAAATTCGTTTGGGACACCCAATATTAAAAAATGCAATTACTGAAACAGACCTGAAATTGGTCCGTTTGGGGCATACGGTACAGTACACAGTCCATGTAATGTCACACGGACCGTTTACTGTGCCATGGCCCTAGACTTCAAATTCTCAGAGGCAAGATTTTCCCGGACTGAGTATCACCTCACAGACCGGTACAAGGACCGTTTATGGTCACACGGTCCGTGACCTTGTCCGTGTACAGGTAACCCTCTATACTGTACATTTAAGCGAAAGGCCACACGGATCCTCCAAGGTTACACGGGCCGTGACTTGGTCCGTGTGAATGCGACTCTACGCAGTACACCATACATAAGGCCACACGGACTGTGTGGATTTACATAAATCGTATGGAGGCCTGTTTACCCTAACTTTCCCAGGCATCACTCCACGGGAGGCCACACAGACCGTGTGACTCCACACGGGCCGTGTAGGCCATTCTGTGAGGCGATGCCTGGCAGATTTTTGGGTAAGTTGTGGACCTCAATGTGACGTCAAAGATCCAGGGCCTTTCACAAAACTTTCCAAAACCAAAATTTCCAAGCTTCAAGGTCCTTACATTCTGGAGTGTCCCTCATTAAAACTGCACAATTTTGAACTGAGATGAACCCACTCTACGTCGAGCTGGGGTTTTATTCTAGTTCATTTCTTATGAAAAGTTTCAATAACTATTTGGAACCGTCAAAAATTGAAAAATAATTTTTGACCTATTCTGGGGCATCTCCGCGACGCAGAGTGGTCGCCCACTTTTCTGTTTGTGCAGTTTTCACTCTGAAAAGTCATATTTTGATCTAATTGGCCTAAAATTTTATTTGGACCACTATCCCACTTGATATTTTGCACTGATCGCAATTTTGGCCTAAAATTTGTCAAAATATTTTGGGATTAAATGTTATGCGGGAAATCCCATGTCCAAGGGAATATTGGTATTTTTTTAGGGTGTAGTAGTTTGCTATGTAGGAAAATATTTTTCGAAAAACATTTTTCAATTTTTCTAGTGTTTGGTTGCCTTAAATGTTTTTAAAAATGTTCTTTCAAATCAACTCATATTTCTCAAATTTAAGGAAAATGACTTCCATCCAAGACTAAGGCTACCACACGGCCCTCCAGACGTTCCGTGGAGCCTCACACGGCCTGTGTGGTGTGCATGTGTGGCATGCCTTAGTCCAAAACTCCATGATTAAGCTACAATATGCCACACAAGGCAAAGGGTTATTCCAATGAGGTCCCACACGATCTGTATAGCTTCACATGGACCGTGAGGATTGCCGTGGACCGTCACCTTGGTCCAAAACTTTCCGAAACAAAAATTTCCAAGCTCCAATGGGGTCGTACAACATCAAGCTCCTTACATTCTGGAATGTCCTTCATTTAAACAGCACAATTTTGAACTGAGATGAACGGACTATGCGTGGAGCTGGGGTTTCATTCCATTCATTCTTTTATGAAAAGTTTCAATGACTATTTGGAACTGTCAAAAATTGAAAAATAACTTTTTGACCTATTCTGTTGCACCTCCGCGACGCAGAGTGGTCGCCCACTTTTTGGTTTCTGCGGTTTTCGTTCTGAAAAGTCATTTTTTGATCTGATTAGCCTAAAATTCGATCGGGACTACTATCCCACTTGATATTTGGCACTGATAGCATTTTCGGCCAAAAATTTGTCAAAATATTTTGGGATTATATGTTATGCAGGAAATCTCGTGTCCAAGGGCATATAGGTATTTTTTAGGGTGTAGTAGTTTACTATGTAGGAAAATATTTTTTGAGAAACAGTTTTCAATTTTCTAGTGTTTGGTTGGCTTAACTGTTTTTGAAAATATTTTTTAAAATCAACTCATATTTCTTAAATTCAAGGAAAATAACTTCCTTCTTGGACTAAGGCTACCACACGACCCTCAAGATGTTCCGTGGAGCCTTACACGGCCTGTGTGAGGTCCATATCTGGCATGCCGTCCAAAACTCCATAATAAAGCTACAACACCCCACACAAGGCAAAGGGTTATTCCAAGGAGGTCCCACACGGTCTGTATAGCTTCACATGGACAGTGAGGATTGTCGTGAAGCATCACCTTGGTCCAAAACTTTCCGAAAGCAAAATTTTCAAGCTCCAATGGGGTTGTACAACGTCAAGGTCCATATATTCTAGAATGTCCCTCATTAAAACTACACAATTTTGAATTGAGATGAACCCACTCTGCATGGAGCTAGGGTTTCGTTTCAGTTTATTTTTTTATGAAAAGTTTCAATAACTATTTGGAACCGTCAAAAATTGAAAAACAATTTTTTGACCTATTCTGGGGCACCTCCGCGATGCAGAGTGGTCGCCCACTTTTCTGTTTTTGCTGTTTTCGCTCTGAGAAGTCATTTTTTGATCTGATTGGCCTAAAATTTGATCGGGACCACTATCCCACTTGATATTTTGCACTAATCGCAATTTCAGCCTCAAATTTGTCAAAATATTTTGGGATTATATATTATGCGGCAAATCCCGTGTCTAAGGGCATATTGGTATTTTTTTTAGGGTGTAGTAGTTTGCTATGTAGAAAAATATTTTTCGAAAAATATTTTTCAATTTTCTAGTGTTTGGTTGGCTTAAATGTTTTTGAAAATGTTTTTCAAATCAACTCATATTTCTGAAATTCAATGAAAATGACTTCCTTCCAAAAACAAAGAAAAACATTTTTCAAAACTCTCCTCTAAACTAATGATTGAAAAATATCTATGCCAATTGACCTACCCCATGCACCCCCCCTCCACCAAAATACAAAATTACTTTTTTTAAAATAAAATTATTTGAGAGTTAGGTCGAGAGTCTGGTATGGTTGGATTTCGATTTTAAAGTCAAATCTTGGGTTGGAAGTTGAGTTTGGTCTTACATTAGGTGTTGGGGTCGGGTGTGAATTGGGATTGACTTTCATGTTACAAACTATTTTTCTAAAAAATATTTTCTATCTTCCAACAAAAAATAAAAGATATATTCTAAAAAAAATTCATTCACTGACCAAAAAATTTAAAAGTATTTTTAACTTACCAATCAAATACGAGAAAATAAGTTAGAAATCAACTTAATTGTTCTCCATGGAAAATGTTTTCCTGGAAAACAAGTTGGTTTGTAATTTATTTTCTCATGTTTAGTTGGTGAGAGAAACACATTTTCTATTGTTTGATTAGTGAATGAAAATATTCTTTTTTAGAAAATATCTTTTATTTTTTTACTAGAGCGTATAAAATATTTTTTAGGGAAATAGTTTCTATCATGAAATTCAACATCGATTTAGAGCCTTACCCCGACACTTAATACGTGACACAATTCAATTTTCGACCCAATATTCGACTATGGATTTAGACTTGACCCTGCTTTCAAATCAAATCGAAATTCCACCATACTTGTCTCTGGACCTATTTTTCAAATAATTTGATTTTATAAACAATATTCAATTTTTTGGGTGGGTAGTTGGGTGGGATGTGTAGGAGATGAGGTGTGGGAGTTTCAGAGGCAGGGATGGAGTAATATTTTAAAAAAAATTAAAATATTTTACAAAATTACATTTTTTTTAATGTTGGGGGTTGAGCGTGAGTAAGAAAACTAAACTTTTGAAATTTTAAAAAAATTTCAAAAAGAAATATTTAATTTTTGGGGGGTGGGGAATGGTGGGGTGCTGGGCTAGAGGGGGAAGGGGTTAGGTTGGTCAACGTAGGGATGGAATGAAAAAACATTAAAAATGTGAAATATTTTTCAGCAATAGAATTTTAATTTTATTTTATTTTAAAAAATGATTTTTAGGAGGTGAGGGGGATTGTGGAAGGGATAGCGTAAAAATATTTAGTTTAAGATTGAATGTTACACCCAGTAAAATTTCCAAAATACCCTTAGATTGGAAAACACATCTTCCCAAACACTTTTGGCTAATTCGAGGCTGGAAATGAGATCAACATGAAAACTTATATGGAAAAATAGTCTTGGTTGATTTTTAGTGTTACTGGATCAAAAGATAATTTTTCGAAACTAAAACGCATTTCCAAAAAAATACGCGGACGTGCACTTAAGTTTGGCCCCTTTATTGTCTACCGGATTAAAAAATCGATCAGAAAAGTTTTTTAAAACATTTACCTGTACGAATGCGGACCTGGTCCACCGACCTATTCCACCAAAGTTTAAAATTTTAAATCATTCGAGGGACATTCCAAACTTTTTCCCACCCCTCTTATACTTAATTCATGACCAATATAGGTCATTTTCGGACAAAAAAGGATTTTTAAACCCATTCTAAAATCTCTTACGCTAAAATTTAGTGAATTCTTGAAAAGAGAAGAGAAGAAAAGCTAGGGTTCGAGAGGCTGAAGCCTATTCCTTACGAAGATGAGCATCTTGTTTCATTCCAGGTATGTAAGGCTAACCTAAAACATGGCTTTGTTCTCCTATGTGCTTTATGATTGTGATAGGATGAGTTATGATAACATTGATGTTCTATATCTTTTTGAAAACTTCTATGATGTTTAAACTACTTTGCTTATACTATGTAATTAATGATTTCTATAATCTTGTTTCCCGAACAAATGATTTTTGAATTCCTAAATTAAACAAAAACTCTAGATTTTATTTAATAAAACTTGCAAGAATACACTTATGAGATGAGTCTATAGCCTTAACCGTACGAATGTGCGTTTGATTGTGATTGTGGTCGTACTATGAGAGTACTGATGATGAGTTGATGAAACTTGATGATCCTGGAGTCTTAAAGATCATGAAATTAACCCTTTGATTATGATCCTAACAAAAGAATTGATGGTTGATGAAATGAATCGAGTTGACAATGTCCAATGAGACTATGTGGATGATTTGACCAGATGATTGATGTATTATGAGCATGTTGAGTCCTGAAAGGATTATTGAGTACCGAATTGAATAAGAATAAACAATAACTCAAACTCAATAATTACGTTACCAACATATGAGAGGATTGAACCGTAAAACTGGCTTTTCCCTTTTGTCCCAAAAGAAGACTTGATGTTATTTATTGTGGATCCACCGATTTGATATCCTTTATCCTGGCAAGGTACTGGATGGATGTGGCAACAACACTGCTTCATTGTGTCATCACCAGCTCATAGGTGATGGTTTTCTGTTAAAGACACTCACTAATAGGTTATGACGGTATCTTAATGTGATGATGGAGTTCCTTACTTTTCTAGTTGAGTCTCTTGAGTTAAGTTGATGTTTGAGATGAGTTGATGGATGAGTTAAGTCCCCTGAGTGAGTATCTTTTGTTATGCCTTTTTGTTCCAGCTATTTACGTACCAAGATGTTCCATGTACTGATGTCCATTTAGGCCTACATCTTTCTATGATGTAGAGACAGGTACTTGAGATCATCAATAAGTGCTCCTTTGAAGGCCTGTTCTTCTTACAACTGATTGGTGAGTCCTCTCCTACATTTGGAGGGTAGCACTTTATATCCCTTATGATTTGAGTTAGTTTTATTTTGAGTTGTGGTAGCCATGGCCTATCATGGTACCATCTAGACTATAGAGGTAGAGGGTTCATAGACTAGAAGAAGATGACTAGATCTTGAGGTCTTTCTTTTTTTTAAATGAGTTTTCTTCAAATCTACTCTTATGTGGTAGATATTGAGTTTGATCTTGTTAGCCTATGACCTTTATTTGTTGAGTTAGACTATTGATTGAGCCATCATAATGTCAATTTATCTTAAGTTTTCCATTCATTTGAATGATTGAACGACTGTCATGATGTCGAGTGGTTCACTTGGGGGCTGGAAATAGTTTATGAGTGTCGGACACATCTAGGGTACCCTCCCGGGGCATGACAATGGAGGAGAGTTTTGAAAAGTGTTTTTCTTAGTTTTTGGAAGTCATTTTTCTTAAATTTGAGGAATATAAGTTGATTTGAAAATATTTTCCAAAATATTTAAGTCAACCAAACATGAAAAAATTGAAAAACATTTTTTGGAAATGTTTTTCGCCATATCAAACACAACCTAAGTCTTTATTAGATTTCCATGAGCCTTAAAAACTGATTACAAACCTAAGTAATCTGAAGAATTATAAACTTTAATTACTAAAACCACACAACCTTCCAAGGCATGTGTTTCCCAGTGTCTTCGAGTTTCCTAACTTAAAGAGAACAACCTATTTCATTTTATAACTCATTGAAATAAGATTATATCACTTTTACATCAAGATTTGTATATATGTTATCTATACTTACCTCATCTCTCTAGGCTAAGGAACTAGACCAATCTCAATCTTTCTGATTTCTACCATGAGCTTTTCCTGATAGTGATATTAACCAAATAATGCCATATACCTAGTATTCATCAATCCCATAAATAGCTGATGTATTTTGAAACTTCTTGTGTTGCTCCCAAGTCCATGTTGAATTTGAGGCCATTTTCATCATTGACTTGGGAGCAACACAAGAGGTTTCAAAATGCATTAGATATATATGGCATCGATGAAACACAAGGTATGTGGCATTATTTGGTTAATGCTACTGGCAACACTAAGGAAGAAGTAAAGTTATACTATGAAAAACTTATGGTAGAAATCAGAAAGAATAAGGTTCCTTTGCCTAGAGATGATAAGGTAAGTGTATATAAAATATATATAAATCTTATATAGATATGTGAATCCACTAGATCCTATAAATCTATAATTATATAAATAATAAATTTTGAGTTAAGTACTTTGAATATGTTTTTATATATTACCAAATTTAAGCACCTCATTTAAAGTTTGAATCCATTTCTTCATTTATAGGTAAGATTTAATAACTTCAACTGTCACACCCCGGGAGGGTACCCTTGGCGTGGCCGGCACTCAGAGACTATTGCTAGTCCCCAAACAAACCACTTAGCCTCATCACATCATTCAATAAAATAAACTTTAATTGAACAGCGGAAAATATAAGTAAGTAATGGACACATCTCTTCTAAAGTCTCAAAAGAATATATATAATAATGAAGGCTAGTAAAAAAGAACTAGCTCACAATCTAAACATCAATGTTCAATCATCATCTATGAAGCTTCTATCACTAATCATGTGGTGCCAAAGACATATCCATGGCTACCCAAATCAAAATAAAGGAAATAGTCCAATCTAACTCTAAAACATGATGAAATAAAAGTAGTGGATCCTCCGGAATAGGGGAGGCTCACCAAATAAGCTTCGAATATCAGATCTTCAATGAAGCGCCTATCGATGACCTCTAGTACATGCCTCTGCATCATAAAACGATGCAGTCCAGAGTGGATATCAGTACTTGGAATGCACTGGTATGTAAAATAGCTGAGTGAAACAGACACCGGTAGTTTACAATATGGAAACAATATCAACTCAAAATAAATATCAAAATCACATCATTAGTCAAATGTCTATCTATGCAAAAATAAAGAGTAGACAAGTGATCCATCAATAACTCAAAACTCATCAATCATCTCAAACTCATATCAAAGGAGCTCACCTCCTCTCATCTCATATCATCTCAGAGGAGCTCACCTCCTCTCATCTCATCATATCTCATCTCAGAGGAGTTCACCCCCTCTCATCTCATCTAGACCCGGAGTACTCAAGGTAGGAAATTTATGGGAGTTTCTCTTATCCGACAACAATCACTTATAAGCTTGTGAATGTACAACAGTCACGCTGATGTTGCCACAGCCGATCCAAACTTTCCAGGTAGGGAACAAATCGAAACCATATCAGCTCACCAAATATAGAGTCAGTCGTCAATACGTCCTCTATTGTTTCAGGGACTTCTAATCAAGAGGGAAACACAATATATGTGATAGTTCCAAGCCGTATCTACGTATGGGTACGTGGTTAATAAGTTCAAGTGGGACTCAATCTTACTCATTTCGGTGTTCGATACTCCTCCCGTGACTTAACGCTCATAAAACAATCAACCCAACCAAACCAATCTCGTAGGGACTTAAACCCCGTCAACGATCGGTATTTGATAGGGACTTTAACCCTATCATCAATAAATCTCATAGAGACTTTAACTCTATCATCAATCAATCTCATAGGGACTTTAACCCTCTCATCAATCAATCTCATAGGGACTTTAACCCTCTCATCAATAAACATCTCATAGGGACTTTAGCCCTCTCATCAATCAATCTCAATCGAAGACTCTAGATTTAGAATATTGATTCGGAATCAAGTGAATGGACACATCGGCAAAGTTCATTTATAGAGACTTATAAGACAATCAAACTCTATCAACTCATCATCATTCTCTCATCACAATCACAATCTTAACTCAAGGCTCTAGACTCATCATTCTCTCATCACAATCACAATCGCAATTAACAATCACAATCTTAATTCAAGGCTCTAGACTCATCATTCTCACATCACAATCACAATCACAATTCAAGGCTCTAGACTCAATCCTCAAGTTCATTATGCATGTTTTTAAAATTAATCATGTAGGGTTATGCAAACTCTCATGAAAATATTTTCAACTTAAGAAAACAAATAATATGATGATCATCAACATAGAAAACATGTAATTTCAAATCAATTTTTCAAGAAACACCATCAAAATTCATGTATGTAGACTCTTCAATCATCAACTCGTCTATGACCTCTATGGGGCACATGAGAGACAATCTCATGCTTATAGTTTAGCCTTACATACCTAGAAAGTTGATATTACAATTGAAATTTGATGAATTACTAGCCTTCTTGTAGAAAATCCTCATTCTCGGTGGTTCTTTTAGTGTGGAAGAACTTGGAAATACATTGCTTGAATGACTTATCTTTGATTCTTGAATTCTTGACCTAGAATCTTTAGTGTTCTTGATGAAGAACCCTAATTCTTGAAAAAGAAGAATCAAGGAATCCTCTCTTAGAATTCTTGAATTCGTTTTCTTGAAACCCTAGGTTATGATTTAAGACTCTATTGGCGATTCATGAATAGATGAGGAAATTTGGGCTGGGTAGATTGAGATTTATGAAGAATAGCTTACCTTGATGATAAATCTTGGGAGCTATTATTAACTTAATGATTTTCTTGTTTATTCTTGAGTGTTTATGTTTATGAGTGAAGGAGAGGGTTTTAATTATGAAAACTCTCGTTTTATGCATTTTCGGATCTTAAATAGACCCCAAAGGTTTTAGGATAAAAGTACCCTCAAAATAAAATAAAAAGAGGTCATTTAGCTTATCCAGAAAGTGTTCAAGATATGTCCACTATGCGGAGCCGTCGCGGGTATTCAGACAGCTCTGCAGGTCTTCAGTAAAATAATCATAACATTCTACGCCGAACTCTGATTAGGCAAAATAAGATGCATTGGAAAACTGATTCAAAGATCTTAAATTTGATATATTATGGGTCACCTAACTCATTATACTTTAGGAGATATGGTCATTTGAAGTTGACCCTTCTATGAATTCATACAAAAACTTAGTCGGTAGAAATTCTTTGGACTTGACTTGATGTAAGAGATCTCTTTATCATCTCCAATTCTATTCCCAGTCTAAGGAATACGTATTAACATCTATACGCAATTAAGAATTATCAATCAAAATAGTATGTAACATGAAGGATGACTCAATCTTAGAATAAAAAAGTTGGGGTGTTATATTATCTCTCCCTTGGGATCACTCTTCCTCGAATGATGAGTAAAGATAGACATTAAGGTACGAACAAGAGTCAGAATTCTTCTCAAAACTCACTCAATTAATTAAACTCTAGACTCCCCATCAATCTTAAACCATCTCCATTCAGACTCAGAAATGGACACATCAACTCTAATAGACAAATCGGTTCAATCAAGAGTAAATATATTATTTTAGACATTCTCACCATCAAGCACGAATGGAACGTCGGAACTCAATCAATTTGAATCATTTGAACACCTCAATGATCAGTCTTTTGAACTCAGGAAGAAAGCAATCAACTTTAGTCAAGAATAGGAACATCGTATAAACACGACCCTAAGGACACTCTCATGCTCAAGTCCCTACTTCAGTTGTGCTCCTTATTAATCTCAATTGTCTCTATTCAGACTCAAGAATAGCTATATCAACTCAGAAATAGACAACTCAATTTAAATCAAGTGTAAGGAAATTACCTCCAACATTCTTATCATAATAAGAATCAAGAACTTTCATTCTCTCTTGAATTCTTAAATCTCAACTCTTCTCCTTTTCTCTCAAGCCCTAGTCTTGTTCGATTATTAGAAAAGGACTTAAAATGGAGTTTTAGACCTTTTTTACATTCAAACGACTTGTATTGGTCATGTAATGAGTTTAGGAGGTGTTAGGGATGGACCGAAATGTCCCTCGAAAATTTTAGAAACTTCCAGCCTCGAATTGACTCAGTCCGCAATGTGGAATGTTCGCAAACATTGCATTTTCTGCAAAAATTTCTGAACAAGTTTTCCCAATCCCATAGAAATTTTTTGAAGAAACATGAGTGTCTCTCCGCGACAGGTGCACGACGCGCCTCTGTCGTGCACCGCCACTTTTTTTTCATTTTGGATCAAAAAATTATCTTTTGACTCGGTCGCTCTAAAAATCGACCGAGACCATTTTCCCACTCAATTTTCCGTGCAAATCACAAATCTGGTCTCGGATTTGCCATACATGCATTGAAAGATGTGTTACGCGCATACCCTCTCTCTAGAGGTATTTTGGTAATTTTACTGGGCATTACATCATCTCCCCCTTAGCTCTCAAGGTCCTCCCTCTAAATTTGTAAATCAATTTCCTCAACTAGGCTATCAGAATATACCTCCACGTGGTCAAGAGAATCACTATACACAAGAATATCTTAAACTTTTTTGTTATGCTATAGTCGCATCTATATAACTAGCCACTCAGACTCTTTTCAACGCTATCACTCTTAGCTCCTTCCAGACTCTATGGAACACACTCTATGTTTACTATTCTTATAGTCTACATAACCACTTCCCACAACTCTTACGATCTAACCTCTTCTTTTGCCTACTAGAAGTGCTCCCATAAATTTAATTGCATAAGGATAATTCTATCATGGAAAGCTCATCATCATCTATCCATAAGCCCCGATCTAAAGAATTCTTACATCAACCTATTCCACATCGACAACACAAATATGCTATCTAGACTTTTATAGTTGTCATAACTTAGAGCTTCACACATCTTTACACAATCATGGATAATATCTCAAGCCTCTTCTTATCTATTGAGCTAGCCTCGTCTTACCTAAGGGTCAATTGTACCTTGCCCATAGCATCACTTCCTCACAAATCAACATCTTCATCTTCAAACACACACTATGGCAAGACACTTAGAGCAAATCTCTAACTAAGCTTTTCACTCTCACAATGTTGTCTCCTCTTTAACACAATTTCTCAAAATTCAAGCTTAGAGTCTGGTACTAACAAGTGCATCACACACCTCTCTAATGCTAACTTACAACTACTCGGTAAAAATTTAGGGAACATAAGCCCACCAAGATCTCATAGTGAGTATTTAATCACACATCCCTTCCTCACAACTCAGTATTATTCACCTATTCAATCATATCTTCTTATCTGACTAAGCTCATAACTGGATAAGTCTCATGAACTCTCAATTAAAATCATAAGCCTAATTTAGACCTACCATAATGAAAGCACTTTTTTCCCTTATTCAACATCTACACTTCACCTTCAATAGTATGAATTCTATAACACATCAACATAACGTCCTTCTAGTTTGAGCACGCTCTACCAGGTTTTAGAAATAACTATTTCTCTATACCTCATCATGAAAATCATAAAGTACTCATGACTCTTTCATCAAACTTATGGCAATCGACTCATCACCTCATTACTTGACTAATAGGTACGTAACTCTAACTACAAGCCTCAATCAACCATTACTCTTGCTATCTCGCCCCTTTCTTTCCTCCATTATCCTTCTAACTTTGGGATGATTCAATTCTACTCAGGGTTTAAGAGACTTCCAATCTCACCCTTAGGTGGTAACAACTAACTCTTTAAAGATATATGTTTCCTCTCTCATGGGGCACGTCAGAAGAAAGTTTTGAAAAAAGATGGTCTGGGTACCTCTAGAGCTACTCAAATGCATGATTAATATAGGTAATAGTGCACTCTTTGTTGTCAATCAATCTTCGAACACTAGTCGGCTTCTCTCAAGCCTGGTGCAGTCTCTCTACCATTCTGATTACTTTATCACAGAGGATCTCATCTATAGGAGTTTAAACGTTATTGTCTCTATCATCTTGTAGATGAGCCATAGTCGAAAGGTTTAAAGCAACGCACGAATCATCGTAGATTTCTTAGGAGATAGCTCTATCACATGATTCTGAATATGAAAGAAGGGAAACTTTTTCTAAATGTCCTATAGCCTCCAATTATGGATGTGGAGCTCTTCACACCAATAACAAGGATTTTACTAGATACGGCTTCATAGACTCCCTAAGACACTTGGACTCTGTGCTCAGATACCAAGTTTGTCATGCCCCGGGAGGGTAAATTTGTCGTGGCCGGTACTCAGAGACTATTGCTAGTCCCCAAGCGAACCACTTAGCCTCATCACATCATTCAATCAAATAAACTTTAATTGAACAGCGGAAAATATAAGTAAGTAATGCACACATCTTATCTAAACTCTCAAAAGAATATATATAGTAATGAAGGCTAGTAGAAAGAACTTGCTCACAATCTCAACATCAACGTTCAACCATCGTCTATGAAGCCTCTATCACTAATCATGTGGTGCCAATGACATATCCATGGCTACCGAAATCAAAATAAAGGAAATAGTTCAATCTAACTCTAAAGCATGATGAAATAAAAGTAATGGATCCTCCGGAGTAGGGGAGGCTCACCAAATCAGCTTCGAATCTCAGATCTTCAATGAAGTGCCTGTCGATGACCTCTAGTACTTGCCTCTGCATCATAAAATGATGCAGTCTAGAGTGGACATCAGTACTTTGAATGTACTGGTATGTAAAATAGCTGAGTGAAACAGAAACCGGTAGAACAATATGGAAACAATATCAACTCAAAATAAACATCAAATCACATTATAAGTCAAATGTCTATCTATGCAAGAATAAAGAGTAGACAAGTGACCCATCAATAACTCAAAACTCATCAATCATCTCAGACTCATCTCAAAGGAGCTTACCTCCTCTCATCTCATCACATCTCATCTTATATCATCTCAGAGGAGCTCACCTCTTCTCATCTCATCTCATATCATCTCAGAGGAGCTCACCTCTTCTCATCTGATCTAGACTCGGAGTACTCAAGGTAGTAAATTTATGGGTGTTTCTCTTATCCGATAACAATCACTTATGAGCCAGTGAATGTACAACAGTCACGCAGATATTGTCACAGCCGATCCAAACTTGCCAGGTAGGGAACGAACCGAAACTATATCAGCTCACCTAATATGGAGTCAGTCGTCAATAAGTCCTGTATTATTTCAGGGACTTCTAATCAAGAGGAAAACACAATATATGTGATGGTTCCAATCTGCATCTACATATGGCGACGTAGATAATGAGTTCAAGTCGGACTCACTCTTACACATTTCGGTGCTCGATACTCCTTCCGTGACTCTATGCTCATAAAACTATCAATCCAATCAAACCAATCTCGTAGGGACTTTAACCCATTAACAATCGGTATTTTATATGGAGTTTAATCCTATCATATCAACCTCATAGGGACTATAACCCTCTCATCAATCAATCTCATGGGGACTTTAACCCTCTCATCAATCAACATCTCATAGGGACTTTGGCCCTCTCATCAATCAATCTCAATCGAAGACTCAAGATTTAGAATAATCATTAGGAATTAATTGAATAGACACATCGGTAGAGTTCATTTATAGAAACTCATAAGACAATCAAACTCTATCAACTCATCATAATCACAATCACAATCAACAATCACAATCTTAACTCAAGGGTCTAGACTCATCATTCTCTCATCACAGTCACAATCACAATCAATAATCACAATCTTAATTCAAGGCTCTAGACTCATCATTCTCTCATCACAATTACAATCACAATTTAAGGCTCTAGACTCAATCCTCAAGTTCATTATGAATGTTTTTCAAATTAATCATGTAAGGTTATGCAAACTCTCATAAAAATATGCAACTGAAGAAAACAAATAGTATGATGATCATCAACATAGAAAATATGTAATTTCATATCAATTTTTCTAGAAACACCATCAAAATTCATGCATGTAGACTCTTCAATCATCAACTCATCTATGACCTCTATGGGGCACATGAGAGAACAATCTCATGCTTATAGTTTAGCCTTAGATACCTGGAAAGTTGATATTACAATTTTAATTTGATGAATTACTAGCCATTTTGGAGAAAATCCTCAATCTCGGTAGTTCTTTTAGAGTGGAAAAACTTGGAAATACATTGATTGAATGACTTATCTTTGATTCTTGAATTCTTCAATTAGAGTCTTTAGAGTTCTTGATGAAGAACCCTAATTCTTTAAAAATAAGAATCAAGAAATCCTCTCTTAGAATTCTTGAATTCATTTTCTTGAAACCCTAGATTATGATTTAAGACTCTATTAGAGATTCATGAATAGATGAAGAAATTTGAGTTGGGTAGATTGAAATTTATGAAGAATAACTTACCTTGATGATGAATGTTGGGAGCTATCATTAACTTGATGATTTTCTTGTTGATTCTTGAGTGTCTATGTTTATGAGTGAAGGAGAGGGTTTTGATTATGAAAACTCACGTTTTATGCATTTACGGACCCTAAATAGACCCCCAAAAGTTTTGGGATAGAAGTACCCTAAAAATAAAATAAAAGAACGTCGTTTAGCTTATCCAGAAAGGGTTCCTGATATGCCCGCGACGCGGAGCCGTCGCGAGTATTCAGACAGCTCTATAGGTCTTCAGTAAAATGGTCATTACATTATACTCCGAACTCTGATTTAGGCGCAATAAGATGAGTTGGAAAGCTGATTCAAAGATATTTAATTCGATATATTATGGGTCACCTAACTCATTATACTTTAGGAGATATGGTCCTTTGAAATTGACCCTTCTATCAATTCATACAAAAACTTAGTCGGTAGAAATTATTTGGACTTGACTTGATATAAGAGATCCTTTTATAATCTCTAATTCTATTCCCACTCTAAGGAATAAGTTTTAACATCTATACTCAATTAAGAATTATCAATTAAAATAGTATGTAACATGAAAGATGACTCAATCTTAGAAAAAGAAAGGTTGCGGTGTTACATCAACTTTCAACTCCTGCCCTTGAGGAAGTAATAGCAAGAGTTGGAGGGTTCAACCTCCAACCTCCGACAATTAAACCTCGACAGATCCCACTAGGTATGTAGTTGTTGTTAAAAGATTTAAATTCCACAAAGTAAACATTTACCTATAGTCATTCTAGTGCATAAGCATTCTTCTAAGCCAAGGGTCTATCAAAACAACTTCTCTACTTCAAAGGTAAATGTTAAGGTCTGCGTATATTCTGTCATCTCCAAATTGCTCTTCTTGGTACGGGCAGTAAAATCAATAGCTTATATATGGGTACATATAAAGATTTATCCATTATAATTGAGTTGGACACAAAACTCATTTAAGATGGATACGAAATGGATTAAACTCGTACTACCCATTTCAAAATGGATAACATGGGTAAAAGAGAGTGATTCAAAGAAAGACAAATCGTATTAATATTCTTTTGTGTAGACAGTTTCTTTTTGTTTCTTTTAAATCAAACAGTGGGCTAGCAACCCATTTTATTAATAAAACAAATAAGAGCTTACAATTTGGGTCTGGAGTCCCATACCCATCTGGAATTAAAATAAGACCATATAATATAGGGCATTCTAGAATCTAACCCACCTTTTCTATTTCTTGCCTTTCTACTTTCCCGAAGTGGCCCTTCAATTGTGGTGCTCTGAATTTGCTTCCTTTGGTACTTCTCCTCTTGGCATTGCTTTTGCTGCTCATGTAAGCTTTTTTTCCTTTTCACCTTCATGATCTGATTGTTGCTATGTACCTGATTCATGTCAATTTCTAGGATACCTTGCGAGGCTCCACTTTAGACCACCGCATAACACCTAGAAAAGGAGATCTGTTTCACTATAAAGCTCGACATGTAAGCTCCTTCTTTCGATCCGCTTGGTGAATAGCTTTCCTTCACTTTTCCGATTCTGCCTCTCCAATCTTGCAGTAGCCGTTGTTCTCTCCACTGTGTTTTTGAAATTCAAGGAGGTTCTTAGCATTCCCGATGTGGACATGCTATTTTTTATATGTAACCCACAGCTATAGAAGGATGCTCTGACGTTTTCTCACACATGCATCAACCAGTGTTATAGATGTATTTTTTGTACATCTTGAATTTAGCTACTCCATGAAATATAAATGGAAGATTATCTTAGGATGGGGTGGCGTAAGCAAATATTTTGGAAGATTATCTTAGGATGGGGTGGGGTAAGCAAATTATTTTGATTTTTTAAAAAAATAAATGAGTTTTTTATCAGGAGAGTTTATGGGGTAATAAAAAAAATTAGGAATCTTTTTGATAAAAACTAATTAAATTTTTTTAACATCCTTTTTTGGGTAGGTGATGGAGCTTACGGAAGGCGCGGGGGGGGGGGGGGGAGCTGGGGGTAAAAAATTATTTTGTTACATTATTTTTGGGTAGGATGTCACGACCAAGACTTTGGGTCTAGGAGTGACATGTCGAATAAGAACCGAGATTCCCCAAACAAGCCTCAAAGTATAAAAATTCACATCATCGGTTCGAAAGTGTATTCAAAAAGTAAACACATAGTTCAAAGGGATGGGAAAGTAGGACTCACGCTATGGGGATATATTAGGCAAGGGGATTAATATGGATTCACATAACACGTAGCATATAATGGCTAAGGGGTGGGTAAGTATGACTCACGCTCTGGGAGCGATTCGGGACTTAGGATCTTTCACATCATACAATGAATCAACACATAGGTCTCATAGCTAAAACATATAAGGATATCCAATAGGAAACCAAGCCATAACAAGATCTTCATTCGTAACACTTAGCATATAAATGTAAAGGAGTTTACAAGATGTCCAACAATACTTTTACATAAGATAGGTCAGGGGCCAAGATATGTTTTGGGCTCACCCTCAAGGTCAGTAAGATAGATGAATAATACTCTAGGTAGAAGGATGGGAGGTTGTCCTTAGAAGATAGGAATCACCAAAACAAGCATAACCTGAGGTTCGAGCTAAGCGTCATGCGATGGATGATTAAAGCCCTCCATCCCAACATGGTGAGATCATGTAGGCAAAAGTGTATGTTATTACGTTTGAATGTACTAAGTTTGCGAGATGGAATGCATGTGAATTACCAAACCTACACTTCAATGTTAGATGACAAGGGCACATAATATAGAGAAGATCATTTATAAAGAGAGTAGTATACAATATGCCATGAAACGATGATGCATGGAATGCAATGTTCGTATATAGTGGGGATGTGACCTCAACCGACATGAGTAAGACAAAGCAAGCTATTACTTAGAATCCTGATGAAACCCTCTCAATGGTAAAGAGGTGGTCTTCTTTCCAAAAGCAAACCACTTCACTTTACGGGAACATCATCAATTACGTATGAAATAACCCTCCTTATGGGAACATCACCCATTTCGTTTAGGATTTTTATATAGCATATCATATCACATAATACTTCACCTTAAGGGAACATCACGCATTTTGTATGACACAACTTTTCTTACGGGAATATCACTCATTTCGGATAGGATTCTCATAACATATGTTAGGCACATAGTTCAAGGAAAGAGAGGGGACGTCAATTTATCGGTGCTAACTCATCATCCCACAAGAATATATATGCCTATACATATACATGCTTTTATAAGAGGCAATGGTTATTTCTAAATCGTTTCAATGCAATCTTAGGCTTAGAAACCAAACATCATTCATAATAATTCATACTTAGGGTCAAATGTCAAATCATAGCTTATAGTCACAATACTCATGCATAGAAATAGCTCATTCAAATATACAAGATGGTGCAAGCACCCAAAATGCTCAAAGAGCTATAATCATAGACATTTACGTGATCACATTCTTACCATAACCAAATACCTTACCAAAATCATATCATAAAACATAATTGGGCTTAACCCAATTTTTATAATTTCCATAAAAAATTCAATGTTCATGAATGAACATGCTGTGAATGAGATGAGGATAGAATTGGTAATTGAACTTGAATCCAAAATCAACAATAAAATGTGAAGTTGAAGCAAATACATAATTAAATTCACATTTAAATCATAATAAAGATCACCCATTCATAGGACGCACATATTAATAACTTCATAAATTCAATGTAATTCATCATATTGTAGTTTAAATCATATTGAGATTAGTAAATAAACATAAACCACACATTATTGAATTTAAGGAAATCACAATATTTAAAACCCCAATTTACAGTAAGCTAAGAATTCATGAAAAACCACTTGAAAATGTTTGGGTCTCCTTGATTGGAAGGAACCAAGGATCAAAAACCCACATACCTTCACAAAATGAAGAAAACTCGAGAGACGTTTGAAGAAGAAATGAGATTCCTTGCTTCCCAAGTTCACAATCCACAAGAATTCCTATGAGAGTAGTTTTGAGAGAGTTCAAATGTGTGGAGTAATTTTTAATATTAGGAATAGGATTTAAGTCATTAGGGAGTCCATAGATAGCATAGGAAGTCCGAAAAGACCATTAGGATAAACAAAATTTACAATAATGCCATAAATAAAATAGATAGTAAAACTGCACGTCCTCACTTCAATGGAGTGTTCACGACCCGTGTACCACCACATGGTCCGTATAACCCTCCCTGAGATGACGCTTGGAAAAAAATTAGATTGATAGAAGTTCAAAACGGAAGTCCCATACCTAGAAAAATTTTACGAAGTTAGCTATACAGGAGCTTACACGGTCCGTGATATCACACGGTCCATGACATGGGTAATACCACAATACTTGGAAAATATTTCGAAGTTACAAGACGTGGTCTATACTTAGAAATATACGATCGAGCACATGGCCCATGAACCTTCACACTTCTTGTGAAGGTTGCCATGTCCTACTACATGGCCCCAAACATTGTTGGTCAAAGCTCAAAGCCATCAAACGACCCTCCATATGGTTCGTAAAGTGTCAAACGGCTCGTGTGGGGTCCAAATGTGATGTGCCTTAGCCCAAAACTCCATGCCAAGGCTACGCATAAAAAAGTAAGGCCAAGGGTCACTCCACTGGAGGCCACACGGGCCGTGTGACCTCACACGTACCATGTGGTCTCCCTTGAGGTGACACTTGGTCCAAACCTTAAAAAATGACATTCGGTTGCCCCAATGAAGTCGTACAGTGTCAAGGTCATTACATTATCTCCCCTTTGGGAACATATATCCTCGAATGTGCAAGAACAAGGCTTGAAAAGCTTAACTTAGGACATGAAACTTCCAAACACAAGGTATAATGCTTAATTCATCATTTGAAAATCATAAGGTCTTTAAAACTCATGGTGAAACATACGAAAATCATTCAAAACATCATAAAAATCATTTTAATTCACATCTAAGCATATCATGCCATGAGACTTAAGGATGAAAGGATTTGCACCACTTGGAAAAAGGAAGAACCTAATACCTTAGGCTTGAGTAGACTCGAAAAGATACGGATATCGCTTCATCATGTCCAACTCCGCCTCCCATGTAGCACTCTCCATGTGTTGATTTCTCCAAAGTACCTTTACCAAAGCTACATTCTTGTTACGAAGCCATTTAGCCTGTCGATCCAAAATCTTCATCGGAACCTCCTCATAAGACATGTTCTCCTCGACCTCAACACCTTGCAACGGCACAATAGTGCTTGCATCACTAACCATCTTTCTCAACTTAGACACATGGAAGACCGGGTGGATAGTACTCAAATCCGGAGGCAACTCCAATATATAAGACACATTCCCAATCCACTCAATAACCTCATAAGGGCCTACATACTGGGGACTTAGCTTTCCCTTTATGCAAAAATGCATCACTCACTTCATAGGTGAGACCTTCACAAAAACCCAATCTCCAACGTGGAATTGATGTTCCTTCTTCCTAAGATCCGAATAGGACTTTTGGCGACTTTAGGCCATTTTCAACCTCTCCCTAATATACTTCACTTTCTCCATAGCCTCAATCACAAAACTTGGGCCAATCAAAGCCACCTCTCCTAACTCAAACCACCCTACCATAAACCTACATCTCCTACCATATAAAGACTCAAAACCTACCATACCAATGCTAACACAGAAGATATTCTGATAAGCAAACTCAATGAGTGGAAGATGGTTATCCCAATTACCCTTGAACTCCAACACACAAGCTCTTAACATATTCTCCACGGTTTGAATTGTCCTCTCAGCTTGTCTATCGATTTGAGGATGAAAAGTGGTGCTCAACATAACCTTAGTACAAAGTCCCTTTGAAATAATATTCAAAAGTGAGAAATGAATTAGGTACCACAATTCGATATGATATATCTAGCCATACCACGCAACCTCACCAAATCTTGGATGTATAACCTTGCATAATCTTCGATACCAAAAGTAGCCTTGACCAGTTGAAAGTGACCTGACTTAGTCATCCAGTCGATGATGACCCAAATAAAGTCAAATTGCCTTCGGATCCGAGGCAAACCAACCATAAAGTCCATGTTCACATCTTCCCACTTCCAAGTAGGAATCTCACTGTCTTGGGCCAAGTCACCGGGCTTTTGGTGCTCTACCTTCACTTGTTGACAATTAGGGCATTCAAGTACGAACATGGCTATGTCTTTCTTCATACTATGCCACCAATACATCTCCTTCAAATCCCAATACATCTTAGTATGAATAGAATAGTGAGGGTTGTGGGCTTCGCTCATGATCACCTTTCTAAGACCATCCACATACAAAACACATAACCGATCTTGATACTGAAGAACACCACTCTCCTTTGGGAGAAAACCTCTATATTCTTTTCAGCATCCAATTTCTTCAACTCAACAAATGACAGATCTAAGTCTTTCTTAGCCTTTATATCAACAACTACCAAGGATTTGACCCCCTTCTGGACATAAATACCACCATCATTAGAGTCGGACAACCTGACACCCAATCTAGCCACACGGTGAACACATCCTTTGCCAACTCCCTTTTCTCCTCCTCAACACGAGCCACACTTCCCATAGAAAGCCTACTAAGAGAATCGACTACCATATTCGCCTTGCCGGGATGATATTGTACACTCATGTCATAGTCCTAAGAAGTTTCAACCATCTTCTTTGCCTCAAGTTAAGATCCCTTTGAGTGAACACATATTGTAAGATCTTCTGATCGGTGAAAATATCAACATGCACCCCATAGAAATAGTACCTCCAACTTTTAAAAGCCAATACCACTACCGCTAACTCAAGTTCATGAGTCGGGTAATAATACTCATGCACCTTCAATTGCTATGATGCATAAGCTATCACCTTACCATATTAAATAAGTACACAACCCAACCCAATCTAAGAAGCGTCACAATATACCACAAACCCATCCAAGCCATTTGGTAAAGTCAAGATGGAGCTGATGTAAGTCGATCCTTCAAAGTGTGAAAACTCTTTTCGCATTCATCCAACCACATAAACTTAACCTTGATTTGGGTCAATTTAGTCAGTAGAGATGAATTTGATGAGAACCCTTCAACAAACCTTTTGTAATATCTAACCAACCCAAGGAAACTTCGAATGTCTGAATGAATCAATGGTCTAGGACAATTCTTCACGGCCTCGGTCTTCTTCGGATCAATCTTTATACCATCACCAAATACCACATGACCAAGAAAATCTACTTCACCCAACCAAAACTCACATTTGCTAAATTTGGCATACAACTTCTTCTCCCTCAAGGTTTTTTAAACCAACCTCAAATGATCCATATGCTCCCGCTTACTTCGAGAATAAATGAGGATATCATCTATGAAGAAAACCAGAAATATATCAAGGAATGGCTTGCACACCCGATTTATGAGATCCACAAACATAGCCGGATTATTAGTTAAGCCAACCGACATCATCACGAACACAAAGTGTCCATTCCAAGTTCGAAACGTCATCTTGGGGATGTCACATTCTCTAACTGTAAGGACCCAGAATTTTTTCAAGTGGCATTCTAAAATCTCTTGGAATCATCCCAAGTGAACTTCCAGACATCACTCCACGGAAGGCCCACAATGGCCGTCTGAAGCCATACGGACCATGTGGCCTCCCGTGATGGGAAACTTTACGGACCATGTGGCCTCCCGTGATGGGAAACTTTGTCCAGTTCATGGTTGGTACAACTTGAGACGGAAGGAAATTTTGGCCAAGTGAGGGTACACGACTACTCACATAGTTTGTGTGATGTGTCACAGACCATGTGGCTCTCTGTGTGATGTACTACATAAAATTATTTTGTTGTGCAAAAATTATTTAAAGTACCTTCCCATGATAGATGTCACGACCTGGTGTGGAGTCACACAAACCGTGTAGTCATCCATGTGGTATCCCTTAGCTTCGTGTGAATTTCCTCTGCGAACTTTCTAAGTATTGTATCACGGCTACTGTTCACGATCCGTGTGACATTTTACGAACCATTTGGTCCTGACGGTTCAAATTTTGGTCAGTTTCATTAATTGAGTTTGCGTAATTTTGATTTATTTTAATCATGAATTATGACCTTTTACCTATCCTAAACCCCTAATTAAGTTGATATCTCCTTCTCCTCTTAAGTCTTTCTCCTAAAACATTCTACCCCTCATAAGATCACCTCTTTATTCCTCTCTACACTCCCCTCTCAAGGATCAAAGCTAGGGTTCTATTGGAGTCTAATTCAAGCGAAGTTCATCCCTCCAATTCAACTCCTCAATCAAGGTATGTGGATTGATTCTTCGCCCCTTTCAACCAAGAAGACCCAAAAATCTTTCAATTGATTTTATGAATTTAGTCTACTTTAAATATAAATTTTCGATTCTTGATTTGCTTAAATCCAATTGATGTATGAGTTGTATTCTACGTATGATTTTAAATCACTTTGATCATTATTATGATGATTTACATTGAGTTATGAAGTTATGAATATGCATTTCCCCTTTTAAAGTTGATTTATGCATGAGTAACTTATACTATGTTTTAGATGTTGATTTAGTTATTGATTGGCTCAATTTAAAATTATGATATTGATTTTTGCATGAATCTATGTTACCCATGCCAACCTCACACCATGTATTGCATTTGCATTCATGCATATTGGCTTATATAAAAATTATGAAGTGGGTTAAGCCCAATTATGTTTTATGATACTATTACGACATAATTTTGGTAAGGCATTGGTTATGACAAGAATGTGATCACATATATGTCTATGATTATGCTCTATGAGCATTATGGGTGCTTGCACCATTCTGTATATATAGATGAGCTATTCGTTGTATGAGCATTATGATTATGACTTATGATTTGGCATTTGAGCTTAAATATGCATTAAATGGATTTGTAATGAATATGGTATCGCTTGGAAGTACGTATATGTATACGTATTCAAGTGGGATGTTGATGACTTAGCACCGATGGATTGGAGGCATCAAGGCTATCTTTAAGGGCCCTCTCTCTTTCCTTGAACTATGTGTCAACGTAGGAACGTTTGCCATTACCAAAAAGATCGGGTCGTAAGGAATGGTTATTCGTTTATTATGTTTATAATATGATATGATTATGAAAAATACTTCTGAAAAGAGGGTCATAAGGAAGGTGACCATCCACTGAAAATCATGGTCATAAGGTGTGATGTAGATTACCTTTGGCAAGTAATCTTCTCCCTACCAGTGGAAGGTCACAATCGGTCTAATTCATTTAATAGCTCGCATGAGTTTGATTTTTCTGTTATAGTCCATCTCCAATATATATGAGCCTCGTTGCATTTCATGCATCATAAATTTCATAGCATCTTGTATATATACTTCCATTGAATATATGATTCTTTCTATATTGTGTGCCCTTGTCATCTAAAATTGAAATGCAGGTCTAGTAACTCATATGCATTGCATGTCCGCATACTTAGTACATTCAAACGTACTAATGCATAATCTATACCTACATGATTTTACTATATAGGGACCGAGCACCTTGAGTACTAGCAGGTTGACGAATAGTCTAATTCCAGAGAATACTATGGTGAGTCCCATTTTCTAAAGACGAGCCAACTACCTTTCTTTTATGCTAATTCAAAATGTTCTTTCTTATTTGAGGGTGAGCCCGTAACTTGTCTTGGCCCCCATTCCTTTTGACTAGAGGCAATTGTTGAACTTTATGTAAACACTTCTGAAATCCGTTTGTCATGACTAGTACTTTGTTTACATATTATTGGAATGATTTATGAGACACCCTTTTTTGGCCATGTGTGTGTTTTGTTGTGGAAATGTGAGAAGTCCCTAGCCCCGTATTGCCCCCATAGCGCGTATCCTATTTTTCTCGTCCTTTATAACTATGTGTTATTAATTGAATAATATTCCTGAACCGAGATGTGGATTTAAATACTTAAGGCTTGTTTGGGGACTCTCGGGTTCCCATTCACCGTGTCACATCCAGGCCCTAACCCCCGGTCCTGACAAAAGATGTATCAGAGCACTAGGTTTATAAATGATCCTCAAAGTCAAACATGCTCTGTTGAGTAGAGTCCTAATCATGGGTGTGAAGTGCACCATACCTATGAGAGGGAGGCTACGAAGACGTTTTAGGAATTGCCTCACTTCTTCATGTCTTATGTTGTAATATGGCTAGTATATTTAGTTCCCTTATCTTGATGGTGGCATTGATCCATTTTAGAAGATGCCTCGAGGAAGACCCCATCTACCAAGGCTGACTCCGACTGATAAGGATCAGGCTCCCACGAGCCTATGGAGGAACCCATCTTAAACGGTGAGTTTCGCGCAGCCTTTGCTATGCTTGCTCAGGTGGTAACTTCTCAAACAAGGCAGGCTATCTTGCCACAGGATCCTACGCCTGCTTCTAGGGTTAGGTATTCACCTGGATGAATCCTTCGGAGTTTCATGGTTCAAAGGCCAATGAGGATGCCCAGGAGTTCATTGATAAGCTTACTAAAATACTGAACATTATGGGTGTCACTTCTGAAGAGAAGGCTAAGCTGGCTACCTATCAATTGAAAGATGTGGCTCAGGTGTGGTACACTCAATGGTCGTTGGAGAGAGTTTACGGTGGTGATGTCGATTGGGAGGAGTTCAGATTTGCCTTCCTTGATTGTTTCCTTCCACTTAAGCTTAGAGAGGCCAGAATGACTGAGTTTATCAATCTCAAGCAAGGAGGTATGAGTGTGAGGGACTATGCCCTCAAGTTCACGAAGCTTTCCAAGTATGCTCTGTCACTGGTGGCTGACCCCCGTGCAAGGATGCAAAAATTTGTTAGAGGTACCTCTGATTTACTTGTGAAGGAATTCCATATTGTTATGCTTATATGGGATATGGATATTGCTAGACTCATATTCTATACAGAATATATCGAAGGGGAAAAACTCAAGGAGAGAGGGGTTCATGATCCTAAGAGGACCCATTTTGAGGGCAAATTCTCTAGCTCAAGGAGTGGTGGTTTTGGTCGCTTCCTACAGGGCCAAGGTTCTGGTACTCAAGTTGTTAATGATCGGGTACCTCCTCCTAGGGCACCGGTTGGTGGCGGTCAGGGGTATTCTGTGTGTGACAAGTGTAGGAGGCCCCACTTGGAGGGGGGGAGGGGTGTTGGCAGGAGTTGGGTGTTTGCTACGGGTGTGGTGATAAAAATCATAAGGTTTTTGATTGTCCTAGGAATGCCCGTAGAGGCCAAGGTCAAGTGGTCCAAGGTGGGCAAGGTCAACAAAGGGTTCCCCAAGGTGTTTCCCGAAAGAACAAACGTTCTATGCGCTTCATGCCCACCAGGATGTCGAGGAAGCTCCAGATATTGTGACCAGTATGCTAAAAGTATTTGGTTTTGATGCTTATGTTTTGCTTGATCCGGGTGCAAATTTGTATTTTATGACTCCCTGTTGGCTATTAAATTTGTTTGAGTCCCAAAGTTTTGAGGGACCCTTTCTCAGTTTATACTCCCATGGGTGAATCTGTTGTTGCACGTAGAGTCCATCATGGTTGCCTTATTTCTGTTTTGCACAAAATTTTTCCGTCTGATCTTGTAAAACTTGAGATATTCGACTTTGACATGATTCTTGGGATGGACTAGTTGCATGAATCATATGCCTCTATAGATTTTAAACACGAAAGGTCAAGGTTCAGCCTCTCGGTGAGCCCGCTCTTGAATAGAAGGGTGGTGACTCCTCTATTAAAGGCCGATTTATATCCTACCTCAAGGCGCGAAGAATGATTTCTAAGGGGTGCACTTATCATATTGTGAGGGTCAAGGACATGGAGTCCAAAGTACCTACTCTTGAGTCAGTCCTTGTGGTGAAGGAGTTTTTCGAATGTGTTCCCTGGAGACTTACCAGACATCCCTCCTAAAAGAGAAGTAGACTTCGACATAGATCTTCTTCTGGATACTCATCCTATCTCTATTCATCCTTATCATATAGCACCGGCGGAGTTGAAAGAATTAAAGGAGTAGTTAAAGGACCTATTAGAGAAGGGTTTATTTGGCCTAGTATATCGTCGTGGGGTGCTCCAGTGTTGTTCGTAAGAACGAAGGACAAAACTTTTCGGATGTGTATTGATTATAGGCAACTGAATAAGATGACCATTAAGAATAAGTACCCATTGCCCAGGAATGATGACTTGTTTGACCAGCTTCAAGGGGATACTTATTTCTCAAAGATTGATCTTCGTTCCAGGTATCATCAATTAAAGGTTAAGGACACTTTGAGTTTGTGGTGATGTCGTTCAGCCTAACGAATGCTCCGGCCATGTTTATGGATGTAATGAACAGGGTGTTTAAGCCTTTCCTTATCAGTTTTGTGGTGGTCTTAATTGACGACATTCTCATTTACTCCCGAAGTGAAAAAGAGCACGGGGATCACTTGAGGATGGTCCTCCAAACTATGAGGGAGAAGAAATTGTGCGCCAAGTTTAGAAAATGTGAATTTTTTTGGGAGAAGTGGCTTTCCTTGGTCATTTGGTGTCCGGTGATGGTATAAAGGTGGATCCAAAGAAAACCAAGGTCGTAAAGAATTGTCCCAAACCATTAACTCCTTCAGATATTCGTAGTTTCCTTTGGTTGGTCGGGTATTACATGAGGTTTGTTGAAGGGTTCTCAACTATTGCATCTCCATTGACTAAGTTGACCCAAAAGAAGGATAAGTTTGTATGGTCGGATGAATGCAAGCGGAGTTTTCAGGCCTGAAAGGATCAGTTTATATCGGCTCCATCTTGACTTTACCAAATAGTTTGGAGGGATTTATGGTGTATTGTGATGCCTTACGAATTGGATTGGGTTGCATGCTTATGCAACATAGTAAGGTAATAGCGTATGCATCAAGGCAGTTGAAGGTGCATGAACATAATCACCTAATGCAAAACCTTGAATTGGCAGCGGTGGTTTTTACCTTGAAGATTTGGAGACATTACTTGTATGGGCTTTATGTTGAAGTGTTCACCGATCACAAGAGTTTGCAATATGTATTCACTTAGAGAGATCTCAATTTAAGGCAAAGGAGGTGATTGAAGCTCCTAAAGGATTACGGCATGAGTGTTCTGTATCATCCCGGCAAGGCCAATGTTATAACAGATTCTCTCAGCAGATTGTCTATGGAGAGTGGCACATGTTGGGAAAGAAAAGAGGGAGTTGGCAAGAGATATTCACCGGTTAGCTAGTTTGGGCGTCAGGTTGGCTGATTCGAGTGATGGTCGTATTTGTGTTCAAACCGGGCAAAATCTTCCAGGGTAAGCGATGTAAAGGCTAAGCAAGTTTTAGACCCATCGTTACTTGAATTGAAAAGGTTGGTTGCTGAAAAGGAGATCGAGGTGTTCTCCCAAAGGAGAGATGGTGTGCTCTGGCACCAAAACTGGCTTTGTGTTCCGGATGTGGAAGATCTTAGAAGGGTGATCATGAGTGAGGCTCAAAACTCTCATTATTATATTCACCCAGGGTCTACCAAAATGTATCGGGATTTGAAAGAAGTGTATTGGTGGCATGGTATGAAGAAAGACATCACTAAGTTCGTATCTGAATGCCCAAGTTGTCAACAGTTTAGAGTAGACCACCAAAGGCCTGGTGGCTTGGCCCAAGACATTGAGATTCCCACATGGAAGTGGGAAGATGTGAACATGGATTTTGTGGTTGGGCTACCTCAGACCCGAAAGCAATTTGATTCCATTTGGGTTGTCATGGATAAGATGATGAAGTCGGCTCATTTCCTACCGGTCAAGACTACCTTAAGCACTGAGGACTGCGCAAGGTTGTATATCTAAGTGTTTGTAAGGTTGCATGGTGTGCCTAGGTCCATTATATCGGATCGAGGTACTCAATTAACTTCCTTGTTTTTGAGGACTTTTTTAGAAGGGACATGGAACTAAGATTAAGTCGAGCACCGCGTTTCATCCTCAAACCGATGGCCAAGCGGAAAGGACTATTCAAACCTTGGAGGATATGTTGAGGGCTTGTGTATTGGAGTTTAAAGGCAATTGGGATGAGCATCTCCTACTCATTGAATTTTCTTATAATAATAGCTTCCATGCTATCATTGGTATGGCGCCATTTGAGTCTTTATATGGGAGAAGGTGTAAATCACCGATGGGGTGGTTTATGTTGGGAGAGATGGCACTAGTTGGTCCGTATTTGGTCATGGAGGCCATGGATTAGGTAAAGGTGATTCGGGAAAGGTTAAAAATGGCCCAAATTCGTCAAAAGTCTTATTCGGATGTTAGGGGAAGGAATCTTGGGTTTGGTGTCAGTGATTGGGTATATGAGAAGGTTTTGCCTATGAAGGGTGTGATGCGTTTTTGTAAGAAGGGCAAGCTAAGCCCCTGGTATGTTGGCCCTTACGAGATTGTTGAGCGAATTGGAGGTGTGGCTTATAAGTTTGTGTTGCCTCCATATTTGAGTTCCATTCACCCTGTTTTCCATGTGTGTATGTTGAGGAAGCTAGTTAGTGATCCTAGCACCATTGTTCCTTTGGAAGGAATTAAGATTGAAGAAAACTTGTCTTATGAGGAGATTCCAGTGGAAATCTTGGATAGGTAAGTAAAACGGCTTCATAACAAGGACGTGCCTTCATTGAAGGTGCTTTGGAGAAATCAACATGTGGAGAGTGCTACTTAGGAGGCAGAGCTTGACATGGTGAAGCGATACCTTCATCTTTTCCAATCTACTCAAGCCTAAGGTATTAGGATTCTTCCTTATCTAATGTCTCCATTTCTTGCCCTCTTGAGTCTCATGACATGACATGCATACATGTGCATGAAAAAGGATTTTTATAATGTTTTGAGTGACTTGAATATGATTTTGATATGAGTTTAAAAGTTTTGAATAAGGATTTTGAATAATTCTTTTGATATGATTTTGAATAATGAACTATGCATTGTTTCTTTTGTTGGGTGTTTCAAGCTTTAAGTCAAGCCTTGTTCTTGCACATTCGGAGACAAATGTTCCCAATGGGGAGATGATGTAAGGACCCCGATTTTATTTCGAGTGGCATTCCCAAATCTCTTGGAATTATCCCAAGTGAATTGCCAGGCATCACTCCACGAAAGGCCTACACGGGCCGTGTGAAGCCACATGGACCGTGTGGCATCCCGTGAAGGAACACTTTGTCCGATTCACAGTTGGGACAAGTTGAGACGGATGGCAAATTTTGCAAAGTAAGGGCACACGGCCACTCCGGCGGCCTGTGTGATGTGTCACGGACCGTGTGGCTCTCCCTGTGATGCACTACGTAAAATTATTCTAAGTATAGAAGTTCTGTCTCGTAACTTTGTCATGCGAAAATTATTTGAAGTACCTTCCCACGATCGCTGTCACGACCCATGTGGAGTCACAGGGACCGTGTAGTCGTCCGTGTGGTACCCCTTAGCTCCGTGAATTTCCTGTGCGAACTTTCTATGTATTGGATCACGGTCACGGTTCACTGTCCGTGTGACGTTTTACGGACCGTGTAGTGAACTATGTGGATCTGACGGTTCTAATTTTTGTCCATTTCATTAATTGCATTTGTGTAATTTTGATTTATTTTATTCATGAATTATGGCCTTTTACCTATCCTAAACCCCTAATTCAGTTGATATCCCCTTCCCCTCTAAAGTCTTTCTCCTAAAACCTTCTACCCCTCATACTAACACCTCTTTATTGCTCTGTACACTCCTCTCTCAAGGATCAAACCTAGGTTTCTATTGGATTCCAATTCAAGTGAAGTTTATCCCCCCCCAAATTCAACTCCTCAATCAAGGTATATGGATTGATTCTTGACCCTTTCAACCAAGAAGACCCAAAAATCTTTCTATTGATTTCATGAATTTAGTCTACTCTAAATATATAATTTCATTACTTGATTTATTTAAATCCAATTGATATATTCTATGTATGATTTTAAATCACTTTGATCATTATTATGATGATTTACATTGAGTTCTGAAGTTATGAACATGCATGTCCCCTTTTGAAGTTGATTTTTGCATGGGTAATTATACTATGTTTTAGATGTTTATTCAATTATGGATTATCTCAATTTAACTTTATGACATTGATTTTTACATGAATTTATGCTACCCATGCCAACCTCACATCATGCATTGAATTTGCATTCATGCACAATGGTTTATATGGAAATTATGAAGTAAGTTAAGCCCAATTATTTTTTATGAAACTATTATGATATGATTTTGGTAACACATTGGTTATAACAAGAATGTGATCACATATATGTCTATGATTATGACTATTTGAGCATTATGAGTGGTTGCACCATTCCGTACATGTGGATGAGCTGTTCGTTGCATGAGCTATATGATTATGACTTATGATTTGGCATTTGAGGCTACATGTGCATTAAACGGATTTGCAATGAACAAGGTATCTCTTGGAAGCACGTATATGTATAAGTATTCAAGGGGATGTTGATGACTTAGCACCCATGGATTGGGGGCGTTAGGGCTATTCCCAAGGGTCCTCTCTCTTTCCTTGAACTATGTGCCAACATAGGAACGTTTGCCATTAATTAAAAGACCGGATTGTAAGGAATGGTTATTTATTTATTATGTTTATGAAATGATGTGATTATGAAAAATCTTTCTGAAAAACGGGTCGTAAGGAAGGTGACCATTTATGAAAAGTGTGGCCGTAAGGTGTGATGTAGAGTAACTTAGGCAAGTAATCTTCTCCCTACTAGTGGGAGGTCCCAATCGGTCTAATTCATATAATAGCTTGCATGAGTTTGATTTGTCGGTTATAGCCCATCCCCAATATATATGAGCATCGTTGCATTTCATGCATCATAGATATCGTGGCATCTTGTATATATACTTCCATTGAATATATGATTCTTTCTATATTATGTGCCCTTGTCATCTAACGTTGAAATGCAGATCTTGTAAGTCATATGCATTGCATGCCCACATACTTAGTATATTCAAACATACTAACACATACTCTATGCGTACATGATTTTACCATGTATGGACCGAGCACCTTGAGTACCAAAAAGTTGACGAATAGTGCAATTCCGGAGAATACTGTGGTTAATCCCGTTTCCAAAACAAGCCAACTACCTTTCTCTTGTGCTAATTCAAAACGTTCTTTCTTATTTGAGGGTGAGCCCGGAACTTGTCCTAGCCCCTGTTCCTTTTGACTAGAGGCAATTGTTGGACTTTACGTAAACTCTTTTGAAATCTGTTTTTCCTGACTAGTACTTTGCTTATGTATTGTTGGAATGATTTATGAGAAACTCCTTTTTGGCCATGTGTGTGTTTTATTGAGGAAATGTGGGAAGTCCCTAGCCCCGTATTGCCCCCATAATATGAGTGTTATTTTTACCGTCTCTTAGAACTATGTGTTATTAATTGAATACTATTCCTGAACTGATGATGTGGATTTAGATACTTGAGGCTTGTTTGGGGAATCTCGGGTTTCTATTCTCCGTGTCACATCCAGGCCCTAACCCCAGGTCGTGACACTAAGCTTCAACTAATGATACCCAGAACGGAGGTCAATCTTTGAGAAGTGGGTAGCCCATTGAAGTTGATCGAATAAGTCATTGATCCTAGGAAACAGATACTTATTTTTAATGGTCACCTTATTCAATTTCCTATAACCGATACACATCGGAAGAGATCCATCTTTCTTTCTTACAAATAACACAAGAGCACCCTATGGAGATATACTTGGAAAGATAAAACCCTACTCTAACAAATCTTTCAACTGGTCCTTTAACTCGGCCTGTGTCATACAATAGGGAGGAATAGAGATAGGTTGAGTATATGGGAGAAGATCTATGCCAAACTTTACTTCCCTTTAGGAAGGAATACCGGGCATGTCTACTGGGAACACATTCGAAAACTCACTCACCACTATAATCAACTCAAGAGTAGGTGATTCAGACTCCATATTCTTTACCCTCAAAATATGATTAATGCACCCCTTGTAGATCATCTTACGGGCCTTGAGGTAGGAAATAAATTGACCCTTAATAGCCTAATCACTACCCTTCCATTCAAGAACGGGATCACCGGGAGGTTGGAACTTGACTTTCAGGGTCCTACAATCTATAGAGGCATATGATGCATGCAACCAATCCATCCGAAGAATCACGTCAAAATAAAATATCTCAAGTTCCACAAGATCAAACGGGAATACATTATAAACACAGAAATAGGATAACCACAATAGACCCTATGTGCAATAATAGATTCACCCATTTGAGTGTAAACTGAAAAAGGATCCCTAAAAATTTTGGGACTCAAACTAAACTTAGTAGCCAATAGAGGAGTCACAAAAGACAAATTTTCATCTGGGTCAAGCAAAGCATAAGCGCCAAAATCAAAGACTTTTAACTTATCCGTCACAACATCCGGAGCCTCCTCAACTTCCTGTTGTGCATTAAGAGCATAGAACTTATTGTTCCTTGGGGAAACACCTTGGGGAGCTCTTTCCTGGCCTAGACTACCTTTGGCCACTTGAGCTTGGCCTCTTTGAACATTCTTAGGATAATTCACAACCTTGTTATTCTTATTACTGCACCAAAAGCAAGCACCCAAATCCCTCCAACACGCACCTGTGTGGGGCTTCCCACACTTCCCACATAGAGGATACCTCTGTCCACCACCAACCAACGCCCTAAGAAGAGGCACTCTAGCATTAGTGACCCAAGCACCAAACCCTTAGCCCTGTTGGAAGCGACCAAAACCACCACCCCGAGAACCAGAGAACCCACCATCAAAATGGGCCCTCTTAAGATCATGTACTCTTCTCTCCTTAAGTTATTCCCCTTCAATCTGCTCGGCATATACCATAAGTCTAGAAATATTTATATTGCGCATGCGCATGGCTGTACAACATTCTTTCACAAGAAAGTTAGAGATACCAGAAATAAAGTTGTGCATTCTTGCACTAAGATCAACCACAACTGTCGGGGCATACATGGAGAGCTTAGTGAACCTGAGGGCATAATCTCTCACACTCATATTACCCTGCTTAAGGTTGACAGAGTCCATCATCTTGGATTCCTTAAGCTCAAGTGGGAAGAAACGATCCAGAAAGGCAAGCTTGAACTCCTCCCAATTAACATCATTTCCACAAACCCTCACCATCAACCACTCTATGTACGATACCTGAGCTACATCCTTCAATTGAAGGGCTGAATTGAAGGGCATCCAATTCAGCCTTCTCCTCAGAATTGACACCCATAACATTCAACACCTTGGTGAGCTCGTCAATGAACTCCTGAGCATCTTCATCAGCCTTTGACCCAAAGAACTCCGGATAATTCATCCGAGTGAAATCCCTCATCCTAGAAGTTAGAATAGGATCCCGTGGAAGGTTAGCCTGCCTAGTCTGAGATGTCTCCCCTGGGCTAGCATAGCAAAGGCCGTACGAAATTCACCATTAGAGATAGGCTCTAACATAGGCCCTTGAGGTTCTTGACCCTCATTAGGTAGGGCTAGTCTTGGTAGGTAGGGTCTTCCATGAGGCATCTGTTGAAATGGAGTAATGATACCATCAATATGAGGAAGCCAAATACATACGAATCATAGCACTTTATAAGGCATGAAGAAGTGAGACAATTCCGAAAATGCCTTTGTAGCCTCCCACTAATAGTAATGGTGCACATCACACCCATGAACGGGACTATACGTGATGTGGCATGTTGGACTACGAGAATCATTTAAAAACCTAGTGCTCTGATACCATCTCTGTCATGACCCAAACCTAAGGTATATGAGTGACATGACAAATGGTAACACGAGAGTCCCCAAACAAGCCTCAAAGTATCCAAATTCACATCATCGGTTCGCAAGCTTATTCAAAAAATAAACACATAGTTCTAAGGGATGTGAATGTAGGACTCACGCTATGGGGATATCTTAGGAAAGGGGATTAACATGGATTCACATAACACGTAGCACATAAAGACTAAGGGGCAGGTAAGTATGACTCATGCTATGGGGGAAATTCGGGACATAGATATTTCACATCATATCATGAATCAAGACATAAGTCTCATAGAGAAAACACATAACAATATCCGATAGGTAATCAAGACATAAGTCTCATAGAGAAAACACATAACGATATCCGATAGATAACCAAGCCATAACATCATGTCCATTCATAACACTTAGCATATAAACGTCAAGGAGTTTAAAAGATGTCCAACAATGCCTCTACATAAGATAGGTTAGGGGCCAAGACATGTCCCGACCTCACCCTCAAAGTAAGTAAGAGAGATAAATAGTACCCTATGTAAAAGGATGGTCGGTTTTCCGTGGAAGATAGGACTCATCACAACAAGCAAAACTTGCGGTCCGACCTAAGCGTCGCATGGTAGATGATAAAAGTCCTCGGTCCCTACATGGTGAGATTATGTAGGCAAAAGTGTGTGTTAGTACATTTGAATGTACTAAGTATGGGGGATGCAATGCATGTGACTTATCAAACCAGCACTTCAATGTTAGATGACAAGGAAACATAATATAGAAAAGATCATATATCAAGAGAGTAGTATACAATATGCCATAGAACGACGATTAATGGAATGAAATTTTCATATATAGAAGGGATGTGACCTTAACCAACATGAATAAAACCAAGCGAGTTATTACTTTGGACCCCAATGAAATCCTCTCAATGGTAAAGAGGTGGTCTACTTTCCAATAGTAAACCATACTTCACCTTACGGAAACATCACCCATTTTGGGTAGGATTTTCATATAGCATATGATATCACATAATACTTCACCTTACGAGAACATCACCCATTTCTTATGAAACAACTTTTCTTATGGGAACATAACCCATTTCGAATAGGATTCTCATAACCCATGTTAGCCACATTGTTCAAAGAAAGAGAAAGAACCCTCAATCCATCGGTGTTAAGTCATTATTCCACAAAAATATATATATGTTTACATATGCATGCTTTCAAAAGAGGCAATAGTCATTTCAAAATTATTTCGATGGAATCTTAGGCTTAGAAGGCAAACTCCATTCATAACAATTCATACTTCGGCTCAAATGCCAAATCATAGCTTATAGTCATAATGCTCATGCATAAGACTAGGTCATTCAAATATATAAGATGGTGCAGGCACCCAAAATGCTCAAAGAGTCGTAATCATACATTTATGTGATCGCATTCTTGTCATAATCAATACCTTATCAAAATCATATCATAAAACATTATTGGGCTTAATACACTTCATAATTTCCTAAAAGAATTCAATGTTCATCAATGTACATGCTATGAATGACATAGGGATAACATGGGTAATTGAGATTGAATCTAAAATCAACAATAAAATGTGAAATTGAAGTAAATATATAATTAAATCCATATTTAAATCATAATAAAGATCACTCATGCATAAATTAAGCTTAAAAACGGACATGCATATTCAAAGCATCATAAATTTAATGTAATTCATCATATTATAGTTTACATCAACTTGAAATCAGTAAATAAGCATAAAGCATACATTATTTGAATTTAAGGAAATCACAATACTTAAAACTCCAATTTAAAGTAATGTAAAAACTCATGAAAAAACACTTGAAATTGTTTAGGTCTCCTTGATTGGAAGGAACCAAGGATCAACAACCCACATACCTTCATAAAATGAAGAAAAACTAAGAAAAGTTTGAAAAAGAAATGAGTTTTCTTGCTTCCCAAGTTGAAAATCCACAAGAGTTCCTTTGAGAGTAGTTTTGAGAGAGTTCAAATGTATGGAGTTATTTTTACTATTAGGAATAGGTTTTGAGTCATTAAAGAGTCCTTATATAGCATAGGAAGTTCTAAAAGACCATTAGGATATACCGAATTTATAAAAACACCATTAATGAATTGGATAGAAAACGTGTACATCGTCACTTTATTGCAGGGTTCATGGCTCGTCTATCAACATACGGTCCGTATACCCATCTCTGAGATGACCCTTGGAAAAAAGTTGGATTGACGGAAGTTCAAAATGGAAGTCCCATACTTAGAAAAATTTCACGAAGTTAGCTATACGGGGGGTTAGACGGCCCCTGTGATATCACATGATCTGTGACATGAGTTGTACCCCTATACTTGGAAAAATTTTCATGAAGAAGTTATGAGACGTGGTCTATAATTAGAAAAATATTTATCATAGAAGCTATACGGTTGGGCACACGGCCTGTGAACCTTCACACTGCCCGTGAAGGTGGCTGTGTCCCACTAATTTGCTCCAAATATTGGTGTTCCAAGCTCAAGGCCATCACGCGGCCCTCCACACGGTTCGTGAAGTGTCACACGCCCCGTGTAGGGTCCAAGTGTGATGTGACTTAGCCCGAAACTCCATGCCAAGGCCACACATCCAAAATTAAGGCCAAGTGTCACTCCACTGGAGGCCACACGGGTTGTGTAACCTCACACGTACTGTGTGGTTTCCCTTGAGGTGACACTTAGTTCAAATCTTTCCAAAAACGACGTTATCAAGCCCTATGAAGTCGTACAATGTCTGGGTCATTACATGAGGTGGGGGTGGGGGAGAGGGAGGGGTAGAGAAATTTAAGATTTTCTTTTTTTAAAAAAAATAGGGTGGTGGGGAGGAGCAGGGGGTAGGGGTAAAAAGATTTAAGAACTTTTTTAAAAGAATAAATTAATATTTTTCGTTAGGGTTGGGGTAGGGGCCTCGAGGTGGTGGTAGGTAGGGGAAAAATTTAAGTTTTTCTTTTTAAAATAATTGTTTTTTAATTTTTTTTTTAATAGGAATAGGAGTGAGAAGTGGGTAGAACGATGCTTTCAAAACTTTTAATATATTCCTACTATAATATGAGTGTCTATTTTCACCCATATTATCCATTGAGGAACTCATTTTTATTCATTTAAAATATAATTAGTGTTTGGTGTTACATCCATTTTTACTTAACTCGTATTTGATTGACCCATATTCAACTCGACCACCTCGCTTGCCACACCTACGTGTGGACTACACCGGTTATGTTGTTGTTGTTGTCGTCAATTTATTCTAATCTTTTGTTCTACACTATATTGCTTGAATACTAGAACATGGTATTCTCATTGGTTGCCTAAGTGAAACAAGTAGTCTGACGTATTTAAGGAAAATAGTAAAAATAGCAATGAAGAATACACTAATTTTTATATGGAACCACCTGGTGCAAGAAAAGTGCAAAATCACGATATATACCTCTAAAAGATGTACTCCCAATCTTCACAAGATTCAATGATCCTTAGAACGGTCGATTATAAACCTAAGGACTTATAACCTTTAATTCCTAAAATTAGACAACCTCACAAGGTATGTGTTTCCTAGTGTGTTCGAGTTCCCTAACTTGAAGAAAACTATCTATTTCAATTTATAAATCACTGAACTAAGATTACATTAATTTTAAAACTAAAGGTGAACCCCTAAAATTGAAAATCTACAACTCTTAGCCACACAGTGTAGATGAACCTTGTTCGACTTTCAGCATCTTTAACACCAAATAGCACCCTTAGATAATATGTCAATGTTTTTCTCTGTAGTAGTTGCCTTCCTAGTTTGGTCAGTTCCTTCTATTTATTCACTTATTTCTAAAGTTGTGTTTTACTTAAACCACTTCTTCTATGCTTATCCAAACTCTCTTCATTCTTAGTTTTGTCAGTCTTTTTTAAATTAAAAATGGAGCTCAAGACTCATTTTATTATTGCTAAAGCTAAATCATCATATTATATATTACTAAAAGTGGGAAGCTCCAAACTTCAAAGTTGGATTATCATTGTACCTCTGTACTAAATAAAAAATAATATTTAATTAATAAAGTATTAAATAGTAGATATATCATATTATTATTATATTATTGCATTTAGACTAATTACTAAAAGTGAAAAGGTGTTAAGTCAAAAGTTGAAAAATGAAAATGTTGATAGAAAATTATTAGACATATTTATCCTTTTAAAAATTGAATTAGTTACATTTTTATTAAAAGTATTTAAAATTTATTTTTATTTTTCTCCTTCAATCTACTTAACACAATATATATATATATAAGATAATCTACTTTAAAATATATTTTTTTTAGTTTCTTAATTATTTTATGTTATCAATCAACACCATAATATACACCTCTTCATTTTCATAACACCTATACTAATTCAATAATTTTATTTCTTAAATCATACATTCTCATCTTTTCATACATCTTACTTTTAATAATCTCCATTGTTTTCATACTTCTTCAAATTTATAACCTTTTATGAATTTAATGTAAATAGAGAGTGTACGGACACTTATTATGCATAGGAGATCAACCCCAGTCCGAAAATATTTAATGTTTTATTTGATGTCTTCCATGTAAACACTACAATTTATGGTCTACATTTAATTTTGTATTCATATTATTTATAATAAAGATCACTAATTTATAGTTTTTTTTACAATATGAGGAAGAAAAATAAGGGTATGCCGTACTCAGTTCATCTCTCACTTATGGGGATATCTTTTTAATACTCTTTCGCCAACAATTGCAATTCAGATAAAGTTTAAAACTTTAGCTAAAATACTACATCATCTAAAATATAGTTGCAGAAGTCCACATTACTTGAGCTATAGTTAATTAGAAAGTTTTCAATTTTATTACTTTAAAAAAAATCTTCATTATCAAGCCTAATGTCTCTGTGTGCTTCGTATTCTCTTCTTCAAAGAGTAAAATCAATAATAAATAAAACATTAACAAAAGACAATATCAATTTACTTGAGCTATAGTCTAGAAAATTTTCAATTATATTGCTTTAGAAAAAAATTTCATTGTCAAGCCTAATGTCTCTATGTGCTTCATATTGTCTTCTTCAAATAGTAAAATCAATAATAAATAAAACGTTAACAAAAGATAATATCAATTCAAAGTAAATCTAGATCCGAAATGATATACCCCTGAATTTATTTTGTTATTTTTTCTTTTTATTTGTTGTAAATGTTCAACTTCATATCTTTCTTTTATTTGTTTTAAATATTTAACTTCATATCTCATATTTAATTACATATTTCATTGCTACTTTTAATCTTTATACCTCATACTTATCATATTCATAACTTCTAAATATTTGATTTAAAACTTTAAGATATCTTTTGACTTTTGGTATTCTTCCATTTTGTCTATATAAATTCATTTTTTTTGTTTCATGAGATCCTTAGCCAATCTTTTTCTTTTCATTCTATGGTCAAAGTAGTGAAATGTTTATTTTATTATTGTACTAGAAATATTTGATTTTAGGTTTGACTTGAAAAAACTAGAACTTGAAAAACATGTATTAATTTTGTATTTCTTTTTTCATTTATATTGTAATTGTTAAATTCTTAAGAAGTATTTGTCCATTATATTTTTCATCTCTTTTTATTTTTTTGTGTACATAATATTTTACAATTAACTATTTAAAAAGAATCAATTTTAGCATTGTAACTCATTTTTTGAAAATTTATTTACAATCATTGCATTTTATTATTCATTACAAAAAAAATTAATCAAACTAATAGATTTATTAAAAAATTCACATGAAAACACACTTGCATTGCATGTGTCAAGTAAAATATATTACATGTCCACTACCAAATCTGTTAAATTAAAAACCCTTAGCCTAACTACTATAAAGAGCAACCCAGTCCACGCCCAATACAAATATCTCCATTCTAGATCCTTCGACTGTCCTGACCAGATTATTTTCCAAAGATGTTTCGATGTTCTCCTCCATCTGGAAATCAATGTTCTTCCTCATCTTTCTAGTAAGTGGCTTTTGATCTCCTTCAGATGTTCTGCTTTCTTTCCGTCAGTCCTTAAACCAGAGTAAGATCGTTTTCCTTGGTTTTTGCTATGTCCCTTTGTTCTTCCTCTTCCTCATCAAGACTTTTTTTTTAAAAGTAAAACTAGGCTTTTATTTATTCAAATGAAAACAAATACACACTTTTGGGACAAACACTAAATAAATAACAAACTATCCGGCCTAGTCCATAGGGACAAATTGAACAAATCTACTTTAAATAAACACATTTAGCTAATAGGGTTTCCTAATTCCTCCCTATTTTCAGATCTGCTTGCTCTTCTAACATGTTGCCACAATGGAGCAACCTTAATTTCCTGTTTGTTCTTCTTTGGGTTTTCAACGATCATACTCCTTCGTATCTCTTTCTCAGATCATTTCCTAGCTGCCAAAAATAAGTAGCATTATTTATGTTCCTTTTCATTGTCATCTAGTGCTTACTGTCCGCCGTCCTTTCAGTTGTGTTCTCAAGTGCCGCAGGATGACTCATATTTTGCTGCTGGATCACAACATCCGCCTGACATTCTTTACTTGGTGAGATTTACTGAACTTTCTTCCTTGCTATAGCATTGTTGACTTTGAGATCTAATCCTATTCTTCACAGTTGGTGCCCTAGTGAAGTGCAAGGGTAGTTTCATACCACCATTTCCAACAAGCGTCAAATTTCTTCCAGGTTTACCAACTCCTCTCTCTGACCTCCATTTTGTTGAGTTCTTTTGATAGCTGATGTGCATAGGGCTAGATAGCATTTCCTTTCTTTTGTTATGTTTGTAAATATTTCTTTCTGGAAGAATATTGTTATCATCTCCCCTATCCATTTTCTCCTTTTAGGAAATACTCTTGAATACGGACTCCTGTACTTATCACTATTTATAATCTGTCTGGCTTCACTATCCATGCTTTCAAAAACAATTATTTGTGATGCCTCCCCTATCTATAGCTCTATTTGACAGATAATCAGCTCATTTATTACCTTCCCTTAAAATATGCTGGAAAACATGACTCCTTGTTTGCACAATCTTTAAGCAATGAATCAGTCTATATAATTACCTGATTATAATTTGATTGCCTGCAATCTTTACTAGCTTGTAGAATAGCTTTTTCTTCTCCTACTGTGTTTGATGTAGGCTCCATAGTACTGCATTCCATAAACATAATATCTCCTTTTTCATCTCTCAAGCAGAAGGCATATGCACTTACTCCAGGATTACCCTAGAGGATCCATCAGCATTGTATTTAATCCATCCTGTTGGAAGAAACTTCCAGATAACCTTTGTCGCTTTTAGCCTAGGACTGTACTCCATCAATTTCTATAGAATTCCTGGCCATTCATCAAGACTCATTCTTCTCCAGATGGCAGATTTTTCATCATCCATGTCTTCTTACAATGGTTTCGACGTTACCTTCTTCATCAACATCCGGTATGTTTATAAAATTTTCCTTTCCTTTTTGCTCAATATTGCTTACACCATTTTGATTTTTGTATTGGACGGTGCAGGATCAATGAAGTAGAGGTTGATGATCTCCCTCCTTCGTAGATTGTTGTCTTGGCTCCTTGATTTTTTATGACACTACAGGTTATTTCGAGCCACCCCCCCCCCCCCCCCCCCGGCCCGGCCCTTTTTTTTTGTAAAATCTTATAGCACTTATTTTTTCTTATTTTCACAGCCCTATATTCCCTCGTGGGTTTATCTCCCGTAAATATATTAGATTGTGAAAAATTTCATGCGGTAAGCTTGTGCAAGCACCTTCACCTCTATGTATGTATTCGGATCAGTTCCTTCTATTTCTTTGTGTTTTCCTGAATTAAAAATTTATTATTTATATTATTACCTAGTAGATTCACATATTTTTGTAAGTTTATTTATATAAGTTATACATACTTGCCTTATCATCTCTAGGCAAAAGAACTAGTTGGGTTTTTACCCTGAGATTCTTACTATCATTGGGGTTTTACTTTTATTAGGAAAAGAACAATAGAAATTCTCCATCTGTGGTGAGTGCATGTATTTTCTTGTACGAAAATGTAAGGAACCAGATTTCTTCTTCAAGTGACATTTCACAAATCTCTTAGAAATGTCCCAGGTGAACTACCAGGAAATCACTCCACGGAGGTCCTACACGGGCCGTGTGAAGCCACACGAATCGTGTGACCTCCCGTGAAGGGACACTTGCATCACGCCCCAAAGAGAGGGGAGGCACGACTGGCACCAGATACCGTTATTGGCTGGGTAAGCCACTAAACATGTTAGTTAACTAAACTAGGGACAAGAAGAAAATTGGGCAACATTATGTTTAAAAAGAACTAAGTCGGGACCATTTAGGTCATGACCTGGTCAACAGCAAATCATGTATATCAAGATAAGTAAACCAGAACGATAAAGTACTAGCTAGCCAACAAGGCTACGACCACAGAGGTATAGGTACACATCATATATACATGTAAATCTTATGACTGGAAACTGAAAGACACAAAAGGACCAACCCACAATAACATATCCACAATAGCCTCTAAGAGAATCACTAACACTGTCGGGACAGAGTGCCGACTATACCCAACTGTAAAACAAAAAGCAAGTATCCTGTGAAAGCTCCAGGAAAAGGTGGAGCTTACCAACTCACAACTGAACGGGGCTCCTAGTGGAGGGGTGAATCAGAACCCCGACCTGAACCTACACATACGAAATAAAATGCAGTGTCCCCAGGCAAAGGAACGCCTGTACGAATAAACATTTACTGGTATGTAAGGCAGGAAGTAAAATCATAGATAACCGTAATAAAAAGGTTAATAGAAATACCACTTGTAATCAAAACTCAAGTATCCTTAAGGGCCAATAAGAAACCTCCTAGTGATCAAATATCCATGGTATGCTAGAGTATCGCATGTCGTAAATACATATATATATATAGATGCAAATGCATGGCATACCCAACCAAATGCTAGCACTGGTGGTCCTTTCCGGTAGCTAACCGACATCAGATCTGTCACCCTGTAGCCATCTGTACCATATACATATATATATAATCATTTGGGCAAATAGGCCCCATACTTCCGATTATAGCTCGAAGTCCATGCATAATGTGCAATGTATGATATGAATATTAAATGTACATAGTAGGACATAGCATAAATTTAGCCAATCTTCGCTTATCGATACACTTATTCTCATAGCATCATAATCATTGTCATTTAGCAAATCTTGACTCATTGGTACACTTATTCTCATAACATCATAATCGTTTTCATAGTATATATACATGACTCATGGGATCTTATATGTCTTATTAACAAGTTTGGAAACTTAACCCAACATTTAGAGTGAAGCCTTAGTTTTGAAAATACTTATAAAGGTGCTTTACATAATGCTTAAACTTGGTTCCATGTCAATTAGTAAAGGAAAGTATTTAAATAGAATCAAGTGCTTTAGTAGATTAAATAGGAACATTTCACTGGAAAAGATTGTAAACCAACGCGTTACTTGGTAAATGCTTCAATTATATTTTTGTATTGAAGGACTGATTATGAATACTACATTCCCTTCGTATTCTACATTTATTTTAATGGAACTACACCAAGAAGAGAAATGCCTCGAACATATGAATAGGTAGTCGGGAAAATTAACAAAATGATATATAGATATTGAATGTCCAGTTTAAGTGAATGAAAGGAATTTTAGCCTAATACCATCATGAAAATAGCTCTGCTGCAATCTCAATGCTTTTCACAGAAGGTCTTTCTAGCAACAGAATAGTAAGATATCGCATTTGACGTTTTGGGAAACTTCCGGGATTTAGTGCTAAAAGGAGGTATGGAGCTTAGCCTTATTATACCTCTCCAACTATCATCCAATTGGTCAAAGTTCCTTCACAAAAGTTGTTCCTTACGTCCTAAGCTTTGCAACCACTATATATACATAACTTATAACCACCTATAAAACTTCGTAAAAATGACCGTAAAAGAGCCCCAAAATTATTACCTGAATAAACCAGCTGCAAACTAATAATAACCAGCAAGAACACCATTTTTTTCCAGCCAAACACAGATCCAAACACAGCTAATAGGAGGGGAAAATAATTGGAAAGCATAAGGCACGCATTTCTAGGGTATAAATGCGAAAAACTTACTCAAATTCCTTTGGTACCTTGAGGGAACTTTTTCTTCAGTTTATAAGCTGTTTGGGGACGAAATGGCACTGATTTGAGCTTTAAAAAGCTCAAATTGGCCGACATTAAGGTGGGTCGACCTGACCCGACCCATAACCCGATTTCCTGCTCGGACATTCTCGGTAAAACTGTCATAACTTGTTATTCTGAGGTCGGTTTGATGCGCGGTTTCATGCTTTGCAAACTAGACTCATAGATATTCAATTTTGTAGGTCATGCACCTTCTAAATTCATATATTTTTGGAGATATGGCCTGATATATTTGACCCAAATTTAAGAAGGATTTCAGAAAGAAACTTACGATAAGTTTAACCACTTTTATCTTGCAACTTTCTTGATTCCAAAACTTAATGTATGACCTTTGTGCTATAAATATAACTTTTAAAAATCCATTATTAGCAAAATTTACACTTTTAGTCCTATCTGAAATGTGAAACCTAATTTAAACCTTCCAAAAAGGGCGAGGTGTCACTCGAGCCATTTCTTTAACTCCGAACGTGTATTTAGGCGAATCCTTTGACTTAAAACATTATGTCCTTGATATTACCTCTTATTTTTAGCCTTATTATCCCTAGATGCTAGCAAAAATCACATATGCCTTATATAACGCCACACTATTTATATAATGGAAGACGAGAAACACGGGGGCTCACAACTTGGTCTAGTTCACGATTGGGACAACTTAAGAGACGAAAGGAATTTGGCTAAGTGAGGGCATATGGTCACTCATACGGTCCATGTGGTGTACCACGGGCCATGTGGCCCTCCGTGTAAGCTCCCTACGTAAAACTTTTCTACGTATGAAATTACCATCTCGTAACTTTATTGTGCAATAATTATTTTAAGTACCTTCACACAGTTGATTTCATGGCCCGTGTGGAGTCACACGGACCATATAGCTGTCTGTGTGGAACCCCTTAGTCTCGAATAAATTTCCAATGTTGGCTCTGCAGAATTTCGAAGTGGTGGAGCACGACCACTATTCACGATCTGTGTGATGTTCCACGAACCGTGTAGTTGACCGGGTGGACCAGACAGACCCAATTTTAGTCTATTTCATTAATGACATTTATGTAATTTTGGTTTATTTTAATTATGAATTGTGACCTTTTACCCATCCTAAACCCCTAATTCAGCCGAAACCCCTCCCCTCTTAACTCACTCTCCAAAACACCTTCTACCCTCATAAGATTATCACCCTACTCCTCTCCACACTCCTCTCTCAAGGATCAAAGCTAAAGTTCCAATGGAGTCCAATTCAAGCCTAAATCATCCCTCAATTCAGCTCCTCAATCAAGGTATATGGGATTGATTCTTGGTCCCTTTCAACCAAGAAGAACCAAAATTCTTATCAATTGATTTCATGTATTTTAGTTTACTTTCAATATGGGTTTTTCTTATTTGATTTTATTAACTCTACCTATGATTTTATATTACTTTGAACACTATTATGATGATTTACATTGAGTTATGAAGTTACACTACAAGAAAATAGGTCTTTAACGATGGAAAATTTGATCGTTAAAAGTATAAATCTGGCCGTTATTAGTCAATAATGACCGATAAAAATCCCGTCGTCACAGGTCGTTAGTAGCTCCGATGTTAAAAGTTAATGACCGGATTAAATCTGGTCGTTAAAAAAGCTTTAACGACGACAAAACTCCGGTCGTTATACCTTTTTTGCAACAACCAAATTTTTCCTTCACTAATTGATATTCTAGTTATTAAAAAAAATGGGCAAGCACGGTGCACTTCCGAGGAAGGGGCTAAACCACCAGAATCTATTGTATAGTAGTCTTACCTTACATTTCTATTAGATAATGTTACCAAAGTTTGAATCCGTGACCTCCTGGTCACATGACAACATCTTTACCAGTTACTCCAAGGCTCCCTTCAGTTTTAGTCATTAAAACCTTAATTATAACAACAAATCAAATCAGCAAAAGTGAAACTGCGTATGGATTTACACACAGAAACATACAAGTACATGCACATATGAAAACATACAAATTTATTATAGGCCAAATACATAAACAGACACCTAAACTTGTCCTCATTTTTCACTTAGACACCTAAACTAAGACAAGTTCCTAATAGACACCTCAACTGCTCAGATTTGATCTCATTAAACACTTTTATCCTACTTGGCACTCTCCGGTACTTTTTTTTTAATTTTTCAGCCAAAAATAAATAATTGCGGTCCAAAAAAAATTTTTTTTCCATAAAAGTAGGTTCTCAAAATTCTCCGTTAACCATATGCGGAAAAAAATTATTTTACAATTTTAAATAAAATTTTTTTGTACATGGTTAACTGAGAATTTTGAGAATCTACTTTTATGAAAAAAAAATTTTTTTGGACCGCAACTATTTATTTTTGGCTGAAAAATTAAAAAGACAGTACTGGAGAGTGCCAAGTAGGATAAAAGTGTTTAATAGGATCAAATCTGAGCAATTGAGGTATCTATTAGGAACTTGTCTTAGGTTAGGTGTCTAAGTGAAAAATGAGGATAAGTTTAGGTGTCTGTTTATGTATTTGGCCTTTATTATATTCATATAAAATTTCATAGTTCACTACAAAGAATAATATTGCATAAAGTTACAAAAATATTGACATACAAATTTATATAATATTATATTTTTGAACTCTTAATAAAATAAAAACTAAAATATTTTTAAACAATTTTTGAAATATGAAATGCATTCTTCCTATGCTTCAAAATTTTCTGTCGCTTATACTACTTTACACTTTTTCTGAGGATGAGTTCTTCAAACTGCATGACCTTTCAAAAGACAAGTATAAAAACTTTATGTAAAGTTATTAATAATACTCCTAATAATTATTATCTTCCTTTTTCTTTTTCGCAAAATCAAAGATTGACCATAGTGAAATATAAAATTTGTTTTTGTTCTCACAACCATATAAAAAGAAAGTTAGGCTTCCTAGTTCTAGACATAAAATTGTTTATTTTGTATTTTGCACCTTAAGTTATTGACTTTTTGCACATTGCTTCATGGATAAAACCCCCAACTTCTTTTAGTTTCACTTTTTATACTAATGATATTCACCTAAAATAAAATATTCAATATCATTATAATTATTATGAAATACAAATCAATTATATCATTTTAAATTTTAAATAATAAAAAAAATCATGATTTCTTAATTAATTAGTTGTTGATTATATGTCATGTAAAGTTTTTAAATTTTCTGTTTGTAAAGTTTCACGTTATACTTTTCTAACTCAAACAAATGATTTTTCTTTGTTACACCTGTTGGTTTCACACCCAATAATGGAAAAAATAATCAGCACAATATATATTTTTCTATTAGAAGAAATATTATTACTGGATACTGATTCTTAAGTCTATTGATCGAGGATATTTGCAAGTGGAGAAACATCTTTCCTCTTGAGAAAATTACCTACGACCAAATTTATATAACTTTTCTACCTTAAATTAATATCATAATCTCATAATTATATATTTAATATTATTACTTTTATTGTTAATTTTTTGTTTCATTACAATTTTTTGCTTTGACCTCCTTCATCTTGCATCTTTAAAAATATCAAGTTAAGATGAATAAATTGTCTTTCAAAATAAAAATATATATAAAAACTATATCAAGAAAATATTTAAGTTAAAAAAAATTATGTCAAAATGATTGTAACTAAATACTTTTATAATATTTCAAAATTTTATAAAAGTTGACTATAATAAAAATGATGGATAGGGTTATTAGAAAATAATACATTAATATTTTTTTATTTTTATTAAACTTTTTTTTATGGAATAAACAAAATTATAAAAGATGGAGGATTTTTATCAAAATGATTAACAAAACACCACTTGTTATACTTATAACATGATTTGGTCTGATATTTTTATTCTCATATTAGTTAAAACATATTTTTACACTAACTTATATGTTTTAACAATGGGATGTTACGCTTTTTAAAAATCAAATTTATCCCCTCGTTAATGTTAGATTAAAATTTATTTTTAGTGACTGGAAAAGATTTGGTCACTATATGTGTATTTATAATAATCGAAAAAAAAGGATTGGTCACTATAAGTGTATTTATAACGACCGTAAAATAATTTGATCGTTATAAGTATATTTGTAACGACCGAAAAACAATTTAGTCACTATAAGTATATTTATAACGATCGAAAAAATATTTGGGCACTATAAGTATATTTATTACGATCGGAAAAGAATTTGGTCACTATAAGTGTATTTATAACGACCGGATTCATTTCTCGTTGTTAAGAAATAGTCGTTAAAAGTCTTTTTTCTTGTAGTGTTATGAACATGCATGTCCCTTTTAAAATTGATTTATGCATGAGTGACTATTACTATGATTTAGATGTTGATTCAATTATAGATTTATTTAATTTCATACTATGATGTTGACTTTAACTTGAATCTATGTTACCCATACTATCCTCACATCATGCATTACTTTGCATTCACGAGCATTGGTATATGGAAATTATGAAATGGGTTAAGCCCAATTATGTTTTAAGAAATGATTATGATATGATTTTGGTAAGACATTGGTTATGACAAGGATGTGATCACATGCATGTCTATGATTATGGCTCTATTAGCATTATGGGTGCTTGCACCATCTCGTATATGTGTAGATGAGCTATTTCTTGCATGAACATTATGATTATGACTTTATGGTTTGGCATTTGAGCCTATGTATGCATTGAACATTTTGAAATAAACATTGTATCTCTTGATAGCACATATACATATAAGTATTCATGTGGGATGTTGTTGACATAGCACCGATGGATTGGGGGCATCAGTGCTATCCCCAAGGGCCCTATCCCTTTTCTTGAACTATGTGCCAACATAGGAACGATCTCCATTACCGGAAAAACCGCGTCGTAAGGAATGGATATTTGTCGATTATGTTTATGCTATGATATGATATGATTATTAAAAATTCTTCTGAAAATCGTGGTCGTAAAGAAGGTGACCATCTACCAAAAAGCGTGGTCGTAAGGTGTGATGTTGATTACCTTTAGCAAGTAATCCTCTCCTACAGATGAGAGGTCTTTATCGGACTAATTCATGTAATAACTCACATGGATTTGATTTGTCTTTTACAATCCATCCCCGTTATATAGGAGCATTATCACATTGCATACATCATGAATTTCATGGCATCTTGTATACTTCTCCATTGGATATATGATTCTTTCAATATTATGTGCCCTTGTCATCAAACATTGAAATGCAGGTTGATAAGTCATATGAATTGTATGCCCGCATACTTAGTACATTCAAACGTACTAACGCATACTCTATGCCTACCTGATTTTACCATGTAGCGGCCTAGCACTTTGATTACCAGCCATTTGACGAGTAGTCTGATCCGAAAGTACTTTGTGGTGAGTCCTATCCTTCCAAGGACGAGCCATTTTCCTTTACTTACATTATTCTAGTATTCCCTGCTTAATTGAGGGTTAGCCCGAAACGTTTTTCGGCCCCCCATCTCATCTTGACTAGAGGCATTGTTGGACCAGTTTATAAACACCTTAAAGCCCTTCTGCTGTGTTGATGCTTGGTTTTTGTGGTCTCTTTGGCTTGATATAAGAAAATATCATATTTTAAATCTTATGGTTTCTTGTGATGATATGGACAGTCCTTAGTCCCGTATTTCCCCTTAGTGTGTGTCCTATTACCCCGTCTATTAGAACTATGTGTTATTAAATTAATGTTATTCTTGAACCAATGATGTGGATATGATGCTTGAGACATGTTTGGGGACCCTCGGGTTTCCATTCGTCTTGTTACATCTAGACCCTAACCCCGGGTCATGACAAAAGACAGTATCAGAGCCCTAGGCTTATAAATGAACCTTGGAGTCCTACATGCCGCATTGAGTAGAGTCTGATTCATGGGCGTGAAGTGTACCATACCTATGAGTGGGAGGCTACAAAGACGTTTAAGGAATTACCTCACTTCTTTATGTCTTTTTCATGCTATAGCTAGTTTATTTAGTTCCCTTATTTGACAGTGTCATTGATCCATTTTAGAAGATGCCTCGAGGAAGACCCCCTCTACCAAGGCCGGCTTCGACTAATGAAGATCAGGCTCCCCACGAGTATGTGGATGAACCCATCTAAAATGGGGAATTCCGTACAACCTTCACCATGCTTGCTCAGGTGGTGATTTCTTAGGCAAGGCAGGCTAATTTGCCACGGGATCCAACACCTGCTTCTAGGGTGAGGGATTTTACCCGGATGAATCCTCTGGAGTTACATGGGTCAAAGGCTGGCGAGGATGCTCAGGAGTTCATTGATGAGCTTACCAAGATACTGAACATCATGGGTGTCACTTCGGAAGAGAAGGTTGAATTGGTTGACTATCAGCTGAAAGATGTAGCTCAGGTGTGGTATACTCAATGGTGTTTGGAAAGGGTTTGTGGTGGTGATGTCAATTGGGAAGAGTTCAAATTTGCTTTCCTTGATCGCTTCTTCCCACTTGAGCATAGAAAGGCAAAAATAACTGAGTTTATCACTCTCAAGCAGGGGAGTATGAGTGTGAGGGACTATGCCCTCAAGTTCATGAAGCTTTCCAAATATGCTCCGTCGCTGGTGTCCGACCCTCATGCAAGGATGCACAAATTTATTTCGGGTATCTACTATTTACTTGTGAAGAAATTCTGTACTGTTATGCTTATACAAGATATGGATATTTCCAGACTGATGGTGCATGCTGAACAGATCGAAAGGGAGAAACTCTAGGAGAGAAGAGTTCACGATCCCAAGAGGGCCAATTTTGATGGAGATTCTCTAGTTCTCAAACTGTTAGTTTCGGTCGCTTCCAGCGGGGCCAAGGTTCGAGTGATCGGATCACTAATGCTTGGGTACCTCCTCCCAGGGCACCAGTTGCTGATGGTCAAGGGCATCTTTTGTGTGACCAGTGTGGAAGGCCCCACACGGGGGTTTATTGGAGGGATTTAGGTGGTTGCTATGGGTGCGGCGATAAAACTCATAAGGTTGCTGACTGTCCTAGGAATTCTCATAGAGGTCAAGGTCAAGTGGCCCAGGGTAGGCAAGGTCAACAAAGAGCTCCCCAAGGAATGTCCCCAAGGAACAACAGGTTCTATGCACTCCATGCCTGCCAGGATGTTGAGGAGGCTCCGGATGTCATGATTGGTATGTTAAATGTCTTTGATTTTGATGCTTATGGTTTCCTTGATCCGGGTGCAAATTTTACTATTGTGACTCCTCTATTGGTTGTTAAGTTTAGTTTGAGTCCCTAGATTTGAAGGATCATTTCTCGGTCTATACTCCTATGGGTGAATCTGCTATTGCACATAGGGTCTATTATAGTTGCCCTGTTTCTGTGTTGCATAATGTTTTCTCGTGTAATCTTGTTGAAATTGAGATGTTTGACTTTGATGTGATTCTTAGGATGGATTGGTTATATGCATCATATGCTTCTATAGATTGTAGAACCCGGAAGGTCAAATTCCGACCTCCCGGTGAGCCCGTTCTTGAATAGAAGGGTGGTGACTCCTCTATTAAAGGTTGGTTTATTTCCTACCTCAAGTCATGGAGAATGATTTCTAAGGGGTGCATTTATCATATTGTAAGGGTCAAGGATATAGATCCCGAAGTGCCTATTCTTGAGTCGGTCCCTGTAGTGAATGAGTTTTTGGATGTGTTTCCCAAAGACTTACCGGGAATCCCTCCGGAAAGAGAGGAAGACTTCAGCATATATCTTCTTTCGGAAACACAACCTATCTCTATTTCTACTTATCGTATGGCCCCACCGTAGTTTAAAGAATTACAGAAGCAGTTAAATGACCTATTGGAGAAGGGTTTCATTCGGACTAATATATCGTTGTAGGGTGCTCAAGTGTTGTTTTTAAGAAAGAAGGATGGAACTCTTCGGATGTGCATTGATTACAGATAATTGAACAAGGTGACCATTAAGATTAAGTACCCATTGCCCAGGATTGATGACTTGTTCGATCCGCTTCAAGGGCTACTCATTTCTTGAAGATTGATCTTCATTCCAAGTATCAACAGTTGAAAGTTAGGGAGTGTGACATTCCCAAAACAGCTTTCCGGACAAGGTATGGGCACTTTGAGTTTGTGGTAATGTTAGTTGGCCTATCCAATGCCCTGACCATGTTTATGGACCTAATTGGTGGTCTTCTTTGACGACATTCGCATCTACTTCCGAAGTGAGCAGGAGCACAAAAATCACTTGAGAGTGGTTCTCCAAACTTTGAGAAAGAAGAAATTGTATGCCAAGTTTAGCAAATGTGAATTTTAGTTGGGTGAAGTGGCTTTCCTTGGTAATGTGGTGTCCGGTGAGGGTATTAAGGTGGATCCAAAGAAAATCAAGGCTATGAAGAATTTGCCCAGACCGTTGACTCCTTCAAATATTCGTAGTTTTCTTAGGTTTGCTGGGTATTACAGAAGGTTTGTTGTAGGATTCTTAGCTATAGCATCTCCATTGACTAAGTTGACCCAGAAGAAGGCTAAGTTTTCATGTTCAGATGAATGCGAGAAGAGTTTTCAAACTTTGAAGGATCGGCTTACATAGGCTCTCGTCTTGACCTTACCAAATAGTTTGGAGCGATTCGTGTTGTATTGTGATGCCTTGCGGATTGGATTGGAATGTGTACTTATGCAACATGGTAAGGTAATAGTTTATGCATCAAGGCAGTTAAAGGTGCATGAACGTAATAACCCAATGCACAACCTTGAATTGGCGGCGGTGGTATTTGCTTTAAAGATTTGGAGTCATTACTTGTACGGGGTTCATGTTGATGTGTTCACCGATCACAAAAGTTTGCAATATGAATTCACTCAATGAGATATTAATTTGAGCCAAAGGAGGTGGTTGGAGCTCCTAAAGGATTACAATATGAGTGTTCTGTAACACCACGACAAAGCTAATGTTGTGGCCAATGCTCTCAATAGGTTGTCTATAGGGAGTGTGGTGCATGTTGGGGAAGAAAAGAAGCAGTTGGCAAGAGATGTTCACCGGTTAGCTAGGTTGGGTGTTAGATTGACTGATTCGAGTGATGGTGGTATTCATGTTCAAAGCGGGGCAGAATCTTCCGTGGTAAGCGATGTAAAGGCTAAGAAAGATTTAGACCCATATTACTTGAATTGAAGAGGTTGGTTGCTGAAACAGAGATACAAGTTTTATCCCAAGGGGGAGATGGTGCGCTTCGGTACCAAGACCGGCTTTTTGTTTCGGATGTAGATGATCTTATAAGGGTGATGGTGAGCGAAGCTCACAACTCTCATTATTCTATTCACCCGGGGTCTACTAAAATGTATCGGGATTTGAAGGAAGTGTACTGGTGGCATGGTATGAAGAAAAGACATCGCTAAGTTCGTATCCGGATGCCCAAGTTGTGAACAGGTAAAGTTAGAGCACCAAATGCCTGGTGGCTTGGCCCAATACATTGAGATTCCCATATGGAAATGGGAATATGTGGACATGGATTTTGTAGTTAGGTTGTCTCGAGCCCGAAGGAAATTTGATTCCATTTGGGTCATCATGGATCGGATGACGAAGTTGGCTCATTTTGTACTGGTCAAGACTACCTTCGGTGCCGAAGATTACGCAAGGTTGTATATCCAAGAGTTGGTGAGGTTGCATAGTATGCCTCAGTCCATTATATCGGATCGTGATACCCAATTCACTTCCCACTTTTGGAGGATTTTCCAGAAGGGACTGGGGACCAAGATTAAGTTGAGCACCACGTTTCAACCTCAAACCGATGATCAAGCGGAGAGGACTATTCAAACCTTAGAGGATATGTTGAGGGCCTGTGTGTTGGAGTTTAAAGGCAATTGGGACGACCACCTCCCACTCATTGAGTTTGCTTATAAAAATAGCTTCCATGCTAGCATTGATATGGCACGATTTGAAACTTTGTATGGGAGAAGGTGTACATCACCGGTGGGGTAGTTTGAGTTGGGAGAGATGGCACTAGTTGGTCCAGATTTGGTGATGGAGGCCATGGATATGGTGATAGGGATTAAGGAGAGATTGAAAATATCCCAAAGTCATTAAAAGTCTTATTTGAATGTTAGGAAGTGGGATCTTGAGTTTCTTGTCAGTGATTAGGTATATGTGTAGGTTTCACCTATGAAGGGTGTGATGCACTTTGGTAAGAATGGCAAGCTAAGCCCCCGATATGTCGGACCTTATGAGATTGTTGAGCGAATTGAAGGTGTGGCTTATAGGTTGGAGTTGCCTCCGGATTTGAGTTCCATTCACCCGATTTTCCATGTGTTTATGATGGTGATCCTAGCACCATTGTGCCTTTAGAAGGAATTGAGGTTGAAGAAAACTTGTCTTATGAGGAGATTCTAATGGAAATCTTTTATAGGTAAGTAAACTGGCTTCATGACAAGGACGTGCCTTCAGTGAAGGTGCTTTGGAGAAATCAACATGTGGAGGGTGCTACTTGGGAGGCAGAGTTGCACATGGTGAAGCGATACCCTCATCTTTTCCAATCTACTCAAGCCTAAGTTATTAGGATTCTTCCTTATCTAATGGTGCCATTTCTTGCCCTCTTGAGTCTCATGACATAACATGCATAATGTGCACGAAAAGGATTTTGACAATGTTTTGGGTGACTTGAATACAATTTTGAAATGAGTTTAAAGGCCTTGAATAATGATTTTAATAATGTTTTGATACGATTTTGAATAGCACTCTATGCATTGTAACTTATGTTGGATGTTTCATGCTCTAAGTCAAGCCTTTCAAGCTTTGTTCTTGCACATTTGGGGACAAATGTTCCCAAAAGGGAGATGATGTAAGGACCCGGATATTTTCTTGAAGTGACATTTCCAAAATCTCCTGTAAATGTCCCAAGTGAGCTGCCAGGCATCACTTCACAGAAGGCCTACATGGGCCGTGTGAAGCTATATGGATCGTGTGGCCTCCCGTGAAGGGACACTTGGTCCAATTCACAGTTGGGAAAACTTAAAAGAAGGAAGGAATTTGGCTAAGTACGGGCACAGGGCCACTCACACGGTCCGTGTGGTGTGTCACAGAAAATGTAGCCCTCTGTGTAAGCTTATTACGTAAAATTTTTCTAAGTATGGAAGTACCGTCTCGTAACATAGTTGTGCGGAAATTATTTTAAGTACCTTCACACGGTTGATTTCACAGCCCGTGTGGAGTCACACAAACCGTGTAGCCATTCGTGTGGAACCCTTTAGTCTTGAATAAATTCCCAGCGTTGGCTCTGCATAATTTCTAAGTGGTGGATCACAGCCACTGTTCACGGTTTGTGTGACATTCCACAGACCGTGTGGGCCAAATGGACCCATTTTAAGTCTATTTCATTAATGGCGTTTATGTAATTTTGCTTTATTTTAATTATGAATTGTGACCTTTTTTACCCATCCTAAACCCCTAATTCAACTGAAACCCCTCCCTTCTTAATTCACTCTCCTAAGAACCTTCTACCCTCATAAGATTATCTCCCTACTCCTCTCTACACTCCTCTCTCAAGGATCAAAGCGAGGGTCCCATTGGAGTCAAATTCGACCTAATTCATCCCTCAATTCAGCTCCTCAATCAAGGTATGTGAGAATGATTCTTGGTCCCTTTCAACCAAGAGGACCCAAAATTCATTTCAATTGATTTCATGAATTTTAGTTTACTTTCAATATGAGTTTTCATTATTTGATTTTATTAACTCTACCTATGATTTTAAATTATTTTGAACCCTATTATGATGATTTACATTGAGTTATGAAGTTATGAACATGCATGTCTCCTTTAAAATTGATTTTATGCATGGGTGACTATTACTATGATTTAGATGTTGATTTAATTATGGATTTATTTAAATTCATATTATGATGTTGATTTTAGCTTGAATCTGTGTTACCCATTCTATCCTCACATCATGCTTTGCATTGCATTCATGAGCATTAGTATATGGAAATTATGAATTGGGTTAAGCCCAATTATGTTTTAAGAAATGATTATGATATGATTTTGGTAAGGCATTGGTTATGACAAGGATGTGATCACATACATGTCTATGATTATGGCTCTATGAGCATTATGGGTGCTTGCACCATCTCGTATATGTGTAGATGCCATCTCGTATATGTGTAGATGAGCTATTCCTTGCATGAGCATTATGATTATGAATTTATGGTTTGGCATTTGAGCCTATGTATGCATTGAACATTTTGAAATGAACATTGAATCTCTTGATAGCACGTATACATATAAGTATTCATGTGGGATCTTGTTGACCTAGCACAGATGGATTGAGGGCGCAAGGCCATCAACAAGGGCCCTCTCCCATTCCTTGAACTATGTGCCAACATTGGAATGATCTCCATTACCAAAAAGACCGCATCGTAAGGTATGGATATTTGTCGATTATGCTTATGCTATGCTATGCTATGATTATTAAAAATCCTTCTGAAAAGCGTGGTCGTAAGGAAGGTGACCATCTACCGAAAAGCGTGGTCGTAAGGTGTGATGTAGATAACCTTTGGCAAGTAACCTTCTTCTATTGATGGGAGGTCTTTATTGGACTAATTCGTGTAATAGCTCGCATGAATTTGATTTGTCGGTTACAGTCCATCCCCGTTATATAGGAGCATTATCACATTGCATGCATTAGGAATTTCATGGCATCTTGTATACTTCTCCATTGGATATATGATTCTTTCTATATTATGTACCCTTGTCATCTAACATTGAACTGCAGGCTGATAAGTCATATACATTGCATGCCCGCATACTTAGTATATTCAAACGTACTAAGGTATACTGTATGCCTACATGATTTTACCATATGGGGGCCGGCCACATTGATTACTAGCCGTTTGACTAGTAGTCCGATCCGAAAGTACTTTGTGGTGAGTCATATCCTCCCAGGGACGAGCCATCTACCTTTACTTGCGTTATTCTAGTATTTCCTACTTGATTGAGGGTGAGCCCAAAACATCTCCCGGCCCCCCTCTCATCTTGACTAGAGGCATTGTTGGACAAGTTTATAAACTCCATAAAGCACTTATGATATGTTAACGCTTGGTTTATATGGTCTCTTTGGCTTGATCTATGAAACTATCGTATTTTAAATCTTATGGTTTCGTGTGATGATATGGACAATCCCTAGTCCCATATTGTCCCTTACCGTAGGTCCTATTACCACGTCCCTTAGAACTATGTGTTAGTTAATGAATTCTATTCTTGAACCGATGATGTGGATATGATGCTTGAGGCTTGTTTGGGGACCCTAGGGTTCCTATTCGCCATGTAACATCTAGGCCCTAACCCCGGGTCATGATAGAAAAGGTTTATAACTCTATAAATGTGGGCTCATTCCTACTAGTTTGGTAGCATTCACAATGTAGCCATAAGGGCTCGAGATTTTTGTGTAGGGAGAGAAATTGTGAGTCGTAAGTGTTACTTTAACACTTGTATGAACCTCTTTGAATTTTGATTGAATTTGTGAGGTCATTTCTCTCGATATTGTAGATGTTCTTTTATATAGTGGATTGCTCATCTCCTCTCGTGGATGTAGTTCATCAGTTAATTGAACTATGTTAAATACTTATGTCTTATGGTATATTTCTCATTTATCTTCATACTTAGAGTCTTTCGAGGTTACTTTGCTAGCTTCTGCATGACAGATAATTCTTATCGATCATAACAAGTGATATCATAGCTTGAGGTAGTTGTTAGTGCTTGTCAACACTAACAAGTGGAATCAAAGCAAGGCCAAGAACAAGTTTTCATCTTAGCGGGTTCAGTTCTAGGCACAACCTATTTGATAGTCAGAGTGTGAAGAAGGTGGAGCAAATTTATTTTACCAGAAATTTAGGCCAAAGGGGAGAGTTGTTAGGTTTTTTCCATGAGTTTCTTACCATAATTGGGGTTTTTCTTTTAGGAAAAGGAAATAGAATTCTCCATATATGGCGAGTCTTTTTTCTTGTAGGAAAAAGTTTATGACTCTATAAATATAAGCTCATTCCTTCTAGTTTGGTACCATTCACAATGTATCCATGAGACCATGAGAGTTTTGTGTAAGGAGATAAATAGTGAGGCACAAGTATTATATTAACACTTGTGTGAACCTCTTTGAATTTCGAGTAAATTGGTGAGGTCATTTCTCTCGATATTGTATACTCTCTTTTATATAGTGGGCTGCTCATCTTCTCTTATGGATGTAGGATGGTTGATTGAACCACTGTAAATACTTATGTCTCTTTATGTCATATTTTCCATTTATCTTCATAATCATGGTGTTTTAAGTTTACTATGTTAACTTCCACGTGACATCTGCTTCTTGGCGATCTTAACAGAACTAAATCAGCCTCAATCTTTATAATTTTCTATCATAAGTTTCTTATAGTATAACTTTAATTCTTCCTTAGTCTTGGTAGTGGAATCTACCAAATATTTCCACATACCTTGTAATTTATCAATGCCATAAATAGCCAATGTATTTTGAAACTTCGTATGTTGCTCCCAAGTCCAAGCTGAATTTGAGGCCATTTTTAGCATGGACTTGAAAGCATGCATGTAATCAAATTCTTCATGGACTTGGGATCAACACAAGAACTTTCAAAATGCATTGGCTATTTATGGCATTGATGAACACCAGGCATGTGGTGCTATTTGGTTAATGTCACTAGCAAGACTAAGGAAGAAGTAAAGTTGTACTATGTAAAACTTATGGTAGAAATAAGAAAGATTAAGGCTTGTCTAGTTCCTTTGCCTAGAGATGATTAGGTAAGTATATATAATATATATACGAAATAGATGCATACATGTGTGTTGGAGAAAAGATCTCAAGAACAAAATATTAGAAAGAAAAGAAGAAACTAGCAGGGAAGTAAAGTTGAATGCTGCAGAGATGTTTCTAGAATTGCATGACTATTTTTCTCGCATCATTCATCACTGATAATGGCTTATGAATAGGCTTACAACTCAAGTAAAAGTGCAGATTTCAAAGAGCACTAACTCCGTAATGCTTTGAACTAAAATGAGAAATTTAAGGAACAAATAATAACTATCCTAAACTAAGTCAAAATGCAGTAAAATACTAAAGTAAAATAGCAATACTTTTCTTCTTTTCTAAATCACTTATTCAAGATTTCCCCTTGATTCAAAATAACTAACACCACACAATGATTTCAAGTTGGCATGCTTCTAATAGGGCATTGTTTTGATGAATCTATCTGCTACTTGCTCATTGGTGTCGCAAAACATCAAAATGATCTCTTCTTTTTCCCCTAGCTCACGAATAAAATTGAAGCGAATGTCAATGTGCTTTCTACTTCCGTGAAATGTGGGATTCTTAGCCATTGCCATTGTGGATTTGTTGTCACAATACATTTCTGTTGCTTTCTCTTGCTTTCGGTCAAGATCAACCAAAATTCTCTTCAGACTAATACATTGGCAAGCTAAATAAGTTGTTGCGATATACTCTACCTCTAAAGTTGACAATGCCGTTGTCGCTTGTTTCTTAGAACTTCGTGTGATTGCACCTAATCCAAGACTGAAAGTGTTGCCTGATGTACTTTTCTATCATCCACCGACCCTCCCCAATCACTATCAGTATAGCCTACTAATCTGTACCAAATACAATGTTCTAGTGTTCCAGCAATATAGTGTAGAATCCTTTTTGAAAGAAGAGTCAATCAAGCCTTGAGCTTTAGATTTAATATTTAAAAAAATTTCCTGTCATTTTTTCCTCTTCACATAATACTTCTTATGCTACTAGGATGAAGACTGAACGTCTTTCTCATTTGACATTTTTGTTTGGGTTATCTTCTTCTACCTGCCTATTTTTCTGCTATGCCCCATCTATCTTCTAATTGCTCCTTACCATCTTCAGTTTGCATAATTCAGTTATTTATCCTTGTACTAGCAAACTGCTTGCACATGTCTGAACTTCTATGAGCAAATAGGCAATAGAAGCAACAAACAATGTCATTATTATGAGAAGTTCGTATATGTGCAAATACATTGTTGGTAGAAGGAGAAACAAGTGAATTATGCAAAATGAAGATGGTAAGGAAGAATTAGAGGTTTAGTTTGGCATAGCAGAAAAAGAGGCCGGATGAAGAAGATAACTGAAACAAAAATGTCAAATGAGAAAGCATTTCAGTCTTCGTCCCAGCAGCAAGTGAAGAGGGAAAAATGGCATGAAAAAAGTTCAAATATTGAATCTAAACCTCAAGGTTCTATTGACTCTTCCGGAGTTAGAACTGTTGCAAAATGATGCTTTTGTGAATTGCTTATAAACCTTTAAACGACACCAACAGAATATGAAATATCTGGATGAGTATGAGAGAAATAAATCAAGCCTCCAACAAAACTTCAAAAACTTCTTGTATTGGCTTGCCCAGTAATATCTTCCTGCTGCAATTTTTCGCTCATATTCATGGGTGTTGCTGCAAATTTAAAATTTATAGGGCCAAATCTTTTAAGAAGGTCTAATGCATATCTCTTTTGAGAAACAAATAAATTACCTTCTCCTTTTTTCACCTCAAGCTCAAGAAAGTAATGAAAGAAACCCAAATCTCTCATCTCTAATCTACTGATCATACTAGATTTAAATTCAGCTACAATAGAGTGAGATGAACCAATATAAATTATATCATCAACATAGAGGCATACAACAAGAAGATCATTATTACCTTGCTTAGTTAAGTATACAGTGGGATCACTTTCAGTTCTCTCAAACCTATTTTGAACAAAATAACAATTGATTTTGCTATACTAAGCATGTGGTGCTTGTTTCAACCCACAAAGTGCCTTCCTTAGCCGGTACGCCTTTCCCTCTTGGCCGCTGATTTCGAATCCTTGACGTTGTGAAACATAAACCTCCTATTCAAACTCATGATTAAAGAATACTGACTTAACATCAAGTTGATAAAGTGGCCATTTCAATTGAGAAACCAATGCAAAAATTAAGCTTATCGTTTCAAATCGCGCAACAGGGGAAAATGTCTCTTCATAATTAATACCATGTTGCTGCTCAATGGAATGCCACTTTATCAACTTGACGTTAAGTCAACATTCTTGAATGGTGAACAAGAAGAGTAGGTTTATGCTACTCACCGTCAGGGTTTCGAAATCAATGGCCAAGAGAGAAAGGCGTACCAGCTAAGGAAGGCATTTTATGGGTTGAAACAAGTGCTACGCGCTTGTTATAGAAAAATCAATTCTTATTTTTTTTGAAAACAGGTTTAAAGGAGTGAAAGTGAGCCCACTCTATACTTAAGGAAGCAAGGTAATAATGATCTTCATTTTGTATGGCTCTATGTTGATGATAAAATTTATATGTGTTCATCTAACTCTATTGTAGTTGAATTTAAATCTTGTATGATGAGTAGATTTGAGATGACAGATTTGGGTCTGTTGCATTACTTTGTTGCGTTTGAGGTGAAACAAGGAGAATGTGATGTATTTATTTCTCAAAAAAGATATGCATTAAACCTTCTTAAAAGAGTTGGCCCAGTCAATTGTAAATCTACAACAACACCCATTAATATGAATGACAAATTTTAGTAGGAAGATAGTACCGGGGCAAGCCAATGCAAGAAGTTTTAAAAGTTTGGTTTGGGGCTTGATGTATTAGTCTCATACTCATCCAGATTTTCCATATTTTGTTGGTGTAGTTTCAAGGTTTATGAGAAATCCATCGAAGTATCATTTTTGGAGCTGCAAAAAGGATTCTACACTATATTGCTGGAATAGTAGAGCATGGTATTTGGCACGCTCAAGTTTCAAATTTTAGATTTGCAGGCTATACTGATAGTGATTGGGGAGGCTTAGTGGATGATAGGAAAAGCATATCAGGCAACACTTTAAGTCTAGGATCAGGTGCAATCACATGGAGTTCTAAGAAATAAGCAACTACAACATTGCCAATTTCATAAGCAGAGTATATCATCATAACTTCTTTAGCTTGCCCATCCATTTGGCTTAGGAGAATTTTGGTTTATCTTGACCAGAAGCAAATGTCAATGTGCTTCTTTCTTCCAATAAACACAGGATTCTTAATCATTGCAATTGCTGATTTGTTGTCACAATAAGTTTCTGTTGCTTTCTCGCGTGCTGCAATTCGAGATAACACAGTTTCATGGATTGCCTAAAGGAAGAACAATGCCTTTGCGTCCTTTTTTCTATTTTCCTTTAGTGGTTGCTCTTCATCCATATCTGCATACGAAGTCTCTATCATGTCCCAAAGGTCTTAAGACTTAAATCAAGTCTTCATCTTAATGTTCTAGAACTAATAGCTTTGTCCTATGAACATGGAGATGGTTGGCTGAGATATGTTCAGAGAACTTCCATTGGAAGCCACGGAGAATTATTCAAACTGAATTTCAAGGTTCATCAAAGGTAAGAGTTGTAACACTCCAAACACTTCGGATGAGTTTGAAACTTTGATCATGAAAGGAAATGAATATGTGGAAGATTTCTTGTCTAGAACAATAGTTCTTATTTGTCAAAGGAGGTCATACAAAGACTAAATAACTGAGCAAACAGTCGTTGAATTTTGTTTAAGGAGTTTCACTTCTATGTTTGATCCTGTTGTGGCTACAATTGAGGAGTCCAAGGATTTGTCAAAATTTTCATTTGATGAATTGATGGGTTCTATACAAGTCCATGAGGCAAGAATAAATAGGTCAGCGGAAAAGCAAGAAAAAGCATTTCAATCTAAGGTTGAGGCACCAAATTCAAGAGATCGTAGTAAAGCAACAATAGGAAGATGACGAGGCATAGGTGCATTTTGTGGAAAAGTCGAGGTCGAGGCAGAGGCATCGATACCACAAATGTTGGAGAAAAGATCTCAAGAACAAATATTAGAAAGGAAAGAAGAAATTAGCAGGGAACTAAATTTGAAGGTTGCAGAGATTTTTCTAGAATTACAAGACTGTTTTTCTCTCGCCATTCATTCTTGATAATGCCTTATAAATAGGTTTACAACTCAACTAGTAATGCAGAATTAAAAGGACACTAACTCATTAGTGCTTTCAACTAATATGAGAAATTTAAGGACCAAATATTGACTGTCCTAGAAAAAGTCAAAACGCAGTAAAATACTAAAGTAAAGCAACAATAAATTTGCTTCTTGTTTGAATAACTTATTCAAAGATATGAATCTACTGCTCCTATAAATCTAAAATAATATAAATAATAAATTTTGAATTAAGTAAATTGAATGTGTTGTGATAAATTGTCAAATTTAAATACCTCATTTAAATTCTCAATAAATATTTTCATTTTTATATAAGATTTTATAAATCTAATTTTTCAGCTTTTGTACACGAGGAAGTAATATTTGGAGTTTAAGGGTACATTAATCATTCAATAGTTGGTACTTCATTTGATATATCTTTTGCATAGAAAACATTTATAATGCTAACATTTCATTTATTAATATCATGTCTCCCAAAATTCCCTCTTACCATATATATATATATAAATAAGAGGGAGTAGTAGTAACCTAGCCTATATGTCTGTTTAAGCTGCCTTCGACAAACAATGGTCTTGTACCGATAATATTATGGATTAACTAACACACTGGTACACCTGATAAAACTTTTAAAATATCCTTAGACGAGAGAATGCTTGTATAGGACATCATTCCAAACCCTTTTTTGAAAATCTGAGGATGGAATTACGATTAGCACGGAAACATATGGGGAAAAATGGTCTTGGTTGATTTTAGAGTAATCAAATCAAAAGATAATTTTTTGAAGAAAAAGTACAATTTCCAGTGCAGTGCGCTACACCTGTATGTCATAGACCTGCACTTAATTTTGGTTCCATTATTTTCGAAGGGCCTAGAAATTTGATCGAAAATATTTCATAAAAAAATGAACTGTGAGGGACTAGGTTCGTGTTGCGGACTGGGTCTATCATACTACAAAAATTTTAGTATTACTGAGGGGTATTTCATACTTTCTCCACACCTCCTATACTTAACCAATAACTGAAATAAATTTTTTTCGACCTTATAAGGGTTTCAAAACTCATTCCTTAGAGTTTTCACACATTCAAGCGAAAGAACTAAGGCTACAGGTGAAAGGGCTATGGTTCTAGGATTTGAAGTCAGAATCTTACCAGCTTGACTGTCTATCTATATCCTAGGTATGTAAAGCTAACCTAAAATATGAAGTTGCTCTTTTATGTTCCCCCGTTGATGGTAATAGAAAGACTGTAAGCTATACATTTTATGTATTTTTAAAGGCATGATGATCATCATGAACTTGATTTACAAAATAAATATTTTTACATAAGTTATTTCGCAAAACCCTGGATATTATTTAATAAGAGCATTGCATGAATGAACCTAGGGATTGAAATTAGAGCATGACAATATGATTGTGCTTTTGATTGGTATTGAACATCATTATGATGTTGATAGAATTTGATGGTCTATAGAGTCTCAATAATTGAACTCAAAGGATTGGTCTAAATTGATAGTCCTCTTCACGATTGTCTACATCTCTCTTAAGAGATGTGATTGAAAATTGATTGGATGATTGATAGTTCGAAAGACTCGATTGTGATGGATTGATAAGAGTCTTTATGAGACTCATTGATTGAATTGATTGCTTTATGAGTATTGAGTCTTAAGAAAAGTACTGAGTACCAAATTGAGTAAGAGTAAGTCTAATTCGAACTTAATAACTAAGTTTCCAAACGTAGGAATGGATGAAATCCATTAAAGTTGGAATGCTTCCCTATTTTTATTGTCTTTTAAGAATAGGACTTGATTTGATTGATAAATCCATGATTTGTAGATTTGTTCTTCACCCTGTAAAAGTTTTGAATGGACTGGGAGCAAGTCAAGTTGTTGCACGATCATTAGCTCATACGGGTTCATCGTCAAACTGGAGAAAATATTAAATAGGTCTTGATAGTATGTTGATTGGTTTGAATTGGATCATATATGATGGGTCATTGTCTAAACTACATTTTGAATTTAGACTTTCGACATCCTAAATGAGTTCCTTACCTCTTGATTTGATTCATCTAAGATGATGTTATTCTCTCTTTATCTATTTCATTTTTCCATTTTATATACTCATACATTTCATGTAATGATGTCCATTTGGGCCTACATCATTTTATGATACAGAGGTAGATGCTACAGGTCATAAACAGGCGCTTCATTGAAGATCTTCTCTACTTTTAAGTTGATTGGTGAGTTATCCTCAATTTCGGAGGATGCACACTATTTGATTCATCTAGCTTTTAGCATTAGACTTTAGACAACATTTTTGTATTTGAGGTTGCCATGAACCTATCATTGGCACTATTAAAATAGTTGATAGAGGCTTCATAAACTAGGTTGTCGTGTTGGGATTGACTGTTGTTTTGGGATAGTTTGTTTCATACTAGTCTTATTGATTTCATTTGACTACCTACATTAAGATTGTCCACCTTTTTCTTCTTTAGGCTTCCTTCGACATGGTAGGTTGTGAATGAATGAATATGATGAGGCCAAAAGGTTCTCTTGGGGACTAGCAATAGTCTTTGACTGCCGATCATGCCAAGGGTGCCCTCTCCGTGCATGAAAAACTTGGTATCAGAGCATAGAGTTCAAGAGGCCTAGGGAGTCTATGAAGTTGTGCCTAGTAAAGTCGTGTTTATAGGTGTATTGTGCACCACACTTTATAAGTAGGAGGCTATTAGATATTTGGAAATTTTATACCATGATTTCTGCTATAGAATTGAACCCTATGAAAGCTCTCTTCTAATTCATGTATTCACATTTTGATTTCAAACTGTTCCTCTATGAAGAGCTACTAGCCAAGTTATGGGCAATAGACGCCTAACTAGACAAAAAGTTCACTAACCTAAACAACAAATGCCTGTAGGGAAAGGATAACAAAAGATGCCTACCGCTTAGCCCCTATAGACTAACATCTCCGATACAAAGCTCTGCCAGGCTATTCAAACTTTGGCCCATGTAGTGACAACACCTGCTGCTAGACAAGGAGATGTTAGACAGAATCCATAGGATACATCAGAGTTTTGGAGTTTCTAAGGATGAACCCCCATGAGTTCACAAAGTCTACACATAATGAAGATCTTGAGAACTACTTTGATGAGCTATAGAAAGTGCTCCAGGTGATGTATGTGATTGATATTGATTGGGTTGAGTTGGCTGCCTATCGGCTCAAGGGGGTTGCTAGACATTGGTATGATCAATTGCGGAAGAACTGAACTCAGGGTGAACTTGTCTTAACTTGGGCCATATTTGAGGATGCCTTTATGGGTTGATTCTTCTCCACAAAGCTCAGAGAGGGTAAGGTACGAAAGTCCTTGAAGTTGAAACAAAGCTCTACGATGGTGAAGTAGTATGGTCTAAAGTTCGTGCAGCTGTCTTGCTATGCCCCTGAGATGGGTACAAACATGAGAAGAGAGAAGAATCTGTACGTTGATGGGTTCAATAAGTAGCTAAATAAAGATGGGTGGGGAGCTATGCTTATGAATGACATGGACATAGGTAGGTTAATGATCTATGTATAGCAAGCTAATGAGAAACAACAAGATGATAGAGAGGAGGTAAAAAATAAAAGGGCAAAAACATCTAGCTATGAGGCCGGGAAGAGAGGAAATAGAAATGGTAGCAAGTTTCAGTCTGGGACAACACCTTCATCTGCCAGTGTACCTGTATCCAAGACTAAGCATGATCATCGGTCAAAAATTTTCAGAGCCTAAGGATCTCTATCATAAGCTAGTCTGGCTTAATGTTCATTAGGTAAGCCATCATGTGGATGTTGTGGCAAACATTATTTTGGAGGATGTCATGAGAGAGGTGAGACTTGTTATAAGTGTGGACAAATTGGTCACAATTAGAGGGATTGTACAAAGAGGCTTATCAAGGATCAATCTTTTGCACTGGTCCCACTAGCTAGAGGGAATCAAAGGGGTGCTACTTCTTCCTCAAGTGGAGAAAATAACATTTTGTATGCCATAGGTAGTCTCTAAGAACATGAAATCTCTTCAAATTTTATGGAAGATATGATACGAGTCTTTACTCTTAATTATTATGTTATGATGGACCTTAGGGCGACCTTATCCTTTGTGTCTCCATATGTTTCTATTAGATTTGATAGGACTCTCGATTTCCTTCTTGAACCTTTAAGCGTGTCTAATCCTATTGGTGAGTGTATCTTAAGTGAGAAGCTCTATAGAGATTGTTCTATATCAATCAATTAAAAAGCTACCATGGCTGACTTCGTTGAGTTTTAAATGATTGATTTTTTTATGTGATTTTTGTTATAGACTGGCTTATGCCTGTTATGGCACTACTTATCATAAGGCTCGAATTGTTAAATTCTTTTTTCCTGATGAACTTGTCTTAGAATGTAAGTCTTGTCCTGTTGTGCCTTATGGTAAATTCGTCTCCTACTTTAAGGCAAGAATGATGATCTCTAAAGTGTGTATTTAACACATCATTAGAGTCAAAGATGCTAGTTTTGGGTCTCCTACTCTTGTAGCAGTCCTGATCGTAAATGAGTTTCTTGTAATATTTCATAAGGATTTTCCTGATAGGGAGATTGACTTTGGGATGGATTATCTCCCCGATACCCAACCCATCTCTATTCCACCTTATAAGATAGCCCCTACTGAGTTGAAAGAGATGAAAAAACAGTCAAAGATTTAGTAGAAAAGGGCTTTATTAGGCTGAGTGTTTCTCTTTGGGGTGTTCCTGTCCTATTCATGCAAAAGAAACATAGGTCTCTCAAAATGTGTATCAATTATAGAAAACTAAACAAGGTCACAATTAAGAACAAATAACCTCTCCCCAAGATAGATAATTTGTATGACCAACTTCAGGGTGTCTTCTATTTCTCAAGATACACCTCAGATCTTGTTACCATAAGTTGAAGGTGAGGGAATGTGATATCTCAAAAACAACCTTTAAGACTGGTTATGGCCATTTGAGTTCTTGGTCATGTTCTTTGGTTGACTAATTCGCCTGCAGCCTTTAGGGATTTGATGAATAGCATATTTAAGCCTTATCTTGATATGTTCATGTTCGTATTTATTGAAGACATTCTGGTCTTATCCAATAATGAGGAGGAGCATGTTATGTATCTCAGAATTCGCCTCCAAACTCTTAAGGATAGAGAATTGTATGCAAAATTCTCTAAGTGTAGGTTTTGGCATGCATCAGTTGCTTTCTTGGGTCATGTAATATCTAGATATCGTATTTAGGTTGACATCCAAAAGATTGAGGTAGTAAAGAACTAGCCCAGACCCACCTCCCAAACTGATATTAGGAGCTTCTTGGGTTTGGCTTCCTATTATTGCAAATGTTTTAAGGGATTTGATGTGTTGTCAAAATATAGCACTTATGATGCTCAAAACATAGAATTTGTGTGTTATCAATGTGATGTTAGTTGGTTTCATGTGTTTTTCTATTATATTTGGAGGATTCCAGGGTTGGCTTTGATTTTGCGAAGAAAGTATAGAAATTGCTAATTTAGATGTAGTATAAGATCCTTTACGGGCCGCACTTCACTCTAAGGGTCGTGAAGTGGGTTTCATGGACAATTCCAGTGAAAGGACGATATTTTGAAGTTAATTCTACGAACATGCAGGCGGGTCGTGGATTGATTTACGAGTTGTAAAACATGGTTCATGCCCTGAGGATCAGAGATGAAGGACTTTCTTAGATCCCATCAGAGGAGACCCTCTACATGTTGTAGAACACTTTTTGGCTCATAGAATGGTATCGTAGATCCCTTTCTGAAATAAATTCAAACACTGTAATCATCTATAAATCAGTCCATGAATCGTAAAACATTCTACGAGTCAACCCTGGTCTCGTAAACATTTCCAGTGAAGAATAATTTCTGTGACTCTTGTTATAGAAGAGCCTTCTATGGCCCGTAGTTTCCACTACAACTCGTAGAAGTGCTCTCATAGACCTTTCTGCAACTAAGATCAAATTTTGCATTTCATCTTTTGATCTATGGGGCTAACGTTAGTGCTTAAATGTTTATGTTTCAGTTACTATGGCCCCGAAACAAAAACCTGATGAGATCAAGGCCCTATAAAGGAGGCTTAGACATGAGCCCTTGGAGGATGAGCAGAACCTCACACTAAGTGGTTCACTAGAAGACCTTGGTATCTATCCGGACCCGAAGGCTGCTAGACCTCAGACCAGAGCTTCTGCATGAGCTGGGAAGACTCAGGATCTTTTCATTCATACTCCCTAGTCTGTTGAGGGAGATGACACAGGAGCAACTGTATTTAGATGATTCCATCAAGTGAGTAGTCCAGTTCTGAGTCAGGCTCTTGCAACAGCTCGGAGACAGAGGCCTCCGCAGTACCTCAATTATCACCATCTCAACCACATATTCTTACTAGTTGATGGTGCATCGAGGGCATGTGGGATATTTATGTGTTGGATGTGCAGAATATAGAGCAGGGCAAGCCCACCCACTCCATATATAAGGATCCCCTAGTTATGCCAGACAGACTCTATAGTGTCCTCGGTCTCCGGGACATGATGATCAGATACGGGCTCTAGTAGCTAACCCAATCACTCGACCGATACTCTCTGACCATGGTGAGAGAGTTCTATGCATCTTATGCATCCACTATTCATAGTACTCTTCCCAAGGGGAAGAAGCCCCCGCTTTTGGGGTCGGTGGGTGGAAATCTCGTAGACTACCATTAATCGCATGCTATTTGGATTGGAGTTCCCTGCCCCAGATCCTTAACTGATTTCGACCACAAGGGTGGGGGGGTTGACAAGGGACATGATGGTGATGAGAGATCTAGAGCGCAGAGCCATCTTGATGTGATGGGTGGCTGGTGATATTGCTGAGCAAGGTCTGGAACCTACATAGGTCACCACTCACTTGGAGCCTATTGTCGAGGCTTTGCTCTGTTTCTCTACCAATTTTCATGGGCGGTTGTCAGACCACACATCCGGCTGACTCTTGCTGATAATACCTTGACTCTAGAGTGTGCAGGGCTAGTTGCCCGCATATTAGTTGGTTATGGGATTAATTGGGCCCGCCTCATTTTCGAGTAGGATTCACGACGCCACCGTGATGAAGTCCATATCCATTCCTTTTTCTTGCTTGATGTATAGGCTTTTTCTAGATTAGAGGGTGGAGAGCTTACACCCACTGGACTCGCTGATCAAGGCCTAGTGCACTTTGGATGCTAGCCTAATCAAGGCTAAGGATAACCTGATGGCAATCCGGCGAGCATAGCACCAGCCTTCTCCTATGCTAGAGATGTTTGCCCCAGTGCCACCGCCTGAGATTCCATATACCACCACTATTGCTGCTGCTATTAAAGATAGGCCCCCACAGCCTTCGTAGAGGGGTCCCACTACAGCACAGGTCATGTCATCACAGGCTTCACCTGCGACATGTTTCATGTGTCCTCTGTACCTATACAGTCCATGGTGAGAGGTTATCCCATGCTGAATTGCAGTTGACTTAGCTAGTTTAGCAGATTAGGGCATGGGTCTGCCAAGCGATTTAAGACTCAGAAGGTCACATGCAGGCATACACGGCCGCCACTATTTAGGACTGTCTTTCTTATATGGATGCCTGCATTAATGCCTTTAGGGCGAGGGTACACCAGAGCCTGAGCACGGCCTAGCCAACAGACTTGACGGCCATCTAGACAAAGATCTAACATTTTCGAGCCGATATGACAACAACACTTGCAGCACCGGTGACTCTATCAGAGACCACACTCCTAGTGCCGATGGTAGATGTTTTTGCTCCTGATGAGCATGTACAACCTTTCCATGGTAAGAGAACTCTCACATGGTAGGCTAATTGAGGAGGAGAAGCACAACCTTGTTTTGAGAGAGTCGATACAAGAGGATGAAAGAGGACAAGCTCGAGAGCTTGAGGGGCTGGTACCGCTAGATAAGTGCTACTACTAAGGAGGCCACCACACAGGTCAAGGGTGGTCATACATAGACATAGATCGACGCTTAGGCACCCAGGTATGATTTTTGACCCTTTATACTTTCTTTTGTTTTAATTGTGTGCATTGGGAACAATGAACCTTTTTTCGATGCGGTGTCCGTAATTATGGGCCTCAGTGAAGTCTAACTAACTTTGGTCCATAAGTTTCCTAATTTTTTATCTTGGGGTTTTCTTGCTTATGTTATTTATCACCTTAGATATTTACATTCTGTTGAACAGACACATTTAGGATGTTTTTGTAGTATTTGTAGGATATAGTATTAATACCTGTGGCATATAGCTTGTTTTTTTTGTTTGAAAAATGATACCCACAAAAAAATTCATTAGTCAGTTAAGATAGCAACTATGCATGTTTAGGTGTACTGAAAATATTTGTTCTGATAAATGGGGATTAAACTGAGGTAAAAAGCATTATATGAGAGTCTTTTGTTGATGTTGTCATCAGTGCCATGAGATTGTGAGCTTAAATTGCGAAATTCATGTGTTGTGTGCTAATTTAGAACTTGCCCTGTAACTCTAAGTTCGACTATAGATTACTTTGATTAGGAAAGGATATTAGGCCATTGTTCTTTAAAGTCCATTTAGCTTAGATAACCAACCAAATTTGTAGAATATCCCATGATCCTAATGTTTGAGCCTGACATGTACCCATTCTTTGTAAACACCTAATAAACCTAGCCTTGTTAGATATAAATTCCTTAAGTTTTCCCTAGTCCTTCCTTTAGCATTGTGCACCATGACGGAGGCAAAAAGCCTAAGTTTAGGGTAGCTACCAAAAGGAGCCCTGGTTTTGAGGACGGGTAATGTGCACCTCAACTCAAGCTAAAAGCCTAAGTTGAGGGTGGTTGGCATAAGGGTGAAACACAAAAATAAAGGGGAAGTTAGTGATACAAAGAAAAGGAGAAAATCATGTACTAGGTGCAAGAAAAATAAGTGATGGATTAGTTGTAAGCTAAAAAGAAGAATGAATTGTGAAGGCAAGGAAAAATGTTGAAAAATGAAAGAAAGCGCCCAAAAAAACTTGAAATAGGATAAACAGAGAATGAGATGGAAAATAACAGAGTTGGTAGGGAAAAATATAGGAAAATGCAGTATCAAAGAGGGCCTTTAGTCATTATGTTCAAAAAATACCATGCCAAATGCCCCTGAGCCTACGTTACAAGCCTAGAATGTCCTAAAGTAATCCTAGTCCAAGTAGTTAAAGGTATTAATCATAAGTATGGGGGCAAGCCTAAGGTATTGGGTATGATGCATGAATATCTTTTGTGAGAGTGAGTAATTTTGCATAGTCCCAAGGTTATATATGAAAACATCATTGAGAATCAGATATAGGACTTCTTTATGTGAGGGCACTTGTATTGCATTGTTAGCATTAGACTTATTTAGTGATTATGGATTGTTGATAGTACCTCACTTGTCATAGTTGTGTTGTCACATGCACTAGTCTGTATTTGTTTCCTAGATGGCTATCTGACTCTGTTTTGAAAAAGTGGTGTGGGTATCTGAGTTCAATATTGATGTGATGTATGTCGTTGTGATGAAGTCTTTGTATTACTGTATTACTTATATAGATTGAGTCCGTCACTTAATCATATAAGCAAAAGTTTTAAGTTGAGGGTGTTGATGTGCTGTCAAAATACAATACTATTGATGCTTAAACATGGAATTGTGTGTGTTCTTAATGCGTTGTTAGTTAGTTTTACGTGTTTTTGTGTTATATTTAAAAAATTTCAGGGTTGGCCTTGATTTTTGGAAGAAAGTACAGAAATTGCTGATTTTGATGCAGTACGAGATCCTTTTTAGACCGTAATTTACTCTACAAGCTGTTAAGTAGATTTCGTGAACAATTCTAGTGAGGGGTTGATTTTCTGAAGTTGATTCTATGAACATGCAGATGGGTCGTGGATTAATTCATGAGTCGTATAATATGGTTCGTGCCCTGAGGATCAGAGGTGAATGACTTTCTTAAGATTCATCAAATGAAACCCCCCTACAGGTCGTAAACAACTTTATGGGTCATAGAGGGGTATCATAGACTTGAAGTCCAATTTTCCAGCAGCACTGCAGGAGACACTGACTTCAAGCCATGGAATGTGATACGACCCGTAAACCTATTCGTGAGGCATGCCGACCCATTTATCTTATTGTGTTTAAGACTTGTATTTAAGATATTATAAGTAAGTTTTAAGGTTATTTTTCAGCAAGTATTCACATAGTACATTGAGAACTCGAGAATTAGAGAGGAAAAATAGTAAGATAGAGTAGAGATAAAATTGGAGAGTTTTGAGAAATACTTGTACTTCAGTTTAATCTTCAATCTTGTGAATCTCTTTGAAGATGGATTTGTTTGTTCTTAATTCAATTGTGTAAGTGCTCTATTATGTTATTTCAATTTATAAGTCTTGCATCTACACAAATTATTAGTAGCAAATTCCACAACTAGGGTTGTGGTAACCATGAAGAACTAACAAGGTAAAATCAGATAAATCACAATTCTTGGAATGTGTGCATACATGTATTAATTAACTCTCTTCGTTTTGCATGTTTTCTTGTAGTGGCCAACATTAGAACCTACCTAGTATTACTGACTGGACCAAGGTGGTAATGAATTGGGAAAGAAATTAATTAACAGGATTTGATTGATGTGTTCTCATCTAATCAACCGAACTGGGCCAAGAGGAGGTTGTACTAGGACTAATAGGTAAGCATTTGTAATGACCTCTATGGAGATGGGCCAAGTCATATAGTGAAATTTGCCTCTCGTCCGAACCAAAGGGTTAGGTGAACTCAACTTACCATCCTATATGCTACACACTAGAAAATAATTAGGTTATCCGGTGATACTAAGTTAGGGAATCATTAGAAACACAATACCCTAGATTCTCTCCATATTGATGTAACTCCTATGTTAGTTAGGTTTACATCTCTACTGATTCTTACAAACCCCTCCCCCCTCTTTGGGGAAGTGAGTTGGTAAACTACTCAAATTGCATTAATTGAATTCTCTTAAGTTTACATATTCCCTTGGGTTTGACCCTAACCTCAACTTAAACGGAAGGTCTTAGCTTGTCAAAGCATATTTAACTTGTGCTTAAGAATATCTTCTTAAAAAGAGTTGAAATGATTCAGAGTGGGTGTTGAGTCACCCAATATCAATTTAAACTTACAATTTGTCTTTGCTCAAAATTATATACTCAAGTTCTTGCCATAAAGGTCAATATCCATAATTCTATATCAACTTAGTTCATATTTGATGTTTTTAAAATAACTTTAAATCCATGTAATTAAATCATAAGCAAGCTTAAAATAATCAATTAAGCAATATCAAATCTAAATCATATTAACCCATAAGAGAGTTCCAAGCTTGAAAGGGTAGATTTGGTTAAATCATGCAAATTCGTAATGCTTGAATTAAATTTTGTAAAACCTTAATAGAAATTCCTAAATAATCATAAAAATTCATGCATAACCATAATATAAGCAAATATTAGTTAATATGCAATTACCCATAAATCAAAGATTGAAAATTCATAATTTAAAATATGGTTTTCGAAGAGGACTTCTTGGTTAAAAGGACACCAAAAATCAAACTCACATACCTTAAGGTCTTGAAACTTGATGAACGAGAGTTGATGAAACTTAAGGAATCACTTTAGAAGCTTTTTCTTCAATGGAGTGGTTATAGAAACCCTAGAAATTTGGGATGAATATTGGAAGAGAAAATTTGGTAGATTTGAGAGGAGTTTGTGGTGTTTGAGAGAGGAATAAGGCTAAAAATATGAGAATTTAGGTTTAAAAATGTGTATTTTGGATAAATAGGTTTAATCCCTTCTCGTTAAAGTAAAAGTATCATCAAAAGGGCAAAAATGACATTATGTCCCGACGACGAAATCGGTGGTCCAAGGATCCCATTGTCGAACCATTGTTGGTAAACCAAATGAGACCTTCAGATTGCCTTTTTTATTATAGTTTTTGAGAGCTTTCAGAGCAATTCGGCAACCAATTTGGTGGATTGCCAAATGCATTAAGCGATCAAATTGACTGTCACCCATTTTGACAGCCTAGATAGGCTTCGGTAAAATGGTTATAAGATTTTACTCCGAATACAGAATAAGGTGAAATTAGACGCATTGGGAGGCTAATACAAAGACCTACTATTTGGTAGGTATTAGGTAACTTAATTCATTATGTTTTAAGATATATGCTCATTTGTAGTTTACCCTTATACGAATTCACACCAAAACTTACCCAATTGGAATCCTTTGGTCTTGGCTTGATGTAAGAGATGTCATATGACCCCAAATCACATGTAATCAACTTTTAGTACTTCGAAATTTAGCCCACCATATTAGGAGTCATCAAATTGTTCCTATACGCATACGAGGAATGATTCAGGTCCTAGCTTAAGATCTAGGTCATTACACTTAGCAGGTTGTCCATAGGTAGCATTGCCCATGTTGAGAAATGAAAGAGAGAATTTGCTAAAGAAGTGCATAAATTGGCTTCTTTGAGAGTGAAACTTGAGGAGAATAATAAAGGTGGTGATCAAGACCGTGATCTTGTCCTCCTATAGTTGAAGGAAGTTTTCCATAAATAGAAGGTGGTGGTTTTCTCCAAAGGGGAAATGGGGTGTTGAGATATCAAGATAGATTGTGTGTCCCAAAAGTTAATAATATCTAACATAGGATCATGGTGATTCTATCCATCCATATGCAATAAAGATGTACCAAAACTTGAAAGAAGTCTACTGGTAGAGTGGAATGAAGAGAGATATTGCCAACTATGTATATAAGTATTCGAATTGTCAACAAGTGAAAGTTGAGCACTAAAGGTCCTATGGGTTAGCTCAAAACTTTTAGATTCCTGAATGGAAGTGGAAGATAATCAATATGGACTTCATGATAGGTTTGCCAAGGTTCTAAAAATAGAATGATTTAATATGGGTGATTGTGGATAGGTGACCGAATTAGCCTACTTTTTGGTAGTTAGGATGATTGATACCATAGAAAAGTATGCCATATTGTACATCCGTGAGATTGTGAGGTTGCATCGAGTTCCCATGTATATCATCTCAGACAAAGAAACTCAATTCACACCTTAATCTTTGAGATCTTTTCAGAAAGGACTGGGTTCAAAGGTGAACCTTAGTACTAACTTTCATCCCTAGACATATGAACAGGAAGAGCACACCATCCAAACCTTAAAGGATACGTTGCGAGCCAATGTTCTTGACTTCAAACATAATTAGGATGATCGGTTACTATTGATTGAGTCTTCATATAATAACAACTATCATGCAAGTATTTAGATGACTCCTTATGAAGCCAAATATGAGAGGAGGTGCAGATTCTCGATTGGATGGTTTGAGGGTTGAAGAAGCCAAGTCATTAGGATTAATTTTGTTCATTAGTTGATGAAGAAGGCAAATATGATTTGAGAAAGGTTAAAGACTTCATAGAATTGCTAGAAATCCTACACCGATGTGAAAAGAAGAGATTTTGAGTTTGATGTAAATGATTGGGTGTAATTGAAGGCATTACCTATGAAGAGTGTCATGAGATTCAGGAAGAAGGGTAAGTTTAGTACCTGATACATTAGTACTTACCAGACTGTGAGTAGAATTTGGAGTATTGATCATGCATTAGATGTAACCCTAGATTTAGCCACAAATTACCATGTTTTTCACGTCACGATGTTGAAGAACTGTTAGCGAGATCATTAATCGCCAATTAATAGTATTGGAGTGAAATATAGTTTCTCCTATGAAGAGGTTTCAGTATAGATTCTTGATCATCGAGTCCGCAAGTGATGAACTTAGGATATAGCCCCAGTCAAAGTCTTGTGGAGGAATCATCGCATAGGAAGCTGAGGAAGATATGAAAGCTAAATTCATGCATCTATTCGTGCCTGATGAAGAAATTATTGAAGGTAATATCCTACCCTTAACTTGAGTTGGTTTGTTTGTTCGTGAGTCTGAATAGTGATTGTCTAGATTGTTAATCGGTTGATATTTTGATTGGAGATAGTCTTGATGGTTATTTTTTCTTTGAATTCACCCTTAGTTACTAATCACTCAAGGATAAATGATCTTGGTAGGGGGGATATTATCACACTCATTAAAATTAATAAAATACCCCTAGATGAGAGAATTCTCACATAACTAATCATTTTGAACCCTTTTGTAAAATCTAAGGGGCATAATCATGATCAGCATGAAAAATTGTGTGGAAGAATAGTCTTAGTTGAATATTAGAGCAACCGGATCATAAGATATCTTTTCAGAGCAAAAATGCAATTTCCAGCGGAGTGTGCAACAACTCCATGTCGCAATCTGTCAAAGGCCTGCACTTACTTTTGGTTCTATTATTTTTGACGGGGCGAAAAATTTCATCAGAAAATTTTTATAAGAAATTAACTATGACAGACTAGGTCCGCATTACAGATTGGGTCCATCGTCCTACAAAAATATCAGTTTTAGTGAGGGACATTCTGGACTTTTCTACATCCCTCCTATACTTAATCCACATTGAAATAACCTATTTTGATCTCATAAGTGTTTCAAAATTCGTTCCTTATACTTTTCATGCATTTAAGTGAAAGAACTAAGGCTAAGAAGAGGAGAAAGGGCGAGTATACTAGGATTTCAAGTTAGAATCTTGCCAACTTGATTGTCCATCGACATCTAGGTATGTAAGACTAACCTAAAGCATGAAAATGTTATTTCATGTGCCCCCATAGAATTGTGAAAGTATTGACTTTCCATGTACGCTTCTTTGAAGGTTTTCCTGTGAACTATATATTCTATGTATTTTTATATGCCTGATGATCATCATTCGCACTGCTTGATTTGGGCCGAATTTTGTTGATCAATACTTTTCACTTGGACTTTCTGAAATTAGATTGCATTGCTAGTAGTTACTAATTTATTTTCTTGTTTAGAACGAGGGTACCCTACTTGTGACAAGTTTGTACTGTGGCCAAGCCAGAATTTGGAACCGATCTGGTAAGGGGAATAATGAAGGGAAAACTTATTTTGATGATTGAATGTATAGGTTAGCCATTGGAATAGCATGATCATAAATATGTGTTTGCCATATTGTTCTTTGGATGATGTGATTGAAACTAAAAGGCACCAAGAAACAATCCATGTTCTTAGTGGGAAATTGGTTAGCTTTTTTCAAAAGAGAATTAATTGACCTATGAGATAAATGTACTGGAAAGCATTTACCAATGATTTTAGTTATAATTTCTTTTCAATAATGTTGAGTCCTTCTCATTTTTTTATGCTGGATCTCTTTGCTTTAGATTTTTCATTAATTGGCATGTTATTTGATCCTATAGTCATTCAAATGTTGAGATAATGATGGTGTCATCAAACTGGATTGTACTCTTGTTGATATCCTATAACTGACTTTTCATCCCAGGGAATTAGTTAGTACTTTTAACAAACATAAAGGGCCAATCATTTCTTTAAAGTGGAACAAGAAAGATAATTATCTACAACTTCCGTTTTTGGGAATGTAGAGTCTAAAGAATCGAAGAAGCAATTTGATTTTTGTTATTGATAAGACATAGATAGAATAACTTATGTACTATTCAATAATTACACAAGTATAAATACAATAACGTTAGAAACTAACTAAGGAAATAAATAAACAGGAAATCCTAAAGATGTGATATCTATCTATATAAGGAAATAGATAAATAGGAAATCCTAAAGAACTGATGTCTATCTATATTTTTGTACAATATTAACAAAAAGATATGCATATATATTGTAACACTCCCCATCAAGCTGGAGCATGTATATTGATCATGCTCAGCTTGTTACAAAGGTAATCAATTCGAGTTCCATGCAATGCCTTTGTAAACAAATCAACTACTTGTTCTCATGTCTTCACTTAGCTCGTACAGATCAAGTTTTCCTAAATCTTCTCACGAATAAAATGACAATCAATCATAATATGTTTGGTTCTTTCATGATATACTTGATTTGAAGCAATATGAAGTGTAACATGATAATAACACCAAGGTTTTGATAAAGAAGAATGCTTTAATACAATTTCAGTTAAAAGATGATGTATTCACATGATTTAACATATAGAATGTGCTATTGCTCTAAACTAAGATTCTACATTGGACCGAGATACAATATTTTATTTCTTACTTCTCGATGATACTAGGTTTCCACCAACAAAAACACAATAATCCATAGTAGATCATCGATCAATCTTGGATCCAACTTATTTTGCATCTTTGAAATATTCAATGTGAGAATGTCCATGATTCCTGTACAGTATGCCAAGTCCAGGGGCTCCTTTTAAATAACATAGGATCTATTCTAAAGTTGCCTAATGTCTGACAGTGTGATGTGCTGTAAAAATACAATACTGTTGATGCATAAAACTTGGAATTTTGTATGTTCTCAATGCGATATTAGTGAGTTTTATGTGTTTGATTTTCAGGATTTCAGGGTTGGCATTGATTTTAGGAAGAATATGCAGAAGTTGCTGATTTTGAGGATGTACGAGACCCTTTATAGGCCGTAGAGCATTCAACGAGATGTGAAGTAGGTTTCGTGCACAATTCCAGTGAGGGGTAGATCTACTAGAAATAAGCTATTTTCCGATTACAATCACCGACTACAAATATGTAGTCGGAAGTTTGAATAATTTTCTGACTACTGTCATCAGAATATTATATTTTATGTTATTATAATTTTTTTAAAAATTTACCAACCAATTTTCGACTACTGAAGTCAACATTTTGCGGAATAAAATTAATAAAATAATTGATCAATTTTCCGATTGCTGTAGTCGGAAATTTACTTAAATAAATAAAAAATAAATTTAAATGATGGTCAACCATTTATTCTTTTTTAATTAAATACGAAAAAAAATTTATCCCCAAAAATATATTTCCCTCCAAAATTTTGTCCCCAAAATTTTATCCCCAAAATAAAAAAAAAACTATTTTCTAAATTAAAAAAAAAGAAAGAAAAAAACTTTTTCTAAAACTTCATCTTCCTTCCCCAAAATAAAGTAGAGTGAGAAGGAAAAATCTTTATAGAGAGATTTTATAGAGAGAGCTTCCAAAGTAGAGTGAGAAAGAAAAGCTTCCAAAGAAATTTATAGAGAGAGCACAAAATTTTTTTGGGGAAACAACGACCACGACGGAAACATATTTGAGAGACAGATCGGAGAAGATCGGAGAAATTGAAGACGGAAACAGCGACCATGACGGGAAGAAAGGGATTTCTTCGAATTTGAACAAGATTTTTGGAGGTTAGTCTAACTTTGATTTGTGTTCTTCAAGTTTTAATCTGGGTTATTATTGTGCATCACCAAGTAAGTCTTCTAGGAGTTCTACTTCAATATTTTTATGTATGATTTTATCATTTAGTTGTTCTTAAAATTTACTATGACTTTGCTGCAATGTGGTATGATGTTTGTGTTATTATTTTTTCACTAAAGTTTTGTAGTGTAAAAAGAAAACCTAGAATTTGAAAGAAGAAGAATTAAATAAGAACCGACTCTTGATTTAGAATTTCAAGATTAATGGTAGGTTAATTTCAAGGATGTAATTGATAAGTTTTGGATACTTTAAGAATATGGGGGACCAAGGGTGATACTAGCAGGGGCATATATATATACATGAGGTTACATATTGAACATAACCTTAACTGTCTCTGGATGTATTCAGCCTATTTAATTTAATTTAATACTATTAGATACGAGTTGCTACTCTTCTGAATTTTCTACATAATTCTGCACGAGTGGTCTTCTTTAAAATGCATTTGACATTACTATCAGAGGTTGTAACAACTACAACTAATTCATAACTCTGCTGTAGAAAAAAGAATATATGAACTTTGATTAAAGTCTTGTCTTCTATTTTTAAGTATAGACAAAAACAGACTTTAGTATGCTGTATGGAGTGGATATGTATGACATATTTGCCTGGTATGTACACAGATGAATAGAGTTTTTTCGTGTCCGCGTCTCCTCGGATACCACATTGCATATGTGAGTGTTACATAGGACCAAGCGAGTTGAAATGATCCCAAGCTTCCTGCATAAAACATACTTAAAACTTTTATGGTTCAACATTACTAGCAGAAGGATTTAGTCTTCTGAAACATGGGGAAATTTAGTAACATGGCCAAAGTAATACTACCTCCATTTCAATTTGTTTGTCTTACTTTCTTGTTTAGTTCAAAAAGAATATCTTTAAAGCTCTTTGATTTTAACTTTCCAGTGACTTGTTTAAGACCACAGGATTAAAGGAAGATAACAAGATACAAGTCTTAACTTTCTTAAACTCCGTACCAAGTCAAAACCAGACAAACAAATTGAGGAGAGAGTAGTAGTACAATTATGAAGTATACAATAATCATCGTCTTAAATGTTCAAACTAGCATAACTTTCTGTGAGTTTCATTAACGTCATGGTTTCGTGTAGGTTCCATATGCTACTACAAGATGTCATAAGAGAAAATGTTGTAGTTTTCACATGATAATAACATTGTATTACTTGGCTTCTCAAACCAGTAACCACTGGATCCTATATTTTTACCATAAATTGAATTTAAGCCTCACCGACAACCCCTCTTCATGGGTTAAATTGAAGCATTATGAAGCACAGTTGCCGACCCCAACTTGTTTGAGATTGAGGCATTAGTTGATTGATTGAACTATGAAGTTAGGAGATATTAGATGGGATAAGAGATTTAGTAGGCACTCCAGTAAAAAAATTGTTTTCTTATATTTAGTGCAGATGCTAGGACTTTTGGCTTTGAAAAAACTTACATGTACTGCTCAACAAAATTATAAGGTACCTGCAAAATATCAAAAACTTTTTCTGCAATGTATTTCTGGTGAGCAACAGCACCCTTTTGTTGGAACCTCAAAATGGAAGTCTAATCCAAGAAAGGAAGATCTTAGAAATAATAGGATTACTAAGAAGAAAAATGTTCTCCATTCAAAAAGTTATTTTAAAAATGGTTGGTAAAAAAATAAGCGGGGTTCTTATTTATTTTCTTGTGTTTGCTACATAACTTTAAAAATCACTTCTTTGTAGCTAAAAAAACTTCATTATTAAGATTTCATTCTACATTAACTTTAAAATGTAGGTTCTCTTTTATGTGTTCTTGATTGAGTTGTTGGTAGTTTGTTTAGTTAAATTTTCAGCTTTGTTTATTTGTGTTGATGGAATTTGCAACTCGTAAATGGATATATGATAGAACTCACCCTAATCGTGCTGGGTTGAAGGTGGAATTTATAGATGGGGTTAAGGAATTTATTGCAAAGGCGAAAACTAGAAATGATTTACTTATAGAAGGTACCATTAGGTTTCCTTGTGCAAAATGTAAGTGCGTCAAGTTATTGAAGCCAGATAAAGTTGAATTTCATATTTTGAAGGAGGGATTTATGGATAATTATTATGTGTGGACAGTTCATGAAGAGGATGATGCCAATATAGCTAATGTTAGTTTTCAGAATCAGTTTGATGGTGAGGATGGTCCCATAGAGAATAATAATGTTGAAAATACTCAATTCAGTGAAATGTTGAAGGATGCTTTTGGAATGTTCCAGGGGTTCAATCAGAACCAAATGATGAGGCTAAGCGCTTTTATGAATAGTTAACTGAAGCTAATCGTCCATTATACGAAGGATCAAAGCATTCTAAGTTAGATTGTTAAGTATAAAATCAGATTATTCAATTTCTCAAGTGGGCATGGACTCTATCATTGAGCTTATGAATGAGCTTAATCCGAGTAAAATGGACTTACCCAAAAATTTCTACATGACAAAAAAGTTGGTTTCTAAGTTGGGACTTTCATCAAAGAGAATTGACTGTTGTGAGAAAGGTTGCATGTTATTCTATAAAGATGATGCAGCTTTAGAAAATTGCAAATTTTGTAATCAAGCTCGTTATAAGGAAGTCAAGAATGACAAAAGGAAGAAGGTTCCAATGAAGGCAATGCATTACTTACCCCTTATACCTAGGTTAAAGAGCTTGTATGCATCAATGAGTTCTGCTCCTCATATGACATGGCATTATGAACATAAAAGGCCACCTGGTGTTCTATGTCATCCCTCAGATGGAGAAGCGTGGAAGCATTTTGATAGAGTGTTTCCCAACTTTGCTAGTGAACCTAGAAATATTAGGTTGGGATTATGTACTGATGGATTCACTCCATTTGCGATCTCTGCTGCACCATATTCATGTTGGCCAGTGTTTATTACACCATATAATCTTTCCCCCGAGTTATGTATGACAAGTCCTTATATATTTCTAACTTGCATTGTTCCAGGTCCACACAATCCAAAAAAGCTGATTGACATATACTTGAAGCCTTTGATCGATGAATTAAAGTTATTGTGGAATCAAGGTGTGGAAACATATGATGTATTCAAGAAACAAAACTTTATATTGCGTGCTGCCTTGATGTGGACTATAAATGATTTTCTTGCTTATGGAATGTTGTCTGGATGGTCAACTGCTAGTAAGTTAGCTTGCCCATGTTGTATGGAAGACACAAAAGCATTCACATTGAAACATGGAGGTAAGAACTTATGGTTCAACTGTCATCGTCGCTTTTTGCCAATGGATCATGAATTTAGGAGAAACACCAATGCATTTATGAAGAATCAATGTGATTTTGAAGAGCCACCAACAATTTTATCGACTAAAGAAATTAAGCATATAGTTAAAGATCTACCTAAGGTAACTGATTCTCCATCATTTAAGATACCTGGTTATGGTGTTACACATAATTGGACAAAACAAAGCATATTCTGGGAGTTACCCTATTGGAAGCATAACCTTCTTCGACATAATTTGGATGTCATGCATATCGAGAAAAACTTTTTTGACAACTTGTTTAATACTGTGATGGATATCAAAAAAACTTTTTTGACAACTTGTTTAATACTGTGATGGATATCAACAAGACAAAAGATAATTTGAAGGCTAGGATGGACTTAAAAGAATATTGCAGGCGAAGTGAGTTATACTTGACATATCTTAACAATAAGATTCAGAAGCCTAAGGCTAGTTACACATTCACTTTGGATGAGAAGAGAGAGATTTGTAATTGGGTTAAGAATTTAAAGATGCCCGATGGATATGCTTCAAACTTATCTAGATGTGTTGATATGAAAGAAGGAAAGTTGATATCTATGAAAAGTCATGATTGTCATATTTTTATGGAAACTTTGATGCCTATTGCATTCAATGCCTTGCCTGACAGAATATGTAAACCTATCACAGAAATAAGTCTTTTTTTCAAAGAGTTGTGTTCTAGCACATTAAGGGTGGAGAACCTAAACTACATGGAGAGTAATATTTGCCTAGCTTTAAACAAGTTGGCAAAAATATTTCCTCCTGGTTTTTTCGTTGTGATGGAACATCTCCCAATTCATCTTGTGCGGGAGGCACGACTTAGATGGCCAGTTCAAAGTAGATGGATTTATACATAAGAGAGGTCATTTCTTTTTTTTGTGTGTGCTTGAATTAAAAAGTCTTTCGTCTAAAATTCATGCTTTTCAGGCTTATTGGCACATGTAAAAGGTCAATAAAAAATAGATGGAGAATAGAGGGGGCGATACGTGAAGCATATCTAGCAAGAGAAACTTCTCATTTTGGTTCATATTATTTTGAGAATGGTGTGCCATGTTTGAGAAATAGACCAAATCGACATGATGATGGAGGAATTGCTGATCCTTTGGCACCACCCTTTTCCATATTCAATCATCCAGGAAGAGGAGGTCCAAAACATGCTCCAAAGCAAAGGTTAACTGAAACAAAGCTAAAATCATCTACAACACATGTGTTATTGAATTGTCCAGAGGTTCAACCTTATCATAGGTATACACACACACATATATATTACCTACTTTCAAACAAGATTCATCATCCTTTTAACTAATCAAAGTTTTTATTTTGTCGGACAATTATTTTGTTTGTACATATGGGAATGATGTTGTCTATTCTAGATTTTCAGAGTGGTTTACAGAATATGTAAGTGTTACCCAATACTGTTAAGTATTTGCACATGTAAAAGGTCAATAAAAAATAGATGGAGAATAGAGGGGGCGATACGTGAAGCATATCTGGCAAGAGAAACTTCTCATTTTGGTTCATATTATTTTGAGAATGGTGTGCCATGTTTGAGAAATAGACCAAATCGACATGATGATGGAGGAATTGCTGATCCTTTGGCACCACCCTTTTCCATATTCAATCATCCAGGAAGAGGAGGTCCAAAACATGCTCCAAAGCAAAGGTTAACTGACACAAAGCTAAAATCATCTACAACACATGTATTATTGAATTGTCCAGAGGTTCAACCTTATCATAGGTATACACACACACATATATATTACCTACTTTCAAACAAGATTCATCATCCTTTTAACTAATCAAAGTTTTTATTTTGTCGGACAGTTATTTTGTTGGTACATATGGGAATGATGTTGTCTATTCTAGATTTTCAGAGTGGTTTACAGAATATGTAAGTGTTACCCAATACTGTTAAGTATTTGCACATCGATTATATGTACTTTTAAAATTCTAAAATTTCTCTAATTCAAAATAGGTTCACAATCCAGTTAATATTGTGGATGTCGTGAATGTCCAATTTTTGCGTGATATTGCTTGGGGACCTGATCGCAGAGTAAGAACAATGTCTAAGTACTTTATCAATGGGTACAAGTTTCATACAGAAGAATGGTCCAAAGACAAGAAAACCAATAATAGTGGGGTGTGGGTAAAAGGTGAAGGGAATATTGATTATTATCGTGTGATTCAAGAGATTATAGAACTCGAGTATGTTGTTGGTTGGCCAAAAAAAAGGTAGTACTTTTTCGGTGCAAGTGGTATGATCCTGATTCTGGTGGTATAAAAGTGCATCCTCAATATAAAATAATTGAAATCAACCACAAGAGGCAGTATCGTTTCTATGATCCATTTATCATTGCACAAAATGTGAAGCAAGTATATTATGTTCCTTATCCCTTCGGCATTCAATAATATGTTGCTTAATGCTCTAATTTCCTGTCGTAATTGCTCCTTTTGTTATCTTTCTGATGGAGTTCATTCATACATTTATTTCAGGTTCAATTTCAAAGAAGCTTGGACGAACGATGTCAGTCACAACCTACTATTGAGGCTGGTTCCACAACTCAACTATCATCTGATGATATTACTTCTATATGGATAAATGCGGTGGGAGGTGTGAAGAAAGGCAGAGTTTATGGGCTTGGAGTACAACCTTCCTCGTGTCATCTATCACCATTGTTGTCTGGTGCTTCTTCTTCTCAATCTTCAGAAGAAATTGAAGCAATGAGAAAACAGATTTCAGAGTTGACAGAACGACTTCAAACATCTGAAGCTAACTTTAAGTGCAGACGTTTATGGAGAAATATATGGCTAAATATGATAGTAGTGAAGAAGAGACCGACTCTGATGAAGAATAGATCGTGTTCTGGTTGTTGAGATATTTTCTAAGAGATTTAGACTTGTGTTAAACTATTTACTTTCGTTTTGAATCCCAACTACTTATTAGAAGTGATTTTGATGATGCTTAACTTTTAAACTCGATTTTATTGAATGGAATTTAAATGTTTAGGAATGTATTTAGTGTTTGGTTTTATTGTGAATTTTTATGGATGGATGACAATATAATTTAGCAAGTGGTATACCAAATAAACAATATTTTTATGCATTAAAAATTAGTCTATTGGACCATAATGGTATGATTTTTATGTTAGAAAATTCAAAAGCCGACTACAGTAATCGGAAGCTCACCTAAATAGTTAATAATTTTCCCGACAACAGTAATCGAAATAAATATATATTAATTATTTAATTACTTAAATATTATGACTACTGTAGTCGGAAATGTTTAAATTAATAAATTATTATTTTAATAATATTCCGACTACAGTAGTCGGCCAATCGGTAGACAAATGGTCATGTCTAGTTTCACATTTTCTGATCACATCAGTTGGCAAATGCCGACTACAGTCATCGGTAAGTATTTTCCGATGTACAAAATGCCGACTACTCGAAAATGGTCGGAAAGTCATCGGAAAACTCCATTTTCCGACTACATTCCGAGTAATTTTGCAGTCGAAATACAGATCGTGAAACAGTTTATGAGACGTTGATCAAATCTCGTGCCCTAAGGACTAGAGAAGAAGGACTTTCTGAAGTTTCATTACACCACACCCCCTACGGGCCATAGAACATTTTACGGTCCATAGAGGGGTATCATAAAAGACAAGCCTAGATTTGCAGCAACAAATTACAGATGTGGGTCGTGAAGCATCTTGTGAGGCGCGCCAACCCAATTATTCTATTTTGTTTAAGAAATGTATTTTAAACATTATAGATAGGTTTTTAGGTTATTTTTGTTAAAGAGTTCGAATATTTAACAGAGAAATAGTGAGATAGAGTAGAAAAACATTGGAGAGTTTTGAGAAACACTTGTCCGCTTTGATTTGATCTTGTAATCACAATCTTGTGATTCTCATTGAAGCTTGGATTTACTTGTTTTTAATTCAATTATGTAAATGCTCTATTATGTTATTCAAATTCAAAAGTCTTGCATCTATAGAAAATCACGAGTAGCTAAATCTTCTACTAGGATTGTGGGGGACCATGAAGAACTAACGAGGTAAAATTCGATAATTCATGGTGTGGAAAGTGTGCATGCATGTATTAATTAACTCTCTTTGTTTTGCATGTTTTCTAGTGGTGGCCAACATTAGAACCCACCAAATATTACTGACTGGATCAAGGTAGTAATGAATAGAAAAAGAGAGTAATTAATAGGATCTAATTGATGTATTCTCGTCTAATTGACAAAATTAGGCCAAGAGGAGGTTGTACTGGGAAGATAAGTAAGGATTAGTAATGTAACACTATGGAGATGGGCCAAGTCACATAGTGAAATTTGCCTCACGCCTGGGCCAATGGTTTTGGTGAACTTAACTTACCGTCCTGCATGCTACACACTAGAAAGAAATCAGGTTATCTGGTGATATTGACTTAGAGAATCACGCGGAACACAATACCCTAGTTTCTCTCCATATTGTTTAACACTTGTTTTGGTTTAGCATTACTTTTGTTAGTTATTATAAAAAAAACCCCTTTGGGAGATAAGGTTGTTAATAACTCAAATTGTATAATTGAATTCTTTGAAGTCTACAGTACTTCCTTGGGTTTGACCCTAACCTTTGTTAAAATCTATTTCTTGACGACGATCACTTTATCCTCAAAAAGGAGGTGTAGCTTGGGTGACATCAATATTATGGTGTCGTTGCTGTGGAATACGGGCATACTTGTTTATTTCAAGTGATTTGGGAACTAATACTTATTTTCCTCATTTTAAGTGTTTTTGTTATTTTTGTTTCTTTTCAGGGTGTAAGTGTAGTGTATGCCAAACACATGAAGTCGAGGCAAACCCTTGACTCCAATCGACCTAGAGATCCAGAGAACATTTAGAAGAATGAGCCAAGATAATGTCAATAATGCGGCAAATGTAGCTTTGACCAGGATTGAGAATGAAAATACCAACAATGAAAACCTACCACCTCCTAAAGAAATTTCTCCAAAACTATAAGACTTTAATGCCAATTCTTGCTTGTGGAATTAATATAGGCTGCATCGTATGGCATTGGAGGTGACTGAAGCTATTGTGTTGCCACTGCTACTGGCTGGCATGAAATTCATGGTTTCGTGTAGGTTGCTTCAGATGTTGCAGATCCATGGGTTGTTTGCGGGCCTACAATACGAGGATCCACATAGTCATCTACACAACATTGCCTTTGTCTACAAAAGTATAATGGGAACACAAAATCTATCTATTGGTGTTGTTGGACTTCGTGTCTTCCCATTATCTTTGACAGGCAATGCAACATTATGACTATCTAAGCTCCCATAGAGTTCGATCACCAGTTGGGCTGAATTGTAGATGACCCTTTTAGAGAGGTACTTCCTGAGATTGAAGAAGATCAACTTGAAAGATCAGATCAACAATATTAACTTCCTCGCGACTCGATCAGTACTTCATGTAACCGGTTTACTAAGTTCTTGAGGAGTGTCCTAGACCACAATGTTATTGATGATGCCTTGGTGGAGATGTTCTACCGTGCCCTTGTTGAAAATAGTCAAGCATGTGCTGATACCATTATGGCAGGCATGTTCTTGGATCAACCATTTGCAAGTATTGCAGAAAGGATGGAGAGATTGGTCAAGGCTAATCGTGCATTGGGTAAAGAGACAGAGCACCTACTAAAAGTTTGTGTGTTGTTTGTATTGGGTTGGAGCGAGCTAAGATAAATGAAGTTATTATGCAAAAGCTTGCTCGAATGCATACAAGTATGGAGGTGATGCTGAAGTAGAATCATAAACTCATCAATGCGGTAATCTATGAACCTTCGCGCGCACCCATGTATGATGATCCCTAATATGAGAAGGGCACTTGTTTTATTGCTGATTAGATGGGGGGTTTTTGGACCAATACCTAAGGGTCCAATTAGGACTATTGATGCTTAGTTCAAGGAAACCAAGGTCAAAACTTCAGTCGAGATGGAGCTTTCAGAGACAACCGTGAAGCTATGACAGGAATCAGAGCTATGACCGAGAAGCAGATTAGGGCCGCAAGGATGCTTACAAAAATGGTACTTATGTGCCACACAATCGCGACACAGGTCCAAGTAGCTCCAAAGTTTAGGAGATGTTTGATCGTCTGTTCAAGAAAGTAGAGAAAGAGGATGAGACTTTGAGGGGGGTGAAATCTAAGATCTCAAGTATAAATCAAAAAATCGAGTCTCATTTTGTATCCATCAAATAGCTTGAGCAACAGTTTGGTCAAGTGTTAACTCAACTTAATCAGCCTAAGAGGGGTACAATGCCTAGCAACAAAATTCAGAATTCTATGAATGAAGGGCAGTGCATAGGGGTTACTACTCGGGGTGGCAAGAGTACCATTGACCCTCCCATGCTAGTTAATGAGGATGATGTTTGAGAGGAGATATATAAGGTCAACGATGCGGATATCGAAAATGATCATGGCAAGGATAGGGTGAGTGAAGCTGCTGCGCCACAGAAGTTGAAGCCAATTCCCAGGCCTCCTCCTCCCTTCCCTCAATGATTTAAAAAGAGGGAGGAGGAAGGCAAGTTCAAGAACTTTCTCACCATGCTAAAATAACTCTCCATCAACATCCCTCTCATTGAGGCTATAGAGAAAATTCCAGGGTATGTAAAGTACATGAAGCACCTAGTTACAAAGAAGCACACTATGAGTCAGGATCTCTCTTATGAGCTTCAACATTACATGAAATTGTTACGAGGTCCTTCGTCTAAAAGCGAGAGGATCCTATCACTTTTACCATTCTCCGCACCATTGGAGATGTAGAGTTAACAAGGGCATTGTGTGATCTTAGTGCCAGTATTAATTTGATGCCCCTTGTGGTCTTCAAAAAGCTAGGATTGGTAACCCCACTCTGACATGCATACGGTTATTGTTGGCTGATAGCACGGTGAAGAAGCTTGTGAAGATACTATATAATATGCTTGTTAAGGTTGAAAAGTTCATATTCCCCGCAGACTTTGTGATCAAAGATTGCAAAGTCAACTTCGACGTCCCAATCATCTTGGGAAAAACATTCCTAGCCACTAGTCGAGCATTGGTTGATATGGAAGCTGGTCAACTCAAGTTTAGATTGAATGATAAAGAAGTTGTCTTCAATATCTTTCAGTCTATAAAGAGGCCAGATGATTTGAGGAATGATGTTTGGGCACTTGGTGAAGTTTGAGTAACCAAGTTGTCCAGGTTGTGCCATGACATAAATTAGACACTACTTGGGAGGCAACCCAAGGTTTTTAATGTAGTAATTGTAGTTGTAGCTTTTGGACTTATAGGTAGTTTATTTTCTTGTATTTAAGTTGTAATTTCGAACATTGTTCCTTATGAAGAATGTGCAGGGTACATGGCTAAGTTAGCATTCTTGGCCGAAAAGGACATCAGTAAGTGCCTCTAGGACTGGTTCTATGGGTTGTAAATCACACTACAACCCGTACACCATCTTGTAGAATCTTCCAATGAGCAAAGAGTTTTGCACTTTAGTCCACGTGCCAATTTTACGATCCATAGATACAACTATGGGCCATGAATGGGGCTTGAGGATCCTAGGGAAGTTTTATGAATTTTTGACCAAGTGCCAGGGTCTCTACGGCTGACTCTATGAGTTAAACTTCACTCTATGACTCGTAGACTAGTCCATGAAACCCAACTATGGTTTAGATGTTCTAGAAAACCATAACTCATGGGTCGTGAAATAGTCGACGACCCGTAATTGGGCTTTTGTAGAGTCAAGGCTCATCAGTTTTCACTTTATCCGGTCAAACTATAAATATTGGGGTCAACTTGTTTTGACCCCATTTGAGCCCTACCCCACCCCTGATCTTTCTGACCACCGATGACAACATCACCACAATGTTTCGGTGAACCTTTCTAGCAACCTAAGGTTCTTAGTGTCTCCTCACCTCCTTTAATTTCCACAATCTAATTACTCAATTTGGTAAGTTTTCAGTCCCTTAAATACTATTAATTTACAACGTATTGGGTGATTAGGTTAAATATTTTAATTGGGTGTGGTTGATTTAGATATAAAACCATGTGTGAAAATTTATATGATTGATGATTAAATTGTGGTTGATCGTACTTGAAATATGTGCTTAGGACCGGAATTTGGTATGGTGGCCTTCGTCTATGTTTGAATGATGTGTTTTGACGTCTATGAAATCACTTACCATCTGTCTGAATTGATTATATGTTTGATATTCGGTGTGTGATATTATGGGCTCTTGTTCTTATTTTTAATTCATTCATACAAGGTCGGAAGGGTTGGAAAAAAATGTTTATTGATTTTCAATGGGGTATATGTGCTAATAATCATATCGGGGTGTTGGTTGTGGTGTTATGAATTATGTTAGTGTGTGTGTATTTCTTCGATGCTGGTAGATTTGGTTGAAAAATTCATGTGGGGTCTGTGTTGATGGATTCAAAAACTCAAGAGACTGAGTTTTCTAGTCTACGAGTGGCTTTTGCGATCCGTGGAATATTCCATAAGTCATAATTTCCCCTTATATAAGATTCAGAAAACTTGAAGTTTCTGAGTACCAATAAAACCAGACCTTCTATATGTTGTGGAACACTTTACGGCTCGTACAAAGGTCTTGTGGATCCCTGCCTAAATTTAATTCAGACACTAGAATCATCTACAACTTAGTGTATGACTCATAGAACCTTCTACAAGTCGTACCTGCTGTCATAGATGTCTTTCTAGATACCAAAATTCTATGAGCACTATTTCACGAGAGCCATCTATGGATCATGGATTCCACTATGCCCCATTGAAGGGCTTTCATAAACCCTTCTGCAACTAAATCTGTTCTATTTATGCATTTCATTTTTTAATATGTGGGGCTAACCAAGGTACGTTAACGCGTATATTTCGGGTACTATGGCCCCAAAATAAAGACGAGAGGAGTTCAAGGCTATGTAGGGGAGGCTCAAAGATGTGCCCTCGGGGGATGAGCATAGACACCCACATCGAGTGGATCACTAGAGGAGCTTAGTGTCTGACCTAACTCGGAGGCTGATAGAACACAGACAAGAGATGCCGCCAAAGTTGGATAGACCCAGGCTTTTGTTGTTCATACTCCCCAGTATGATGAAGGAGACGACGACAAGAGCAGCTCCCTTCAGATGACTTTAACTAGAGAGGAGTCCAGCTCAGAGTCAGGCTCTGATGATGGGTCGGAGATAGAGTCCTCCGCCATACCGTGGGCATCACTATCTCCAACAGACGCTCTTACTAGTTGGTGGTGTATCTCGGGTATGCGGGAAATCTATATAAAGGACGTGCAAACTACAGAGTAGCACAAGCCATCCCACTCCATTTATAAGGAGCCCCAGATGATCTCATTCGGCCTAAATAGTGTCCTCTGTCTCTAGGACACTATGATCAAATATGGGCTCCAGTGGCTGAACAAATCGCTTAGAAAATACTCCTCGACCATAGTGAGGGAGTTCTACATGTCATATGAAGCCACCTTGCAGAGCACTCTTCCCAAGGGGAAGAAGCCCTTTGATGAGCCCAGACTGACACAAACCAAAATGAGGGGCAAACAGGTGGATATCTCCGAGAGCACTATCCACCACATGTTATTTGGGCTCGAGTTACATCCCCCGGATCCACAATTGAGTTTGATTACATAGTGGGGTAGACTAAAGACTTGATCATGATAAGACTTGCAAACCTCAAGGATAGCTTGATGAGATTGGCGGCCAATTTGATTTCTAAGCCGGGTCTAGAGTCTACATGGTTAGACACTCACTCTGAGTCTTTTGTCAAGGCTTCTCTTAATTTCCCCACATAAATTTGGTGGGCAGTCGTCAGATCAAGCATCCAGCTGACACTTGAAGATAATACTTTGACATCGAAGCATGAAGTACTATTTGCTAGCATCTTGGTTGGCTACGAGATAGATTGGGCCCGCCTCATCACTGAGCAGATCTATGAGGCCACCCTGAAGAGGTCCACCTCCATCCCCTTTCCATGCGTGATTTTTGTACTATGCCTAGAATCGGGGGTGGAGAGTCTACACTAGTTGGACTCACTGACCGAGGTCCAGCGTACATTGGATGCCAGCCTAATTAAGGTCAAGGAGAACCCGGTAGCACTATGGCGAGCACCACACCACCCTGCTCATATGCTAGAGTTGTTCGTCCCAGTGCCACCCCTTGAGGTTCCACCTACCCCCACTATTACTGCTACCATAGAGGAGAGGCTCCCACAGACCGAGGAAGATGAGGAGAGGGGGCCCACAACTACCACTCTGGCACCACAGGAATCTTCATCACAAACTGCACCTAGGGGCATAATTTACGTGTCCACAGTATCTATACAAGACATGGTACAGAGATTGTCAAATGCTGAGTCACAATTGACTCAGTCAATTCAGTAGATGATGATCCAGATGTAGTACGATTTCACACGTGGCTGACAGAGTAAGAAAAGCTCGAGCATGTCTTGAAAGAGTTGAGGTAGGAGGAGGAGAGACACCAGGATTGAGAGCTCAAGCGTGTGAGAGATGTTGGCCCCTCCGATCATGGTGCTACTACTGAGGAGGCCACCATGTAGGTTGAGGGTTGCTAGAATCAGCCACACACTAATGCTTAGGCACCCAGGTATTCTTTTTGACCCTTGCACTTTATTTTGCTTTGATTGTGTGCATTGAAAACAATACATCTCTTTTACAATGTGGTGTGGGTAGTTATAGGCCTTAGTGAAGTCTGAGTAGCTTGGGTCCATAACTGCCCCAATTTTCAAATCATTTTTCTTGCCTGTGTTCTTTTCCCCCATTGATATTTAACTTTCTGTTGAATCGGTATTATTAAGTAGTATTTGTAGCATATAGTATTGATATCTCTGGCATATAAATTTGTGTTTTTTTATGAAATATGATGCCCACAAAATTTTGATTAGTTAGTCGAGGTAGCAACCATGCATATTTAAGTGTGTTGACAGTGCTTGTTTAGATAAATAAGGATAAATAGAGATAAAAAGCATGATCTGAGAGTCTTTTGTTGGTAATGTAGTCAGTACCATGTGAGTGTGAGCTTAATTTGCTAATTCATTTGTTGTGTGCTAATTCAAAACTGTCCTGTTATTCTATGTTAGACTAGATTAATTGGATTAGGAAAGGATATCAGACCATTGTTCATAGAAGTCCACTTAGCCTAAATAACCAACCATATTTGCAGAATATCTCTTGATCCTAATGTTTGAGCTTGACATGTGCCTATTCTTCGTAAAATCCTAAGTGACCTAACTTTATTAGTTGTAAAGTCCTGAAATTGTCCCTGGTCCTTTCATGAACATTTTGCACCTTAACTGAGGCAAAACGCCTATGTTGAGGGTGACTACCAAAAGTGGCCCTGGTTCTGAGGTTGGATAATGTGCACCTCAACTCGGGATAAAAGCCTAAGTTGAGGGTAGCTACTGTAAGAGCGAAATAGAAAATAAGGGGAAAAGATATCGACACAGGGAAAAGGAGAAAAATCAATTACTGGGTGCGACATAAATAAGTGATGCCTTAGTTATGAGCTAAAAAGAAAACTGAAGTGCAAAAGCAAGGAAAAAATCTAAAAAATGAAAAAAAGAACCAAGAAAAGCTTGAAAAAGGAGAAAACGGGGAATAGAGTGAAAATAACAGTGTTGGTAGGGCAAAAGTGTAGAAAACCACTGTGTCAAGGAGGGCCTTTAGTCATTATGTTCCCAAAACATTATAGCAAAGGCCCGTGAGCCTACGTTACAAGCCTGAGAAGTCCTAAATTGATCCTAGTCCAAGTAGTCAAATGTCTTAGTCATGAGCATAGGGGCAAGCATATGGTATTGGGCATGATTCATGAATATCTATTGTGAGAGTGAGCAATTTCGCATAGTCCCGAGATTATACATGAAAAACTCATTGAGTGTGAGATATGTGACTTCTTTCTGTGAGGGCACTTATATTGAATTGTTAGCATTAGACTTATTCAATGATTGCGGCTTGTTGATAGTACCTCGCTTGTAATCCTTATATTGTCACATACATTAGTCTGTATTTGTTTTTTGGATAGCTATCTGATTGTGTTTTAAACATAGGTGTGGGTATCTGTGTTTACGTTTGATGTAATGTATGCCATTAGGTTGAGGTCTGTATGTTACCATGCTACTTATATAGATTAAGTATGTCACTTGAGGAAAAGCAACACTTTAAAGTAGAGGATGTTGTTGTGCTGTCAAAATGCAACACTTTTGATGCTTAAAACTTTGAATTTTGTGTGTTCTCAATGCGATGTTAGTGGGTTTTATGTGTTTAGTTTTGGTTTTGCCTTGATTTTGGGAAGAATATGCAAATTTTGCTGATTTTGAGGATGTATGAGACCCTTTACCGGCCATAGAGCATTCTACGGGCCGTAAAGTAGGTTTTGTGTAAAATTCCAGTGAGGGGTAGATTTGTGAAGTTTGATCTACGAAGATGCAGATGGGCCGTGAAATAGTTTATGAGTCATAGATCAAGACTCGTTCCTTGAGGACCAGAGAAGAAGGACTTGCTGAAATTTCATCATATAAAACCCTCTACGGATCGTAGAACACTTTATAAGCCATAGAGGGGTAGTGTAGAAGACAAGTCCGAATTTGTAGCAAAAAATTATGGAAGCCTAATTATGGGTTGTAAAACACAATATGGGTTGTAAGACATCTCGTGAAACATGTAGACCTAGTTATCCTATTTTGTTTAGGAAATGTATTTTAAACATTATAAATAAGTTTTTAGGTTATTTTTCTTAGAGAATTTGAATAGTTAAAAGAGAAATAGCGAGATAGAGTAGAAAAAACATTGGAGAGTTTTGAGAAACACTTATACACTTTGATTTGATCTTCTAATCACAAACATGTGATTCTCATTGAAGCTTGGATTTACTTTTTCTCAATATAATTGTGCAAGTGCTCTATTATGTTATTCAAATTCATAATTTATGCATCTACACAAATCATGAGTAGCTAAATCCAAATCGAGGGTTATTGGAACCATGAAGAACAAATGAGGTAAAACCAGACAATACAGAATTATTTGAAAGTAGGAATGCATATATTAATTAACTCTCTTCGTTTTGCATGTTTTCTGATGATGGCAAACATTGGAACCGGCCTAGTGTTACTGACTATATCAAGGTAGTAATGAATAGGAAAAAAGATTAATTAACAGGATTTGATTGACGTGTTCACATCTAATCAACCATACTGGGGTAAGGACAGGTTGTACTGGGACTTATAGGTAATGGTTAGTAATGCACAATGTGGAGATAGGCCAAGTCGCATCGTAGTATTCGCCTCTTACCTTTTACTAAAGGGCTTGGTGAACTTAAATTACAGTATTGCAAACTATACACTAGACAAGAATTAGGTTATTCGGTGATACTGAGTTGGGGAATCATGGGGAACACAATACCCTAGTTTTTAGTTTATTTTTCTTATTGGTTTTTGAAATCCTCCCCATCTTTGAGGAATTGAGTTGATTAACTACTTGAATTGCTTGTTGATGAATTTTCCTTGAGTCTACGTATTACCCGTAGGTCTGACTCTAAACTTTGTTAGGCTCTATTTTTTGACAAAGACCACTTTATCCTCTAAAAAGGAGGTATAACTTAGGCGCCATCAACCCTCACAAAAGATATTCATGCATAATGTCTAATACCATATGCTTTCCTCTATACTCCTAATTCAGAACTTCAACTAACTGGACTAGGATCACTTTAGGACTTTCTAGGCTTGTAACGTGGGCTCTAGGGCTTTGGTATGGTATTATAGGAAAATAGTGACTAAATTCCCTCCTTGACACTTCGTTAGCTACACACGTTTACGCTGCAAAATCTGTACATTTCACCTTATTCTCCTTTTTTCCTATGTCAAGCTTTTCTTGGTGCTTTCTTGTCACTTTTCAGCTTTCCACCTTGCTTATACACTTCATTTTTCTTTTTAGCTCTCAATTAAGACATCTTTCATTATTCTTGCACCCAGTACATGATTTTTTTTTCTCAGTATTCCTAACTCACCTCCCTTATTTTTTGTGTTTTACCCTTACTCTAGCCACCCTCAACTTAGGCTTTCGGCCTATGTTGAGGTGCAGAATATCCATCCTTAGAACTATGGCCACTTTTGGTAGCCACCTTCAACTTAGATTTTTTGTCTCTGTAAAAGTGCACAATGTTCAAGGAAGGATAAGGGCCAAATTTAGGATTTTATAACTAACAAGAGTAGGTTAATCATGTATTTTGAAAGAATAGGTACATGGTAGGCTCAAATATTAGGAACAAGGGATATATCATCGATTTGGTTGGTCATTATTAGGCTAAAGTGGACTTATTTAAGAACAAAGGCCTAATATGCTTTCCTAATCCATTCAATTTACAATATAACTTAGAGTAACAAGAAAAGTTCTGAATTAGCACAAAATACATGAAACTGGCAAATAAGGCTCACACTCACATGGCACTACACACATTATCAACAAACGACTCTCAGATCATGCATGTTATCTCAATTTACCCTCACTTGTCAGAATAGATAATGTCACACACATATACATGCAAGGTTACTATCCAACTACTCATCAAAATTTTTTATGTGGGTATCATTTTTCTAACAAAACACAAAAACATGCTATATGCCACAAGCATTGATACTATATGCTACAAATATCATCTAAACATCCTATACGTGCTGATTCAACAGAATGTAAATATCCACAGAGTAAAGGAACACAGGCAAGAAAACCCCGTGATAAAAAATTGGGGTCGTTATGGACCATAGGCTACTCAAAGTTCACTGAGGCCCAAAACTACCCATACCCCATAGAAAAAGATATGCATTGTCCCTAATGCACAAAAATTAAAGAAAAAAGAAACATGCAGGGGACAAAAACATACCTGGGCACCTAAGCGTCAGTGTGTCGCTAAGTCTAGCCACCCTCCCCCTTTAGGGTAGTCTTCTCAGAAGTAGTGCTCTATTAGGAAGGGCCAGCACCTCTCATTCTCTCACACTCTCAATCTTGTCGTAAAAGTTCCTCGTCTCTCAATCTCTACAATACAAGCTCAAGCTCCTTCTCCTCTATGAGCTTTGCATGCATGTTTCTCTCATCTGGCTCATCACCCTCTGTGAGGAGTTTCTTCTCGGAAGAAGACATGTTAGGCTCATCAGAGTCAAATAAATCAACCATTGCCACCAGAGCTATGGTCACTGGTAGTGCAATCGGTTCTGCAAGTGTTGCTGCCATGTCAGCTCGGAGCTGCTGGATCTCTGTCTGTAGGGCTGAAAAGTCTAAAGAATAGGCCTCATCTAATCTCCAATGTACCCTCTCCTATAAAGCTTTAATGTGGTCATCCATGATAGAAATACGGTCCTAAATAGTGAGGACCGTGAATACCTTATTCCGACCCTTCAAATCTACAATAGCTTAGCAGACCCATGGCCTAATTTGCTGAATAAGCTGAGTCAACTGTGACTCGGCATATCATAGCCTCTGCACTGTGGCCTATATAGATTTGGCGGACACGTAAATCATGCCCGCAGTAGTAGCCTTTGAAGCAGTGGCCTATGGTGTACGAATATCAATAGTGGGCCCCCTCTCCTCATCTACTTCATGTTGCGGGGGCCTCTCTTCATTAGCGGCACTAGTAGTAGTAACAATCTCTAAACCCATAGGTGGTGGTACTGGGGAAAATATCTCAGATATAAGTAGAGGCTTTGCTCGCTAGAGTACCATTGGGTTCTCTTCAGCCTTGATCAGGCTGGGCTCCAATGTGCGCTGGGTCTCAATCATCCGGTCCAGCTGGTGTAATATCTCTAACCTAGACTCTAAATAGAGCCTGTAGATCAAGTACGGGAATGAGATGGAGGTGGACCTCTTTTGTGTGCCCTCATGAATCATCTCAGCAATGAGGCGGGCCTAGTCAATATCATAGCAAGCTATGATGCTGGTAAACAAAATCGCACTCTACGGCGTCAAAGTATTATCAACAACTGTTGGCCGAATGCATGAAAGAACAATATCCCGCTGAAATTTTGTGAGGAAACTAAGCGAACCCTTGACCATAGGCTCCGAATTAGTGGTGACGTAAGCAGGTTTCGGACCCTGCTCTACAATATACCCAACCACCTATCTAATTAACGTGGCTCATCGCTAAGGATCCTTCATCACTAGTGGATTCCTCATCTGCCCCACTCTGTAGTTGAATTCTGTGCTGGATCTGGGTCATGAGATTCAGGACCGAATAATACCTGGCGGGTGATGGCCTCCGAGTTATCTACCCGTCAGCCTCTCACTCGCGTATATTTCTGTCTCGGCTGAGCGAGGGATTTCTTTTGCTTGGGAAGAGAAATCTAAAGAGTTGCTGCATAAGAAACACAAAACTTCCTCAACCATGGTCGGGGAGTATCGTCCAAGTGCATGTGTGAGCCACTCAAGCCAACACCGAGTCATCATTCCTAGAGAACCAGGGACACAGCTATATTCGCCTAATTTAAATTGGGGCTCCTCATAGATGTAGTGGCTGGCTTGCCCCGCTCTTTAGGCTATACACCATCTTTATAAATCTCCTATATATCCTCTATGCACCACTGGTTAGTGAACAAATCCAGTGTAGATTGTGATGATCGATGTCCAATGGAGGGCTTAGCCTCTGATTTTTTCTCAGAGCCTCCCTCAGAGCTGGACTTCTCTTCGGATGGAGTCATCTGTGCTAAATCGCTCCCATCGTTCCCTTCCTCCTTAGACTAGGCAGAGCGAGCAATAGGATGTGGAGTACACCCAGCTATGGCGGCGACTTTGGACTGTTGTATCGTAGCATTTGGGATAGGTGTGATATCTAGAACCTCTAGTGAACCACTCAGTTAAGTGGCTTGCTCATCATCTAAAGGCTCATCCCTGAGCCTCTTCTTCATAGCCTGGAGCTTAGTGCGTTTAGCTTTTGGGGCCATAGTACGTGAAACATAGACTTGTATACACCATGGTTAGCCCCACAAATAAGAAATTGAAATGCTAAAAAATAATTTAAGTTGAGTTGAAGAAAGGTTTTACGAAAGCACCTTAATTGGCCATAGTGGATACCACGATCTATAAAAAGCCTTTGTAAACCAGCGGTTCAAACAAATTTTGTTACTGCTGAAGTTTACGAGACCAGATACAACTCGTAAAGTACCTTATGAGTTATAGACTTGGTCATAGAGATTTTCAGTGAGTAATTAAGTTCAGGAAGGGATCTATGAAACCTATCTATGAGCTGTAAAGTGATCTACAACTCGTAGAAGATCTCGCCTAATGGATACTCAGAAACATCAAGTTTCTGGAATCCTGTACGAGGGGAATTTATGGCTCGTGGAATGATTCACGAGCCGTAAAAGGCACCCGTAAACCAGTAACTGAGTTTCTAATTCCATCGCAGACCCCGAAAGACTATTTCATCCAATAATATTACAAGCATCAAAGCAAAACACACGCACCAACATGATTTCAACACTACAATCCTTACCACTAATATGTTCTACAATACATATACACCCCATAGAAAGTGATTAAGCATGGATTATCTTATGATTCCAACCGCTTCTAATTGATTCAAACAAGATCATATGCCTATGTCATCACCAAAAAATTCACAATCACAATCATTCAATCGCATAGGGTGAGTGACAAAATAGGCACAAACAATTAACATTTACACAAGGCTAAAGTACCCAATTCCAGACTCAGTCAACAATTCAATTATGTGCAACCTTATCACAAATTAAATTCAAGCATGGATTTTACATCTAAACACCATTCGCCACATAATATTCACATCAATCATTAAAAACAAGGCCAATTTAGAGGTATTAATTCAACCAAAAACTTACAAAGCTTTTGAGATTAAAGTGAAGAAGATGATAGAGGTGAGTAGGCAAAACCCTAGGCTGCCATAATTCTCGTCGAAAAAGGGATGGGTGGTGGCGTGAGGTGATCAGAAGTACATGGATATGGGGTAGGTTCGGTCAATCTAGTAAATTTAGATTAGATATGGGGTAAAAATAATTTGACCCCTCTATTTATACTTTGACTCGAGTTAATTGAAATTACTGGGCCTTGACTCTACGAAACAACGATTACAGGTCGTAGAGTGTTTCATGGCTTGTAAATCATGGTTTTATAGAACATCCAAACCCTACTTTTCAAGTCTGGCTTACACGGACAAGTCTACGAGTCGTGAAGTATTTTATAGCTTGTAGAATAGGTCATAGAACCCTCAACACTTAGCAAATATGCAGAGAACTTACTTGGGGCCCACAAGACCCATTAAAAACTCGTAGTTTGATCAATAAATCATAAAGTTAGCTCATGGAATAGAGTGCATATTTTTCTGCTTACTGGAAATCTCTACGAGATAGGGTATGGGCCGTAGAGTGTAGAGTGTTTTACGGCCCGTAAACCTAGTTGTAGAGGCTCACTTGATGCTCTTCTCTGCCAAATTGGCTTACTTGGTCCTGTACCTGTATACTCTTCATAAAATACATAGTTCCTTATATGAAACCAACTCGTTGTCAAAAATTACAGTTAAAACACAAGAAAATCAACTACCTATGAATCCAACACTGAAAATAAACCTATAAATATGCTATAACATCAAAACCTTTGGGTTGCCTCCCAAGTAGCGCCTAATTTATTTTCGTGACACAACTTGGAAAAATTGGTTACTCAAACTTCACCAATTGCCCAAAATTCACCCTTCAAATCATCTGGACGCTTCATATATTGGTAGATATTGAAGACGACTTCTTCATCATTCAATCTAAACCTGAGTTGACCAGCTTCAATACCCACCAGGGTTCCTCCAGTGGCTAGGAATGGTCTTCCTAAGATGATTGGTAAAAGTCAACTTTTCAATCTAGGATTATAAAGTCTTCGGGGAATATGAACTTTTCCTCTTTGACCAGCACATCATATAGTATTCCCAAAGGTTTCTTCAACGTGAAATTTTCCATCAACAACCGTACGCTAGTTGGAGTAGGGGCTTCCAATCCAAGCTTCTTGTAGACCACAAAGGACATCAGATTGATACTGACACCTAAGTCACATAGTGCCCTTGCGAACTCCATATTTCCAATGGTCGAGGGTATGGTGAAAGCATATGGAACTTTTCTTTTCTAAACCAAGGACCTCGTAGCAATGGCATTTCAATGTTGAAGCTCTTGGGAGAGCTCCTGACTCACAATGCGCTTCTTAATGACTAAGTCCTTCATTTAATTAGCATACCCTAGTATCTTCTCAAAGGCCTCAATGAGCGGGATGTTGATGGAGAGTTGCTTCAACATGGAGTGAAAGTTCTTGAATTTTGCCTTCCTCCTCCCTTTTTTTGATTCTTTGAGGGAGGGGAAGAGGTGGCCTAGGAATGGGCTTCAACCTATGTGGTGCATCAGCAACATCACTAACCCCATCCTTGCGATGATCATTTCCTTCATCCGCATCCTTTTCTGCAACCATCTCCTTACAAACATCTTCCTCGTCGACCGACATAGGAGGATCAATGGTGCTATGGCCACCCCGTGTAGAAACCGCCATACATTGCCCCGTCACTTTTAGGATTTTGAACTATGTTGCTAGGTAGTGTACTCCTCTAATACTCAATAAGCTGAGTCAACACTTGACCGAACTGTTGTTCCAACTATCTGATAGACACAAATAGGACACTATTTTCTGATTAATATATGAAATTTCTGATATCATGCCTATTAGAGTCTTCTCGTATGTCTTAGCCTTCTTCAAAAGACGATCAAACATCTACTAAATTCATTAATTTCTTGCACCTGCACGCGGTTATGTTGTGGCACATAAGGACCATTCCTGAAGCCTTCTCTTCGACCCTAATCAGCATCTGGACCCCTGTTTCTATTATAATAAACTCCCCAGTTCTCTTTGTAATCTACATCTCTTCAAAAGTTCAAACCTTGGTTTCCTTGACCTTGGAACCAAAAGTCCCGATTGGACTCTTGGGCGTTGGTCCATAAACCCCCCATCTTATTAGTGACAAAGTATGGGTCCTCATTATAGTATGGCTCATCATACATGGTTGCACATGGAGATTGATGAACCACTGCATTTATTCTCTCTTGGCTCTACTTTATCATTACCTCCATACCTGTGCAAATCTAAGCAAGCTGTTGCATGATCTCCTTATTGACATGGGATCGCTCTAGACCCACACTAACCACACATGAACTCTTTGTGGAAGCTCTATCTCACTTCCTCCATGTACGATTTATCTTTACTAGCCTTTCTATTCTCTCTGCGATCCTTGCTAATAGTTGATCAAAAAACATACCCCCCATGATAGTGTCAGCACAGGCTTCACTGTTTTCATCGAGGGAACGATAGAAAATCTCCACCAAGGCATCATCATCTATCTTGTGGTCAGGGACACTCGTCAAACATTTAGTAAACCACACCTAAGAAGTGCTTATTGAATCACTAGGAAGTTGCTCCAAGTTGTTGATTTGGTCCTTCAACTTGAGCTTCTTTGATCTAGGGAAGTACCTCTCCAAAAAGACCTTCTGTAAATCAGCCTAACTGGTGATTGAACTCTGTGGGATCTTAGATATCCATAATGTAGAATTGCACGTAAGAGGCGATACGAAAAAATGAAGTCCCATAATATCCATATATAGGTTTGGTATTCCCATCACACTTTTATAGACAAATGCCACATTGTGTAGGTTGATATGAGGATCCTCTGATGGTAAGCCCAAAAATAAACCACAGTTCTATAACATCTGAAGTAACCCACTCGAGATTATGAACTTTGTGTCTACTGGTAGTGGTGGCAACAAAATAGATCAAGTCACCTCCATAGCCATAGGATTCAACCTATACTAATTCCACCGGTAAGCATTGGCATTGAAATCCTGAGGCTGTGGAATGTCCTCCAAGGGAGGTGGATTCTCATTCCTATCATCATCATTGTTGTTCCTATTTTGGGATGCAATGCCCGTGTTGTTGGCGTTTTCTTGGACTATTCTTCTTATCATTTTATGGATCTCTTGATCAAATGGAGTTAAAGGATTGCCTTGACTCCAAGTGTTGGGCATACACTACTCGTACACCCTACAAAGAAACAAAAACAAAACACAAAAGTAAAATGAAAGGAACTAAGGATTCACACTCAAATTACTAATGAATTCACTAAGTCTAGCCATATTCACCGGCAAGGGGACCAAAATCTTAATGTTGCCCAAGTTACACCTCCTTTTAGAGGACAAAGCGATCGCAGTAAAGATATAGAATCTAACCAAGGTTAGGGTCGAACCCAAAGGAATATGTAGACTTAAGAAAAATTTACCAATATGCAATTCGATTAGTTAATCAACTCAATTCCCAAAGGAGGGGTTTCCAATTATCATGAGAAAGTAAAAACTAAACAAACTAACACAAGAGAAAAGTCAATAATGGAGAGAAACTAGGGTGTTGTCTTCCCTAGAATTCCCCAACTCAGTATCACCGGATAACCTAATTCTTGTCTAGTGTGTAGCATGCAGGACGGTAATAGTTCAAGTTCACCAAGCCCTTAGGTCAAAGGTGAGAGGCAAATTTCATTATGCGACTTAGCCCATCTCCGTAGTGTGCTTTACTAAACATTACCTATAAGTCCTAGTACAACCTCCCTTGGCCCAGTTTGGTTAGTTGGACAAGAACACATCAAGTGAATCCTAATAATAAATCTCTTTTCCTATTCGTTACTACCTTGGTCCAGTCACTAACACTAGGCGAGTTCTAATGTTGGTCACCATTAGAAAAGATGCAAAATGAAGAGAATTAATTAATACAAGCATCTACACCTTCCAAGAATTTTGAATTATCTGGTTTTATTTTGTTAGTTCTTCATGGTTCCCATAACCCTAGTTATGGATTTAGCTACTCATACTATGTGTAGATGAAAGAATTAGTAATTGAGAAGAAAAAATTAAACACTTAGACATGAGATTTAAGAACAAGAAAATCCAATGTCAATAAGAATCACCAGCTTGAAGATTGAATTAAATCACAAGTCTTCTCAAAGACTCTCAAACAATTTTCTCTCTCAAAATATTGAGTTCTCTGATGACTAGGTCAAAACTAATCACAATTGACAAGAATTTATAAAAAATAACCTAAAACCCTATTTATAATAATTAAATACAAGTCCTAAAGAAAATAGAATAACTGGTCGACATGCCATATGAAAGGTATTTTACGAGCCATATTGAACTCTACGGCTCATAATCAGAGTCTCGTATTCAGCGGCTGGAATTTCGAACATCTCTTCTATGACAATACTCTATGACTCGTAAAGTGATTTACGATCCATAAAAGGGGTTTTATCTGATGAATTTCCTGCAAGTCTAAGTCTCTAATTCTCAGGGCACGAAACCACTTTTATGACTTGTAAACACAAAATCCTAAGTTTTAAGCATCAAAAGTGTTGTATTTTAGCAGCACCTCATGTGCTTAGGACATAGTCATTCGAAGTAAACACTTATACGAACTTATTCTAGAACATAGACAATTGAAATCATTTTTTCTTGACTTGATGAAGGAGGGGCTTGGAATTGCATGAGGGGTCATGGAGAGGATAGTAAAGGTTGTTAAGGATTTTAGGGAATAGGAAAGTTTGAAAATACTCTTAATGAATCCAAAATTCCAAACCACGAGAGCCAGTGCACAACTCGTGGAAAGAAGCATGACCAGTACTATTGTCCATACGAAAAGATCTAGAAACCATTATTTAGGCCCCAAAATTACGAACCATATCACGAGCCCTATAAAGACTTATGGGTCCTGGTTGGACTCGTACTGTCCTTCCACACTTAGCCAAATTTTCTTATTCTCTTATCCTCTTTCTATGGGACTACTTACGGGTCGTATCTCTTTTCTTGGTTCATCTGTTAACACGTGAATCACTTTCCTAAACCCTCTAATTTCTTTCAAGTCATGTACTTCCATTTATGAACCCATTTACAGTCTGTAACTCCTCCTATAGGTCATAGGTCACCCTTGTATAGTGACCCCAGGTCATTTTTCAGGCCAATCATCCTGCACTCGTAGGCTCCGAATCTGAGGTGTTACACATAGCATGGAAACATGAAACACCGGATGAACCATAGTTAATTCGCTAGGCAAATTCAATTCATAGGCAACCTTTCAAATTTTCTTTACTATTTCATATGGTCCACATACATAGGTCTTAATTTTCCTTTCTTACTAAAACGGATCACCCGTTTCAATGGGGAAACTTTCAAATACACTCAATAACCTTCATCAAATTCTTGCTCTCCTCTCATCACATCGTATATCACTTTGGACCACTTTAGGAAGCCTTCATTCTTTCAATTATGACTTTCTCCCTCTCCATAGCATATGTCACGACCCGGGACTGGGACCCACATGTGACAGGGCGAATGGAACCCGAGAGTCCCCAAAAAAGCCTCAAGTATCTAAATCCACATCACCAGTTCACGAAGGACATACAAATAACAACACATGATTCTAAGGGGCGGGAGAATAGGGTTCACGCTATAAGGGCAATACCGGGATAGGGACGTTCCATATTTTCACACAAAAATATATATATAGACAAATATGAATTTCCCATAAAACACTCCAACAAATAAAAAATCCAAATACAACGCATAACAAGCGGTTTTCAAAAGAGTCAACATATTGTGCAACGAATGCCTCTAATCAAGATGGAATAGGAGCCAGGACATGTTCTAGGCTCACCCTCAAATGAAAAAGAATCTCAAGATAGTAAGAGTAGAGGAAGATGGCTCACCCTTGGGAAATTGGACTCACCACAACATTCTTATGAATCGGACTACTCGTCAAACAGTTAATACTCGAAGTGCTCAGCCCCTATATGGTAAAATCATGTAGGCATAGAGTACGTGTTAGTACGTTTGAATGCACTAAGTATGCGAGCATGCAATGCATATGAATTACCAAACCTACATGTCAATGTTAGATGACAAGGGCACATATTAAAGAAAGAATCATACATCCAAAGGAAATATATACAAGATGCCATGAAATTTATGATGCACGAAATGCAACAATGCTCATATATAATGGGGATGAACTATAACCAACAAATCCAACCCATGCGAGCTACTACATGAATTGGTCTAATAAACACCTCCCATCGGTAGGAGAAGATTACTTGCCAAAGGTAATCTACATCACACCTTACGGAACACACTATTTTGGTCCATGGTAAACTTTCTTATGGAACTCATCATTTTAGAAGGATTTTCCATAATCATACCATATAATATCATAATTATAAACAAATGACAACTCCTTATGACCTAGTCATTTTCGGTAGTGGCTAACATTCCATTGTTGGCACATAGGTTAAGGAAAGGGAGAGAGCCCTTGGGGATAGCCCTAATACCCCCAATCCATCGGTGCTAAGTCAACTACATCCCACTTGAATACTTATACATATACGTGCTTTCAAGAGATTCAATATTCATTACAAAACCATTCAATGCACATTTAGGCTCAAATGTCAAATCATAAATCGTAATCATGATGCTAATGCAAGGAATAGCTCATGCACATATACGAGATGCTGAAAGCACCCGAGATGCTCAAAGATCATAATCATAAGACATGTTTGTGATCACATTCTTGTCAAAACCATGCCTTACCTAAAATCATGTCATAGTAGTTTCATAAAACATAATTGGGCTTAACCCACTTCATAATTTCCATAAAAACCAATGTGCATGAATGCAATTGCAATGCGTAATGTGAGGTTGACATGGGTAACACAGATTCTAGTAAATATCAATATCATAATGTTAAATTGAGCCAATCCATAATTAAATCAACTTCTAAAACATAGTATAAATTACCCATGCATAAATCAACTTTAAAAGGGGACATGCATGTTCATAACTTCATTAACTCAATGTAAATCATCATAATAGTGATCAAAGTGATTTGAAATCATAGGTAGAATACATCCCATACAAAGTGATTAAGTAAATCAAGTAATGAAAATTCATATTTAAAGTAGACTAGATTCATGAGATCAATTGAAAGATTTTGGGCCTTCTTGGTTGAAAGGGACCAAGAATCAATCCCACATACCTTGATTGAGGCTGAATTTGGGGAAGGACTTAGCTTGAATTGGACTTCACTTAAACCCTAGCCTTGAACCTTGAGAGGGGAGAGTAGAAACTATTTGGGAGGTGATCTTATGAGGGGTAAAAGGCTTTTAGGAGAATGAATTAAGAGGGGAGGGATATCAACTAAATTAGGGGTTTAGGATAGGTAAAAAGTTATAATTCATAATTAAAATAAATAGGAATTACATAAACACCATTAATGAAATGGGCAAAAACTGGAACCGTCAGGTCCACAGGATCCACTACACGGTCCGTGAGACGTCAAACGGACTGTGAACAGTGACCATGAACTGTCACATAGAAATTTTGCAGAGGAAATTTATTCGAAGCTGAGGGGTACAAAACAGATGCCTACACGGTCCGTGTGACTCCACACGGACAGCTACACTATTCGTGTGACTACACACGGGCCGTAACATCAACCGTGTGATATTACTTGAAATAACTTTCGCATGACAAATTATGAGATGATACTTTCTTACTTAGAAATAATTTATGTAGCGAGTTACATGGAGGACCACATGGCCCGTGACACATCACACGGACCGTGTGAGTGGCTATGTACCCTCATTTGGTCAAAAATTCCTCCACCCTAAATTTCCCCAATCGTGAGCTGGACCAAGTGTCCCTCCACGAGAGGCAACACGGTCCGTGTGGCTTCACACGACCCATGTGGGACTTTCGTGGAGCTATGCCTTGCAGCTTCACTCAGGAAAACACCAAAAGATCCAACAAAACTATTCGGAAAAGTCCCGGTCCTACATCATCTCCCCCTTGGGAATATTCGTCCCCGAATATGCAAGAACAATGTTTAAAAGGCTTGACTAAGAGCATGAAACACCCAACATATGATACAATGCACAATTCATTATTGGAAAAATCGTAAATCCTTTAAACTCATATCAAAATTGTATTCAAGTCTTTCAAAACATTATAAAAATCATTTTTCATGCACATGTGTGCATGTCATGTCATAATACTCAAGAGGGAAAGAAATGGAACCACTCGAAAAGGGAGAATCGTAGTACCTCAGGTTTGAATAGATTGGAAAAGATAAACGTATCGCTTCACCATGTCCAACTCCACCTCCTAAGTAGCACTCTCAACATGTTGATTCCTCCAAAGCACCTTCATCGAAGCCACGTCCTCGTTACAAAGCCGCTTTACTTGCCTATCAAAGATTCCTACCAGGATTACCTCATAAGATAATTTTTCCTCAAATTCAATCCCTTCCAAGGTCACAATGGTTCTAGGATCACCAACTAGCTTCCTCAACATAGATAAATGAAAGACTAGATGAATGGAACACAAATTCGGAGGCAACTCCAACCTATAAGCAACACCTCCAACCCGCTCAAAAATCTCATAAGGGCCAACATACCGGGGGCTTAGCTTGCCCTTCATACCAAAAAGCATCACACCCTTCATAGGTGAAACCTTCACATACACCCAATCACTGACACAAAAATTGAGATCCCTCCTCCTAATGTCCGAATAAGACTTTTGATATCTTTGGGCCATTTTCAACCTTTCCCTAATCACTTTCACTTTTTCCATGGCGTCCACAACTAGATCCAGGCCAACTAGTGCCATCTTTCCCAACTCAAACCACCCCACCGGTGACCTGCACCTTTTCCTATATAAGGCCTCAAACGGCGCCCTGCCAATGCTAGCTTGGAAGCTATTATTATAAGCAAACTCAAAGTGGAAGGTGGTCATCCTAGTTGCCCTTAAACTCCAACACACAAGCCCTCAACATATCCTCCAAGGCTTGAATAGTCCTCTCAGCTTGCCCATCGGTTTGAGGATGAAAACCGTTGCTCAACTTAATCTTAGTTCCCAGTCCCTCCCGAAATGACCTCCAAAAGTGGGAAGTGAATTGTGTACCATTATCCGATATAATGGACTAAGGCATACCATGCAACCTCACCAACTCTTGGATATACAAGCTTGCATAATCCTCGGTGCCGAAGCTAGTCTTGAGCAATATGAAATGAGCCAACTTCGTCATATGATCAACGACAACCCAAATGGAATCAAATTGCCTTTGGGTCCATGGCAAACCAACCACAAGATCCATGTTTACATCTTCCCATTTCCATGTGGGAATCTCAATGTCTTAGGTGAAGCCACCGGGCCTTTGGTGTTCTACCTTCACTTGTTGATAACTCGGATATTACGATACGAACATAGCGATGTCTTTCTTCATACTATGCCACCAATACACTTACTTCAAATCCCGATACATTTTTGTAGACCCCGGGTGAATAGAATAATGAGAGTTGTGAGCCTCACTCATAATCACCCTTCTAAGATCGTTCACATTCGGAACACAAAGTCGGTCTTGGTACCGGAGCACACCATCTTACCCTTAGGAGAACACCTCATTCTCCTTTTTGGAAACCAACTTCTTCGATTCAAGTAAAGATGGGTCTAAATCTTGTTTAGCTTTTACATCACTCACAACGGAAGATATTGCCCCGCTTTGGACAAGGATACCACCATCGCTCGAATCGGCCAACCTGACACCCAACCTAGCTAACTGGTGAACATCCTTTGCTAAATCCTTCTTTTCTTCTCCAACATGCGCCACACTTCTCTTAGATAGCCTGCTGAGAGCACTGGCCACAATATTGGTCTTGACGGGATTATATAGAACAATCATGTTGTAATCCTTTAGGAACTCCAACCACCTCCTTTATCTTAAATTGAGATCCCTTTGAGTGAACACATATCGCAAACTCTTGTGATCAGTGAACACATCAACATGAACCCCATACATAATGTCTCCAAATCTTCAAGGCTAAAACTACCGCCACCAACTCAAGGTCGTATGTTGGGTAATTACGTTCATGCACCTTCAACTACTTTGATGCATACGCTATTACCTTACCACGTTGCATAAGAACACTACCCGACCCAATCCACGAGTTATCACAATACACCACGAATCCCTCCAAGCCATTTCGTAAGGTTAAGACGAGAGTCGATGTAAGACAATCCCGTAAAGTCTAGAAACTCCGCTCGCATTCGTCCAACCACAAAAACATAACATTCTTTTGGGTTAACTTAGTTAATGGAGAGGCGATAGACGAGAACCCCTCAATAAACCTTCTCTAATACCCAGCCAACCCAAGGAAACTTTGAATATCTAAAGGAGTCATTGGTTTGGGCCAATTCTTCACGGCCTCGGTCTTCTTCAGATTCACCTTGATACCATCATTGGACACCACATGAACAAGGAAAGCTACTTTGCACAACAAAAACTCACATTTGCTAAACTTGGCATATAACTTCTTCTCCATCAATGTTTGGAGGACCATCCTCAAGTGATCTCTGTGCTCCTACTCACTTCGGCAGTAAATGAGAATGTCGTCAATGAATACCACCACAAAACTGTTAGGGAATGGCTTAAACACCCTATTCATTAGATCCATGAACACGGCCGGAGCATTTGTTAGGCCAAATGACATCACCACAAACTCAATGTGCCCATACCTACTCCAAAAGGCTGTTTTGGGAATGTCACACTCCCTAACCTTTAACTGATGATACCCAGAATAAAGATCAATCTTTGAGAAATGAGTATCCCCTTGAAGATGGTCAAACAAGTAATCAATCCTGGGCAACGGGTAATTATTCTTAACAATCACCTTATTCAGTTGCCTATAATCAATACATATCTGAAGAGTCTCATCCTTCTTTCTTACGAACAATACTGGAGCACCCCACGGCGTATACTACGCCGAATGAACCCTTCTCAAAAAAATCATTTAACTAATCTTTTAATTATATCAACTCCTTCGGTGCCATACAATAAGGGGGAATTGAGATAGGCTGAGTATCCGGAAAAAGGTCTATGCCGAAGTCTACCTATCTTTCAGGAGGAATGGTTAGCAAGTCTTCGAGTAGGACATCCGAAAACTCATTCACCACCAGGACCGACTCAAGAGTAGGCACTTCGGACCCCATATCCTTGATCCTCACAATATGATAAATGAACCCCTTAAAGATCATTCTCCGTGCCTTAAGGTAGGAAATAAACCGACCTTTAATAGAGGAGTCACCACCCTTCCATTCAAGAATGGGCTCACCAGGAGGTTGGAACTTGACCTTCCGGGTTCTACAATCTTTAGAGGCATATCTTGACCTTCCGGATTCTACAATATTTAGAGGCATATGATTCTGCAACCAATCCATCCCAAGAATCACGTCAAAGTAAAACATCTAAAGTTTCACAAGATCACATGAAAAGATTTTGTGCAGCACAGAAACAGGGCAACCATGATGGACTCTATGTGCAACAACAGATTAACCCATGGGAGTATAAACTGAGAAAGTTTCCCTCAAAACCTTGTGACTCAAACCAAATTTAACAGCCAATAGAGGAGTCACAAAAATCAAATTTGCACTCAGATCAAGCAAAACATAAACATCAAAATCAAAGACTTTTAACATACCAGTCACGACATCCGGAGCTTCGTCAACATCCTTGCAGGCGTGGAGCGCATAGAATTGATTGTTTCTTGGGGAAACACCTTTGGGGATCTCTTTGTTGGCATTGCCCACCTAGGGCCATCTGACCTTGGCCTCTACGGACTCCTAGGACAATTAGCAACCTTGTGATTTTTATTACCACACCCGAAGCAAACACCTAAATCTCTCTAACAAACTCTCAGGTGGGGCTTTCTACACTTGTCACACAGAAGATACTTCTGTCCCCCACCAATTGATGCCCTGGTAGGAGGTACTCGAGCATTAGAGACCCGAGCACTAGAACCTTATCCCTGTTGCAATTGACCGGAGTCATCACTTTGAGAACCAGAGAATCCACCAACAAAATGGGCTCTCTTAGGATCGTGAACCATTCTCTCCTTAAGTTTCTCCCCTTCATTCTGTTTAGCATACACCATGAGTCTAGCAATATCCATATATCATATGAGTATAACAGTATAACATTATTTTACAAGAAAATCAGAGATACCTGAAACAAACTTGTGCATCCGTGAACGCAGGTGAGCCACAAATGACGGAAAAGCTTTGTGAATTTGAGGGCATAGTCCCTCACAGTCATACCTCCTTGCTTGAGTTTGATAAACTCAGTCATTTTTGCCTCCATAAGCTTAAGGAGAAAGAAGTGATCAATGTACGCAAATCTGAACTCCACCTAATTGACATCACCACCGCAAACCCTCTCCATAGACCATTAAGTATACCATACCTGAGCCACATCTTGCAGTTGGTAGGCAGCCAATTCAGCTTTCTCTTCATAAGTGACACCCATGATGTTCAAAATCTTTGTAAGCTCATCAATGAAACCCTGAAAATCCTTATCAGCCTTTTACCCATAGAACTCCAGAGGATTCTTCCGCGTAAAATCCCTCACCCTAGAAGCAGGCGTAGGATCCCGTGGCAAGTTAGTCTACCTTGTTTGAGAGGTCACCACCACAGCGAGCTTGGCAAAGGTTGTACGGATCTCGCCATTTGAGATGTGTTCATCCATAGGACCTTGAGGAGCCCGTCCCTCATTAGCCAGAGCCGGCCTTGGTAGGAGGGGTCTTCGTCGAGGCATCTTCTAAAATGGACCAAAAACACCGTCAAAATAAAGGAACCAAGTATACTATCCATAGCACGACATAAGGCATGAAGATGTGAGGGAATGCCTAAAACGTCTTTGTAACCTCCTACTCATAGACATGGTGCGCTTCACACCCATGAATAGGACTTTACTTAACGGGGCATGTTGGACTTCGAGGACCATTTATAAACCTAGGGCTCTGATACCATCTTTTGTCACGACCCGGGACTAGGGCCTAGATGTGACATGGTGAATAGGAACCTGAGATTCCCCAAACAAGCCTCAAGTATCTAAATCCACATCATCGGTTCACGAAGGACATACGAACAACAACACTTGATTCTAAGGGGCGAGAGAATAAGACTCATACTATAGAGGCAATACGGGGCTAGGGACGTTCCATATTTTCACACAAAAATATGCATATAACTAAATAAGAATTTCCCATAAAACCCTCTAACAAATACATAAGCCAAATACCACGCATAACAAGCGGTTCTTAAAAGAGTCAACATAGTGTCCAATGAATGCCTCTAATCAAGATAGAACGGGCGCCAGGTCATATTCCAGGCTCACCCTAAAATGAAAAAGAATCTCAAGATAGTAAAGGTAGAGGAAGATGGCTCATCCTTGGAAAATGGGACTCACCACAATATTCTTCCGAATAGGAGTGCTCGTCAAATGATTAATACACGAAGTGCTTGGCCCTTACATGGTAAAATCATGTAGGCATAGAGTATGCGTTAGTACGTTTGAATGTACTATGTATGTGGGCATGCAATGCATATGACTTACAAAACCTGCATTTCAATATTAGATGACAAGGGCACATAATATAGAAAGAATCATATATCGAAAGAAAATATATACAAGATGCCATGAAATTCATGATGCATGAAAAACAACAATGCTCATATATAATGGGGATGGACTATAACCGACAAATCAAACCCATGTGAGCTATTACATGAATTAGCCCAATAAAGACCTCCCATCGGTAGGAGAAGATTGCTATTCAAAGGTAATCAACATCACACCTTACGGAACGCACCATTTCAGTGGATGGTTACCTTTTTTATGGAACTCAGCATTTCAGAAGGATTTTCCATAATCATACCATATCATATCATAATCATAAATGAATAACCACTCCTTACAACCCGTTCATTTTGGTAGTGGCTAACGTTCCAATGTTGGCACATAGTTCAAAGAAAGGAAGAGGGCCCTTGGGGATTGCCCTAACGCCCCCAATCCATCGGTGCTAAGCCAATATCATCCCCCATAAATACTTCTACATATACGTGCTTTCAAAATATTCTATATTCATTACAAAATCGTTCAATGCACATTTAAGCTCAAAAGCAAAATCATAAATCATAATCATAATGCTCATGCAAGGAATAGCTCATGCACATATACGAGAGGATGCAAGCACCTGAGATGCTCAAAGATCCATAATAGGAAGACATGTATATGATCACATTGTTGTTATAACCAATGCCTTACCAAAAAATCATGTCATTGTAGTTTCATAAAACATAATTGGGCTTAGCCTACTTCATAATTTCCATATAAATCAATGTGCATGAATGCAAGTGCAATGCATGATGTGAGCTTGGCATGGGTAACATAGATTAAAGTAAAAATCAATATCATAATGTTAAGTTGAGACAATTCATAATTAAATCAACATCTAAAACATAATATAAATTACCCATGCATAAATCAACTTTAAAATGGGACATGCATGTTCATAAGTTCATAACTCAATGTAAATCATCATAATAGTGATCAAAGTGATTTGAAATCAAAGGTAGAATACAACCCATACATCAATTGCATTTAAGTAAATCAAGTAATAAAAAATCATATTTAAAGTAGACTAAATTCATGAAATCAATTGATAGATTTTTGGTTCTTTTTGGTTGAAAGGGACCAAGAATCAATCCCACATACCTTAATTAAGATACTGAATTTCAGTAAGGACTTAACTTGAATTGGACTTCAATTAAACCCTAGCCTTAAACCTTGAGAGAGTAGAGAGTATTTGGGAGTTGATCTTATGAGAGGTAGAAGGTTTTTAGGAGAATGAATTAAGAGGGGAAGGATATCAGCTGAATTACGGGTTTAGGATAGGTAAAAGGTCATAATTCATAATTAAAATAAACTGGAATTACATAAATGCCATTAATGAAACGGGCGAAAATTGGAGTCGTCAGGTCCACACGATCCACTACACGGTTCATGAGACGTCCCACGGACTGTGAACAATGACCGTGATCCGTCACTTAGAAATTTAACAAAGGGAATTTATTTGAAGCTAAGGGGTAGTACACGAACGACTACATGGTCTGTGTGACTCCACATAGACAGCTACACAGTCTGTGTTACTCCACATGCTCCTTGACATCGACCGTGTAATAGTACTTGAAATAATTTCCGCACAACAAAGTTACGAGACAATACTTTCATACATAGAAACATTTTACATAGCGAGTTACACGGAGGTCCATACGGTCCGTGACATATCACGCAGATTATGTGAGTAGCCATGTGCCCTCACTTGGTCTAAATTTCCTCCATTCTAAATTTCCCCAATCCTGAGTTGGACCAAGTTTCCCTCCACAGGAAGCCACACGGTCCGTGTGGCTTGACACGGCCCGTGTGGTCCTTCCATGAAGTGATGCCTGGCAACTTCGCTTGGGATAACACCAAAAGATCCAGCAAAACCGTTCGGAAAAATCTGGGTCCTTACAGCAACAAGTACCAAATATGGTCCAATTAAGGACACTCTCCAACTTCAAATTATCGCACTAGTGCTCTACATTGTCTACCATATACTGCTTCGAATGGGGCCATACCAATACTTGAATGGAAACTGTTGTTATAAGCAAATTATATAAGAGGTAAGTGATCATCACAACTCCCTTTAAAATCAATAACAAAAGCCTTGAACATACCCTTCAATGTTTGAATTGTTCTTTCGGCTTGTTCGTCTATTTAAGGAAGAAATACGGTACTTAGCTTAACCTTCATACCAAGGCCCTTTTGGAATGACTTTCGAAAATGCAAAGTTAATTGAGAACCTCTATCAGATATTCTGGATAATGGCACCCCATGAAATTTACCAACTCCTGGAAGTGAACCTTGGCATAATCTTCTACATCATAAGAAGTCTTTACTAGCAAAAAGTGGGTTATTTTTGTCATTCTATCTGCAACTATCCATATGGAGTCAAATTTTTTCCTTGTCTTTGTCAACCCTGTGATGAAGTCAATATTTACTATCCCCCATTTCCATGTTGGTATCTCAATACCTTGAGTCAAACCACCAGGTCTTTGGTGTTTCACATTTACTTGTTAACAATTGGCACATTTCATCACATATTTTCCTATAGCTTTGTTCATGTCATACCACTAATACACTTCTCCCAAATATCAATAAATAACACAACCCAGACCTATGGTCTAGGAGTGACATGGCTAATGGGAACCCGACAGTGCCCAAACAAGCCTCAAAGTATCCACATTCACATTATTGGTTTAGAAGCGCATGATGAAGTAGTAAACACATAGTTCTAAGGGACGTGAAAGTAGGACTCATACTATATGGATGTTGTAGAGATAGGACTCAGCATGATAGACATAGCATATAATACATAGAAACTAAGGGGCGGGTAACTATCACTCACTCTATGGGGATAGATCGAGACTTAGGACTTTCTTAATTTCCACAATACATCATAAAAAACAACATAATATTCATATTCAATATTTAGCCATAACCATAATCTCAAAATAGCATAACATAGCATATATTAGTACAAGAGCCTATATGTTGTCCAACAATGCCTTAAAGTCATAGAGTAGGACTGGGGCCAAAATATATCCCAGGCTCACCCTCAAACTAAATATAACATAATTGGTAGAAATATAATAGGTAGATAAATGGTGGCTTCTCCTTGGATGATAAGATTCACCACAACAATTATTCCAAATCTGAACTATTTGTCAAAAGGTGGATGGATATAGTCTCCGACCCCTACACGATTAGATAATGTAGGCAAAAGTATGCATTAATACTTTTGGCATGTAACACATCTTAACTTATTAAACCTACATTCAATGTTAGATGACAAGGGCACAAATATAAGAAAAGTATATAGAAAAAGAAGAGTAATATATCAATATGACAAGAAATCCATGATGCATGCAATGCCATAATAATTTTATATAGGGGTGATGTGACCATAACGGACATCTCAAACCCATGCAAGGTATTATATGAATTTGCCCGATGAAACCCTCTAATCTGGTGAAAGAAGATTACTTGCCAAAGATAATCTACACCACACCTTACGACCAGGTCATTTCCATGTGATGGCCACCTTCCTTACGACCTAGTCAATTTGGAAGGAATTTCATATCATATCATAATTGTAACCATACCTTACGACCCAATCATTTTGGTAATGGTTACCATAAGATATACCTATGCTGGCACATAGTTCAAGGGAAAAGGAAGAGGACCTTTAGGGATATCCTTGATGCCTCCAATCCCATTCGGGTCTAAGTCATCATCCCAAGGGAATACATGTATGTAAGTGCCATTAAGACGGACTGGCAGTCATTGCCGACAAGGCTTGGGAGAATCAACATATAACCATACACTTCCTATGAATATTATAAGAGGTTTCCATACTCAACATGCTTTAAAAAAACAAACAGTATTACCAAGCCAAAAGGAAAAGCATAAGACTAGGCCATTAGAGCCACGATGTCTAATGTACGACACTTGAACACACTTTACTTTACATATTCTACAAAGCCTCTAGATAGGGAACAATATCTATTAAGGGTTGGGATAGGCCCTGGCTCATGACTAACCAAACAGTACAAAAATATAAGCTCTAGACACACAAAGCCCCGAAGAAACCGCGAGCTCAGTAACAATAGCTGGATGTCCTGTACTTCTACAGGGGAGATTTACTAGCTCTTGTACCTGCAGCATGAAATGCAGGTCCCCCGTAAGGGACGTTCGTACAAGATAATATACTGAATATATAAGGCAGGAAGTACTACATCCAAAATAATAACTCAAATGAAATCACACACTAGTGCGTAAAAATAAAAGACCACCTTAAGTCATACTATGGAATCATGTACTTTATGTCCTTTTTATTACTTTACCTATCTTTACTGTATAATCTGTGCACAATATATCATGTGAATAACCAGCAGATCAATGGTGAATCAATATCAGGATCGACCCATGCTAGGCTATCCTTTCACCCTTGGGACACCCTCCGTAATATGGGATCAACCCATACTAGGTGATTCTTCCACCCTTGGAATACCACCCATTAATAAGCAACTTAGAGTTATCTATTATTTACTTTTGAGATGATTCTTTTGGTGGTCATAAAATTTAGAGCTATAGGAACATAGATATGACATGTGATATATAAACAACTATACAAGATAATACCACAATGAAAAGAGTGTTAAACAACTAATGAAACGTGTAGGAGATTAAACAACACATGGACTCTACTTGAAAAAAAGGAACTCATGCATCTTTGATATCCAAGTATGTATGCAGATTTGAAAATGTCTATGTATGGGAACATATGAACATGGTAAGGAGTGGAGACAAAGTTGTTAGTTACCGCCAGAGTTGGTAAGTGCCTTTATGTGCCAAGGAAAAACCTAGATTTCATGCCAAATAATACGAAATCAAGTAGCCTTACATACCTCGTTGTACTATGTCGTTATTACCTCAGAGTAGTATCCTCTTTCCTCCAAATACTTATCTACAATATAGTAGGTGATAAAACTAGCATTATCAGCTACTAAACACATCTTGGCAGTCCAATCTCATAAAAACAAACACTCAGGCAACAAGCTTTTAACTATCAATCCATGAGTACTCTTTCAACCTCTAATCATATTTTTGTTTAGCGCACATTGACATATACATGTTACATCCAGCCTGTTTTAGACACATAACAGGCATACAACAGCTCATCAAGTACACTATACAACAACTCTACAAAACACATAAGTAGACAATGTAATGTTACATCCTTTCGCTACATTTTGACGTCAACTATTCCAAATCTATTTCAACCTCAACCAAGCTATTCCTCAACCTATTAACATGTAAATACAGTCTTAAAAATTCCAAAAACAGTCCCAAAGTAGATGGAAAACGTGAGGCAACAATCACCAATTATCCGCGCACAATTTCCTACTAAGAGTACCATTAAGATAGCATACAAGAACTCATTTTTGCAGAAGATAAAAATGGTGCAGCAGCCTTCTTTCATCACTACAGAAAAAGTCCTTGTTAAAAACATAAACCTTACTTCATAATTCAGCTAACCAACAAGAGAAAATCCTATTAATAAACCACAAAATTGCACAACAATCTTTAGAACACATGCTCTCAAAAATTTCCTACACAAGTACAACCAGCATACTCTTCATGTTTTTCATGGAAAAATTATACTAAACCATAGATAGTTTTACTTACCTTAGCCCTCGAGGATCAGGTCCTCTTCAAGAACCCTAAAGGTGTGCCTTGGCTGCTTTACAAAGTGAAGAGAGAGCAAGGAGAAACTTTGAAGAAAATTTGATTTTTTGCTAAGTGAATATGACTTAAAGTTGCTTGATTTTAACCCCTTTTAAAGGGCCACTTTTGGCCGAATTTCTTTTACATTTGAAGCCTTATTTTATTAAGGTGGTGATGCAGAAACATGGCCCTTTCACTTGGGCCTTATTGGGCTTCAATTGGATGGACTTTGCTGCAAATATTTCTCTTTTACATCCACTTAGTTTGGGCCCTATTTGTGACTTTGGTTGTGAATTTAATTTTGCCCTTTTCCTATTCATATTGTGATGCCTATATTGTCCCTTTATAATGCTAAAACATGGGCCCAAATTACTCCCTTAACTCAGGGTTTATTCTTTATCAGACTTGAACATTCGGTGTTGGGCCTCATCTCCGTCTACCTAGCCTATTTAAGCTAACAAGGTAGGTGACTCACCCTCTAGCTTCCTAAGTCCCACAAGCACCTCACTTATTTCACTTCTTTTAAGTCCACAACCTCTTCAGTTTTACTCAACACTTATATACACTCGGTCCTCTAGAGCGTTAGACGTACATATAGCCCTCTAATCTGAAATTCAAGCACTTTTAAAATTATGTGCTGGTTGACCCCGCCATATCATGTTTCATATTCGTAGGACCAGTACATGTAAGATGTAGGGTTTTACATCCTTCCCCCCTTAAAAACATTCGTCCCTAAATGTAAGTATAATTGTATAGGTTAAACAAGTTTAAACCTTCATTTAAACAAACTATGGACAACATAACAAGCATTCAAACACACATACCTCTTAATGCCCCAACTCTGCATCTTAGACTTCTTTTTTAGCTTCAAATAAATAAGGGTACTTAGATCTCATTGCTTTCTCAGCCTCCCACGTCATATCTTCTACTTGCTGGTTCCTCCGTAGTAGTTTTACTGAAGGTATTTCCTTATTCCTTAGCTTTCTAACTTGATGATCTATGGTAGCAATTGGTACCTCTTCATAGGTTAGATCTTCCGTAACATGCATATCTTCAATAGGAGTGATACGAGATGGGTCAACTATGCACTTATGAAGCATTGAGACATTGAAAACTGGATGGACCATTGAAAGCTCCTGGGTAGCTCTAATTCATACGCTTCCTGTCCAAACCTTTTGATAATATTATATGGCCCTATGTAACGTGGGCTTAGTTTTCCTTTCTTACCGAACCTCATAACTCCTTTCATTGAGGACACCTTTAAGAATACCCAATCTCCGACTGCGAATTCCAGTCGTCTTCTCCTTGCATCCGCATATGATTTGTGAAGACTTTGGGTTGTTTCTAGCCGCTATCGTATTACCTTGACTTTTTCCATGGCTTGTTGGAATAGATCTAGACAAAGCAAGGTAGGTTCACCCACTTCAAACCATCCCATTGGTGATCAATATTTCCTTCCATACAAAGCTTCATAAGGTGTTGTTTTGATGCTTGAATGGTAGCTATTATTATAGGCAAGTTCAATAAGTGGCAAATGGTCCACCAAATTACCTTTGAAAGTCCAATGCACAAGCCCGCAACATATTTTCATGTGTTTGAATGGTGCGTTATGCTTGACCATCTATCTGAGAGTGGAAAGTTGTACTTAAATTCACTTGTGTCCCTAAGCTCCTTTGGAAGGAATTCTAAAACATTGCAATGAATTAAGTTCCCCAATCAGATATAATGGAGAGTGGGACCCCATGTAGCCTAACTATCTCATTGAGGTATAACTTTGCATACTCTTCAGCTGTATAATCACTCTTAACGTGCAAGGAATTTGTTGACTTTGTGAGCCTATTAACTACCACCCATATGGAATCAAACTTTTGGAATGAGCGAGGTAACCCAGTAACAAAATCCATATTAATCATATCCCACTTCCACGTTAGAAGCTCTATACATTGTATATAATCTCTCGGCCTTTTGGTGCTCTACCTTAACTTTTTGGCAATTTGGACATTGAGCCACAAATACTGCAAGGTTCTTTTTCATGTCTACCCACCAAAACATTCCCTTCAATCATGATATATCTTAGTTGACCCTGGATGGATGGAATATCTTGAATGATGGGCGTCATCCATTATCCTCCTTCTTAGTCCATTAATATTAGGAACACATAATCTATTTTGGAAATAAAGTACTCCATTTTGTGTAAGTTCAAAGCCCTTCATCATACCTTGACCCACCTTCTCCCTAGGTCTTCGTAGAATAGGATCCTTGAACTGCTTTTCTCTTACCTCCGTTACGAATAAAGACTATGTAGCATTTTGCATAACAACCCCTTCCTTTGGAGTTTTAAGGAGGCGAACTCCCAAATTGGCTAGTTGACGTAGATCCTTAGCCACTCCTTGACTTACCACGGACTGATCACTAATATTCATATCAAAGCATCGGCTACTACATTTGCTTTCCCTGGATGGTATAGTATGTCAACGTCGTAATCATTTATTAGCTCTATCCATCTCCGTTGTCTTAAATTTAGGTCTTTCTGTTTAAAGATGTATTGTAGGCTCTTATGATCAGTATATATGTCAACATGAATCCCATACAAATAGTGACACCATATTTTCAAGGCAAACACAACAGCTGCTTGCTCAAGGTCATGTGTTCAGTAGTTTTTTCTCATACGATAGCAGTTGTCTCGAGGCATAAGAATTACATAACTAATGAAATGTGTAGGAGATGAAACAACACATGGACTCTACTTGGAAAAAAAGGACTCCAAGTATGTATGCAGATTTCACAATTCTATGTATGGGAACATATGAACATGGTAAGGAGTGGAGACACAGTTATTAGTTATGCCGAAGTTGGTAAGTGCCATTATGTGCCAATGAAGAACCTAGATTTCAAGTCAAATAATAGGAAATAGCCTTACATACCTCGTTGTACTATGTCATTATTACCTCGGAGTAGTATCCTTTTCCTCCAAATAATTATCTACAATATAGTAGGTGATAAAACTAGTATTATCAACTAATAAACACATCTTGACAGTCCAATCTCATAAAAACAAACACTCGGGCAACAAGCTTTTTACTATCAATCTACGAGTATTCTTTCAACCTTTCCACCTCTAATCATATTTTTGTTTAGCACAAATTGTCATATACATGTTACATATAGCCTGTTTTAGTCACATAACAGGCCTACAACAGCTCATCAAGTACAACATACCATAACTCTACACAACACGCAAGTAGGCAACGTAACATTACGTTCTTTCGCTACATTTCGGCGTCAACCATTTCAAATCTGTTTCAACCTCAACCAAACTGTTCTCAACCTATTTAAATATAAATAAAGTATTTGAACATTCCAAAAATAGTCCCAACTAGATGGGAAATGTGAGACAACAATTACAAATTATCCGCCCACAAGTTCCTACAAAGAGTACCATTAAGATAGCATACAATAACTCATTTTTGTGGAAGATAAAATTAGTCAGCATCCTTCTTTCATCACTACAGAACCAATCCTTGTAAAAACATAAACCTTACTTCATAATTCAGCTAACCAACAAGAGAAAAGCCTCTTAATAAACAAGAAAATTGTACTACAATCTTTGGAACACATGCTGTCTAAATATTCCTGCAGAAGTACAACCAGCATACTCTTCATGTTTTTCATGGAAATATTATACTAAACCATAGGCGTTTTACTTACCTTAGCCCTCAAGGATCAGGTCCTCTTCAAGAACCCTTAAAATGTGCCTTGGCTGCTTTACAAAGTGAAGAGAGAGCAAGGAGAAACTTTGAAGAAAATCTAATTTTCGGCTAAGTTAAAATGACTTAAAATTGCTAGATTTTAACCTCTTTTACAGGGCCACTTTTGGCCGACTTTCTTTTACATTTGAAGCATTATTTTATTTAGGTGGTGATGCAGCAACTTGGCCCTTTCATTTGGGCCTTATTGGGCTTCATTTGGATGGGCTTTGCTGCAAATAACATCCCTTTAATTTGGACCCTATTTGTGACTTGGGTTGTGAATGTAATTTTGCCCTTTTCCTATTCATATTGGGCTATATTGTCCCTTTATGAAGCTAAACCATGGGCCCAAATTACTCCCTTAAATCAGGGTTTATTCTTTATCGGACATGAACAAATTCAGTGTTGGGCCTTGTCTCCGTCTACCTAGCTTATTTAAGCTAACCACGTAGGTGACTCACCTGCTAGCTTCCTAAGTCCCACAAGCACCTCACTTCTTTTGCTTCGTTTAAGGCCAAGACCTCCTCAGTTTGACTTGGAACCTATATACACTCGGTCCTCTTGAGTGTTACACGTACATATAACCCTCTAATCTGAAATTCAAGTACTTTTAAAAATGTTCTAATTTGACCCCGCCATATCATGTTTCATATGCGTAGGACCAGTACATGTAAGATATGGGGTGTTGCGATATATACATATATGTGCTTTCAAAGAGGCCTAAGTCCTTTCAAATCATTTCATTGCATACTTTGTCTTAAAAACCAAACATTCTTCATAATCATGCACACTTGGACTCAAAAGCCACATCATACATCAATTCATACCTTCATGCATAGGAATAGCTCATTCACGTATATGAAAATAGTGTAAACACCCGGAGTTGCTCAAAGAGGAATATCATAGGCATTTATATGATTGCATTCTTGTCATAACCATACTTTTATAAAAATCATATTCATACACATGTGTGGGCTTAGCCTGCCGCATGACTTCTCATCGAAACCAATACTCATGTATGCATATATCATGAATGATATGAGAATGGCATAGGCAATAGAGATTCAGCATTAAGTCAACAATAAAACATGAAATTCAAGTAAATCCATAAGCAAATTCACATTTAAATCACAATTTAGATTACCTATGCTTAAATCAAACTTTAAAGAGACAATGCATATTCAAATCTTCATAATATTCATGCAATTAAACATATTAGGGCTTAAATCACTTTAAAAATAACACTTAATCACATCCTATATCTCAATTGAATCAAATAAACAATAATCTAAAAGATCCATATTTAAAGTAAGCTCAATTTCATAAGATCAAGTTTAAAAGAGTTTGGAGTCCTCATGGTTGAAAGGGACCATGAATCAATCCCACATACCATAGATAACCAAGAATAAATAAGAAGAAATTGATTGAAGGAGAAGACCTTTCCTTAAGTTCCAAGCAAATCCTCCGAGGCTCTATTGACGGGAGTTCTTTTGATGAGAATTCGAATATTCTAAGTGTACGAATTGAATTTGAGTGAGAATAGAAGAGTATGTCTTTTTAGGGACTTAAAATAGGTTAGAAAGTCAGAAACAACCCCTAGGAATAGCCAAAATTAAAATGAATCCATTAATGATACAAGTGTCAAAAGGTTGCCGAGGATCTGTAATAAAGCACTAGGGGTCATGTAGGGGTCACACGGACCATGTGCCCATCCCTATGGCTTCACCTAGAAAAATTCTTCACTGACAATGTTATGAGATGGTGATTCCATACATAGAAACTTTCTGGACCAACACCCATGTGAGATACCACACGACCTGTGAAGGGGTGCCACAACGTATGTGGGGTTTATTTTTGAAGTGCCTTCGCGAAAATAGGATTTTCAAGGCCATGGCTCCTCTCACAAGACACCACATAGCCAGTGAAGTGTCACACGAGCTGTTTGGTGTTCATGTGATGAATTTCTTAGTCTTGAAAACCAACTAATGGCCAACTCTCTACACATATGGACAAGTGCCACCTCAAGGCTCCTCCACACGGTTGGTGATGAGTCACATGGCCCGTGAAGGGGCCCATGTGGTGTTTTCTTGGTTAAAAACATCCTGGAAGAAACTTTTCGTACACCATTAAAGCCTTACAAAGTCTGAGTCCTTACATCATCTCCCCCTTGGGAACATTTGTCGTCGAATGTGCTAGAACAAGGCTCGAAAAGCTTGAGTTGAACATGAAATATCCAAGCACAAAGACACAATGCATATTTCGTCACATGAAAATTACAAAGTCATTAAAACTTATATCAAAACATCTTTAAATCATTTTCGTGCACATGTATGCATGTCATGTTATGAAAATGAAGAGTGAAATAATTAAGACCATTTGGAATAGGAAGAACCTAATACCTTAGGCTTAAGTAGATTTGAAAAGATAGGGATATCATTTCACCATGTCCAACTCCGCCTCCCATGTAGCACTCCCCACATGTTGATTTCTCCAAAGCATCTTAATCTAAGCCACATCCTTGTTGCGAAGCCGCTTCACTTGTCTATCTAAGATCTCAATTAGAACTTACTCATAAGACAAGTTCTCCTCAACATCAACACCTTCCATAGGCACAATTGCACTAGGATCACCAATCAATTTCCTCAACATGGACACATGGAAAACTAGGTGGATAGAACTCAAATCTGGAGGCAAATCCAATCAATAATCCACATCCCCAATCCTCTCCACAATCTCATAAGGGCCTATATAGTAGGGACTTAATTGGTCCTTCTTATCAAAATAAATTGCACCCTTCATGGGTAAGACCTTCACAAATACTCAATCACAAACATGAAACTCAAAATCCCTCTTCCTAACATCTAAATAAGACTTTTGGCGACTTTGAGCCATCTTCAACCACTCCCTAATTAACTTTACCTTCTCTATGGCCTCCAACACCAAATCTGGGAAAATCAAAGCCATCTCTCCCAACTCAAACCACCCTACGGAGATCTATACATCCACCATACAAAGCCTCAAACGGTGCCATACAAATGCTAGCATGAAAGCTATTAATGTAAGCAAACTCGATAAAAGGTAGATGATCATCGCAATTACCCTTGAATTCCAACACTGTAGACCTCAATATGTCCTCCAAAGTTTGTATTGTCCTCTCGTCTTGCCCATCGATTTGATGATGAAAAGTGATACTTAACTTCACTTTAGTGCAAAGTCCTCTTTGAAATGATCTCAAAAAGTGAGAAGTAAATTAGATGCCACGATCCCATATGCTATACCTAGGCACACTATGAAACCTTAACAACCCTTAGATATACAACCTTGCATATTCTTCAGCATGAGGTATTCTTAATCGGTAGGAAATGACCAACTTAGTCATCTGATCAACGTAACCGAAAATTGAATCAAATTGCCTTCAGGTCCAAGGCAAGCCGACCACACAATCCATGTTCACATCTTCCCACTTTGAAGTAGGAATCCTAATATTATGAGCCAAACCATCGGGCCTTTGGTGCTCTACTTTCACTTGTTGACAATTATGGCATTTAGATACAAACTTTGCTATATTTGTTTTCATACCATGCCACCAATTAACCTCCCTCAAATATCAATACAATTTGGTAGATCTTGGATGAATAGAATAATGAGAGTTATTGTCTTCACTCATGATCACCTCTCTAACACCATCAACATCATAAATAAATAACTGGCCTTGAAACCAAAGCACACCACTCTCCCCCTTGGGAGAAAACCTCTAAATTCTTTTTGGCAACGAACTTCTTCAACTCAACCAATGACGAGTATAATTCTTGCTTAGCCTTGACATCAACAACAATAGAAGATTTAACCCTATTTTGAACATGAATACCACAATCATCAGAGTCAGCCAATTTAACACCCAACCTACCCAAACAGTGAACATCTTTCACCAACTTTCTTCTATTCATCAACATGAGCCACACTCCGTATAGATAGTCTACTAACAGCGTTAGCTAAAACATTTGCCTTACCAGGATGATATGGAATACGTATGTCAAAGTCCTAAAGGAGTTACAACCACCTTCTTTGCCTCAAGTTAAGATCCCTTCGGGTGAATGCATCTTGCAAACTCTTGTGATTGGTGAAGACATCAGCATGAACCTCATATGAATAATGTCTCCAATTCTTGAAAGCAAACACCACAGCCGCTAGCACAAGGTCATGAGTCAGGTAATTACACTCATGCACCTTCACTTACCTTGATGCATAAGCCATCACCTTACCATATTGCATAAGCACACAACCTAACCCAATCTGAGAAGCATCACAATACACCATGAATCCATCTAAGCTATCTGATAGAGTCAAAATAGGAGCCAATATAAGCTGATCTTTCAAAGTCTAAAAACTCCTCTCACATTTATCCGACCATACAAACATGTCCTTCCTGTGTATCAACTTTGTTAGTGGAGATGAAACGGATGAGAAACCTTAAATAAATCTCCTATAATAACCATCATAGCCAAAAAAACTTTGAATATCTTAGAGAGTCAATGGTCTAGGTCAATTTTTCACGGCCTCCGTCTTCTTGGGGTCAACCTTAATACCATCACCGGATACTACATGTCCATGAGAAAAAACTACCTCACCCAACCAAAACTCACATTGCTGAACTTAGCATAAAATTGCTTCTCCCACAAAATCTGAAGAACCAACCTCAAATGATCCATATACTCCTACTCACTTGAGGAATAAGTAAGGATATCATCGACGAAGACAACCACAAAACTATCCAAAAAGGGCTTGAACACCTGATATATAAGGTCAATAAATATCGCCGGAGTATTAGGCAAAGCAAATGACATCACCATAAATTCAAAGTGCCCATATCTAGTTCAGAAAGATATTTTGGGAATGTCACACTACCTAACATTCAAGTGATGATAACCAGAATAGAGGTCAATCTATGAGAAGTGGGTGGCCCCTTGAAGTTGATCAAATAAGTGGTCGATTCTTTGCAATGGGTATTTATTCTTGAAAATTACTTTATTCAGTTGCCTAGAATTAATGCACATCCGAAGAGACCCATCTTTCTTTCTTACAAATAATATAGGAGCAACCCATGGAGACATACTTGGTCTAATAAATCCTTTCTCCAAAAGGTCCTTCAATTGATCTTTCAACTCCTTCAACTTAGTCGGTGCCATACGATAAGGAGGAATAGAGATAGGCTGAGTATACGGGAGGAGATCTATGCCAATGTCTACTTCCCTCTTAAGAGGAATACTAGGAAAATCTTTGGGAACCACATCCAGAAACTCATTAACCACGAGAACCAATTCAAGAGTAGGTGACTCAGACTTCATATCTTTAACCCTCACAATAAGAAAGATACACCCCTTACAAATCATTTTTTGGTCCTTGAGGTAGGAAATAAATTTGACTTTTAATAGTGGAGTCACTACCCTTCCATTTAAGAACAGGTTCATCCTAAAATTGGAATTTGACTTTCTGGGTTCTAAAATCTATAAAGGCATATGAAGCATGCAACCTATCCATCCCAAGAATAATATCAAAGTAAAATATCTCAAGTTCACAAGAAACACAGAAGGACTTTATGAAAAATAGAGATAGGATAACCCCCGATAGACTCTTTAGTCAACAATAGACACACCCACAGAAATATAAACCGAAAAGGGCTCCCTTAAAATTTTGGGACTCAATTCAAATTTAACAACCAAACAAGGAGTCATAAAATATAAATTTACATCCAGATACAGCAAAGCATAAGCATTAAAATCAAATACTTTTAACATACTAATCACAACATTCGGAGTCTCCTCTACTTTCTATCTAACATGCAAAGCATAAAACTTGTTGTTTCTTGGGGCACCAACTTGAGGAACTCTTATTTGGAGTTGATCACCCAGAGCCATTTGACCCTGACCATTCTTGGTAGCTTTATGATAGTTAGCAATCTTGTGGCTTCTATCACCATATCCATAGCATGCACCTAAATCTTTCCAATAAGCACCCGAGTGATTCTTTTTGCACCTGTCACAATGGGGAAGTAATGGCCTACCCTCAAATGGTTCCTTGGGAGGAGGCACCCTAGCATTGGCAAACCTTGCATTAGAACCTTGGCACTGTTGAAAGAGACCATAACAACCACTCTTGGAGTAGGAGAACCCACCATCATAACGGCCCCTCTTAGAATCATGCACCCTCTTCTCCTTGATCTTTCCTCCTTCAATATGTTCAGAATATGTCCTGATCTTGGAGATCCATAGGTCCTAAATAAGCATAGTCATACGACATTCTTTCACAATCAAATTAGAGACACCAGAAATAAACTTGTGCATTCGGGTCAACCACAACATATGGGCATACTTTGAGAGCTTTATGAACTTAGGGTATATTCCCTCACACTCGTTCCACCCTATTTGAGGTTGATAAAATTCGTTCATCTTATCATCCCTAAGCTCAAGAGGAAAAAAAGATCTAGAAAGGAAAATTTCGCTTCTTCCCAATTAAATCCATCACCATAGACCCTCTTCATTTAACACCTGAGTGTACCACACTTGAGCCATATCCTTCAATTGATAAGCAGCTAGCTCAGCTTTCTCCTTTGAATTCAACCCTATAATAGACAATACCTTAGAGAGTTCATCATGAAATCTTGAGCATCCTCATTAAACTTTGATCTATATAACTCTGGAGGATTCATCTGGGTAAAATCTCTCACTCGAGAAGCCGAAGTGGGAGCATGGGGAGGAAGATTAGTTGTTCTAGCCTGGGTGGTCATCACTTATGCAAGCATGGCAATGGAAGTACAGAATTCACTATAAATGACCGTCTCTTCAATGGGCTCTTGAGGAACTTGGCCCTCATAAACGGGGGCCTGCGTTGGTAGAGAATCTCCTCATGGATGCATCTTTTGTAATGTTACAAGGACATCATCATGGTTAGGAAGTCTTAATAAATGGTCTAAACCACGATATAAGACATGAAAAAGTGAAACAAATCCTAGAACACCGTCATAGCCTCCTACTCATAGGTATGGTGAACTTCACACACATGAATAGGACTCTTCTCAATGTGGCAATGTTACCTCCGAGGATCATTTATAAACCTAGTGCTTTGGTATCAATGCGGCAATGTTGACCTTCGAGGATCATTTATAAACCTAGTGCTTTGACACCAAGCTTGTCACAACCCATGCCTAAGGTTTAGGAGTGACATGACGAATGGGAACTCAAGAGTCCCAAACAAGCCTCAAAGTATCCATATTCACATCGGTTCGGAAGCACATAATGAAGTAGTAAACACATAGTTCTAAGGGATGGGAAAGTAGGACTCACGCTATGGGGATGTTATAGGGATAGGGTTTAGCATGATCAACATAGCACATAACACATAAAAACTAAGGGGTGGGTAACTATTGCTCACTCTATGAAGATAGATCGGGACATAGGAATTTCTATTTTTCTATATTATATGATAAATAAATATCATAATATTCATATTATATGGATAACCATAACTATAATCTCCAAATAGCATAACATAATATACATTTGTATAAGAGTCTACATGTCCAACAATTACTCAAAGTCATAGAATAGGACGAGAGCCAAGAAATGTCTCGGGAACACCCTCAAAGTAAATATAACATAAGCAGTAGCAACATAATAGGTAGATGGATAGTGGCTTCTCCTTGGATGATAAAACTCACAATAACGACTTTCATAAATCTGAAATAGCCATCAAAAAATGAATGGATATAGTCTCTGGCCCCTACATGGTTAGATCATGTGGGAAAAAGTCTTTGTTTGTACGTTTGAATGTACTAAGTATGCAAGCATAAAATATATGTGAACTTATTAAACCTACATTAAATGTTAGATGACAAGGGCACATATATAGGAAGAAGAATATAGGCAAAGAAGAGTAATATACCTATAGACTATGAAATCTATGATACATGCAATGGCATAATACTTCCATATAAAGGGGATGTGACCATAACAGACATCTCAAACCCATGTGATCTATTACATGAATTCACCTGATGAAAGCCACTTATTGGGTGAAAGAAGATTACTTATTAAAATACACCACACCTTACGACCCGGTCATTTCGCTGTGATGGCCACCTTCCTTATGACCTGGTAACTTCAAAAGGATTTTCAAATCATATCATCTCATAATTGTAATCATAACTTATGACCCGATCATTTCGGTAATGGTTATTATAACCTATATTGGCACATAGTTCAAGGGAAAAGAAAAAGGACCATTAGGGATATCCTTAGCGCCTCCAATCCCATTCGGTGCTAAGTTATCATCCCACGGGAATACATATAAACATGTACGTGCTTCAAAAGAGGCATAAGTCCTTTCAAATCATTTCAATGGATACTTAGACTTAAAAGCCTAACATTCTTCATAATCATGCACACTTGGGCTCAAAAGGAAAATCATACTTTCATGCATAAGAATAACTCATTCATACAGATCAAAATGGTGTAAACACCTAGAGTTGCTCAAAGAGCCATATCAGAGACATTTATGTACTCACATTCTTGTCATAACTATAATTTTATAAAAAATCATATTCATAAAAATATGTGGGCTTAACCCACCACATAACTTTCATCAAAACCAATACTCATGTATGTATATGCCATGAATGATATCTGAATAGCATGGGCAATAGAGATTCCAACTTAAGTCAACAACAAAATATAAAATTCAAGTAAATTTAGGTTACCCATGCTTAAATCAAATTTTAAAGAGATAATGCATATTCAAATCTTCAGAATATTCATGAAATTCACCATATTAAGGCTTAAATCACTTTAAAACAACAATTAGTAATAGCCCATATCTTAATTGAATCAAATAAACAATAATCTAAAAGACCCATATTTAAAGTAAGCTCAATTTCATAAAATCATATGTAAAAGAGTTTGGAGTCCTCATGGATGAAAAGGACCATGGATAAATCCCACATACCTTATATAACCATGAATAAATAAGAAAAAATTGATTGAAGGAGAAAACCCTTCCTTAAAATCTAAGCCAATCCTTTAGGGCTTTCTTAAAGGGAATTCTTTTGATGAGAATTTAAATATTCTATGTGTATGAATTAACTCTGAATGAGAATAGAAGAGTATAGGTCTTTTGAGAGGCTCAAAATAGGTTAGAAAGTCATAAACAACCTTTAAGAACAACCAAAATTATATGAAAGTCATTAAATGAAACGAGTGTCAAAAGGTTGCCAGGGGTCCCATAATGAAGCACCACGGGTCGTGTAAGGATCACATGGACCATGTTCCCTTTCGTGTGGCTTCAATTAAAACAATTCCTCATTGAAGAAGTTCTAGGATAGTGATTCCATACTTAGAAAATTTCTGGACCAACACCTATACGGGACACCATAGGACCTGTGAAGGGGTCACACGACCCGTGTAGGGTTCATATGTGATGTGCCTTGGCAAAAAAAGGGTTTTTCAAGTCCAAGGCTTCTCTCGCGAGCCACGACATGGACAGTGAAGTGTCACACGAGCCGTACAGTGTTCATGTGATGAAAGCCTTGGTGTTGAACACTAACTTAAGGCCAACACTCTATACACATGGCCAAGGGCTACCTCAAGGCTCTTCCACACATCAAGTGATGAGTCACACGACACATAGAGGGGAACATGTGGTGTCACCATGGTTAAAAACTTCCTAAAACCAAATTTCCATGCACCATTAAGGCCTTACAAAGTTTGAGTCCTTACAATACATTTTGGTGGATCCTAGATGAATGGAGTACTTGGAATTATGAGCTTCATCAAGTATATTCTCCCTAAGTCCATCCACATCGCGTACACATAATCGACCTTGATATCACAATACCTTTTTTTCAACTACCAACTTCTTCAATTCTACTAAAGTAGGATCCATGTCTTGCTTTGCTTTAATTTCTTCCATCAAAGATGATTCCACCCCATTAGGTACTATCATACCACCATCACTTAAGCTATTCAACCTTACACCCAAATAGGCCAAACGGTGAAATTCCTTGACCATTCCCTTATTTGCTTCAACTTTCAACCTGTACCATGCTGCCTATAGATACTCTCATAAATGTATCAGCTACAATGTTTGCTTTGCTTGGGTGATACATCACACTCATGTCATAATCTTTTAAAGGTTCCAACCATCTTCTCTGTCTTAGGTTCAAATCCCTTTGGCTTAATATATATTACAAGCTCTTGTGATCAATGAATATATCAGCATATACCCAATAAAGATAGTATCGCCAAATCTTTAATGCAAACACAATAGCGAACAACTCAAGATCATGCTTCAGATAGTTCTTTTCATGCACCCTCAATTGTCTTGACGCATTGGCAATGACCTTTCCATATTGTATTAGTACACACCCCAAGTCTATGTGTGAGGCATCAGAATACACAACAAAACCATCTGATCCTTCAGGCAAGGACAAAACAAGAGCCAAAGTGAGATGATCCTTCAACCTTTGAAAAATCCTTTCACATTTATTGGACGATTGGAATTTTTCCTTCTTTTCGGTTAGGTTTTTCAAAGGATAAGCAATGGAGGAAAATCCCTCAACAAACCTTCTATAGTATTCGGCCAAACCCAAAAAGCTTCTAATATCGAATGGAGACAATGGTTGAAGCCAATTGATTGTAGCTTTTATTTTCGCTGGATCAATCCTAATACCATCACCTGAAATCACATGACCCAAAAAAGCCACCTCTCTTAGCCAAAATTCACATTTGTTAAACTTGAGAAAGAGTTGCTTATCTCTCAAAGTTTGCAACACAATCCTCTAATGATCTTCATGCACTTTCACATTTCAAGAGTATACTAATATATCATCTATGAACACCACCAGAAATATATCTAAATATGGTTTGAAGATCCTATTCATCAAATTCAAAAAAATGGAAGGGGCAGTTTTTAGCCCAAAAAGACATAACTAGAAATTCAAAAACAAACTGTACCAAGTTCTAAAGTCCATCTTTAGAATATCATCTTCCTTCACCCTTTGCTGGTGATATCTAGACGAGAGATTAATTTTAGAAAAGTAGCTTGCACCTTGTAACTGATCAAAGAGGTCATCAAACCTTGGAAGTGGATATTTGTTTTTGATGGTTAACTTATTCAACTGTCAATAGTCTACACATCCAAATCGAACCGACTTTCTTTCCTACAAATAGTATGGGAGCACCCCCATAGTGACACTCTAGGGTGTACGAATCCTTTATCAAGTAAATTCTTCAACTGTTCTTTCAATTCTGTCAGGGCTATTCGATAAAAAGGGATAGAAATAGTTTGGGTGACAAGAAAAAGATCAATACCAAAATCAATTTCCCTTATAGGAGGAATACAAGGTAGATCATCGGGAAAGACATCGGGGAACTCCTTTACTATAGGGACCGAATCAAGATTAGGAACATGGAACTCAACATCCATGACTCGAACAACATGATATAGACAACCCTTAGAGATAGTTTACATAGATTTCATGGAAGAGACAAACCTCCCTTTGAACATAGAACTGGTTCCCTTCCACTCTAAGATGGGCTCGTTAGGAACTTTAAATGTGATCTTACGGGTACTACCATCAATTGCAGCATATGATGCATATAACTAATCCATTCCAAGAATAACATCAAAATTTGTCATATCGAGCTCAACTAAATCACATGGGAAGACTTTGTGCAAGACCAACATGGGACAACTTTTGTTGACTTGCTTGGCTAGGATTGGTTCACCAATTGTATAAATCAAGTAAGGTTCTTACAAGACTTTTCAGGCACATTAAACTTTATGGCAACATAAGGAGTAACAAAAGACTTATTGGCACTGGGGTTAAGTAAAACATATACATTATGATCGAAGACTTTCAGCATACTGGTAACCATATCGGGAGACTGATTAACTTCTTGTCTAGTATACAAAGCGTAGAATCGGTTACCACATGGACCATCACCTTGAGTTTGGGCACCGTGTTGCACTTTCCCTTTTTGAGCCATTTCACTTTGAGGATGCCTTCCTTGCATTTATGAGCAACATTAGGATACTTAGCAATTTTCTTTCCCATCTTTCCACAACCAAAACATGCACCAAAACATCTCAAACATTCGCAACATGGTTCTTCTTGCACTTAGAACATCTAGGAGGAATAGCACCACCTTTTACCACATCACCTTGAGCCTTAGTTTTTGCTCCTTTCCCTTTATTGAACCTTTGAGAAGAACTCCTTGAAGACCCTTGGCCTTGTTGGAATCGGCCACCACCATATTTACCATAAGAAAATCCAATATCATGATCAGCCTTCTTGGACTCTCTTGTCCTCATTTTTTGCAACTTTTCACTCTCCACTTGTTCGACATATGTCATGAGTCTAGAGATATCCATCTTCTTAACGAGCATGGCAATATTACATTCCATCTTTATCAAGTCAGACACCTCCAAAATGAATTTGTTCATGGGGCCCCTTAAGTTGGCCACCAATGAAGGAAAAAACTTAGACAACTTAGTAAATTTGAGAGAATATTCCCTCACACTCATTCCACACTTCCTTAAGTTCATGAACTCTTTCACCTTAGCTTCCCTTAGCTCAAGAGCGAAGAAACAATCAAGAAAAACATCTTTTAATATGTCCTAACCAATAGAACCTATGTCAACCCTTTTAGAATTCTATTGATTGTACCATACTTGAGCAACACCCTTATGTTGGTATGTTGCCAATCTGACCATTTCCACAAAATAAACTCTCATATTCTCCACTATCTTGTAGAACAAACTCTTGTGGATCCTCATCCACCTTAGAGCCATGAAATTTTTGCGGATTTATTCTAGAAAAATCCCTTATCCTGGAAGCCGGGATAGGAGTCTTTGGTGATGCAACAACATGAGCCAACATAGTAATGGCGGCTCTAAACTCATCATTGGCAACTTGGTCCACTTGAGGGGCTTGAGTACCGGGAGGAGCAAGAGGAGCTTGGTCCATATTAGCATTATTTCCCCATGGTAATATGCTAACATCCAAAATATACTTCTCAAAAGAAATATAAACGGTTGTTTGCAATATATTTATCCAACTTGTGAGTCGGGGTCAATCCCACAAGGAATATGGAAAAATATTGTCAATAATAAAAATTTAACTTGATAGTCATTATAAAAATTGGGGGCTTTTAATTTGAAAAGAATACAAAATGATAGTAAAAATAATAATAACTTGCAATTTATTATTTATTTATGTCAACTTAAATAGATGTAATTAGGAATGTGTAATGCCCGTTAAAATTACCAAATACCCCTAGAGGAGAGATGTGCGCATAATGCGTCTTTTGATGCTCGGATGAAAAATCTGAGGCTGGATTTATGATCAACACGATAAATTGAGTGGGGAAAAGGTCTCGGTCGATTTTTAGAGCAACCCAGTCAAAAGATAATTTTTCGTTCCAAAATGAGAAATAGTGAGAGTTTGTGACAGAGCCACGTCGCGGACCCATTGCGAAGGGTGACTTATGTTTATCCTAAATTTTTGACGGGGTTGAGATAACTCAATCGGGAGGATATTTGTGAAAATGAGGTATACACGACCAGTCCGCGTCGCGGACTGGATTATTTCGCGGTTGGAAAATTTCTAAAATTTCGAGGGGCATTCTAGTCCATTCCTAACATCTTCTAAAACCCATATACTATTAATATAGTTTGTATTCGTGAAGAAAGGGTTCAAAACCCATTCTAAAATCCTCTTCCTAGCAAATTCACAAAGTTAGGGCTTGAAGAGAGTTGCAGAAGAGTCAAGAGGAGATTCTATAAAGAATTTTTTTTAGCAATCATCTCAGGTATGTAAGGCTAACCTAAAGCATGGAATTGTTCTTCCATGTGCCCCTTTTGAGTAAATTGAGGTTATAATTGAAGATGATGAGTTATATGTCAAAGTTCTTGAGTATTCCACTGAGATGTTACTTTATTCATGTATTTTTCTTAAATTGATGATCATCACCAACTATATTACTGCATAACGTTTTTTCATGAATAAATTTACAAAATTCTATTTCTATTGTACTAAAGAATGCAAGAATGAGCTTAAGGGGAAATAGTCTAGAGCCTTGGCGATGATGATGTTTGTGATGTTGTGATTGTGGTCAAAATTTATTAAAGTTGATGATGATGTTGATAAGAGTGATGTTGATGAGTCTTAAAACCTGAAACCAAATTCTAAAAGAATGTTTTGAGCCCATGACATTGATGTTGATGTTGATGATGATGTTGATGTTTACGTACTATGTCCCTATGGGACCAATGATGATGATGTTGATGTACTATGTCCCTTTGGGACCAATGATGATGAAGTTTCATGAACATGTCGAGTTCTGGAAGGAGTATTCAGCACCAAAATGGGAGAGAGTGAGTCTCACTCGAACTCATTAACTATGTGACCCGTGTAGGAGAGAGGATCGAACTGCAATGTGGATGTTTCCTTGTCCCAAAAGAGGACTAATTATTTTCATGTAGATCCATTAATGATGATGTCCTTTACCCCAAATAGGGTACTGGATGTATGTCGCAACGGCATCGCTTCGTTGTATCATCACCGGCTCATAGGTGATGGTTGTCGGTTAGGGAAACTCCCAGCTAGGTTCCTCACTAATAGGACTCTGATGTAGATGTGATGGTATGAGTCTTGATGGATGTTGACAATTTATTGTCTACTCATTATCCTTGTCCTAGACGGGCATTGGTCCTTCGAGTTGAGTTGAGTTGAGTCACGTTTCCTTGAGATAAGTCTGATGGATTGATGATGTTGAGATGAGACGTTGATGAGTCATTTGTCTACTCTTTATTCTTGCTTTAGATAGACAATTGATATTCTGATGGATGAGATATTGAGTTGATGTTATCCCTATACTATTATATTTGTACTGTTATATTGGACGACTGCCTTGAGATTGAGTGGTTCGCTTGGGGACTAACATTAGTCTCTGGGTGCCATCCATGCCTAGGGTACCCTCCCAAGGCATGACAGAATGTGTTCCCATGATTTTATAACTTTGCAAAAATAATGTGTTAGTGATCTATTTTAATTTTTAACATGTAGAACGGTAAGTTAAGTTCACCAAACTCTTTGGCCCAAGCGAGAGGTGAATTTCACTATGTGATTTGGTCCATCCACATAGTGCGACACAACCTTACCTATTATTCCAGTACAATCTCCCCTTGGCCCTGTTCGGTTGATTAGAAGAGAAACGTCAATCGAATCCTGTTAATTAATCTCTTTTCCTATTCATTACTACCTTGGTCCAGTTGGTAACACTAGGCGGGTTCAAATATTGGACATCATTAGAAAACATTCAATACGAAGAGAATTAATTAATGCATGCATAAAATTAATTCAAGAATCACTTTTTACATTAACTTACTTTGTTAATTCATCATGGTTCCCACAATCCTTAGTTATAAAATTTAGCTACTCATTATTATTGAAGAAACACAATTAAATTTATAAAAATAAACTTACTTGTGTTAATCATAAATATTCAATAACAATAGATAAATAATATTCAAAAAATCAAGAATACAAATAATTAATAAAAGGAGAAGAAAAGAATAAACCAAAATTCTCCAATCTCCACGTCAGCTCTTCTAAAATTCCAAACTATAAAATTCTAAAACCTAGATTGGGTTAGTTGGGTTAATTGTGGAAGAATTATTTTTATGAATTGTTTATAGATATAGAAAAATAATCAAGCCCAAAATAAATTGGGAAATACAAATTGGAAAGAATTTAGCTTTCTCTGTTCATTTGCCATTTCAGGAATTGTTGCCCCCGCCTCAAATTATGGCCGCCTGTTAATAGCTGCCACGTGGTAGATTAATTTTTTGCAATTTGCAATGAGCAGCATATTGAAGCTTTACATTATTTTATTGAATTTAATCCTTTAAGTTTTCTACTTGATTTTTCTTCTGTAATCTTCCATTTTTAATTTGTTTTACTCTAAATTTGTTCATCTTCACGCCAATTTAATCCTACAAATAAAACACAAAATTCAACACCATCCATAAAATTTATGCTCTAAAATGATAAATAAAAGATCAACTATGAGGTAAATAATAATTAAATATATTTATTTTTTGCCTTACATCAACACCTCATACATAATTAAATTTATTTTTGCTCATCCTCGAGCAAACATTAATGCTAATCTCAAAATAATAGCGTAGTAATCTCCCCACTTTAGTTGATATAAATAATTTAAGCCATGAAATAACTCGCAACATTAAGTATAATTTCTGACCGTTATGCAAGATATTGAACAAGAATAAAGTTATAACATTCTAGCCTCAAAGACGGACTTAACTCATCAATTAAGTTTGCTCACCTACTCCATTAAAAAAAGGTTAATAAAAGCACCTATCTATCATTAAACAAGTGTCCTCACAAGAAGAAATAGTCCATACACTCAATTCAATGAATTGAATGTAGGTAAGGACTTAGCATCAAAGAGCAACTCTCACACTCACAAAAGAATTCACATGTATGCACAAAGAACTATAGGCTTGCCCATTATGTACGTCTCCACTAATTATTGCTTGAATAGGATCAAATAGGACTTTGATGGGTTGTAAAATTGGCCAGGGGATGGATAAGAAATTATACAATAGTGACCCAAAGTTCCTTAGATACTTTGCACACCCCTCCTTTTTATTTTCTTTTGGACTTCATCACCCATTTTTTCAATTTTCTTTTTCGCCCTCTCTTCAATTATTTTCACAAGTAACTCTCATCATATCAAGAATAATTCAATCAATTTTCTTTTTCATATCCCATTATTTTTGCTTTTCTTTACAATATCCACCTCCAACTTAGCATTTTGCTTGAGTTGAGGTGCTCAATGTCCAATGATGAACTAGTGCCACTTATAGTAGTCACTCTCAAATTAGGTATTTTGCTTTTGTCGAGGTGCACGATGTCTAAGTAGGGACTAGGGCCAAAGTGAAAATTACAAAAACAGTGGGAAAGTGAATTTGGATAATATAATGAAAAGGTCTATTTTAGGCTCAAAGGGTTACTAGTGATATAATATCTGAAAAGGCTAAGTTTTACAAGACAAATCAAAGAAAGCTTATTATCATTTTCTAAACAAGCAATACTTTTTATTTCGCCTCAATAACAGGTTGGGCAATTTCAAGACTAAGATGCAAAACATGAAATATATGCAAAGAACCTCACCACACATGGCACAAGTCTCAATCAAGATGGATCGATTCTACTTTTAAGATAGACATGGCCATAACAAACTTATAAAAAAATAATAAGTTATATACAAAGTGAAAACTATGAGCCTAGGTATCAAAAGTATATTTTTATTTTATGCTCATGCACTCACAATCATGCTTAAATTATTTTGTATCAACCAAGTTAAAAAGGTCTTTTCTTTTCTCTCCAAAAATATAATAAAATAAAATACGAAAAATAAAATCTTTTTTTTAAAGTCTGGTCCAGTGGGCTCCCCTTAAGAAAAGAACTAAAAAGAAAAACCAAGAGGTGGGTAAAGTCTGCTTAAAAAAACTAAAAATCTAAGAGGAAAAGAACTATTTTTTTCACGACCCTGGACTAGGGCCTAGATATGACACGGCGAATGGGAACCTTATATCACGCCCCGGGAGGGTACCCTAGGCGTGGCCGGAACTCAGAGACTATTGCTAGCCCCCAAGCGAACCACTTAGCTTCATCACATCATTCATTTCAGACATCGCGGAAGGAAATACTAAATAATACTTAAAAATTAGTGGGCCAATGGCCAAACATTAATCTGATCATAAAAACCCAAGCAAGGAAATATTTCCCAGTTATCAAAGCATTCACCTTGACTACATCATTATGTCTACAAAGCCTCTAACATTACTTAAAACGTCTAGGAAAGGGGACCATGACATATCATGGCTACCCGACTCAAAAGAAACAGGATAACATTAAATAAAGGTTTCCTCCGAAAACAAGGAGGCTCACCACAGTCTGAACTTGAAAACACTTGACCTCAACGGGGCGGCTGCTGAAGTCCTCTAGCTCCTGTATCCGCATCATGAAATGATGCAGCGCCAATTGGCGTCAGTACGTGGAATGTACTGGCATGTAAAATAGCTGAAACACATCGTTAGGATTATACGAACATAACGTACATCATCTTGAGACCTTAACATTTACATCAGGGAAATATTAACATTGACCTTTACATTAACATTGACATTAGAGTACTTTTAGGGAAACCTTTTCTGAGAGGCCTAACTGGGAGTTTCTTTAACCGACAACCATCACTTATGAGCCAGTAATGATACAACGAAACGATGTCGTTGCCACATCCATCCCTTACCCTGCCCGGGGTAAGGAACGTAACATTAGTGGATCCTTAAAACATAACATTAGTCCGCATTTGGGACAAGATAGGAGCTGTCCGCATTGCGGTTCAATCCTCTCTTCCTACGCGGGCCACGTAGTTAATGGACTCAAGTGGGACTCACTCTTATCCATTTCGGTGCTCAATACTCCTTCCAGGACTCGACATTGCTCATAAAACATTAACATCATTAGTCCCATAGGGACCATTACATCATCATTAGTCCCCATAAGGGCATAATACATTATCATTAGCATTTCATTTACATTAACATCATTGACATCTCATTGCATTAGCATTAACATCATAGACTTTAGGAACACTAGTTTAGGAACTTTGACTCTCAACTTAGAGACAATCCCACATTCTCATGCTCAACATTCATCATTCTTTATTTTATCATTACTCTCGACTCTACACACGCACCCATGTTCATCATGCATGCTTTTCTAGAATACATATACAATAGATATAAGGTTTTCAACTAAATGCTTTTCAAGAAAATAGTTTAAAAGGATGCATGAGGGTTTTTATGAGGGTCATCATCAATGCAGGAAAATATGTAGGTTTATGCATAAAATAATGACATTTACTCATTACATTACATGAATTAACATGTTTCACTTCATTACCCTAGCATCATCACCATTAAACTTTCATACATTACTCATGGGGAATATGGGAGGACATTCCCATGCTTTAGGTGTAGCCTTACATAACTGGAAAAAGGTAATCACACGAAACCAATTGCTTTCCTCTTGATCTCCTCAACCTTCTTCAAGCCCTAGCCTTAGGAACCTTAGGAAAACTTCTTCAATGGGGTTTTTGAACCCTTTTTCGTGAAAACCGACCTATATAGGTCATAGGGGTACGTTTAGGATAGGTGGGAATGGACCATAATGCCCTTGGAAATTTTAAGAAATTAAATCCCGACCTGAAATAACACAGTCCGCGACGTGGACTGGTCGCGGACAGTGTATTTTCAGAAATTCAACTCCGTCGAAATTTTTCAGAAAAACATAGATGTGTCTCCGCAACAGGTCCGCGTCGCGGTTCCATCGCGGAGGCTCACTGTTTTTCGTTTTGGAACGAAAAATTATTTCTCGACTCGGTTGCTCTAAAATTCGACCGAGACCTTTCCCCCACTCAATTTTCAGTGCTGATCATGAATCCGCCCTTAGATTTTCGATTCGAGCATCAGAAGGCATGTTTCTCGCACACCTCTCCTTTAGGGGTATTTTGGCAATTTCGCAGGCGTTACATTATCTCCCCCTTGGTATTATTCGTCCTCGAAAGATGAGTAGGAAAGTATTTTAGCACGACTAGGATCACGACTCACCTCGACATTACTTTGATAACTTACTATCTTCACCTTTCATTGGCCTTTAAACTCATTTATTCAACATCAACAATTTCACATGGAGTTCATAGAATATACATTAATTTACATTAAGTAAGAACGTTACCTTCGATGCTTTCGTCAACCTCGGGCACGAACAGGTGCGGGTACTTTGCTTTCATCTCTTCCTTAGCTTCCCATGTGGCTTCCTCAACGAATTGATTTCTCCACAGGACCTTAATAGAAGCTATCTTTCTGTTCCTTAATTTACGAACCTGTCGATCAAGGATTTGGACTGGGGTTTCCTCATAGGACAGGCTGTCCTTGATTCCTGTGCTCTCTACAGGCACTACCAAGGCAGGATCCCCCAAACATTTCTTCAACATTGAGACGTGGAACACTGTGTGAATTACATCTAACTCAGAAGGTAACTCTAGCTCATAAGCAACCTTTCCAATCCTTCGCAAAATTTGGTAGGGACCAATATAGCGAGGACTCAACTTCCCTTTCTTCCCAAACCTCGTGACACCTTTCATAGGTGATACCTTCAGATAAACCCAGTCATTTACCTCAAACTCTAAATCCCTTCTCCTTACATCTGTGTACGACTCCTGGCGGCTCTGGGTTGTCTTTAACCTCTCTCGTATAGTCTTTACCTTTTCCATGGACTGGTGGACAAGGTCCGGCCTAATCAGCTCGGCCTCTCCAACCTCGAACCACCCAATGGGCGATCTACATCTTCTCCTATACAAGGCCTCATAAGGGGCCATCTGAATACTCGCACGATAACTGTTGTTGTATGTGAATTCAATCAAGGGTAAATGGTCGTCCTAGTTTCCTTTGAAGTCAAGAACGCATGCTCTCAACATGTGTTCTAATGTCTGGATAGTGCGTTCTGCCTGACCATCCGTCTGTGGGTGAAAGGCTGTGCTCAAGTTCACCTTGGTACCCAGCCCTTTCTGGAAAGACTTCCAGAAGTGAGAAGTAAATTGGGCTTCCCTGTCTGAAATGATGGACAAGGGAACTCTGTGCAACCTCACAATCTCCTGAATATACATTTTGGCATAATCCTCAGCAGTGTTAGTCGTCTTGACTGCCAAGAAATGCGCTGTTTTCGTCATTCTGTCTACAATCACCCATATGGAATCATGTTGTCTCAGGGACTTCGATAAGCCCGTGACAAAGTCCATATTCACCATCTCCCACTTCCATTCAGGAATTTCAAAATTCTGGGCCAGACCACTTGGCCTTTGGTGTTCAACCTTGACTTGCTGGCAGTTGGGGCATCTGGAATCGAATTCTGCGATATCCCTTTTCATTCCACTCCACCAGTAGACCTCTCTCAAGTCATGATACATCTTGGTGGAACCTGGATGAATGGAGTATTTAGCATTATGGGCCTCAGCTAAAATCCTTTCTCGAACACCATCAACATTAGGGACACATAGTCTGTTCTGGTACCTCAGTACCCCATCTCCCCCTTTGGAGAAGACCATTACTTTTTGCGTCTGAATATCTTCTTTTAGTTGGAGCATAATGGATCCTGATCCTGCTTCTCTTTAACTTCAGTCACCAGGGATGATGAAGACCCATTTTGAACACTAACTCCTCCTTCATCATTCTCTTCAAGTTGGACCCCCAAATCTGTGCACATCTTTCATCAGTTCTCTCTTTTCTTCCTCAACATGGGCGTGCTACCCATTGACAATCTGCTAAGAGCATCAGCAACAACGTTAGCTTTAACTGGGTGGTACATGACGCTCATGTCATAGTCCTTGAGCAACTCTAACCATCTCCTCTGTCGCAGATTGAGCTCCCTTTGGCTGAATACATACTGCAAGCTCTTGTGGTCTGTGAACACATCCACATGCACTCCCTACAAGTAGTGGCGCCAGATTTTAAGTGCGAACACAATGGCTGCCAACTCAAGATCATGGGTTGGATAGTTCTTTTCATGAATCTTAAGCTGTCTGGAAGCATAGGCTATCACCTTTCCTCTTTGCATTAACACGCATCCCAACCCAACTCTAGATGCGACACAGTATATCACGAAGTCGTCTGTCCCGTCAGGAAAGGTCAAGACAGGTGCAGCGGTCAACCTGGTCTTTAACTCCTGGAAACTTTTCTCACATTCGTCAGACCACTGGAACTTAGCCTTTTTTGGGTCAGTTTGGTCAATGGTGCAGATAGGGAAGAAATCCCCTCCACAAACCTTCGGTAGTAGCCTGCAAACCACAAGAAACTTCTTATGTCGGTTGGAGAGGTTGGCCTTGGCTAGCTTGCCACCGCCTCAATCTTCTGGTTATCAACTCGAATACCATCACCCGAAACTACATGGCCTAGGAAAGCCACTGACTTAAGCCAAAGCTCACATTTGGAGAACTTTGCATACAACTCATGATCCTTAAGAGTTTGAAGGACAACTCTGAGATGTTTAGCATGCTCTTCCTCATCCCTTGAATATATCAAAATATCATCAATGAAGACGATTACAAACATATCCAAGTAGGGTCTGAACACTCTATTCATCAAGTCCATAAAGGCTGCGGGTGCATTTGTCAACCCAAAGGGCATCACTAAAAATTCAAAATGACCATATCTTGTCCTGAAAGCTGTCTTTGGGATATCACACTCCCTCACCTTTAACTGGTGGTACCCCGATCTGAGGTCTATCTTTGAAAAACATGAGGCACCCTGAAGTTGGTCGAACAAGTCGTCAATCCTAGGAAGAGGATATTTATTCTTGACGGTGACCTTGTTCAGTTGCCTATAATCTATACACATTCGTAGCGACCCATCCTTCTTTCGCACAAACAAAACTGGAGCACCCCACGGAGAAACACTGGGTCTAATAAAACCCTTCTCTAACAGGTCTTTCAACTGTTCTTTCAACTCTTTCAATTCAGCGGGGGCCATCCTATATGGTGGAATTGAAATAGGCTGCGTATCGGGGAGTACATCAATACCGAAGTCAATCTCCCTATCAGGAGGGACTCCAGGTAAATCCTCCGGGAACACCTCTTGAAACTCATTAACAACTAAGACTGACTCAAGAGTAGGGGCCTCGACATTATCAGCTTTAACTCTTATTAAGTGATAGATACACCCCTTAGAGATCAACCTCCTTGCCCTCAGGTACGAAATAATTATACCTTTGGGTGCAACATAACCTCCCTTCCATTCCAAGAACAGTTCATTGGGAAATTGAAACTTAACCACTCGGGTTCTACAGTCTATGGATGCATGGCAAGCGTGAAGCCAATCCATCCCAAGGATCACATCAAAATCCACCATTTCTAATTCTACCAAATCAGCCAATGTATCCCTATGATAAATGGATACTACACAGTTTCTATAGACCCTCTTAGCCAGAATAGACTCTCCAGTAGGAGTCGAAACGGAATATGGCTCACGTAGACATTCTGGGACAACTTCGAACTTATTAGCCACATAGGGCGTCACAAAGGATAAAGTGGCACCCGGATCAAGTAATGCATAACAGTTATAAGAGAAGATTCGAAGCATACCCGTAACAACATCTGGGGCAGCCTCTCGATCCTGCCGATTTCCCATAGCATACAGGCGGTTCACTCCGCCTCCGGCATTCGTAGCAGTAGCCCTCTGTTAACTGCCCGCAGGGGCGCCTTAGACGATTGGGCTCTATTACCCCTGTCGTTTCCCCTCTAGCTCCTCATAGGACATTGCCCCTGGAAATTGCCAGGCTATCCGCACGTATAGCATAGGTTGGTGCCTTCCCGGCATGCACCAAGATGTTGTTTGCCACATCTGCCACAAGTTACTTTTTCTCTGGGACCCTGGGCGACACTAGCCTGGGACTTAGATACCTGTGCTCCGAAATTCTGATGACCCTGGGTCCTCTGATCATACCTGTGCTGCTGAACAGGTGTATTTGTCATCGGTGTTGCATGGCGAGGAGGCTTCCTCTGAAAGAAGTTCCTGTTACCCTTGTCCTCCTTCTGTTGGTTTTGCTCCTGGCCTACAGCTTTGGCTTTCTTGCCCTGCTGCTCCTCCCTTTCCCTCTTCTTGTCCTCTTCAGTCTGTTGAGCATAAACCATTAGCCTGGAAATATCCATTTCTGGAATCAGCAGTGCTGCCTTGTACTCCCTCTTCACATGTCTGCCCAGCCCAGACACAAATTTTCTCATCCTGGCCCTCATATAAAGGACGATCTCCGGAGCATATCTTGACAGTTGGGTGAACTTTAGGCTATACTCCTTGGCAGTCATACCCTTCTGTTTTAAGTTCACAAACTCCTCAACCTTGGCTTCCCTTAACTCTTGGGGAAAAAAATGATCGAGAAAAGCACTCTCGAACTCTTCCCACTCAGCTGGTTCGGCACTTTCACCTCTGACATCCTCCCATTGGTTGTACCAAATGTTGGCAACATCCTTAAGCTGATATGAGACCAGCTCAACTCCTTCAATCTCACTTGCATGCATTGCCCTTAGGATCTTGCACATCTCATCAATAAAGTTCTGCGGACCCTCCTCAACCTTAGAACCCGTGTAGACTGGCGGGTTCATCCTTAAGAAATCCCTGAGCCTGGACGCAGTAGTTGGCTCTTGGGAACTGGAGCTTGGGGTCTGGGGACCGCGACCGCTACTTTGCTAGGCCACCAATTGGGTGAGCATGGCAATGGCTCCCCTGAAGTCTGCCTCTGAGGTGGGGGCTGACTGGACTGGAGATGCTGGTGGAGCCTCAGTAGCTATAGCAGGTCGTCCCCGTCTCCTTGTCTCACGTTCTGGCAAGGGGTTCTCACTACTTGGGACGGAACCATCTCTTTGGGCAGTACTGCGTTTTGGAGGCATTATCTGCAAACGCGTAACGCACGAATTAAAGAGGTTTACTTAAAGTCAAGCTCTAACGCACGACTCGGAACATCAAAGAAGTGGAACTATTTCCTAATGCCCTGTAGCATCCTGTTTATGAAGTGTGGTGCACAACACACGCATAAACGAGACTCTACTAGACACGGCTTCGTAGACTCCCTAGGACTCTTGAACTCTGTGCTCGGATATCAAGTTTCTCATGCCCCGGGAGGGTACCCTAGGCGTGGCCGGCACTCAGAGACTATTGCTAGCCCCCAAGTGAACCACTTAGCTTCATCACATCATTCATTTAAGACATTGCGGAAGGAAATAGTAAATAATACTTAAAAATTAGTGGGCCAATGGCCAAACATTAATCTGATCATAAAAACCCAAGCAAGGAAATATTGCCCAGTTATCAAAGCATTCACCTTGACTACATCATTATGTCTACAAACCCTCTAACATTACTTAAAACGTCTAGGAAAGGGGACCATGACATATCATGGCTACCCGACTCAAAAGAAACAGGATAACATTAAATAAAGGTTTCCTCCGAAAACAAGGAGGCTCACCACAGTCTGAACTCGAAAACACTTGACCTCAACGGGGCGGCTGCTGAAGTCCTCTAGCTCCTGTATCTGCATCATGAAACGATGCAGCGCCAATTAGCGTCAGTACGTGGAATGTACTGGCATGTAAAATAGTTGAAACACATCGTTAGGATTATACGAACATAACGTACATCGTCATGAGACCTTAACATTTACATCAGGGAAACATTAACATTGACCTTTACATTAACATTGACCTTTACATTAACATTGACATTAGAGTACTATTAGGGAAACCTTTTCTGAGAGGGCTAACTGGGAGTTTCTTTAACCGACAACCATCACTTATGAGCCAGTAATGATACAACGATGTCGTTGCCACATCCATCCCTTACCCTGTCTGGGGTAAGGAACGTAACATTAGTGGATCCTTAAAACATAACATAAGTCCGCATTTGGGAAAAGATAGGAGCCGTCTGCATTGCGGTTCAATCCTCTCTTCCTACGCGGGCCAAGTAGTTAATGGACTCAAGTGGGACTCACTTTTATCCATTTCGGTGCTCAATACTCCTTCCAGGACTCGACATTGCTCATAAAACATTAACATCATTAGTCCCATAGGGACCATTACATCATCGTTAGTCCCCATAGGGGCATAATACATTATCATTAGCATTTCATTTACATTAACATCATTGACATCTCATTGCATTAGCATTAACATCATAGACTTTAGGAACACTAGTTTAGGAACTTTGACTCTCAACTTAGAGACAATCCCACATTCTCATGCTCAACATTCATCATTCATTATTTTATCATTACTCTCGACTCTACACACGCACCCATGTTCATCATGCATGCTTTTCTAGAATACATATACAATAGATATAAGGTTTTCAACTAAATGCTTTTCAAGAAAATAGTTTAAAAGGATGCATGAGGGTTTTTATGAGGGTCATCATCAATGCAGGAAAATATGTAGGTTTATGCATAAAATAATGACATTTACTCATTATATTACATGAATTAACATGTTTCACTTCATTACCCTAGCATCATCACCATTAAACTTTAATACATTACTCATGGGGAACATGGGAGGACATTCCCATGCTTTAGGTGTAGCCTTACATACGTGGAAAAAGGTAATCACACGAAACCAATTGCTTTCCTCTTGATCTCCTCAACCTTCTTCAAGCCCTAGCCTTAGGAACCTTAGGAAAACTTCTTCAATGTGGTTTTTGAACCCTTTTTCATGAAAACCGACCTATATAGGTCATAGGGGTACGTTTAGGATAGGTGGGAATGGACCATAATGCCCTTGAAAATTTTAAGAAATTAAATCCCGACATGAAATAACACAGTCCGCGACGCGAACTGGTCGCGGACAGTGTATTTTCGGAAATTCAACTCCGTCGAAATTTTTCAGAAAGATATAAGTGTGTCTCCGCAACCGGTCCGCGTTGCGGTTCCATCGCGGAGGCTCACTGTTTTTCGTTTTTGAACGAAAAATTATTTCTCGACTCGGTTGCTCTAAAATTCGACCAAGACCTTTCCCCCACTCAATTTTCAGTGCTGATCATGAATCCGCCCTCGGATGTTCGATCCGAGCATCGGAAGGCACTTTTCTCGCACACCTCTCCTATACGGGTATTTTGGCAATTTCGCGGGCGTTACACCCTAGGGTCCCCAAACAAGCATCAAGTATCTGAATCCACATCATCAGTTCGGAATGAACATCCATATAGTAACACATAATTCTAAGGGAAGAGGGAAAGTAGGACTCATGCTATGGGGACAATTCGGGGCTTAGGATCTTTCACATCTCCACATCAATCATACATACATATCATAATTCCCATAATCAATCCAAGGTAGCCATATCCAATAGATAGCCGAAACCATACGTTTCAATTACAACACATAACATATAGAATTCACGAGAGTCTACAAGATGTCCAACAATGCCTTTATTCATAAGATTGAGTGGGAGCTGAGACATATCCCGCGCTCACCCTCAATTAAGAAGATAAATCGAAAACAACATAGGTGGAAGAGAGGTTGTTTATCCTTGGAAGACAGGACTCACCACAATATCAATTCTCCAAAATTGAACTACCCATCATGCGGTGGATAATCGTAACACACGGTCCCTACATAGTAAAATCATGTAGGCATAGAGTATGTGTCAGTATGTTTTAATGTACTAAGTATGCGGGCATGCAACGAATGTGACTTACCAAACCTGCATTTTAATGTTATGTGACGACACACATAATATAGAAGAATTATATATTCAATATATATATATATATATATATATATATATATATATATATATATATATATATATATACAAGATGCCATTAAAGTTGTGTTGCATGAAATGTAGTAATGCTCATATATATAATGGGGATGGACTATAATCGACATATCAAACTCATGCGAGCTATTACATGAATTAGACTGATTTTGACCTCCCACCGGTAGGGAGAAGATTACTTGCCAAAAGTAATCTACATCACACCTTATGGACTCACCATTTCGGGGATGGTCACCTTCCTTACAGACTCACCATTTCAGAAGGATTTGTTGCCTGTATTATTTGTATGAGGTTATTATATACGTATAACCATTCCTTATGACTTTGTCATTTCGGTAACGGTGAATGTTTCAATGTTGGCACATAGTTCAAGGAAAAGGGAGGGTCCTTGGGGATAGCCCTCACACTCCCAGTCCATCGGTGCTAAGTCATTAACATCCTACTTGAATATTCATGCATGTACGTGCTTTACGGAATTTCAATGTTTAGTTCAAACCATTCAATGCACCTTTGGGCTCAAACGCCAAATCTTTGTTCATTCTAGTAGATGCTCATGCAAGGAATAACAAACTCATATATATATATATATATATATATATATATATACGATGGTGCAAGAACCCCTTTTGCTCAATGAGCCTCAATTATTGACATACCAGTGATCACCTTTTTTTGTCATAGCCAATATCTTATCAAATCATTTCATCAAATAGTTGAGCTTAACCCACTTCATAATTCTCATATATCAATTCTCATGAATGCAATGCATGATGTAAGGATAGAATGGGTAACATAGATTCAAGTTTAGAATCAATATCGCAATATAAAATTAATAAATCCATAATTAAATCCACATATAAACTGTAGTGTAGATCACCCATCCATAAATTAACTTTAAAGGGGACATACATATTTATACTTTATAACTCAATGTAGATCATCATATTAGTAATCAAAAATGAATTGAAATCATAGGTAAAATACGGCTCATACACTAATTAGATTTAATAAACACAAATAATGAAATCTCATATTCAAAGTAACTAAAATTCATGAAAATAGATTGAAAGAATTTTGGGTCTTCTTGGTTGAAAGGGACCAAGAATCAATCCCACATAACTTGATTAGGAAGATGAATTTGAGAAGAATTTAGCTTGAATTTGAAATCCCAATTGAATCCTAGCTTGAATCTTAAAGATGAGACTTGGAGAGAATTTTGAGAGCCTAATTCTAGAACCTAGGTGTTAGTCTTGAATGAGGGTTTAGAATTGGTGTAGGAGAAGTTTATGAATATAAAGGGAGGTTAAAAGGTTCATAAAAGCCTTTAGGAGGGGTCAAAATATCAAAAATAATTCAATAAAACTCCCCTTTAAATTTTACACTCAAGTTCACACAATAGGCTTCACGGCCCATGAAGCTCTTCACAGCCTGTGAAGGCTTCTCGTCTAGCCCAGACAGATTTTACGAAAATGGGCATAATGTCTTGCTCTAAACTCGGAATGAGGTAAGGCCCTTGGTCCAAAACGTTTTCCGAAACCAAATTTTCGTGCTTCATTGAGGTCGTACAAAATTCCGAGTCCTTACAATTTAACTCTAAAAAAAATAAATAAAAATCTTTTTGTATTTTTGAATTTTTCCCTTTTTTTAATTTTTTTAATTTAAAAATAAATAATTAAATAAAATCCTGTAGCATACATCATTCCTAAAAATATTGGAAAATATTTCACCCCGCACTTAAAGTCAGGCTTTGTCCCCAAATCAATTTATAGAAAAGAGATGAAGAAGAAGGGTAAGAAATACTCCCTGAGACCCTTTAGGGTCGCGTGCACCCTACACTTAAATACAAAGAACGTGTTCCTTATCTTCAAATTTGGATACTCAGACTTCGCCTAAATGTGCAAAAAGTAAAGACACAAAATACTACTGTATAAAGAAAGAAAATAAGAAGTTACACTACTAGTTGGAGACCTTCCACTTTTTCTTCCACCTTGAACTTAGGAATTGTACCCCTAATTCCTTTCCAATTTTCTATTATGCTCAAAGGGTGGTGGTATAAAAATAAGGAAAACAAATAATAGAGAACACACGTTGTACTTTTTTGCCATTAAAAAAGGAATGTAATTTTTTTATTTGTACCAATAAATTCAAGCATATAAATATATTTTTCCTCCTCCTTACATTTTTCCATGTGCTCAGATGATTCGATTAATATCTCACCATCTAAACATAATGTAAAAATGATTGGAATGAGGTCTAAGACTTCCTAATTAATGAATTATATTATTATTTACTTTCTCATGTTTACACATACTAGATTTTTAAAAAATAATATTATTTTTTTCTTCACATAACTCTCATGAATGTTTTTCAACAGACAACATTAGTTATAGTATGATCAAGTAGTTGACCCTCCAATTTTAGCTCTTCAAGTTGGCCCATAAGCATTTTTTCTTCCTTACACACTTCATAACTAGCTTGTTGAGCATCAAACATATCAACTTTTACACTCAACTCAACACTTTAAAATGTGAATATCCAAGCCAAACTTATGAACATCACACAAAAGTACATAGCTGTCTAAGTCAAGATTCTCTAATATTTTCACGAAGCACACATTGCGACTCAAAAATCTATTTACAACCCCTCTCATCCCAATACCGCAATCATTCAATATTTCTTCAACAGAGGGCATCATATGAGAAAAAAGATAAAATAAATAAAAATAAAGTTATTGACTACAAGTAAACCAAATACTAAAGACAATACTTAAATTATATCCCCTGGCAATGGCGCCATTTTTTGGTAACCTCCAAAATATACTTCTCAAAAGAAATATGAACGATCGTTTGCAATAAATTTACCCAACTTGTGAATCGGGGTTGATCCCACAGGAAAAATGAAAAAATATTGTCAATAGTAAAAATTCTAATTTGATAGTCGTTACAAATATTGCGAGGTTTTAATTTGAAAATAAATAGAAAATAACAATAAAAATAATAATAGCTTGCAATTTAATATTTATTTGTGTCAAGATAAATAGAAGTAACTACGAATATATTCTCGTGATCTTATAACTTAGCAAGAATAATGTGTTAGTGATCTTATTTCAATTTTTAGAATGCCGAACGAGAAGTTCACCAAACCTTTTGGCCCAAGCGAGTGATTTCGTCTATCCCCGCATTGTGACACTACTAACCCTTACCTATTGTACTGTTCTAGTACAACCTCCCCTTGGCATAGTTTATTTGATTAGATAATAAACATTAATAGAATCCTATTAATTAATCTCTTTTCCTATTCATTACTATCTTGGTGAAGTCAGTAACACTAGGTGGGTTCTAATGTTGGCAACCATTATAAAACATTTAATACCAAGAGTAATAATTAATATATGCATAAAACTTATTCAAGAATCACTTTTTATATTAACTTACTTTGTTAATCTTATCATGGTTCCCACAATCCTAGTTATAAAAATTTTCTACTCATTATTATTGGGAAAATACAATTAAAATTTATAAAATCAAACTTACTTGTGTTAATCATAAATATTCAAGAACAATAGCTAAATAATATTCTAAAAGTCAAGAACACAAATAAATGATAAAAAGAGAAGAAAAGAATAAACCAAAATCCTCCAATCTCCACGACGGCTCTTACAAAATTCCAAGCTATAAATTCTAAAACTTAGATTGGGTTAGGTGAGTTAGTTTGTGTTAGTTGTGGAAGAATTATTCTTTATGAAATATTTATAGATGTAGAAAAATAATCATATCCAAAATAAATTGGGAAACCAAAAATCGGATGGAATTTAGCTTTCTTTGTTTATTTACCATTTCAGGAATTGTTGTCGCCGCCTCAAATTATGGCCGCCTGTAATAGCTGCCACATGGAAGATTTAACATTTGCAATTTTTAATAAGCAGCATATTGAATCTTTGCTTTATTTTATTGAATTTAATTCATTAAGCTATTTGCTTGATTTTACTTCTGGAATCTTCCATTTTAAATTTGTTTTAGCTCCAAATTTCTTCATCTTTGCGCCAATTTAATCCTACAAATAAAATACACAATTTGGCACAATTCATAAAATTTACGCTAAAAAGGATAAATAAAAGAAAAACATATGAGGTAAATAATAATATATTTATTTTTAGTCTTATATCATAATGGAGCATGTTGTGGAAGGATTTCTTAAAACACCAAGGTACACCTTTTAGGACATCGAAATGTTCAAGGTATTACATAGAGCTTAAAAGAAGTGAGGCTTTCCTAAATCGCATCACAACCTCATATTCATGAATGTGGCGTACTATACACCAATGAATAAGACTCTACTTGATGTGGCAGGTTGGACTCCTTGGATGCTTTCAAACCTTGGGCTCTGATACCACATCAGTTACGACTTGGACCTAGGGCCTAGCCATGATACGACAAATGTGACACCCGAAGGTATCCCATCCAAGCCTCATGTTCTCATCACAAGAACTAATAAGGTAAAATAAGCATATATCAGAGATAAGTAACAAGCGGAAAGGCATATAAACAAAAGTGCGAGTTCATCATATCAATTTTTCCAATTTGTGCCTCTACATCAAGATCTTGGTAGTGGTCTAGCACATAGTTCACTAACACACGCTCAAGATATACATCAAAAGTAACAAAAGTATTAAAGTCTCAACATAAAGGAAAGCATCATAAGGCTCGTTGCCAAAGCACAGAAACTCACCAATCTAATCTTCAAGCTTTAAAAATTCAAATGCTAGCCTCAATATGGGATAATCGCCTTGTTGTCCATCCATACATGGTTAGATCATATAGGAAAAGAAGTACACATTAATACGTAAAATACACTAAGTATGTAGGTATGCATGAATCAATGGACATCATAATAACATCAATATGCATAATTACATCATGGGATAAGGACACAATATGCATGAGCATGCCATTGAAAAATCATGAGAAGAAACATGATAAATTCATTCATAATATAAATATACATATGTGGGTATAAGACCATAGTCAAAATTCATCAGACAATGCAGAATATACATGAAATCTCGATGTTTACTCTACCCCGAGCTAAGACAAGTTTACTTTTAGGTAAACTCAAGCCTCACCCTATAGGCTCTGTCCTAGCACGGTGAGAACCATCATTTGGCCCCACCCTTTAAGATCTATCATAACATAGTAAGTGTCTATTACTTAATCTAATTAAATCTATTAGCACACCTTTAAGGTATAAAATATGAACATCAATCCTATAGCGACACATAGTTATAAGACTATGGAATCTACTAGAGCTTGCTTAGTGCTAAGTCATATCCCACGAAATACATAAATTATGCATATACATAACTTTAACATAAGTAATACTTCATTAAAATTATACTTTCATGACCTCCAAAATAACCATCATAGCTTTTGTAAAACATCATGCCATAAGAATAGTTCATCTACTTTAATTCCATCATAGTATGGGTAGATATTCCCACCTTTACATCATCATAAACATTAGGGTATTCAACATCCTCTTAATTATAAGCATCATCATAGATTAAATAACATCATTATCATCATCATCATTATTAAAATATGATTTTCATACTTAAGATCATCGACATAGAAATCTATAGTTTTAACATAGGAGACAAGGGCTAAGTGTGGGTCCATGGACATTTGAATCAAAATCATGCAATTGAGTAAGATTCATAGAGGAAATCATGCATTTAAATCAATTTGGGACTTTAGATAAGGAACCCATATCAAACCTTTAAGACCTAACCATACATACTTTGAAATCACATAGTTGTGCTTGAAAATCATATAAACCATAAAATTCATCATAATCCATGCTTATTTAGCCAAAATTATCATATAAAAATCACAACTCATGCATTTGGTATCACAACTTAAAATCCCAAAAGAAAACCATCATGAAGTTTAATAAAAAGGAGGTTTTGGAATGGGTTTCATAGATGAAACTGATCCATAAATGAAGCTCTTCATACCCCAAGTAGAATCCTTAGAATTGGGGAAGAAAGCCTAGAATAACCTTGGTCAATCCGTCAAGCTTAGCTCTAATGGGATCCTTGACTTTGAGAATTCTTGTAATCCCTTGAGAGAATTTTAACAGTTAAAGACATTGAATGACTTAGGAATAAGTCTTTATAGGAATTAGGTCAGTTAGGGTAGTTAGATTGTCCAAAACAGTATATTTTAAGGCTTAGATACATTGGAAAAAGTCAAAAACACCCTTCATTAAAAATTGCCAAAGTCATCCACGAAATCCTTTCTACAAGCTGTGGAATAACTTTGGGTCGTATTTCATCACGTGACTCAGGGTGTCAAAAAATTTGAGCTACTAGAATTGTAGCTTTTAATGCACGAACATGCAGTGCGGCTCGTAGAAGTACCTATAGGTCGTGGAACCCTACGTAGGAAGTCCCCTGACTTAGAAAAATTTTAGTTCTCTAGGACCTCAATCTATGAGACCTACTTACATGTTGTAGGAGAACGTACGGCTCATCTGCCAAATCGCGAGTCAACTTCTAGAAATTCTTCATTTTTCTACTTGCACTAGGTACCTTCCATGATGTCATCTATGATCAGTGGATTTATTTATGGGTCGTATACTGGCTCATACAACCTGAACATTAGTAAATTCTTAGTCTTTCAATTTTCCAAGCCCAGAAACATGAGGGAAGTTCTAGATAGGCACTAAGCCCATGTTTGGTCCCCTTTATCGGATGGCTTTTGCAAAGGTTAAAGATCTCAGTACTCAACTTCAGGGTCTGTTGGACATGGGTTTTATTTGACTGAGTGTTTTTCTCCTGGAATCCCGCTCCAGTTCATGAAAAAGAAAGATGGGACTCTCTGGATGAGCATCAATTATAGGCAACTGGAGAAGGTGACAGTGCAAAATCATTATCCTCTGCCTTATAATAATGATCTTGTTGACTAATTGTAGGAGGTGGCAGTGTTTCTGAAGATGGATCTAAGCATAAGTTATCATCAATTAAGGATCAGGGCAGAGGATATTCCAAAGATTGCATTCCAGACCCGCTATGACTTTCTAGTTATGTCTTCTAGATTGACTAATGCCCTTGTTATGGTTATGGATCTATTGAATTATGTGTACAGTTTGCATTTCTTATGGTGGATCTGTTAAGCGCCACAATTGGTAGAATTTGATTTGTTAAATGTTATATTATTGTTGGATCTTAGCCAATAGAAAGGGAATTTGTTAGGTTAATATATTGAGGTTGGTTATAAGTTGTATAACATAAATTCGTTGTAATTCTGGTTATTTCTTTTTTGAACTGGAGGGTATTTGATTGGTATTGTCTTACCTTCCTTTCTCGTGGTACTTTATTTGCGGTTGAATGATGATATCCTCTAAGGATTGTAATTAGGAATGCGATATGTACCGATATGTGGATAGATATAGAAGGAGTGTGCTAGGGATTATTATATTGAGTCTCTACTGTGCCTTTGAATATCTGATGGTTGTTAAGAACACTGGTGGTTAGTATGTCGATTGTTTGTTACATTCCTGAGTATCACATAATGAAGCTACCAATGGGTGTTATGACGGTTATTTGTTATATTAAGGATGTCACTCTAACTATTTACTACCCTAATGATTTGCTATTGTGGTTGGATTGACTCACTGAAAGGCAAGGGAAAAGGTATAAACTCGTTGTGTGGGAATGTGATTACATAGCTATCGTCTGCGACTATTTTAGCATTGTTAGCATGTGAGCCCACCTATGGTTGATTTGTGTGGATTGTTTACATAAGTGAATAGTAATTGGGATAAAAGTTGTATATGTGGAATATGGTCATAGTTGTGGATAACTGTGATTTTTCAAAAATTTGTTGGTGTTGAGGGAAAATATACCTAGCCTATCAATTTCCTATTACACTTTAGTTGATTGAGCAGATGAGAAGAGTGGTTGATCTATTTTGAGGAACCCTTAGAGATTTCTATACTCATTCGCTATTGCATACAGATGGATTGTATACTTTTGATTAGTTGAGATTGCCAGAACTATTATTTGACACACTAAGCATGCCTATGATTATTGTATTCACCATCTACTAAGAGTTAAAGGGTTAAAGTCCCTATGTTTTCAAGGTTAAATTCCCTATGTGTTTTGGATTAGATTCTCGACGTACTCTAAGGTTGGTGACAGGGTGTTCTGAGTGTATTGCCTGTGGAAGGGGGATGTGATTTGATAGATGGGGTGAGCTTAGTCCCCTATGTACCGAGCCATATGAGGGTCTGAGGTGTGTTAGGCCAATTTCATATGAGTAGCCATGCCTCCGGCATATTCTACCATATGCCTAGTTTTTCGTGTATTAATGTTATGTCATTATATTCTAGACAAGTCACATATTCTTCAAAATGATTCAATTGAGTTAGATGACCATCTAACATTATGGAGGAGCTGATACCTGACTAGCCAGAGATGTTAGGATGTTGCTCTCCATGACTATACCATAAAGTTCAGTGGCACTACTGACCGATTTGAGAAGGCTACCTAAGAGTTTGAGCCAAATATGTACAAGCCTATTTGATTCTTCACATATGCCTTTATCCTTGCTTGCGCAGACAAAAAGTTCTTTTAGTAGGGGATGTTGTAATGACCCCCCATTTCATTCATGTGTTTCTTTGAATATTTTACAAATTTGAGCATGTTCATAATGACCTCGAGACATTTTTAACTTGTTGATATTGATAGTTTGGTTGTTGGGTGATTCATTCGGGATTGGTAAAACGTTTTGAGTTAAATGGAAGACTGTAACTGCAAAATAAGTTTACTAGTAAAGTCCTAGTAAACGGCCTTAGAATAGAATTCTTATGGTCCCATTAGCTCCGGTACAACCAATTTAGGCTAGGAGCTTGGTTGGCCCGTGACTTGGGAGTTTTGGTGTGAGTTTAGACGAGAAATTATAAAATTAGTTTAGAAATCAGCTAGAAAGTTTTGAAGATAACCTAGGTAAACATGCTCAAAAGGGAATTCTGATAGTGTGGTCACCTCTGGAACGTTATATTTAGTCTAGAATGAGCTTTTGTTGGATAGAAGGGAATTCCAAATGCATTTTGACCTCCTCAGTTCTTTTAGTTATAATTAGCAGGAAAGAAGTGGGACCCTCACTTTAAGGTAACGACCTCAGTAGGAAATTCTAACTGCACTATTAGATAAAATATGTTGAAATCAGTGTAGTTGCATAGTTGGTTTGCAAAACATGGACATCGGATGGGCTTGGAACACCTGGAGAGTGTTTAAAGTTGGCTCGTGCTGGAACAACAAGGCAACCCTCCGTGTGCGAGAAAGGCTGCCCACGTGGAGTCCTAGGGGGATAAAGGCCTTGGCATACCAAGCCCCGCATCCGTAGTGCTATGCCCATGTTTGAGAGAGGAAATTGCTAGGCGGTGCAGCATTAAAAAGCTATGGTCACGAAGGAAAGATCGCATACCTTCCCAGAATGACATCTTTAGAAATTGTTATCCTATTTTAGCAATTCAAAAGGATACATTATATGCAATTTTGTGAGGAACATCGTGGGGATCTAGGATTTTAGCTTTGGTGAGTATTTCTGGGTAAGAATCACTATTTTGATGAATGTATTACTGTAAATTGCCTGAAACTTCGTGTTGTGATATTTCGACCATTTCTTATTGTAATTAAGTAAAATTTAGGCGTAAACTATGCAATTTTCGTGAATTATGTCATGGTTTATTCAATTCTATTGATTTAATCCTTTTTTTTGTTGTTGAATTTGATAAAAAAAAGGTTGTTTTATATAAATGTTTTTTGATAAGACATGTAATGTGATTTTTGAGTTATTTCTCATTGTTCTGAGGTTCGTTTAGTAGACTCGACATGACATAGAGGTCATTTTGCTAGAGTTGGTTCAGTATTTTGGGCATGGGCCCAGTTTTCCCCATTTTAGTCACAGCTAATGTACTTTCCCTCGTTTCTTGAAATATTATAGCTAAACCAACCGTATTTATGTTATGGTTCATATTTTGATAGCTTAGCAACATTTGGAGGTGATCAAGAGAGGTAAATCTCACATGGACTAATTTGGAGCACGTGGACTCGCCTTCCAAGTAGGCTAGGTTAGTACATATATATGTATGTAATGGGAGCGTGCTCATTGTTGGGAGTTTTTGCATATGGTGTACAAAAGTTATTGAGGATATGACTATTGTTTGGACTGTATAATACCAATATCTGTTATGTTAGCTAGTTTTTAGTATTGTTTGGGCTATGAATGTTTCTGATGAGGAATGTAAAGGCGAGATAAAGCACGACAAAGGTAAGTTGAGCATTGATTCTACTTAAGCATATATATATATATATATATGATTTTTTAATGCTGGTTTCCCCTGCGAGGCTCTCTGACACAAAAACCTATGATATTCCCATTATGATTCTGATTACCTATAACTTATATTCTGATTACATTATTAAAGTTAATTTCGCATTGGTACAACTTTAGTTGATACGTACGGATTTATTAAGTATAGGCTAGTTTAAGATTGTGATCACTGTTTTGGGCCGTGTAATAGTTATATATCATATACTTGTTGGTTATCAACAATGTAAAGAAGTGAATAAACATGTTGTGGGTTAAATGTAACTTATGACACGTGACTGGTATGTATGCCAATCTTGATACTTATTTACCTGCATAGGTGATTTAGTAATGGTGGTAAGTAGTATTTTGAGGGGTTGGTTGTCAGATATATTGCTGGTTACACCTTGAGACACTATGATTGGGATTCTATTGATATAACATCTTCCTAATTCTCTAGTGACTGAATGTCTTATGGATGTTTGTTACACTTATCAATTGGATTGTCTAAGGTTGTTCTGAATACGTTTAATTATATTAGACTGTGATAAACCTGTTAACAGTTAGACATGATCTTATACTGCCTTTATCGATATGTACATCTATTTGGTTGTTGGTGTACTTGTTGGGGTTGGCTGGTATAGGGAAATATGCTATACTCTGGGAGCTTAATTATCCAATGTACTCCTAACTATACCCTGAGGTTCTCTTGTTCTGGTTCTATGTGTGAGATCTATACTATACTTGAGGATTTAGCTAGATTACCTTTATTATTTGTGATATTAGTTGTATTTATGAATTGCTTTACCTAATATTCTATCCTAGGGAATTTTTAAGTTCATAAGCTAGCATGTAAAGAGTTGTCCTAGTTACTGGATATACATGTAGCTGGCATGTCTATTGTTATTCACATTATTCGCTTTCTACGGGCCTCAACCTAGGCTTAAGCCAGTGTTGTCTTAGATTTGTATTGTTCAAACCTTGTATTTTTACAGATACATATGGTTTGACTTAAGAGGCACAAATCCTAAGAGACTAGCTGAGTAGTTGACTATTCTTGTGGTTTGAGCTCCAGATGATGTTTCCCATGATCTGAGTCTCGGATGACTATTCCTAGGTTGGAGTCCCAATGGATTATTCTTGGGTTGGAGTAGAAGTTGATTGTTCCTGAGTTAGAGCCTTAGTTGATTATTAGACCACTTGGCTTTGGGTTATTTCCCTGGCTAGAGGCCAGGTCGGGAAGGAGTTTGGAGTCCCCAAGTGGTGCTAAGTGTTTAAGAGCCCCTATGATACTGTATTGTGAATTAGTTGAGATCTTATGCCATTTGTTATTGGTCTTTGTATCCCTATACCTTTACACACCTTGATTGTGCATAGATATACATTTTGGGCATATGGGGCCTTGTTTGCGTAGAAGTATAAACACTAGGGTTGTACACCCACGTACAACAACAATATACCTCGACTTTATGACAGTTGTGATATGGTTGCATTTGGGTTCGCCAGTTAGTTTCATGGTACACTGCCTGGTCCTGCTCAATTGGGTTCTCCTGGTGCCACAGACATAGTTGACACTTGATCTTTGAGTTTCGTCCTTGACATCGTTGCAAATTAATTGGGTTCATTCAGTTGAGGTTCTGTGGTTATCCATACATGCCTATCACTTGACCAGGGTTCAAAGAGCTAGCACCACATCATTTCATTACATTCGTTCTTACCATATTTGTTGTATTTAACTCAGTCCGTAGATGACGCCTATTGGGTCCCTTTCACTGGTACTCACCCCAACTTTTTTGCATTTACTCATGGTCCAGGTTCAGGTATGAGTCGTGGCCATTGATCTAAGGTCTTTGTAGACGCTTGTGGAGACTTTGGTGATAATTAGCAGTTCGGGACATTCTACAGTCTCCTTTGGTATATTTGGCCATTTTTGTATTGCTTTACATATCTATAGTTTTAACTTATATAGTGTAAGATCTCATTCTGTTTATATGTGTGTGTGTGTGTATTATTTATTATTTTGGGTCTATAGTAGCTCTGTACAGGTGATTTCTAAGTCCTAGGGTAGGTTGTCTCTGCTTTAATTGTATGTTGTTAGCTGCCTATATGCTTAGTTATTAGGTTAGTTGTAGTGGGTATTGGATTGGCTTTCCTGTAGGCGGGATAAGGCACCATCATGACTTGAAAGGTCGGGTTGTGACAAAAGCCTCATGTAATTGCATGTTTTCACTCACTCCCTTTCTGCCTAGTTGACCTATTTGCTGGTTTTCAAGCCATTTTGAATAATGTTAAGTCAGAAAGATGATATCATTTTTTTGATTTTGGAATCAGAATTGGATCTCAATGGACAATCCTCGTTCAAGCTCCTGCAAATCACGGTGATTGTCCATTTGAGCTTCTCTAGATAACTTCTATTAGAACACCTAAAGAAGTAGTTGAGATATGAGGAAAACATTTCCATCTTTTGCTGTTGAAAACATGAAGTTTCACTTTTCCTTCAAGGCAGTGGTATCAGAATTGAAGGATCTTAGTAAAGATATCTTTGAGTTTGATACTAATGAAATTGTGGCGGTTTACTCAGAGTTTTGTCACAAGGGAATTTTAGCATGGCCCAATCACTTGGAAATTGTTCTAAGATTCATTAAACACGTCAATCCTTGTGCGATATTGGTTATCAAAACTGAGGAAAATGCTAACGAGGAAAATGAAGGACTCACTAATAGCAACCTTCGAACAAGTCGTCTAGCCTCGAGGAAAAGGATGCATTGGACCTCCGATCCCTTCATGCTTAGATCATATAGGAAAAAAGTATGCATTAGTACTTGGAATATACTAAGTATGCGAGGTGCAATGCAACAAAGGACATAAGCTCAATATGCAATGTCTAAGCAATGCTTAAGTTAAAACATTCTTGGAGATAGTCAAACTTGCATAATATATCATATATATGTGGGAGGAGATCTTAAACAACATATAAGACCAAGCGAGCTACTACTTGAAATCCCGGTGTTCACTCCACACCAAACAAAGGAGTGGTCTACTTGCCAAAGTAACCCAAACTTCACCCAACATAATGGTTAAGTTGACCTAGTTGGGTCCACTAGTGAAAGCCCATTTAGAGAAAATATTATGAACCTATAGTGGAACATAGTTAAGAGACCAAGACATTATATAAGGACCCCTTGGGTCAATCCCCCACCTTAAATCTCTTTCGGTGCTAAGTCTAGTCCCACAGATTACTGGACATTATATAAATTTAATCTAACCTAAATGACTTGTAAAAATGTGATAACATGGTGGGAGTAGCTCATTCAAATACATGACCCCTAAAAGTGAGCATACACCTTGTATGAGAGGGTAATATATTTCATGGACTTGACCCTTCTAGTAGGCATTGCATTACAAATGAGGGTAAGACTAGTAATATACTTGACCCTTTCTAGAGAGCTTTAGTTTGTACATGAGGGTAAAATAGTTATCATGTTTGACACCTTCATGTAGACATTATTTACTCATAAGAGGTTAGGATATAGTATAGGAGCTCAATATTTAACTTACATATAATAGGAACTTTACATGACTTTAATACATGCTCGGGAGCCCATAATTTATCATAATATGCTTGTATTGTAATTCATGCAATAACCTCTCATCAACATAAGAATCTTTGTCATGTAAATTTAGTCAAACATGGTGGCTATATCTTCATATGCTTAAAATCATGCAATTCAAGAGTGTAAGACAAAAGAGGAGTAAAATCAATTCATTTGGAAAGTATTCAATTCAACCCACCAACATTGTAGTAGAAACCCCAATTTGGGTATTATGAAATTCATCTTAAATTTTCACAATCTTTGATAGTTTACATAGTTCACATCATGCATAACTTCAATATATATAAATCATTTTATGAAATAAGCCTTCAATAGATATTCATGCTTAATAAAAATTACTTGAAGAATCACACTCAAGTCATATTTATGATGCATAATAAAGTTTACCCATAAAGTATATAACCTTAAAAATCATGAAATTTGGTAATGGTGGAGGATTGACTTCATGGGTGGAAGAATCCCAATGAAAGAAGCCCACATACCTTACACTTGGAGTTTCTTGAGGAAAACTTGGGGCTTCAATTGGGTTCTTTAAATCCAAAGCAAGTTCTTGAGATATCTTGAATTTAGATGAGGGAGTTGTGAGAAATTAGGAGGACTATTGGGAGATTTTTTGAGTGTTTTAGGGCTTAAAAATGGATGAAGAGTAAGGTAGTCCCGTATATATAGGCCTTGGGTTATTACCCAATTTCCCTTCAGTGAAAATAGGAAATTAAGGAACTTTTTGAACTAGTGCACAGTAAGTCTGTGACCAGAACTTGTTATGGAGTAGTACATTTTTGCACGAAGTTCAATTTTTCCCCTGTTTTTGCCATGGAATGGGTAAGGACATTTTTGCACTAGTGGACGACACGTCTATGACGTGGACTAGTCACATACTTTTCTGTTTAAGCTTCGAATCACCCAAAAAAATTTTTTTGCTAAGGGTCATCTAAAAATTAAAGTCCCCCCTTTCTTATAGAATATTTCCCCCCGAAAATGAATATGAAGTTGGAATTGCGAAATCATACATGGATTTTAAGATATCTAAGAAATACTGTTGAAATTTGCTTTTAGTTACTGCAGTAGTTTTTAGCAAAATAAATTATTTAGTTTAAGATGAATTTGAATTTTGAATTTTAGTTAAGTTGTTGAGATATTTTAGGTTAGTTTAAATTTGAAATTATGCTTATTTTTATTTTATGTTGTCTATTTAAAGCCCTCAATGCTTAATAAAATTATTGAAAGCTATTGAAAGCATTTCAATCAATTGAGAGACTTTTTCAATCCCTTTTTTGCTGCCCCATTCATCCTTTTAAAAAAACTAACAGTGGTATCAAGAGCCTCATTGATCTTACGAGATCTGTGAGTTCTTCCAAAGAACTACCATATTATTTTTAACCCCCAAGGGCTATCTTTTTAACTCGCAAGGGCTGCTTTTAACCCGCAAGGACTATTTTTAACCCGTCAGGGATATTTTCAACCCGTGTTTTTTCAATACATAGGCTTTTTGAACCAATGTTTTACAAAAGAATGGCAAGCAACAGTCTCTCCTTGAATGCCCCAAAAATTTTTACTGATGAAAACTATCAGATTTGGTCAGTAAAAATGAAACCATATCTTAAAGCCTATGATTTGTGGGAAGTTGTGATGGAAGATATAATTTTACAACCTCTTCCTGCAAATCTTACTCTTGCTCAGATTAAAGCTCATTCGGATGAAAAAACCAAAAAAATCAAAGCCAAAATTGTAATTCAAAATTCAGTTGCGGATTCAATTTTTTCTAAAATCATTGCTTGTAAGACAGAAAAGAAGCTTGGGAAAAACTAAAAAAAGAATACCAGGGGAGTGATCGAGTCAGACAAATACAAATTTTGAATTTGAAAAGAGATTTTGAATCTCTTAGGATACAAGGGAATGAAACTATTGTTAACTATTCTGACAAGATATCTTTGATTGTTAATAAAATGAGGTTGCTTGGCGAGGATTTCAAAGATGATAGAATAGTAGAAAAAATTCTTGTGACAATTCCAAAGAGGTTTGAGTCTAAAATTTCATCTTTGGAAGAGTCTAAAGATCTCTCTACTATATCTGTTGAAGAATTAATAAGTGCACTTCAAGCACAAGAGCAAAGAAGAGCTTTTAGACAAGACAATGTTATTGAGGGTGCTCTTTATGCACAAAGCAGAAAAGAAAAAGGCAATTATCCTCTTTGCAAGCACTGCAAAAGAAAATCACACCTGGAAAAATTTTGTTGGTGGAGACCTGATGCAATATGTGGAAATGCAAGCAAGCAGGTCATGTTACAAAAGTGTGCAAGCATAAAAATAATCTTCAAGCAAGAGCAGCAGAAGCAGAAATTGAGGAGGAGCAACTTTTTTAAATTGCAGTAACTAAAGCAAAGGAGGAGTGTTGAAATTTACTTTTAGTTACTGCAGTAGTATTTAGCAAAATAAATTATTTAGTTTAAGATGAATTTGAATTTTGAATTTTAGTTAAATTGTTGAGATATTTTAGGTTAGTTTAAATTTCAAATTACGCTGATTTTTATTTTATGTTGTCTATTTAAAGCCCTCAATGCTTAATAAAATTATTGAAAGCATTTCAATCCATTGAGAGACTTTTTCAATCCCTTTTTTGCTTCCCCATTCATCCTTTTAAAAAAACTAATAAATACACTATAGGCCATTTTTCCGAGGCATGTGAGAGATGTTACAATATCTCCCCCTTTGAAAAATTCGTCCCCGAATGTAAAGAAAACATGCATAAGAAGAGTGATTAGAAAACTTTCAGATCAACGTGAATGCAATCGACGCACTTAAACATCATTCTCAAAAGTTTTCAGACATATACATCAAAATCACCAAAACTTGTTACCATGAACATGTATGCATGCAAATATGACATAAGGGCAGAAATTCAAGACTTGGCATCATAGATAGGAGTTAACTTATTAATTTTGGCTGAAGAGGTAACTTATTACTTTTGGCTTCCTTCATTTTCCCTTACCCCTTTGTAGAATAGGGATGAATAGAATAGGAAGAATTCTGTGCCTCTTTCAAGATCAAGTATCTCAACCCAATCAACATTGGAAATACACAACCTACCTTGACACCTAAGGATATTATCTCCCCCTTGGGTGAAAACCTCCACCTTGCACTCCTTCACCAATGCCTTCAATTCTAACAAAGTGGTGTCAAAGTTTAGGTCAATTTATTACCACTTCCATTTTAACCAAACTCACATTTGTTAAACTTAGAAAACAAACTTCCTTTCCTCAAGGTTCTTGTTGAAAATATGTCTCAGGATATTGCAGAATTAAAATAATTAGCTATATTTTCTTTTAAAAGAATTCTTTTAAAAGATATTCAGTAGCTAAGTTTTAGGATTTTTTAAATTATTTTTATTAGAGTCATAGTTTCTTTATGTTTTATTTGAATTTTATAGGATAAGATTAGTTATCATATTTTTCTACTTTTTAGTTAGAAATTATAACTATAAATGTATGTCTTGAATTATTAATAAAATAATTCCCTTTGATAACACTGCAGTATTTTTTTCTCTCAAAGTATTTTCTCAGTTATTTCCTTAGTTTCTTAGCTAAAAAACCAACAATTGGTATCCGAGCCATTTTCTTGAGGGATCTGTGAGAGATGAATTCCGAAAATAATTTTTCTCAAATTGCTCCTCCTATTTTTGATGGTGAAAATTATCATATATGGGCAATAAGAATGGAGACTTATCTTGAGGCTTTAGATCTTTGGAAGGCCGTGGAAGAAGATTATGATGTTCTTCCGTTGCCTGATAATCCCACGGTGACCCAGATCAAAAACCAAAAAGAAAAGAAAATAAGAAAATCAAAAGCTAAAGCAACTTTGTTTGCTGGTGTGTCTACAACAATTTTCACGAGAGTTATGGCTCTCAAATCGGCAAAAGAAATTTGGGATTATCTGAAGGAAGAATACAAAGGAGATGAGAAAATACGGGGCATGAAAGTGTTGAATTTGTTAAGGGAATTCGAATTGCAAAAAATGAAGGAATCTGAGACCGTCAAAGAGTACTCAGATCGACTTCTTGGCATTGTTAACAAGGTAAGATTGCTTGGTACTAAATTTAAGGATTCAAGAATTGTTGAAAAAATTCTTGTTACAGTGCCAGAAAGATATGAAGTATCTATAACTACCTTGGAAAATACAAAAGATTTGTCCAAGATTACCTTGGCAGAATTGTTAAATACATTGCAGGCACAAGAGCAAAGGAGGCTTATGAGGCAAGATGACATGGTTGAAAAAGCATTAGTTTCCAGTCACAAAACTCAAAGCAAAGGTAAATTCTTGAAGAATTACCCACCTTGTCAGCACTGTGGCAAAAATGGACATCCTCCATATAAATGTTGGAAGAGACCAGATGCACAGTGCAAGATCTGCAAACAACTTGGTCATGAAGCTGTGATTTGCAAAAGCAAATTTCAGCAAGATAAAACAGTTGCACAAGTCACCAATGAAGAAGAAGACCATTTATTTATGGCAACCTACGTTGTAACCAAAAAAACTGATTTTTGGATGATTGATAGTGGTTGTACAAATCACATGACATATGACAAAAATCTTTTTAAAGAGTTTATTCCTGTGGAAAATAAAAAGGTCAGAATTGGAAATGGTTACTGTATTCCTGCAATAGGAAAAGGGTCTGTTGCAATCAATTCAAGTTTAGGTACAAAAATAATTTCAGATGTCCTTTACGTGTCTGATATTGATAAAAGTTTATTGAGTGTTGGTCAGCTTATGAAAAATGGATTTATATTATTATTTGGAGACAAATATTGTCGAATCTTTGATTACAATAAGCAGGAAATTCTACAAGTTGAAATGAGAAGTAAGAACTTCTTATTTGATCCAATAGAAGATGTACATAAGCCTTGCAAGACGAAAGATGAATTGGCAGATTTATTCATGAGGTCAATTTCAGATGAAACTGCAATCAACAAATCCTGATCCAAGGAGGAGTGTTGAAAATATGTCTCAGGATATTGCAGAATTAAAATAATTAGCTATATTTTCTTTTAAAAGAATTCTTTTAAAAGATATTCAGTAGCTAAGTTTTAGGGTTTTTTAAATTATTTTTATTAGAGTCATAGTTTCTTTATGTTTTATTTGAATTTTATAGGATAAGATTTGTTAGCATATTTTTCTATTTTTTAGTTAGAAATTATAACTATAAATGTATGTCTTGAATTATTAATAAAATAATTCCCTTTGATGACACTGCAGTATTTTTTTCTCTCAAAGTATTTTCTCAGTTATTTCCTTAGTTTCTTAGCTAAAAAACGAACAGTTCTCAATGCTACCCTCAAAAGTTTCACATGCTCACCTCACTCTGGGAGTAAATTAAAAATATCATCTATGAACACCACCATAAACATGCCAAGGTAGGGCTTAAAGACCCTATTCATGAGATTCATAAATATCATTGGTGCATTAGTTAAGCAAAATGATATCACCATATCTAGTCCAAAAAGATGTCTTTCTTTCTTACAAACAATACTGGGGCACGTCTTGGTGACTTGCTAGGCCTTATAAAACCTTTTTCCAATAAATCCTTCAATTTGTCCTTTGACTCTGTCGGGGCCACACAATATAGGGGAATGGAAATGGGTCGTGTATTGGAGAGAAGGTTTTTACAAAACTCTAATTCCATTTCGAGAGGAACACCGGGAAGATCATCGGGGAAGACATCAAGAAACTCATTGACCATTAAAAATGACTCAATGAGAGGGACTGTAGACTCAACATCCCTAACGCTCACAAGATGGTAAATGCAACCTTTAAAAATCAATTTTCGGGCCTTAAGACAAGAAATGAACCTACCCTTAACCACCTAATCGTGACCTTCCCAATCATAGATGAGCTTATTAGGAATCAGAACTTAACTTTACGAGTTCTACCATTAATGAAAGCATGATATGCATGAAACCAATCCATCCAAAAAATAATATCAAAATCTACCATGACAAGCACAACAAAATCACAAGGAAAGACTTTATGCAATAAAGACACGGGACAACCCTTATAGACTCTTCTAGAAACAATGGACTCACCAATGCGAGTAGACACCTCAAACGGTTCACACAACTATTTGGGACACACATGAAATTTATTAGCAACAAATGGAGTAATGAAATGTAAAGTGGCACCCAGATAAATAAATCATAGACATCATAATAATAAAGCCATTAACATACCAGTGACAAACATTCAGGGAATCATCCACCTCTTGCGTCCCTTGAAGATCATAGAATCGGTCTCCACATGGACCTCCATCTAGAGCTTGGGCACCTTCTTGAACTCATCCTATCGGAACCACTTGACCATGAAAACACCCTTCCTTACCTTTGGTAACAACATAAGGACACTTAGAGATTTGGTGCCCTATTTTTCCACCATAAGAACAGCCACCCGGTCCTTTCCGGAAAATGCTTCCATGGTTCTTCCCACCTATTCGACACTTGGTAAAAGTAGCACCACCACTTTGTGCCTTTTGAGTTCCATGAGCATCGTGTCCTTTAGAATGACCATCTTTACCTTTGTTTTTATCATATGGACAATGAACAATCTTGTGGCCTACCTTGCCATACCCAAAACATGCACCTGTGTTTCTTAAACATGTGTTGACATGATTTCTTCCACATTTTGGGCACCTAGGAGGATTTGGTCCACCATTACCATTGAGCTTATCATATGCAAGTCTACCTTCAAATCGTGGCCTTCTTCTCCCTTCTGCGGAGGCGATAGGAATATCTCTCATATTATGCCAAATACCACCACACTTGAAATAACCCTTAGTACAAGCCAAACACCTTTCTTGATGCTTTTTTGCACACGCTTGACAAATGGCGAAAGAGGGCCTTTCTTTTTTGTAATTAGGAGCCGGTACACTAATAGAAGATAATGCACCATCAACTCAGGTCCTCTTAGCCTTTTTATCCTCTTCCTTATCATTTTTAATCCTGGGGGTACCCGCTCATTAATTTAGTTGAGCGGTTACAAATTTGCCAATAGCCGTAGAGCATTGCGAATCTCCATATTTGATATGTCATCATCGGGATGTTGATCCTCAAGCAAAGGATGGTTACAATCTTGTCCATCATTCTGAAGAGCTTGAGACACATTCTAAAACATAATGATAGCAATTAGAAATAAAACTTAGAACATTTAGCTTTACTGCACGACATGGATCATGAAGAAGTGATTCATTTCCTAAGATGCCTCATAGTCTCCACTTCAAAGTTGTGGCGCGCTTCCCAAGCATGAACAAGACTCTACTTGATGTGATGTGTTGGATTTCTGAGGACCAATTACAAACCTAGTCCTCTGACACAAACTTGTCACTACCCAAGCCTAGGGCCTAGACGTGACACGGCGAATGGGATACCCAAAGGAAATCCAAACAAGCCTCTTTAGCATATCATTTGCACATCCTTTATTAGGGAAGGATAATTAAACAATAACCAAGAACCAAGTAATTTTAAGGGAAGCGGGGCTTTACTCACGCTATAGGGATATTATATGGAAGAGGATTTGCATGAATCATATAACAAACAGGGTCTAAGAGGTAGGTAAGTATGACTCACGCTATGGGAGCAACAGGGGACTTGGGACTTACATCACATCATCAGCAATATCAACACATAGAAGGGATAAGGACTAAGGGAAGTCTTTCCTTATCACATAAAAATAGTCGGGGTCAAGATATAAAATATATAGCCATTTATCCAACGACACCTCTAGCATGAGTGGAACGGGTGCCAAGATATCTCCAAGGATCACCCCCAAAAGATAAATATCTGTAAGTAAATAAGTCTTAATAAAGCATGAAATGAAAGTGGATGTTGTCCCCAAAATGGAGAACTCACCAATAGCAATCTTCGAACAAGCAATCTAGTCACGAGGAAATGGATGAATAGAAGCTCCGGTCCCTTCATGGTTAGATCATATAGGCAAAAAGTATGCATTAGTACTTGTAATGTACTATGTATGCGGGGTGCAATGCAACAAAGGACATAAGCTATAATAATCCAGATGCATAATCATGATCAGTATACATAAGCTCAATATGACATGTATAATCAATGCTTAAGTTAAAAAATGCATGGAGATAGTCAAACTTGCATAATATATCATACATGTGTGGGAGGAGACCTTGACCGACATACAAGACCAAGTGAGCTACTATTTGGAATATTGGTGTTCACTCCACACCAAACAAAAGAGTGGTCTACTTGCCAAGGTAAAAAAAACTTGAACCCACATAGTGGATAACTTGACCTAATTGGACCAACTAGTGAAAAAAGCCCATTTAGGGAAAATTTTATGAGCCTATGGTGGGACATGGTTAAGAGACCAAGACTTTATATAAGTACCTCTTGGGTTGAGCCCCCACCTTAAGTCTCTTTCGGTGCAAAGTCTAGTCCCACGGAATACTTGACATAATCATAAATTTAATCATAACTTGAATGACTTGTAAAAAGGTGATAACGTAGTAGGAGTAGCTCATTCAAATACTTAACCCCTATAGGTGAGCAGATACATTGTACTAGAGGGTAAGATATTTCATAGACTTGATCCCTTCCAGTAGGCATTGCATTACACATGATGGTAGGACTTATAATATGTGCGTCCCCTTCTTGTGAGCTTTAGTTTGTACATAAGGGTAAAATAGTTATTATGTTGGACCCCTTTATGTATAAATTATTCACTCACAAGAGGGATGGATATAGTTTTAAGGGATCAACATTTTACTTAGAAATAATAGGAACTTTTCATAAGTTTAATACATGTTCGGGAACCCAAAATCTATCATAATCTGCTTGTCTTGTAATTCATGCAATAATCTTTCATCAACATAAAAATCACTGTCATGTAAATTTAGTCAAACATGGTGGGTATATGTACATATGCTTAAAGAATGCAATTCAAGAGTATAAGGCAAGACAAGAGTAAAATCAATTCATTTGGAAATCATTCAATTCAACCCACAAACATTATAATAGAAACCCCAATTTGGATGTCATGAAATCCATCTTAAAGTTCATAACCTTTCATAGTTTACATAGTTCACAACATCCATAGATTCAATATGTATAAATCAACTCATGTAATAAGCCTTCAATAGGTATTCATGCTTAATCAATCAATACTTGAAGAATCTAAACTCAAATCATGCCTGTAATGCATAATAAAGATTACCCATAAAGTATTCAACCTTAAAAATCATGAAATTTGGTAATGGAGAAGAATTGGCTTCATGGGTGGAAGAATCCCTATGAATGAAACCGAGATATCTTAAACTTGGGGTTTCATGAAGAAAATCTTGTAGAAGACTAGGGGCTTCAATTGGGTTCTTGAAATCCAAAGCAAGTTCTTGATATATCTTGAATTTAGATTAGTGAGTTATGAGGAATTAGGAGGAATTTTTGGAGGGTTTCCGAGTGTTCTAGGTCTTGAAAATGGCTAAAGAGTAAGGTATTCCCGTATATATAGGCATTGGGTTATTACCCAATCTTGAAAATGGCTAAAGAGTAAGGTATTCCCGTATATATAGGCATTGTGTTATTACCCAATTTTCCTTAAGCGAAAATAGGAAATTAAGGAACTTTTTCAACTAGTGTGCGATAAGTCCGCAATGCAGACTTCTTACGGAGTAGTACATTTTTGTGAGGAGTTCAATTTTTCCCCTATTTTTGCCTAGGAATGGGTTTAGGACATTTTTGCACTAGTGGGTGACAAGTCTGGAATACGGACTGGTCATGTACTTTTCTAGTTAAGGCCCGAATCACATGACGAATTATTTCTCTCTATAGGTCATCTAAAAATTGAAGACCCCCCTCTTTCCTACACAATTTTTCCCCCCTGAAAATGAATATGAAGTCGGATTTACGAAATCATTCATGGATTTTAGGATATGTAAGAAATACACTATAGGATATTTTTCCGAGGCGTGTGAGACATGTTACAACATCTCCTCTTCAAGAACATTTGTCCCCGTATGTAAAGGAAACCTGCGTAAGAAGAGTGATTAGACAACTTTCATCTCAATGTGAATACAATCAATTCACTTAAACACCATTCTCAATAGTTTAAAACATATACATCAATATCACCAAAACTTGTTACCACGAATATGTATACATGCAATAATTACATATGGGATGAAATTAAAGACTTGGCATCACAGATAGGAGTAAACTTATTACTTTTTGCTGAAGAGGTAAGGATATCACTTCTTCATGTCCTCTTCGGCTTCCCAAGTGGCACTTTTGACTTGTTTGCTCCTCCAAAGGACTTTGACGGACACCACATCTTTGTTTCTCATCCTCTTCACTTGCCTGTATCATATTTCCACTACATTCCCCATAAGTCAATTTATCTTCGACAACACCCACAAAATCCAAAGGCACTATAGAACTTGGGTCACTTAAACACTTTATCAACATAGATACATGGAGATCGGATGAACCATATTCAACTCCATAGGCAACTCCAATTTATTGGCAACCTTGCTAGTTCTCCTCAATATTCTATAGGGTCCTATACACCATCCCTTCTTGCCAAGCCAAACTATATGCTTCATGGTTGAGACCTTCAAATACACCCATTCATCTACACCAAACACAAGATCTCTTCTCTTTACATCGGAGTAGGACTTTCGAACACTTTGAGCCATCTACAATCTCTCCCTTATAAAACTCACCTTCTCTAAAGCTTCCATAACAGGACCTGGACCTATCAAAACTATTTCTCCTACTTAAAACCACTTAACCAATATGTTTCCTTCAAAATCCATTAGAAACCTTTGTAGGATCAGGATGAATAAAATTGGATGAATTATGCGCCTCTTTCAAGATCAAATACCTCAATCCAATCAACATTCCAAATACACCTACCTTAACACCGAAGGATACCGCCGCCCCCTGGAGAAAACACCCTTCTTGCACTCCTTCACCAATGCCTTTAATTCTAACAAAGCGGTGTCAAGGTCTCAGTGAATTTCTTACTGCTTCCATTTTAACCAAACTCACATTTGTCAAACTTAGCAAACAAACTTCCCTTCCTCAAGATTCACAATGCTACCCTCAAAAATGTGACGTGCTCTCCTCACTCCAGGGGTAATTACAAAGATCATCTATGAACACCACCACAAACATGCCAAGGTAGGGTTTAAAGACCCTATTCATGAGATCCATAAATATCTCTGGTACACTAGTTAAGATAAATGAGATCACCATATCTAGTTCAAAAAGACGTCTTTCTTTCTTCCAAACAATACCGGTGCACCCCTTGGTGACTTGTAAGGCCTTATAAAATCTTTTTTCAATAAATCCTTCAACTGGTCCTTTAACTCCTTTAACTCCGTCGAGGCCACATGGTAAAGGGGAACGAAAATAGGTCGTGTATTGGGGAGAAGGTCAATACCAATATCAATTTCCGTTTCGGGAAGAACATCTGGAAGCTCATTGAGGAAGACATCAAGAAACTCATTGACCACTGGATCTGACTCAATGGGAGGGACAGAAGACTCAACATCCTTAACCCTCCCAAGAAGGTAAATGCAACCCTTAGAAATCAATTTACGGACCTTAAGACAAGAAATGAACCTACCCTTAACCACTGAACTATGACCTTCCCAATCAAAGATGGGCTCATTAAGAATTAGCACTTAACCTTACGAATTCTACCATCAACGAAAGCATGATATGCATGCAACAAATCAATCCAAGAGATAATGCTTAAATCTACCATGACAAGCACAATAAAATCACAAGACAAGATTTATGCAGTATAGACACGAAAAACCCCAATAGACTCTTCTAGGAACAATGGACTCACCAACGGGGTATAAACCTCAAAGGGTTTACACACCAATTTGGGACACACATGAAATCTATATAAAAAATGGAGTAATGAAAGAGAAAGTGTCACCTAGATCCAATAAATCATAGACATCATAATTATAAAACCTTTAACATACCGGTGAAAACTTTGAGTGACTTATCCACCTCTTACCTCTATTGAAGATCATAAAATCGGTTTCCACGTGATTATCCTCTTAGAGTTTGGGAACCTTCTTGCACTCGCCCTGTTGGAACCACGAAGACACCTTTCTTACCTCTTGTAATAGCATAAGGACACTCGAAGATTTGGTGCCCCATTTTTGCATAACAAAATCAACTACCCGATCTTATTAGAAAAATGCCTCCATGGTTCTTCCCACACCCTCTGAACTTAGGAAAAGTAGCCCCACCACCTTAGTGCCTTTTGAGTTTCATGAGCACCATGTCCTTGAAGACGTCCATCTTTACCTCTACTTTGAGCATATGGACAATCAACAATCTTGTGGTCCATCTTGCCACACCAATAACATGCACTCGTGTTTCTCAAACAAGTGACAACATGACTCCTTCCATATTTTTGGCACCTAGGAGGATTTGGTGCATCATTACCACGAAGCTTAGCATATAGAGGTCCACCTTAAAATCGTGCCCTTCTTCTCACTTCCGTGGAGGCCACAGGATAATCTCTCATCTTATGCCCAGTACTGCAACACTTGAAAGAACTCTCAGTGCTAGCCAAACACTTTTCTTGATGCTTCTTGCACACCCTTGACAAATGGTGAAAGGGAGCTTTTCTTTTTTATACTTGGGTACGGGTAGACTAGTAGAAGAAAACACGCCATCAACTTGGGCCCTCTTAGCCTTTCTCTCCTCCCTCTTATCATTTGTAATCCCGGGGATACTCACTTATTGGTTTAGTTGAGCAGTTACAACTTTGGCCAATTGTCATAGAGCATTGCGAATCTCCGCATTTGATATGTCATTGTTGGGATGCTGATCCTCAAGCGAAGGATGGTTACCATCTTGTCCACCATTTTGAGGAGCTTAAGACATATTCTGAAACGTAATAGGTAGGAATCAGAAATAAACCTTAGAGGATTTAGCTCTACCGGACGACATGGATCATAGAGAAGTGATTCATTTCCTAAAATGCCTCAGCCTCCAATTCCTAGTTATGGAGCACTTAACAATCATGAACAATGACTTTACTCTGCGTGGTGTGTTGGGTTTTCGAGGACCATTTACAAGCCTAGTGCTCTTATACCAAGCTTGTTATGACCTAAGCCTACGGTCTAGACGTGACATGGTGAATGGAAAACCCAAAGGCAACCCAAACAAGCCTCTTTACCATATCATTTATACATCCTTAGCTACGAAAGAATAATTAAACAATAAGCAAGTAACAAATAATTCTAAAGGAAGCGAGACTTTGGACTCACGCTACGGGGATGTTAAAGGGAAGAGGATTTGCATGAATCACATAACAAATGGGGTCTAGGGGGCGGGCAAGTATATATCATGCTATGGGGGCAATAGGAAACTTGGGACCTCCATCACATCATCAGCAATATATCAACACATAGAAGGGGGTAAGGACTAAGGGAAGTTTTTGTAATCACATAAACATAGTAGGAGTCAAGATCATAACATACATAGTCATATATCCACTACACCTCTAACATGAGTGGAACGGGGGCTAAGACATCTCCCAAGCTCACCATCAAAAGATAAATAACTATGAGTGAATAAGTCTTAACATAACATGAAAGAAAAGTGGATGTTGTCCCCGAAATAGAGGACTCACCAATATAAATCTTCGAATAAGTCATCTAGCCACGAGGAGAAGGATGAATAGGAGCTTTGGTCCTACATGGTTATATCATGTTGGAAAAACGTATGTGTTAGTACTTGGAATATACTAAGTATGCGTGATGCAATGTAATAAAGGACATAAGCCATAATAAATCAAGATGCTTAATCAAGATTAATAGACATAAGCTCAATATGACATGTATAATCAATGTTTAAGTTAAAACATGCATAGAGATAGTCAAACTTGCATAATATATCATACATATGTGGGAGTAGACCTGAACCGACATATAGACCAAGCAACCTACTACTTGAAATCCTGGTGTTCACTCCATACCAGACAAAGGAGTGGTGCACTTACCAAGGTAATTCAAACTTGACCCCACATAGTGGGTAACTTGACCTAGTTGAATCCACTAGTAAAAGTGTCACAACCTAATTTAGGATCATAACTGGCGCTAAGGGGGAGAATCCCAAAGCAAGCTTTACTAGAATTCTACAGAAAATTGGCCGGAATTTCCTCTGTATTTAGGCCTATCCCAAATTTTTACTTATAAAAGAATTCAGCAACACAACTACTAAATATTCTAAATAAGTCACCATATCGATTTCCAATCTATTTTCCACGCAATAATACTAACTCACCTCCAACAATAGGAATAAACTTAAACTCAGTCACATATCTAGAATAAAAATAGAATACTATTGACTATAAATAAAGATTTGACTATGGAGCGACTTTAAGAATTCAAAGAAAGACTCATAATAAAAATAATCAAATTTCCCACACAAACAAGAGCGGAGCTCACCATGGAATCAACATGCTACATCTAGTTAATAAACTCTTCTTTACTACCACTTATATTTTCTATAAAAAAAAATATAGCGAGGAGTGAGATGCTAGCTCAGTGAGTAATAACACTTAACTACAACTGTTTTGTTGAGAGACAAGTCAGAAAATATGCTAGTATGACAATCAAAACCATAAAAATAAATGCTCGTTACATAAATCGATAACCATAATCCATCTTGTTTTTCTCATTTAAGAAAAATAACTTAATCATTCAGAAATAAACTCAGTTAAACACTTTCATATCAAATCTTATACATATTCGGAGGTTTCCAAGAATGAATCATGTAATCGGTTTGGTATTCTTTAAAGAATAGCCAATAACAGTGAACCTCTCCTAAAGGTGTCATACTCATATCAAATCCCTCTCTTTCCATTGATGACTTGATTTTTTTTTCAAATATCTTTGAGGGATATCAGTAACCGTATGCTAGTCCTACCTTCCCACTAGCGAGGATGCTATCGGTAATTGGTAAACAGTAAATACAAGGTGCACCAGGTTTAACAAACCTACAATTAGCTATGCGATTCATCAAGGTCTACTCCCATTTATACTTTTCTTTATAAATCATGTAATATTTTCAAAGTAGTACAAGGCATTTTAATCTTATAATCATATCATATCAAGCTTAGTGTTTCATATAAATGTCAAATCCTTTCAATAACGGTAATCATCTCTATTATCAATATACTTGTCTCATAAAATATAAATAACTATTTCGGCATCAAATCAAGTAAAAGGGCTTGTCCCATATGCAAATTCAAATCATTCTATAACAATTCACTTTAGAAATCATGTAAAAATCATGAAACATATAAAGCACAAATTGGGTTAAGATTACTACTCATAGTACTCTTGTTGAAATATCAAACTCGTCATCTCAACCGATCTGCATGACTTTCCTTGATAAAATCTATAATCACATCATATCGATATCGTGTTAGTTTCTATGTTCATGCGAATTTGATAATAAATATTTAAACACCCAACCCTTGAGGTTCAAATTTGACTCTCATATGGCTATCTTATCCATTAACATGACAGTCCTTCAATATAAGCAACAATTGAGACAAAATTCTAAACACACATATCTCGTTTTTTGCTCAAACAAGTTAGTTGGTTATCTATGACCTTGCTGAAATAATTCTTTAGAAGTCCTCCAATATTGATTCATAGCCTTCAATGAGTAATTCATATCATCATAAAAGCTTATCTATTGCTTACCATTACAGTGAAACACCAACTCCATTATGGCATTATCATGTAATTAAACTAGTGATACTAGGAGTATACTTGATATTAGTAGGATAAAAATCTAGTTTTATTCTTGGGTATTCTCACATCCAAATAAATTGAAATTCATATCAAAATCTTCAATATCACTTTAACCTAACCCATGATAATCCATATATAACCATGTAAAAAAGAAAAAAAAACTTGAAATCTGTAGTTGCAAGCACAAGAATTTCACTTCTTCTCCATTTAACTACTTTTCTTTGTTTTGGATCCTCTTCATGCTCTTCACCAGAGGAGGCGCAAGGGACTCCTCTTTTTTTTCCAGTACTTTTCTGGCAGCTGAACAACCCCTTTTGTTTAAATTATAATCCTATATTTGGCCCTCCTTTCCTTTACGTGTTGGCTTTGGTGAGAGGTATTACATTCTCCCTCTCTTAAAAAATTCGATCCCAGAATTTAAGTAAGTGTGTACTTTAGTCTGAAAAAATGGGGGTACTTGACTCACATATCATTCTCTGACTCCCCAGTAGTTTCCTTCATGGTATGATTCCTCCGTAGGACTTCCAAGGACATCATTTATTTTGACTATAGCCTTCTTATTTATTTATCAATAATAACTACTAGTTCTCTTCATATGTTAAGTTCTCATAAATCTGTATATTCGGTGTTTGAAGAACATGAGAGGGCCTGGTACATATTTTTTAAATATCAAAACCTGGAACACTAGATGGATGAAAGACATCTCATGAGGAAGTGCCAGACATTACGTCACTCCTCTTATTCAATCAAGTATCTTATATAGTCCTATACACATCGAGTTCAATTTACCTCTTTTCCGAATCACATTATGCCATTCATAGTGGAGACTCATAGAAAAACCTTGTCTTTAACTGTGAACACTAACTCTCTTCTCCTCCTATCTGCGTAAGACTTTCGTCTGGTTTGAGATGTGAGAAACCCCTATCTATTTAACTAGACCTTGTTCATAGCTTCCTGAACTAAGTTTGTTCCAAGTACATTATCTCTCCAACTTCAAACCACCCTATAGGAGAACGATATCGTCTATCATACAAGGCTTCATTGGAAGCCATATGAATGCCAGACTAAAAGCTATTGTTGTAGGTAAATTCAGCTAAAGGTAAGTAGGCATCCCAAGTACCTTCAAAATTGAAAATGCAAGCTCTCAACATATCCTCTAAGATTTGCATTGTACGCTAAAAATTTTTGTGTATCTATAGATTAATACAAAGATCTACTCATGTACTAGTGTTTCTTGGAAAGCGGTTCCAAAAACGTGAATTAAACCATGAAACTCTGTTAAATATGATGCGTATTGAAACTCGTTGAGTCAAATAATTTAATCTTTTTCATGTATTTTTCTATAGATGTTTCTCTATTTTATCTCATTTTTAACCGTAAGAAGTGTGTTAACTTTGTAGTTGATCTACAAACACCTAACATGGGTGTAATCTCTAAGGATTTGGTGTAGTTTGGTCATAAAATGAACAACTCTTTCTAATTTTCATTGGGGATCTCAAACTATAGTACTTATCCAATAGGTTGGTTATATTCATCTTTAACATGTTCGCAAATCAACAAGAAATAAAGTTAGCAATATCTTTTTTTATACATTATAATGCCCGATAAAATTGTCAAAATACCCCTAGAGGAGAGATGTGCACATAATGCGTCTTCTGATGTTCGGATGGAAAATTCGAGACTAGATATTTTATCAGCACAAAAAATTGAGTGATGGAAGGGTCTCAGTCAATTTTTAGAGAGACCGAGTTTAAAGATAGTTTTTCGTTCCGAGACGCAAAACAGTGAGGGTTCGCGACAAAGTCGCATCGCGGACCTATCGCGGAGGAGGACTTAAGTTTTTTACAAAAATTTTTGACGGGATTGAAAAAACTTGTTCAGAAAATTTTTGCCAAAAATGTAATGTTCGTGACTAGTCTGCATCGCAGACTAGGTTACTTCACGGCTGGAAAATTTCTAAAATTTCCGCAGGGCATTCTGGTGTATTCCTAACACTTTCTAAACTCCATATATGACTAATATGAGTCGTTTTCACGAAGAAAGGGTTCAAAACCCATCCTAAATCCCCTTCCTAGAAAAATTATCAAGTTAGGGCTTGAAGAGAGTAGAGGAGAGTTGAGATTGAGGAGTTCAAGAGGAGATCCCACGAGAAATTATTGTTAGCAATCATCTCAGGTATGTATGGCTAACCTAGAGCATGAGATTGTTCTTTCATGTGCCCCTTTTGATTGAATTGATTCTATAATAAAAAATAATGATTTATATATGAAAATCCTTGAGTATTCTACTGAGATTTTACTTATTTCATGTATCTTTCTTAAATTGATAATCATCACAAACTTGATTTACTGTATAATTGTTTTCATGAATGATTTCACAAAACTCTATGTCTATTTAACTAAAAGATGCAAGAACGAACCTAGGAGATGAGTTTAGAGCCTTGACAATGATGATGTCTTTGATGTATGTGATTGTGGTCCAAATTGTTGAGAGCATTGATGATGATGTTGATGAGAATGATGTTCTTGATTCTTAAAAAACTTGAAACTTAATTCTAAAAGAATATTTCGAGTCTATGAGCTGATGTTGATGAGATGAGTTGATGTTGATGTACTATGTCTCTATGAGACTGATGATGAGAAATCTTGATGATGATGTTTTATGAGCAAGTTGAGTTCTAGGAGGAGTATTGAGCACCGAAATGGGTGAGAGTGAGTCCCACTCAAACCATTAACTACGTGGCCCGCGTACGAGATGATCGAATCGTAAAATGGGTGGTTCCTTTCTCCCAAAAGAGGACTGATGTTATTTATTGTGGATCCACTGATGGTGATGTCCTTTACCCCGAGCAGGGTACTGGATAGATGTGGCAACGACATTACTTTGTTGTATCATCACCGGCTCATAGGTGATGGTTGTCAGTTAGAGAAACTCCTAGTTAGGTTCTACACTGACAGTACTCTGATGTTGATGTGATGATATGAGTCTTGATGGATGTTGATGATTTACTGTCTACTCTTATTCCTTGTTCTAGACGGGCATTAATCCCTCGAGTTGAGTCGAGTTTCCTTGAGACGAGTCTGATGCATTGATGATGTTGAGATGAGATGTTAATGGATCATTTGTCTACTCTTCACTCTTGCTTTAGATAGACATTTGACATTCTGACGGAGTATGATGTTGAGTTGATGTTATCCCTATATTATTCTGTCTGTATTGTTATATTCAGCCATCTTACATATTGTACATTCCATTACTGACGCCACTCGGCGCAACATCGTTTCATGATGCAGATATAGGAGGTAGAGGACTTCAGTAGACGTATCATTGAGGTTCAGAGATATCAAATTTCCGCTTTTGGTGAGCCTTCCTAGCTATCCGGAGGAGCTTTATTTTTTTTAGCTATTTTATTTTTATTAAGTTGGATAGTCATGGCATGTCATGGTACCATCTTAGACTGTTGAGTTGAGGTAGAGGCTTCATAGACATGAGTTGAGGTTTGATGTTGGGGTCTTTTCCTCTTCGAGTCGAGTTAGTAATCTTATTTACTTATCATAGATGTTGAGACTGAGTTTGCTGGCCATTAGCCCTTCTTATTGATGTAGAATAATTGATGTAACTCACTGCCTTATTCTATTATTTCCGTTATGCTTGATGTTGAATGTTTGTCTTGAGATCGAGTGGTTAGCTTGGGGACTAGCAATAATCTCTAGGTATCGGCCACGCCTAGGGTACCCTCTCGGGGCGTGACATATGTTTTCATCAGTACAATTCCTTTAAGTAATGATACATCTAAATGGACCTAGTATCTACAATGTATTTAAGTTATGGCTTCCTCAAGAATAACTTCTCTCACACATCTATGTTCCATTAAACTAATTGGCCACTTAGTCCAAAAATAACGTAACTTTCAATATCCTTGTCATTTCCCAGTAGAACCTTATTTTCGTATTTACACAATTATCCTTGTATTAGGTGGCCTCGATGTGTTTTATCAATAAAGACTTGTCCTAAAAATAGTTAACAATGTTCCTGAATTTCGCACACTAACTTAATGATTATATCATTATATAAGCGCACATCTTATGTCAAAGGTCTTTTCGCAAGGGCTATATGTCAAGTAGCCCTTGGATTTCCTTCTCAATGTATCTAACTTAAACATTGTCATCTTTAAATGATCCAAATTGTAAAATTTTATAGTCATTGAGTAGTTCCCTCCTTCGATGTAAATTGGAAAATTAAATCTTTTTGTTGAAATATAAATATAAACTCTTGTAGCCTGTGTAAATCTCGTTGATGTCATTGTATAACTAGCGCATCTAAATCTCTACAACAAATTCAGTTGAGAATATCTTCAAATTATAAGCGGGATAATTATGCTTCTATTAGTTGAGCTTTCTCGAAACATCAACAGCTATAATTTTATAAGGGAAACATTATCAGCTATTACACTACCATTCTATATGAGAACATATCCTAATTCAACTCTCAAAGATTCATAGAGTACCAGGATCACTAAAGAGTCAACCAGTAGTGTCAGGGACCGCCAATTTCCCTGACTACGCGCGCAACCGGATCCGACAAATAGCACCGGAATTGTATATAAGACTTAGTCTTTGTGAATATTCTAGACTAAGGGCTTATTTGTAAATAGGGAAGGACTAATGTGTAAATATAAGGGACTTGTAGTACAATTTTTATTTGCACTAAGGCCCTTCTTGGCTAGTATAAATAGAGGGCCTCATTTTCATTTCCGACCATCCTGGAATCACTTGTAAAGCATTCTCTTGAAAGCTAATACAAGTTTCCCTCCTCTAGTTCTAAAGTTTTCTTTAGTTCCAAAGTTTTCTTATCTTGAGTTCCCTTAGTGGTCCTCTTGAAAGGCTTACTAGTATTTGCTAAGTTCAAGCAAATCGACTAGTGCCGCACGGTTTTAGCTAAAGCTCTAAGGCCGTGACAAAGTGGTATCAGAGCGGGTCTAAGGGAAGCTATGGCAACAGGAGGAAGTTCGGATGCCGTCACCACCAACGTCCTGGTGGATGTTGGGAAGAAGCGCAAGGGGAAGAAGGGCTCCAAGAGGGCGGATGAGGTGCCACCCGAGTCAGCACCCAGCGAGGTCCTGACGACCCAGGCCTTGTCGGCCACGGAGATGAGCGACGACGATCGAGGTGAGGAACCTGTCGACGTCTCGCTCGACATGGGCTGGGTCCGAAAGGCCGTCGCTGCCGGCGAAGCAATGGAGTTCCTAGGCCAACGGGTGAACAACCTCGATGGTCAGTTCAAGACCTTAGAGGAATTCACCCTCGAGGAGAGTGACAACCTCCGAAAGGAGTTGGACAGTCGACGGGCAATGGAGTGCGAGCTGAAGGAGACCATCACCTCCTTGGAGTTCCGTCTTATGGACGCACTCACCGAAATAAATGCCATGAAGGCCAATATGGAGGCCATGAGTGCGAAAATAAGGGATCTCGAAGGAGGTGTAGCCGAAGGGAGGATTGCTGCGCCAACGGTCGACAGGGAGGATAAGATTGACGCTCCCAAGCCACCCGTCTTCCGTGGCACCCGTGATGCACAGGAGGTGGAGACCTTCTTGTGGCATCTGGAGAACTACTTCAGGTGCAACAAGGTAAGTCCGAGCAGACAAAGGTTAGCACGGCCATACTCTACTTGACAGAGATGGCCATGTTATGGTGGAAACGCAAGGAGGCAGAGATCGGGCGTGGGCAGTGCGCCATTGACACTTGGGATCAGTTCAAGGCCGAGTTCAAGAAGGCCTTCTTCCCAAGTAACGTCGTCTATGAGGCCAAACGGAGGTTCCGAGAATTGAAACAGACCGGCACCATCCGAGCCTATGTGAAGGAGTTCACGGCGCTCACCCTCCAAATACCCAACCTCACGGATGAGGATATGATGTTCCACTTCATGGATGGCTTACAGGGTTGGGCCAGGACGGAGCTTGAGCGGAGACACGTGACCACGCTAGACGACGCTATCGCCCAGGCCGAGGCCCTCACGGACTTCAAACAGGATAAGGGCAAGGCTAAGGTGACGAAGGATAGCCATGCCAAAGGTGGGGGAGACCGCAGAGGCAAGGAGCAGCAGCAACCCCCACGGAACCAGGGCCGATACGACAGGAAGTCCGGACGGCAGGGCTACGCCGAGAAGAAGGAGCAGACGCCCAAGAGCAGCGGCTGCTATATCTGCGGGGGGCCACACGGTTATATCCGATGCCCGCGGATGAAGAACCTTGGTGCCATCTTCAGGGAGCACGAGAAGAAGGACGCACCGGACCAAGGACAGGCCTCAGACACTACACATGTGGGCACCGTCAAGTTATGCGCCACAACTGCCAAGCTCCCCAGTAAGCAGGAGGCTTACCCCACGCAGTATGTGGACATAACTCTGAACGGTAAGCCCGCGCGCGCCATGGTGGACACCGGAGCAGAGGCGAATATCATGACTCAGGCAGCAGCAGACAGGTTGGGGTTGCGTTACAGCCCAAGCAACACCCGCTTCAAGACCGTCAACGCTCCGCCAACGCCGCTTTGTGGGGTTGCCCATAAGGTAGGCGTTACTCTTGGAAGCTGGCAAGGCCAGATGAACTTTGCCGTGGCACCCCTGGACATCTTCGACATTATTCTGGGGCAAGAGTTCTTCAAACAGTGCCACACCATGATTGACCCCTACCTTCAAAAGATGTTCGTGGTGGAAAGGGAGGGGGCTTGCATGGTGCCACTAGTTGAAATGTCGAGGACAGGGGATACCGCTCACCTTTCAGCTATGCAGATCGTGAAGGGGCTGAAAAAGGGCGAGCCAACATTCTTGGCAACCATCACAAGTTTGGGTGAAGATGATGGTGCCGCACCAGCCTTGCCATCCTGCATCGAGGAAGTTCTACAGGAGAACGCCGATGTGATGCCCGATGAGCTTCCAAGACATCTGCCTCCCCGACGGGAGGTAGACCACAAGATCGAGCTGGAGACCGGGGCCCGGCCACCCGCCTATCCAGCCTACCGCATGGCGCCACCAGAATTGGAGGAGCTGAAGAAGCAGCTGAAGGAGCTCCTCGAAGCTGGCCACATACGACCGTCCAAAGCCCCGTTTGGTGCACCAGTGTTGTTCCAGAAGAAGAAGGACGGGTCATTGCGCCTATGTATCGACTACCGGGCGCTAAACAAAGTAACAATCAAGAACAAGTACCCTCTCCCGCTCATTGCCGATTTATTTGACCGACTTGGGCAGGCGAAGTACTTCACCAAGCTGGACCTCAGAAAAGGATACTACCAAGTGCGTATCGCAGAAGGGGACGAGCCGAAGACGGCATGTGTGACGAGGTACGGGTCATACGAATGGTTGGTAATGCCCTTCGGGCTAACCAACGCCCCTGCCACCTTCTGCACGCTGATGAACCGGATCTTTTATGCCTACTTGGACGACTTCGTGGTAGTATACCTGGACGACATAGTCGTCTACAGCCACAGCTTGGAGGAGCACGTGCAGCATCTGAAGAAAGTCTTCCAAGTCTTGAGGGAAAATGAGCTGTATGTCAAGCGGGAGAAGTGCGAGTTCGCCCGACCCGAGGTGCACTTCCTGGGGCATGTTATCAGCCAGGGCCAGTTGCGCATGGATCAAGCCAAGGTACGTGCAATTCAAGATTGGGAGGTCCCCTCCAAAGTGACTAAGCTACGATCGTTCCTTGGACATGCAAACTACTACCGGCGGTTCATCAGTGGTTATTCGGCAATGATCACACCCCTGACCGAGTTATTAAAGAAGAACAAGCCGTGGGTTTGGGGTCCGGACTGCCAAGAGGCATTCGAGAACCTGAAGGCCGCTATCTCGGAGGAGCCAGTGCTTGCATTGCCAGATTTTAGCAAACCCTTCGAGGTACACACCGATGCCTCTGATTATGCCATTGGGGGTGTCCTGATGCAGGAGAAGCACCCCATAGCTTTCGAGAGCCGGAAGCTAAATGAAGCTGAGCGGCGGTACACGGTGCAGGAGAAAGAGATGACCGCCATCGTTCATTGCCTGCGGACCTGGAGGCACTATCTCCTTGGGTCCAAATTCGTAGTTAAAACGGATAACGTGGCCACCAGCTACTTCCTGACACAGAAGAAGCTTACGCCGAAACAAGCTAGGTGGCAGGATTTCTTGGCAGAATTTGACTACACGCTCGAGTATAAGCCAGGCAAAGACAATGTCGTGGCGGATGCATTAAGCCGGAAAGCCGCGCTGGCCGCCATCACTACGGCCCAAAGTGATGTGCGGGAGGAGATTAAAACGGGCCTGCAGCACGACGCGGAAGCCAAGCAGCTCATGGAGTTGGCTTCCCAAGGCAAGACCCGGCGCTTCTGGCTCGAGGACGGGTTCTTGCTCACAACTGGGAGGAGAGTCTACGTGCCCCGATACAGAAATCTGAGGCGACGGATTATGAAGGAGGGGCACGACACCTTATGGGCCGGACATCCGGGAGAGCGCCGCACCAGAGCGCTCATCGAAGCAACCTATTACTGGCCACGCATGCGAGACGACATTGAGCGGTACGTACAGACTTGTCTCGTGTGCCAGCAAGACAAGGTGGAGCATAGGGCCCCTGGAGGACTTTTGGAGCCACTCCCACCTGCCGAGCGTCCTTGGGAGAGCATCACTATGGATTTCATCACAAGTCTCCCGAAGTCCGAAGGATACAGCACCATTATGGTCGTGGTAGACCGCTTTTCAAAATATGCTAGCTTTATGCCTGCCACGGCCAGGTGCACTGCCAAGGAGGCAGCCCACTTGTTCTTCAAAAATGTGGTAAAATATTGGGGGCTGCCGAGGCACATAATCAGTGACCGAGACCCTCGCTTCACGGGAACCTTCTGGAGGGAGCTGTTTGATATTCTTGGCACGGAACTTCACTTCTCCACCAGCTTCCATCCACAAACTGATGGCCAGACGGAGAGGGTTAACGCCCTATTGGAGTGCTACTTAAGGCACTTCGTGAGCGCTCACCAGCGAGATTGGGCCAAGTTGCTTGATGTGGCCCAATTCTCCTATAACTTACAGAAAAGTGAGGCTACTGGGAGGACGCCCTTTGAGTTAGCCACGGGCCAGCAGCCTCAAACTCCCCATTCCTTGCCGGCCGCATTCGAAGGCAAAAGCTTGGGAGCATATCATTTGGCCAAAGGGTTCGAGGAGGAACTGGATACCGCTAAGTCCTACTTAGACAAGGCGGCCAAACGGATGAAGAAGTTTGCTGATAGAAGGCGCCGCCCGACGGACTACCGAGTTGGGGACTTAGTCTTGGTGAAATTCAACCCGAGGCAGTTCAAGGCCATGCGAGGCTTGAGCCAAAGCTTGGTGCGCAAGTACGAGGGGCCATTCCGAATTCTTGCCAAGGTAGGCAAGATATCATACCGACTGGAGCTTCCACCGACCTTGAGGGTGCATCCTGTCTTCCATGCCAGCGTCCTCAAGCCGTACCATGAAGACAAGGAAGATCCGAGCCGAGGGCATTCTGACCGGGCACCCTTGAACATCGTCGCTTCGCACGACCGAGACATCGAGGCTATCATAGATTTCCAAGCTAAGCAGAGACGAGGCCACCCTGCCATAGCCATGTTCTTGGTACACTAGAAGGGGCAGTCACCCGAGGAGGCTACATGGGAAAGGTACGAGGACTTATGGCAATTCAGGGACAAAGTGCAGGAGTTCCTCAGGCACCAGCACTGCGCCGCGGTCGTCGCAGAGTCAGGTGGGGGAGAATGTCAGGGACCGCCAATTTCCCTGACTACGCGCGCAACCGAATCCGACAAATAGCACCGGAATTGTATATAAGACTTAGTCTTTGTGAATATTCTAGACTAAGGGCTTATTTGTAAATAGGGAAGGACTAATGTGTAAATATGAGGGACTTGTAGTACAATTTTTATTTGCACTAAGGCCCTTCTTGGCTAGTATAAATAGAGGGACTCATTTTCATTTCCAACCATCCTGGAATCACTTGTAAAGCATTCTCTTGAAAGCTAATACAAGTTTCCCTCCTCTAGTTCTAAAGTTTTCTTTAGTTCCAAAGTTTTCTTATCTTGAGTTCCCTTAGTGGTCCTCTTGAAAGGCTTACTAGTATTTGCTAAGTTCAAGCAAATCGACTAGTGCCGCACGGTTTTAGCTAAAGCTCTAAGGCCGTGACAAGTAGCGTTAATAAAACTAGTACGGTGGCTTATAGGTTTTGAGCTTTTGTAAGCGCTACTGGAATTTATTTCCATCCACAAAAATTTAGATTATTTTTTTTGGCTAACTTGGTTAGCTACACTATTCTTCGACAAAAACATCCTCCAATAACCTTTGTTGAAGACCCTCTCATAGTGTTTGAACCAAAGTATGGATGCAATCCTTTTACTGATTCTCTCTATGAAAATACACTCGAATACCATCACTAAACCTTGGCATAAGTCTTTCCAACAATGTCCTGGTAGCAACTAGAGCATATGTAAGTCCGAATGCAGTCGCAAATATTTTTCTTTTTTAAAGCATTTATCGAGTTTAGAAATCTTTCTCAAAATATCTTCCTCTACTTCTAGGATTACGAGAACCAATCGAAAGAAAATCAATATTTGAGCATTATGCGGCTTCATGCAACTAACTAAATAGGTCATTTATATGAGGTATTGATACTTATTGTCTATCGTTACATCATTCAGCTATTAGTAGTTAACATAAATATTTTCATGTTTTTTTAAAGTATTTGTGTACAATTGGACTTTCCAAAACACTTTTCAGCGGGTCTACCAGCTACGTCTTAGCTCTCTTTACTCCGTTGACGCCATATGATTCAGAGGTATGAATATGGACTAGATGTCAGGTGCCAATTCATTACCAAGAATCTACTTCTTGTATAGATGATAGTTGTGAAAATTCATAGAGTACATCATCTAATTCTCTCACTAACGGTTTTTTTTTCCAACTAGGTGTATGACCCATTTCGTGTCTTACTATATATAAGAGAGTATACCCTTTCTTTTTACTACAGATAGGAAGCGTATAGATTTTTTTTATTTTTTTACTTTTCCTTATTATCCCTATGTCATTACAAATTAAAAAAAAAATTACATTCTAACTCCTTTTTCTCCTCTTCCATTCCTGTAACTTTTTTCAAAGAGAAACATGTTCTTTGATTTTCTTAAGTAACTATCCTTTCAGGACAATTGAAAGTATTATGAGAAGAAGACAATCAATCTATACGCAATGACATAATACAATTAACATTGGTTGTATCATCCCTTCTCTCAACTCAAACTTGACAGGTTTAGTATGTATGTCCAACTAAGAAACAGAAAGTTTTCACAGAGTAGCAACCAGTAAAAGTGTTGTCCAGTGTCTTTATGATTCATGATTTCCAACTTTTTTTTTACTTGAACTAAAATTTCAATAGAAAGATTTATTCGTTTTCTCCTTCGTGAATGAATGTGGGGTCATCGAACTACCATGTTACATATTCTCAATCTCTTCTTTTTTTTTTTTTCTTTTTTGGTGCAATGTCATTTACCTCCAAGTAGATTAAGTCGTCATGTGTAGGGTTATTCAAGTGCTAAGCAAACATCCAGAAAATCTCTAAACCTTTAAATACTTCTTTAGATAGTAAGCAAGAAGCAAGATGTTCAAAGAAATTTAAGATCGTATATCAGCGCAATTTGTTATATGAACAAATTTTATGAACTTATACTTTCAACTGTAAAGAAAGGTATGATCCATAAATATTAGTAAACTGCCTCATGACAATTAAGGTTGTCCTTGTCAGTATTCTTAATGATACAGTATCGTATCACATATTGGCTAATGTCATTCTAATACTTTACGCTCTGTGACACTCACAATCAGATGTTTTGGAGCTCATTATGTTTTAGGCATTTTCACTCAACAGCATTTCATAATTCATTAAAACTATCATATGTGAATTTTTTTTATTTTCTTTTGTAGTTTCATTCTTAGGACCTCTCAAGGATACATTTTTGTCTTTATTATTTGACTTCATATAGGTGCACTTGGATGGTCTCGGACCTATTATGTTTTGTCTAATTCTATTTAACTTGTCTTATCAAGTTAGCTATGGCTCTTTGCGTAGCGATAAAATCTTATCGATAGCACTCTTGTCACTTGTTACTGATGGGTTGTATTACATGTCATATTATGGGTGAAACTCCTTTATAGTGGGACAACGAGCCCTTTCATAGCCCTTTTGACTATTTGTCTGTTGCCATAGTTGGAAAAAAACTCTTACGTGCCACAAGGAACATTTAATGCCAACTGAATCTCCGGCTTATCCCAGCTATAGAATCAATGAGTTTGAATATATAATACGGTAATGTCACGACTCGGGTTAGGGCCTAGATGAAACATGGCAAATGGGAACCCGTGGGTCCCCAAATAAGCCTCAAGCATCATATTCACATCATCCGTTCAAGATTAACATTCATTTAATAACACATAGTTCTAAGGGACGGGGTAGTAGGACTCATGCTATGGGGGCAATACGGGACTAGGGACTGTCCATACCATCACATGAAACCATAAAATTTAAAATACAATATTTTCATTGAACAAGCCAAAGAGGCCACATAAACAAAATATCAACATAACATAAGGGCTTTAAGGAGTTTACAAACTGGTCCAACAATGCCTCTAGTCAAGTTGAGACGGGGGCCGGGACAAGTTACGGGCTCACCCTCAATTAAGCAGGAAATACCAAAATAACGCAAGTAAAGGCAGATGGCTTGTCCCTGGGAGGATAGGACTCACCACAAAGTACTTTCGGATCGGACTACTCGTCAAACGGTTGGTAATCAAAGTGTTCGGCCCCTACATGGTAAAATCGTGTAGGTATAGAGTATGCGTTAGTACATTTGAATGTACTAAGTATGCGGGCATGCAATGCATATGACTTATCAACCTGCATTTCAATGTTACATGACAAGGGCACATAATATAGAAAAAATCATATATATCCAAGGAAGAGTAGTATACAAGATGCCATGAAATTCATGATGTATGAAATACAATAATGCTCCTATATAATGGGGATGGATTATAACCAGCAAATCAAATTCATGCGAGCTATTACATGAATTAGTCTGATAAAGACCTCCCATCGGTAGCAGAAGACTACTTGCCAAAGGTAATCTACATCACACCTTACGGAACTCACCATTTCGGTTGATGGTCATCTTCCTTACGAAACTCACTATTTCGGAAGAATTTTCCATAAACATATCATATCATATCACAAGCTTAATAAATGAATAATCATTCCTCACAACCTGGTCATTTCACTAACGGCTAACGTTCCTATGTTGGCACACAATACAAGGAAACGGAGAGGGCCCTTAGGGATAGCCCTAACGCCCCAATCCATCGGTGCTAAGTCAACAACATCCCGCATGAATACTTATAAATATACGTGCTTTCAAGAGGTACAATGTAATTTCAAACCGATCAATGCACATTTAGGCTCAAATGTCAAATCATATGATCATAATCATAATTCTAATGCAAGGAATAACTCATCTACATATAAAAGATGGTGCAAGCATCCATAATGCTCAAAGAGGCGTAATCATAGATATACCGGTGATCACCTTTTTGTCATAGCCAATATCTTATCAAATCATTTCATAAAACATAGTTGGGCTTAACCCACTTCATAATCCATATCTCAAAGTTCATGAATGCAATGCAATGCATGATGTGAGGATAGCATGGGTAATATAGATTTAATTTTAAAATCAATATCTCGATATAAAATTTGTAAATCCATAATTAAATCCACATCTAAATCGTAGTGTAGATCACCCATGCATAAATCAACTTTAAAGGGGTACATGCATGTTCAGACTTTATAACTCAATGTATCATAATAGTAATCAAAGTGAATTGAAATCATAGGTAAAATATAGTCCACACATCAATTAAATTTAATAAAAACAAATAATAAAATCTCATATTTAAGGTGACTAAAATTCATGATATCAATTGAAAGGAATTTTGGGTCTCCTTGGTTTAAAGGGAGAACCAATCCCACATACCTTGATTAAGGAGCTGAATTTGGGGGATGAGTTAGGCTTGAATTGGACTCCAATGGAACCCTAGCTTTGATCCTTTAGAGAGGAGTGTAGAGAGGAGCACGGTGGTGCTCTTGTAAGGGGTAGAATGTTTTAGGAGAATGAATTAAGATGGGAGGGGTTTCCACTGAATTTAGAGGTTTAGGATAGGTAAAAGGTCATAACTCATGATTAAAATAAACCAAAATTACATAAACGCCATTAACGAAATAGACCAAATGAGTCTCGTCAAGCCCACACAGTCCACTACACGGTCCGTGAAACGTCACACGGACCGTGAACAGTGATCCCCTACTTAGACTCTCACATAGGAAAATTATATGGAGCTAAGTGGTATCACACAGACGGCTACACGGTCCGTGTGACTCCACACGGGCCGTGACACCGACCGTGTAACGGTACTTCAAATAATTTTTGCACGACAAAGTTACGAGACGGTACTTTCATACTTAGAATATTTTTTACGTAGTGAGTTACACGTAGGGCTACACGGACCATGTCATTTCACATGGACCGTGTGAGTGTCTGTGTGCCTTCACTTGGTCAAAATTATCCTTTGTCCCAAAGTTGTCCCAACCGTGAATGAGACCCAGTGCCTCTTCACTAGAGGCCACACGGTCCGTGTGGCTTCACACGGCCCATGTAGGCTTCTCTATGAAGTGATGTCTTGCAGTTCACTTGGGACAATTCCCAGACATTCGGGGAAATGCCACTCGAAAAATCCAGGTCCGTACATCATATCTCCCTTGGGAATATTCATCCCCGAATGTGCAAGAACAAGGCTTGAAAGGCTTGACTTAGAGCATGAAACACCAACATGAGATACAATGCATAATTCATCATTCAAAATCGTATCAAAAGCATTATTCAAAACCATTGTTCAAGACCTTTAAGCTCATATCAAAATCGTATTCAAGTCACTCAAAACATTATAAAAAATCTTTTTTCGTGCACATGTATGCATGTCATGTCATGAGACTCAAGAGGGAAAGAAATGGCACCATTAGATAAGGAAGAATCCTAATACCTTGGGCTTGAGTAGATTAGAAAAGATGAGGGTATCGTTTCACCATGTCTAGCTCCGCCTCCCAAGTAACACTCTCCACTTTTTGATTTTTTAAAGTACCGTCACCAAAGCCACATCCTTGTTATGAAGCCGTTTTACTTGCCTATCCAAGATTTCCACCGGAATTTCCTCATAAGATGAGTTTTCTTCAACCTCAATTCCTTCCAAAGGCACAATGGTGCTTAGATCACCAATTAGCTTCCTCAACATAGACACATGGAAGACCGGGTGAATGGAACTCAAATTCAGAGGTAACTCCAACTTACAAGCCACACCTCCAATTCGCTCAATAATCTCAGAAGGGCCAACGTACCGGGGGCTTAGCTTGCCCTTCTTACCAAAACACATCACACCCTTCATAGGAGAAACCTTCACATGCACCCAATTACCGACATAAATTCAAGATCCCTTCTCCTAACATCCGAATAAGACTTCTAACGACTTTGGGCCGCTCTCAACCTCTCCCTAATCACATTCATCTTACCCATGGCCTCCATCACTAGATCTGGACCAACGAGTGCCATATCTCCCAACTCAAACCACCCCTCCGGTGATCTACACCTCCTCCCACATAAAGCCTCAAACAGAGCCATACCAATGCTAGCATTAAAGCAATTATTATAAGCAAACTCAATGAGTGGAAGATGGTCATTCCAATTTCCTTTAAACTCCAACACATAGGCCCTCAACATATCCTCCAAGGTTTGAATAGTCCTCTCCGCTTGGCCATCGGTTTAAGGATGAAAAGCGTTGATCAACTTAATCTTGGTCCCCAGTCCCTTCTCAAAAGACATCCAAAAGTGGGAAGTGAATTGGGTACCACGATCTGATATAATGGACTTAGGCACACCATGCAACCTTATCAACTCTTGGATATGCAACCTTGCCTAATCTTCGGCACCGAAGGTAGTCTTGACCGATACGAAATGAGCCTACTTCGTCATCCAATCCACGATGACCCAAATGGAATCGAATTGCCTTCGGGTCCGAGGCAACCCAACTACAAAATCCATGTTCACATCTTCCCATTTCCATGTGGGGATCTCGATGTCTTGGGCAAAACCACCAAGCCTTTGGTGCTCTACCATCACCTGTTGACAACTCGGGCATTCAGATACAAATTTAGCAATGTCTTTCTTCATACCATGCCACCAATAGACTTTCTTCAAATCTCGATACATTTTGGTAGACCCCATATGAATAGAATAAAGAAGGTTTTAAGCCTCGCTCATGATCACACTTCTAAGATCATCCAAATCCGGAACACAAAGCCGGTCCTGGCACCGGAGTACACCATCTCCCCCTTAAGAGAACACCTCGATCTCCTTTTCAGCAACCAACTTCTTCAATTCAAGTAACGATGGGTCTAAATCTTGCTTGGCCTTTACACCATTAACCACGGAGGATTCTGCTCCGCTTTGAACATGAACACCACCATCGCTCGAATCAGCCAACCTGACACCCAACGTAGCCAACCGATGAACATCTCTTGCCAACTCCTTCCTTTTTTCCCCAACATGCGCCATACTCCACATAGACAACCTGCTGAGAGCATCGACCATAGCATTGACCTTGCCCGGATGATATAGAATACTCATGTCGTAGTCCCTTAAGAGCTCCAACCACCTCCTTTGCCTTAAATTGAGATCTCTCTGAGTGAACACATACTGCAAACTCTTGTGATCAGTGAACACATCAACATGAACCCCATATAAGTAATGCCTCCAATTCTTTAAAGCAAAAACCACTGCCGCCAATTCAAGGTCGTGTGTTGGGTAATTACATTCATGTACCTTCAACTGCCTTGATGCATACACTATTACCATACCATGTTACATAAGCACAGAACCCAATCTAATACGCAAGGCATAACAATAGACCACGAATCTCTCCAAACCATTTGGTAAAGTCAAGACGGGAGCCGATATAAGCCGATCCTTCAAAGTTTGAAAACTCTTCTTGCATTCATCTGACCATGCAAACTTAGCCTGTTTTTGGGTCAACTTGGTCAATGGAGATGCAATAGATGAGAACCCTTCAACAAACCTTTTGTAATACCCAGCCAACCCAAGGAAACTGCGAATATCTGAAGGACTCAACGATCTGGGCCAATTCTTCACGGCCTCGGTTATCCTTGGATCCACCTTGATACCATCACCGGACACCACATGACCAAGGAAAGCCACTTAGCCCAACCAAAATTCACACTTGCTAAACTTGGCATACAATTTCTTCTCCCTCAAAGTTTGGAGAACCATTCTCAAGTGATTCTCGTGCTCCTGCTCACTTCGGGAGTAGATGAGAATGTCATCAATGAAGACCACCACAAAACTATCAAAGAGTGGCTTAAACACCTGATTCATTAGGTCCATAAACACGGTCGGGGCATTGGTTAGGCCAAATTACATTACCACAACTCAAAGTGCCCATACCTTGTCCGAAAAGCTATTTTGGGAATGTCACACTCCCTAACTTTCAACTGATGATACCCAGAATGAAGATCAATCTTCGAGAAATGAGTAGCCCCTTGAAATTGATCGAACAAGTCATCAATCTTGGGCAGTAGGTACTTATTCTTAACGGTCATCTTGTTCAGTTGTTTGTAATCAATGCACATCCGAAGAGTTCTGTCCTTCTTCCTTACAAACAACACCGGAGCACCCCACGACGATATACTAGGCCGAATGAAACCCTTCTCTAATAGGTCCTTTAACTGCTCCTTTAATTGTTTCAACTCTGCCGGGGCCATACAAAAAGGAGGAATAGAGATAGGCTTAGTATCCATAAGAAGATCTATGTCAAAGTCTACCTCTTTTTTAGGAGTAATGCTCGGTAAATCTTCGGGGAACACATCCGAAAACTCGTTCACCACCGAGACTGCCTCAAGAGTAGATACTTTAGATTCCATATTCCTCACCCTCACAATATGAAAATGCACCCTTCAGAAATCATTCTCCGCAAAACAAACCTATCTTTAATAGAGGAGTCACCACCCTTCCATTCAAGAATGGGTTCATCGGGAGGTTGGAACTTGACCTTCCGGGTTCTACAATCTATTGAGGCATGGATGTAACTAATCCATCCCAAGAATTACGTCAAAATCAAACATCTCAAGTTCAACAAGATCACACGAAAAAACTTTATGCAACATAGAAATAGGGAAACCATAATAGACCCTATGTACAATAATAGATTCACCCACGAGAGTATAGACCGAGAAAGGATCCCTTAAAATCTTTGGACGTAAACCAAACATAACAGCCAACAGAGGAGTCACCAAAAAACAAATTTGCACCCGGATCAAGCAAAGCATAAGCATCAAAATCAATGACTTTTAACATACCAGTCACAACATCCGGAGCCTCCTCGACATCCTGGCAAGCATGAAATGCATAGAACCTGTTGTTCCTTGGGGCCACTCCTTGGGGATCTCTTTGTTAACCTTGCCCACCCTAGGCCATCTGACCCTAGCCTCTACGGGCATTCTTTGGACAGTCAGCAACCTTGTGATTTTTATCACCACACCCAAAGCAGACGCCCAAATCCCTCCAACAAATTCCCATATAGGGCTTTCCACACTTGTCACACAGAGGATGTCCTTAAATGTCACCAAATGGTGCCCTGGGAGAAGGTACCTGAGCATTAGTGACCCGAGTACCCGAACCTTGGCCTTGCTTGAAGCGACCGAAACTAACAGTTTGAGAACTAGAGAATCAACCATCAAAACGAGCCCTCTTGGGATCGTGAAGCCTTCATTCCTTGAGTTTCTCACCTTCGATCTATTCAGCATACACTATGAGCCTGGCAATATCCATGTTCCATATAAGCATAGAAGTATGACATTCCTTCATAAGTAAATCAGCGATACCCAAAACAAATTTGTGCATCCTTGCACGGGGGTCGGCCACCAGTGATGGAGCATATTTGGAAAGCTTCATGAACTTGAGGGCATAGTCCCTCACACTTTACTCCCTTTGTTGATATTGATAAACTCAGTACTTTTGGCCTCCCTAAGCTCAAGTGGAAAAAGCGATCATGGAAAGAAAATTTGAACTCTTCCCAATCGACATCACCACCACAAACCCTTTCCAAAAACCATTAAGTATACCACACCTAAGCCACATCTTTCAGCTGATGGGCAGCCAATTCAACCATTTCTTCCAATGTGACACCAACGATGTTCAGTATCTTGGTAAGTTCATCGATGAACTCCTGAGCATCCTCACCAGCCTTAGACCCATATAACTCAGAAGGATTCATCCGAATGAAAACCCTCACCCTAGAAGCAGGTGTAGGGTCCCCTGGCAAGTTAGTTTGCCTTGCCTGAGAAGTCACCACCTGAGCAAGCATGGTGAAGGCCATACAGAATTCCCCATTTGAGATGGGTTCATCCACATGCTCGTGGGGAGCCTGATCTTCTTTAGTCGGAGCCTCTCTTGGTAGAGGGGGTCTTCCTCATGGCATCTTCTGAAATGGATCAACGACACCGTCAAATAAGGGAACCAAATATAATAGCCATAGCACGACCAAAAGACATGAAGAAGTGAGGCAATTCCTAAAACGTCTTCATAGCCTCCCACTCAAAGGTATGGTGCACTTCACACCCATGAATCGGACTCTACTAAACGTGGCATGTTGGACTCCGAGGATCATTTATAAACCTAGGGCTCTGATACCATCTTTTGCCACGACCCGGGGTTAGAGCCTAGATGTGATAAAAAAAATGGGAACCCAAGGGTTCCCAAACAAGCCTCAAGCAGCATATCCACATCATCAGTTCAAGAATAACATTTATTTAATAACACATAGTTCTAAGGGACGGGGTAATAGGACTCACGCTATGAGGGCAATATGGGACTAAGGAATTTCCATACCATCACACGAAACCATAAAATTTAAAATACAATATTTTCATAGATCAAGCCAAAGAGGCCACATAAACCAAATGTCAACAAAACATAAGGGCTTTAAGGAGTTTACTAACTGGTCTAACAATGCCTCTAGGCAAGATGAGACGGGGGCCGGGACAAGTTCCAGGCTCACCCTCAATTAAGCAGGAAATACCAAAATAACGCAAGTAAAGAAAGATAGCTCGTCCCTGGGAGAAAAGGACTCACTACAAAGTACTTCCGGATCGGACTACTCATCAAACCGCTAGTAATTAAAGTGCTCGGCCCCTACATGGTAGAATCATGTAGGCATAGAGTATGTATTAGTACATTTAAATGTACTATGTATGCGGGCATGCAATGCATATGACTTATTAACCTACATCTCAATGTTAGATGACAACGCCATATAATATAGAATGAATCATATATATCCAAGGAAGAGTAGTATATAAGATGCCATGAAATTCATGATGCATGAAATGCAATAATGCTCCTATATAATAGGGATGGACCATAACCGACAAATCAAATCCATGCGAGCTATAACATGAATTAGTCCGATAAAGACCTCCTATCGGTAGGAGAAGACTACTTGCCAAAGGTAATCTACATCACACCTTATGGAACTCCCCATTTCAGTGGATGGTCACTTTCCTTACAAAACTTACCATTCCGGAAGGATTTTCCATAAACATATCATATCATATCATAAGTATAATAAACGAATAACCATTCCTTACGACTCGGTCATTTCGGTAATGGCTAACGTCCCTATGTTGGCACATAGTTCAAGAAAAGGGAGAGGTCCCTTGGGGATATCCCAAACATCCAAAAATATCCCACATGAATACTTATACATATACGTGCTTTCAATATGTACAATGTAATTTCAAACCGATCAATGCACATTTAGGCTCAAATGTCAAATCATATGATCATAATAATAATTCTAATGCAAGGAATAACTTATCTACATATACAAGATGGTGCAAGCACCCATAATGCTCAAAGAGTCATAATCATAGACATATCGGTGATCACCTTTTTGTCATAGCCAATATCTTATCAAATCATTTCATAAAACATAGTTGGGCTTAACCTACATCATAATTTCCATATCTCAATGTTCATGAATGCAATGCAATGCATGATATGAGGATAGAATGGGTAACGTAGATTTAATTTTAAAATCAATATCACAATATAAAATTTGTAAATGAATAATTAAATCCACATTTAAAATCGTAGTGTAGATCCTCCATGCATAAATCAACTTTAAAGGGGTACATGTATGTTCATACTTTATAACTCAATGTTAATCATCATATTAGTGATCAAAGTGGATTGAAATCATAGGTAAAATATAGACCACACATCAATTAAATTTAATAAAATCCAATAATAAAATCTCATATTTAAAGTGACTAAAATTCATGAAATCAATTGAAAGGAATTTTGGATCTTCTTGGTTGAAAGGGACCAAGAATCAATCCCACATACCTTGATTAAGGAGCTGAATTTGAGGGATGAATAAGGATTGAAGGACTCCAATGGAACTTTAGAATTGATCTTTGGGAGAGGGGTGTAGAGAGGAGTAGGGAGGTGCTCTTGTTAGGGGTAGAATGTTTTAGGAGAATGAATCAAGAGGGGAGGGGTTTCAGCTGAATTAGGGGTAAGGATAGGTAAAAGGTCATAATACACGATTAAAATAAACTGAAATTACATAAACGCCATTAATGAAACGGACCAAAATTAGTCCCGTCAGGCTAAAACGGTCCACTACGGTCCACTACACAGTCCGTGAAATATAACATGGACCGTGAACAGTGGTTGTGATCCCCTACTTAGACTCTCACAGAGGAAAATTTCACGGAGCTAAGTGTTATCACATGGACAGCTCTACGGTCCGTGTGACTCCACACGGGGCGTGACCCCGACCGTGTAACAGTACTTCAAATAATTTCTGCACGACAAAGTTACTAGGCGGTACTTCCATACTTAGAATAATTTTTTTGTAGTGAGTTACACGGAGGGCCACTCAAACCATGTCACATCACGCGGACCGTGTGAGTGTCCGTGTGCCTTCACTTGGCCAAAATTACCCTTTGTCCCAAAGTTGTCCCAACCGTGAACTGGACCTAGTGCCTCAGTACGGGAGGCCACACTGTCTTTGTGGCTTCACAAGGCCCGTGTAGGCTCCTCAGTGAAGTGATGCCTGGTAGTTCACTTGGGATAATTCCAAGACATTCGGGGAAATGCCACTCGAAAAATCCAGGTCCTTATAGGTAATAAGATAAACAAGTTAGATAAAGCCAATAGAATTCCAATCGTCACATACATACGGAGGAATAAGAAAAAGAGATGAGACATATCCTATAACGTTCTTGTACAATCACCATAAGAGAAATGGCCGGCAACATAACTATAATTGTGATTCTACTACTAACGTATGCTCCAAGAGTCACAGGAATGACCAAAGCTCTGATACCAATTTTGTCATGACCCGATTTAGGATCATGACTGGTGCTAAGGGGGAGAATCCAAAAGCAAGCAATACTAGAATTCTGCAAAAAAAGGGGTAGAATTTCTTCTATTTTTAGGCCAATCCCAAATTTTTACCTGTCTTAGAATTCAGCAACACAACTACTAAAAATTCACGATAAGTCACCATATCAATTTCCAATCTATTCTCTATGAAATAATACTAACTCACCTCTAACAATAGGAATAAACTTAAATTCAGTCACACATCTAGAATAACAACAAAATTCTGTTGACTCTAAATAAAGAATTGAATATGGAGCGACTTTAAGAATTCAAAGAAAAACCCATAACAAAGATAATCTTATTTTCCCACACGAACAAGAGCGGGGCTCACCATGGAATCAACTTGCTACCTTTAGTCAACGAAATCCTCTCCAATACCACTTTTATTCTCTTCGAAAGAAATATAGCAGGGAGTGAGACGCTAGCGCTGTGAGTAATAACATTTCACCACAATTGTTTTAACCAGGGACAAGCCAAAAAATATGCTAGTATGATGATCAAAATCATAAAAATAAATGCTCTTTCCTAAAATGGATAACCATAATCCATCTTGTATATCTCATATAAGCAAAATAACTTAATCATTCAGAAATGAACTCAGTAAAACACTTTCATATCAAATCTTATACATATTTTGGAGGTTTCCAAGAATGAATCATGTAATCGGTGTAGTTACTTCTCTAAAGAATATCCAATAATAGTGAACCCCTCATAAAGGAGTTATATTCATATGGGTAGGTCCCTACTTGAGGGATATCAGTAATGGTATGCTAGTTCAGCCTTCACACTAGCGAGGCTCTATCGCTAATCAATAATCGGTAAATACAAGGTGCACCAAGTCTAATGTACCTATCGTTAGCTACAGGATTCATCATGTTCTACTCCTATTTATACTTTTCTTTATAAACCACGTAAGCTTTTCTAAGTTGTACAAGGAATTTCAATCTTATAATCATATCATATCAAACTTAGTGAAAACACATATAAAAGTACTTATGTTTCAAGTAAATGTCAAATCCTTTCAATAACGTTAATCATCTCAATTATCCATATACTTATCTTATGAAATACAAATAACTATTTCGGTATCAAATCAAGTAAAAGGGCATGTCCTGTATTCAAATTCAAATCATTTGGTAACAATTCACTTTACAAATCATGTAATAATCATGAAAATTATAAAACATAATTGGGTTAAGATTACTACTCACAGTACTCTTATTGAAATATCAAACTCGTCATCTCGAGCAATCTGCACGACTTTCTTTGATAAAATCTATAATCACATCATATCGATCTCGGTTTAGTTTCTATGTTCAAGCTAGTTTGATAATAACTATAAAAACACCCAACCCTTGGTGTTCAAATTTGACTCTTGTATGGCTAACTTATCCATTAACCTGACAGTCCTTCAATTCAAGCAACAATTGAGAAAAAAAGCTAAACACACATATCCCACTTTTTGCTCAAACAAGGTATGTGGTTATCTATGACCTTGCTGAAATAATTCTTTAGAAGTCCTTCAATATTGATTCATAGCCTTCAGCGAGTAATTTGTATCATCCTAAAAGCTAATATATATTGCTTTCCATTACAGTTAAACACCAACTGTATTATGGCATCACCATGTAATTAAACAAGTGATACTAGGAGTATAATTGATGTTAGTAGGATAAAAATCTATTTTTACTCATGGGTATTCAAACATTCAATTGAAATTCATATTAAAATCTTCAATATAACTTTAACCTAACCCATGATAATCCATATATAACCATGTAAAAGAAGAAAAATAAAAATACCTTGAAATCTATAGTTGCAACCGCAGGAGTTTCACTTCTCCATTTAACTACTTTTCTTTGTTATGGATCCTCTTCATGCTTTTCACCAGAGGAGGCGCAAGGGACTCCTCTCTTTTTTTTTTCAAGTACTTTTTAGGTGAACAACCCCTTTTGTTTAAATTATAGTCCTATATTTGGCCCTCCTTTCCTTTACGTGTTGGGCTTCCAATGGCTAAACCCAACTAATATGTATTCTTATATACTTCATTATTAAGTTTACTTGTTTAGCCCTCTTTTGTTAAAAGTCAATTATGTCCCTACTTTATTGGTGAGGGGTATTACAAAATGCCCATTTAGGGAAAATCTTATGAACCTATGGTGGCTCATAATTATGAGACCAAGACTTTATATAAGGACCCCCTTGGGTCGATCCCCCACCTTAAGTCTCTTTCGGTGCTAAGTCTAGTCCCACGAAATTCTTGACATAATCATAAATTTAATCATAACATGAATTACTTGTAACAATGTGATAACATAGTAGGAGTCGCTCATTCAAATACTTGACCCCTTCTAGTAGGCATTGTATTACACATGAGGGTAGCACTTGCAATATACTTGGCCCCTTCTAGTGAGCTTTAGTTCGTACATGAGGGTAAAATAGTTATCATTCTTGTCTCCTTCATGTAGACATTATTCACTCACAATAGGTTAGGATATAATATAAGGGCTTAACATTTTACTTACAAATAATAGGAACTTTTTATGAGTTTAGTACATGCTCGGGAGCCCATAATTTATCATAATATTCTTGTCTTGTAATTCATGCAATAATCTTTCGTCAAAATAAGAATCTTTATCATGTAGATTTAGTCAAACATCGTGGATATATGTACATATATATAAGGACTCAGACGTTGTACAATCTCATTGGAGCTTGGAAATTTTGGTTTTGAAAAGTTTTGGACTAATGTGATTCTCCATGGGAGATTGTGGTCACACGGCCCGTGTAGAGCCTCCATAGGTGGCCCTTGGCATTATGAAGTTGTTTTGGCCCTTAAACGTGGAGTTTTAAACTAGGCACACCACACATGGACCCCTCACAGTCCGTGTGACACCTCATGAACTGTGTGGGGGCCTTAGTCTCAAAATCCTACAGTTTTTGGACCAAGTATGGGGGTACGACCAAGTATACTTTCCGTACAAACTGGCACGGTCCATATGGCCTCCCATATGGCTTCTGGAGTAAAATTTTTCTAAGTATAGAATCACCATCTTGGAACTGGTTGTGGAAGATATTTTCTAAGGAAAGTGGTACGGGGAGTCATACAGCCTTTGTGGCCTTCTACGCTGCCTGTAGCCTTCTGTGGGAGTGATTTTATTGAAAATTCTAAGTATGGGATTATCGTTTCGGACCTTCATCAAGTGAAGTTTTCCCAAGTGTTGGATCACGGACAAGTATACGGTCTGTGTGGCATGTCACGAACCGTATAGTCCTCCATGAGACGACGATTTTCAATTTTTCAACTCATTCATTCATGGTATTTTTGTAATTATGGATTATTCTAAGGGTATTTTGTGACTTCATATGCTACCTAAAGACTTCCTAATGATCTAAACCTTATTCCTCTCATTCAAATTCATTCCTCACATTTGAAAATTCTCTGAAGTCTCGCTCAACAAATTCTAATGGGTTTTAAGCTTGGGGATCAAGGAAAGGTTCTTTCTTCACCAAATTTCTTCTTCAATCTTTTTCATAAGCTAAGGTATATGGATTTGATTCTAGTCCCTTTCAACCAAGAAGACCCAAAATATTTTGAAGTGATTTTCAAGAATTTTAATTTAATATGAATATGGGTTTTCAATATTATGGTATATTAAATTCAATTGATGTATGGGCTATGTTTATTTATTGATTTTTAAAGAGAATTAAGCCCTAATATGATGAAATGCATTGAAATTATGAAATTATGACAGTGTATGTCCCCTTTAAAGCTTGATTTTTGCATGGATAATCTAAGTTATGATTTAAATGTGAATTTTACTTATGTTTTTTTACTTGAATTTTATAATGTATTGTTGATTTAAGTTTGAAGATCTACTACCCATGCTAATTTCATCTCATTCATGTCATATGCATACATGACTATGGCTTTTATGAAGTTCATGAAGTGGGTCTAGACCCAATTATGTTTATGCATATGATTTTGATTGAGGTTATTGTTATGAAAAGAATGTGATCACATAAATGTCTAAGAATATGGCTCATTGAGTAATTATGGGTGTTTACACCACTATGTTAAAGGGAGCATCCATTGAGGTTTTAGGTGGGGTGGGCTATCCCAACGGTCCATGCCACAAGAAGGTGCTTCAAAGTAGCTATTCCTATGCATGAAAACTATTCATGAAGAATTTTTGTTTTTGGCTTTTTAGCCTATTATACATGATTATAAAGAATTTGATTTTGCCTTTAAGCCTAAGAATGCATGTAAACGATTTGAAAGTCTTATGTCTCTTTTACAACCATGTATACATATGTATTCTAGTGGGATGATGACCTTGCACCGATGGGATTGGAGTCAGGGTAGGCTATCTCCATGGGTCTATACTCCTTTCTCGTGAACTATGTCCCTAACATAGGCATATATTTTATGCTCCAAGGGAGAAAGAAGAAGAAGAATAATGTTAAGGATCTATCTTTGGTAAGTAGGTCACCTCCTTATTTGTTGTGGGGAATACGACGGAGTTCCAAGTTATATCTCACTTGGTTTTATGTGGGTTATGGTCCCATCCTCAATGTATATGAAGTATTTTTGCATTCACGTGTCATGTATCTCATGGCATAATAATTTACTATTTTCTTCCTATATATGTTCCCTTGTAATCTACTATTAAATGGAAGTTTAATAAATCATATGCATTGCATTCCTGCATACTTAGTACATTCAAATGTACTAATTCATACTTTTGCCTACATGATCTAACCATGTAGGGCCGAGGAGTACATTCATACACCGTACAGTGTCTAGCTTGGATGTTGATATTTGGTTTTTATGGTGAGTCTTATCTTCCAAGGACAACCAACCTTTCCTCTACCTATGGTGGTTACTTTATGTTATTTACCTTGAGGGTGAGCCCAGGACATGTCTTGGCCACCGTCCTATCTTATGATTAGAGGCATAGTAGGACATCTTGTAAACTCTTGCATGTTTATAAGCTAAGTGTTGTATTTGGAGGTTATGTTTATGGATATGGTCATGTAATGTTCATGGTCACTATGGATTGATTATGAGCTTATATTATGGATTTATTTATAATGTGGAAGATCCTAAGTCCCTCATTGCCCCCATAGAGTGAGTTATACTTACCCGCCCCTTAGTTCTTATGTGCTATGTGAATCCATGTTAATCCTTTACCCCTAAGGCATCCCCATAGCGTGAGTCCTACTTTCCCATCCCTTAAAACTATATGTTTACTATTTCATATGCGCTTCAGAACCGATGATGTGTGGATAGATGCTATGAGGCATGTTTGGGGACTTTTGGGTTCCTATTCACCATGTCACTTCTAGACCCTAGGTCTGGGTCATGAAAAGCTTGGTACCAAAGCACTAGGTTTTTAAATTATCCTCAGAGTCCAACATGCCGCGTCAAGTAGAAACCTATTCATGGGTGTGAAGTGCACCATGCCTATGAGTGAGAGGCTATGATGACATTCTAGAAATTGTCTCACTTTATCATGTCTTATGTCGTGTTATAGATCGTATGATTGGTTTACTTATCTTGATGGTGTCCTTGCTCCATTACAGAAGATGTCTTAAGGAAGAGCTCCCCTACCAAGACCGGCCCCCACTAATGATGGTCAAGCACATCAAGGGCCTACAGAAGAGCCTATCTCTAATGGTGAATTTCATATGGCCTTTGCTGTGCTTGCCCAGATAGTGACCTCTCACACTAGGCAGGCTCACCTTCCTCGGGATCCCACTCCAGCTTCTAGAGTGAGGGATTTCACCCGGATGAATCCTTCGGAGTTCTATAGGTCAAAGACTTTTGAGGATTCTCAAGAGTTCATTGATGAACTCACTAAGGTGTTGAATGTAATTGGGGTCACTTCTGAAGAGAAATCTGAATTGGCTGCTTATCAGTTGAAGGATTTAGCTCAACTATGGTACACTCAATGGTTGACTGAGAGGGTTTGTGGAAATGTAGTTAATTGGGAGGAGTTCAAGTTTGCCTTTCTTGATCGTTTCTTTCAACATGAGCTTAGGGAAGCAAATATGATATAGTTTATCAACCTTAAAAAAGGTGGCATGAGTGTGAGGAACTATGCCCTTAAGATCACAACGCTCTCCAAGTATGCTCGAGTGTGAGGAACTATACCCTCAAGATCACAACCCTCTCCAAGTATGCTCATACACTTGTGGCTGACCCTCGTGCAAGAATGCACAAGTACATTTCTGGTATCTCTGACTTTCTTGTGAAAGAATTTCATACAGCTATGCTTACTTAGGATATGGAAATCTCTAGGTTCATGGTATATGCTGAACAGATAGAAGGGGAAAAACTTAAGGAGAAGAGGGTGCATGACATGGTATATGCTGAACAGATAGAAGGGGAAAAACTTAATTAGAAGAGGGTGCATGACCCTAAGAGGGCCTGATATGATGGTAGGTTCTCCAACTCTAAGGGTGGTGGTTATGGTTGCTTCCAATAGGGCTATGGTTCTAATGCTCCGGTTGCTAATGCTAGGTTGCCTCCTCCCAAGACCCCTATTGAGGGTGGCCATTACCTCCATGATGTGACAAGTGTGGGAGAAATCACCCAGAAAAGTGCATATGGGTTTCGGGTGATTGCTTTGGTTGTAGAGAGATGGGGCACATGCTTGTTGTGCCCAAACGTAGCAAAGAAGGGTCAAATGGTTCAAGGGAATCCAACCCAACCAAGAGATCCATCAGGTGGTGCCCCCAGAAACAACAGGTTTTATGCTTTGCATGTTCGATAGGAGGTGGAGGAAGCTCCAAATGTTGTGATTGGTATGTTAAAAGTCTTTGATTTTGATGCTTATGCTTTGCTTGATATGGGTGCAAATTTGTCTTTTGTGACTCCTCTGTTGGCTGTAATGTTTGGTTTGAGTCCTAAAATTTTGAGGGATCTCTTTTCAGTTTATAATCCCATGGGTGAATCTGTTGTTGCTCATAGAGTTTATCGGAGTTGTCCTGTTTCTGTGTTACATAAAGTGATTCTGTGTAATCTTGTGGAACTTGAGATGTTTGATTTTGATGTGATTCTTAAGATAGATTGGTTGCATGCATCGTATGCCTCTATAGATTGTAGAACCCAAAAGGTCAAGTTCTAGCTTCTAGATGAGCTTGTTCTTGAATGGAAGGGTAGTGACACCGCTATTAAGGGTCGGTTTATTTCCTACCTTAAGGCCTGGAAGATTATCTCCAAGGGGTGTGTTTACCATATTGTGAGGGTCAAGGATGTGGAGTCTGATTCTCCTAATTTTCAGTCGGTCCTAGTGGTGAATGAGTTTCTGAATGTGTTTCCCGAAGACTTGCCTAATATTCCTCCCTAAAAGGGAGGTAGACTTTGGCATAGATATTCTCCTGGATACTCAACCTCTCTCCATTCCTCCTTATTGTATGGCACCAGATGAGTTAAAGGAGTTGAAGGATCAATTGAAGGATTTATTGGAGAAGGACTTTATTAGGTCGAGTACATCTCCATGGGGTGCTCTGGTGTTATTTTTAAGAAACAAAGATGGATCTCTTTGGATGTGCATTGATTATAGGCAATTAAATAAGGTAACCACTAAGAATAAGTATTTGTTGCCTAGAATTGATGACTTGTTTCATCAACTTCAAGGGGCTACTCATTTCTCAAATACTGACCTTCATTTCAGCTGTCATCATGCCACGCCCCAAAAAGATGGGTGGTGCGACTGGCACTTGATATCATTATTGGTTAGGTAAGCCACTAAACATGCTAGTTAACTAGACTAGGGACAAGAAGAAAATCGGGCACCACAATGTCTGAAAAACTACGCCAGGTCCATTTAGGTCATGACCTGGTAAACAACAAATCATATACATCAAGATAGGTAAACAAAGACGATAAAGTACTAGCTTGCTGACAAGGCTACAATGACAGAGCTACAAGAAGACGATAAAGTACTAGCTTGCTGACAAGGCTACAATGACAGAGCTACAAGCATACACTATATATACATGTCAATCCTATGACTAGAAAATGACAGGAACAAAAGAACTAATCCACAATAACATGTCCACAGTAGCCTCTAAGAGAACCATTAATACTGCCGGGATAGGGCCCCGACTATACCCAACTGTACAATAAAAAGTAAGCATCATGTAGAAGTTTCAGGAAGAAGTACAGCTTACCAACTCACAACTGAACTGGGCTCCTAGTGGAGGGGTCGATCAATGTCCCTACCTTAACCTACACGCACGAGATAAAATGCAGTGTCCCCAAGCAACGGGACGCCAGTATGAATAAACGTGTACTGGTATGTAAGGCAGAATGTAAAAACCATAGATAACAGTAGTAAAAATGGTAATAGAAATACCACTAGTAACCAACACTCAAGTAACCTTAATGGTAAATAATCAACCTCCTAGTGATCGAATACACATGGTATACTCGAGTAATGTATATCGTGAATACATATATATATATATAGATGCAATTGCATGACATACCCAACCAGATGCTAGTAATGGTGGTCCTTTTCGGAAGTTGAGCGGCATCATATTTGCCAACCTGTGGCCATCTATACCACACACACGCGGGCACACACACACTCACACACATATATATATATATATATAATCATTGGGCGAACCCCATACCTCTGATTATAGCTCGAAGTTCATTCATAACGTGCAATGTATGGTATGAATGTTGAATGCACATAGTAGGCAATAAAATAAATTTAGCCAAACTTGTCTCATGCTTTCACTTATTCTTATAGCATCATAATCATTTTCATTACATATACATATAACGCGTGGGATCTTACATGTCTTTCGAATAAGTCTGACAGCTTAACTCAACATTTAGAATGATGCCTTCACTCTTACAGTATTCATAAAGGTGCTTTACATAATTTTTATACTTGGTCCCATGTCAATTAGTAAAAGAAAGTATTTAAACAGAATCAAGTGCCTTAGTAGTTTAAATAGGGGCATTACACTAAACATTATTGGAAACCAACGCGTTACTTGTTAAATGCTACAATTATACTTTTGTATGGAAGGACTGATTATGAATACTATTTTCCCTTTGTTATCTACATTTATTTTGATGGAGCTATACCAAAATGAGAAACACCACAAACATATGGATAGGTAGCCAGGAAAATCAACAAAATGATATATAGATATTGAATGTCAAGTTTAATCGAACAAATGGAATTTCAACCTTATGTCATCACGAAAATAACTCAGATGCAATCCTAATTCCATTAACAGAAGGTCTTTCAAGCAAAAGAATAGTAAGACATCACATTTGACATTTTGGAAAACTTCCCAGATTTCATGCTAAAAGATGGGACAGAGCTTAGCCTTAACATATCTTCCCAAGGAACGTCTTATTGCCCAAAGTTTCTTCATAAGAGTTGTTCCTTACGTCCTAAGCTTCACAACAACTATATTTATGCAGCTTAAAGACACCTATAAATAGTCCAGAATTTAGCATTAATGACCATATTGGGCAAATAGTATTTACGTGAGGAAATTTTCGTAAAACTTCGTAAAAATGACTGTAAAGGAGCCCCAAGATTATTAACTGATTACACCAGATGAAAACCAAGAATAACCAGTAGGGACATCATTCATTTACAGCTCAAAAACAACTAATAGGAGGGGAAAACAATGGCAAACTATAAGGCACATATTTCTAGGCACGAGGACAAATTTTAATGATAGAAATGCGAAACACATATCCAAATCACCTTGGTACCTTGGGGGAACTTTATCGTTAGTTTATAACTTGTGTGGAACGAAATAGAACTGATTTGAGCTTTGAAAAGCTCAAATTAGCCGACATCTAGGTGGGTTGACCCGACCCAACCCATGACCCAATTTCTTGCTTGGGCAATCACAGCAAAACTATTAAAACTTAATTTTTATTCTGAGGTCGGATTGATGTGCGGTTTTGTGGATTGCAAACTAGACTCCTAGATCTTAAATTTGATAGGCCATGGACCTTCTAACTTCTTATATTCTTGGATATATGGCCTGATACATTTGATCCAAATATAAGAGGGTTTTCTTAAAGAAACTTATGGTAGCTTTGGCCAACCTTTATCTTGCAACTTTCTTGATTTCAAAACTTAATGAATGACCTTTGTGATATTAATATAACCTTTACAAAATTCATTATTAGTGAATCATACATTTGTAGTCCCATCCGGAATGTGAAACCTAATTTAAACCTTCCGAAAAGAGTGAGGTGCCACTCGGGCCATTTCTTTAGTCCCGAATGTGTATTTAGGGTATTCCTTTGGCTTGAACATTAGGTCCTTGATATTACCGATTATTGGAAGCCTTACTATCCTTAGGTTCTACCAAAAATCATATATATCTTATATGATATGCCACCCTATGTATATATATAGAAGACGAGAAACACGGGGTCTCATAGTCTCCCCTCTTAAGAACATTTATTTGCAAATGTTTCTACACAGCGTCTTAGTTGCACTACTATGTCTTATAATAGGATATGCCTTTTATCCCTCCAATCCATAAATCAACTTCAAAAAAGATTCTGATTATCAAGCTTTGTATAGCTATCCCGTAATGACCCATATAAACTATATTCCCAACTCCTTTAAAATTTAAGTTACTGCAGAAAGATGACTGTTAACTTTTAAAATATGACTCACCTTAATTTGTGAATAGCTAAGGGTGCTTCTTCATTATTTCCTCTTCTGCTTCCCAAGTTATTTCCTCAATATTATTATTCTGCCACAATACTTTCACGAAGACCACTTCTTTATTCCGAAGCTTTCTAACTTGTCGATCTATAATAGCTACTGGCGCCTCATCATAAGATAAGTATTTAGCAATGTGGATATCCTCAATGTGAGTAATACGCAAAGGATCTTCAATGCACTTCTGTAACATCGATACATGAAACGCCGAATGGACTACCCCAAATTTTGAAGGAAAATCAAGCTCGTATACGACCTTGCTAATCTTTCGAATAATCTTATATGGCCCAACATACCTAGGACTGATCTTTCTTGTCTTCCCATACCGCATGATTCCCTTCATAGGTGATACTTTCAAGAAGACACAATCTTCTACATCAAACTCTAAGTCTCATTGTCAAACATCTGTATAAGACTTTTTGTGGACTCTGGACATTTTGCAATCGGTCTCTAATAAGTCTCACTTTGTTCATCACTTGATGAACTAGACTAGGATCTAGCAATTTTGCCTTTCCAACCTCAAACCAACCGATCGTCGACCTATATCTTCGCCCATATTGTGCTTCATAAGGCATAATTTGAATACGAGCTTGGAAGTTGTTGTTATAAGAAAACATAATAAGAGGTAGATGATCATCCCAGTTTCCTTTGAAGTCCAGCACACAGGCACACAACATATCCCCAACAGTTTAGATGGTACGCTCTGCCTGTCCATCAGTTTGTGGATAAAAAGCGGTGCTGAGATTTACGTGAGTGCCCAGACCTTTCTGAAATGACTTCCAAAAATGTGAAATAAATTGTGCCTCTCTTTCGGAGATACTAGACAATGGAACTCCATGAAGGCGAACAATCTCTTAAATGTAAATCTTAATCCTCCGCTGAATATGCCATTCTTACTGGCTAGAAATGAGAAGATTTTGTTAACCTATCAGTGATCACCCAAATAGAATCATACCTACGTGGAGTGCGAGGCAAACCAGTAATGAAATCCATATTTACCATGTCTCATTTCCATAGAGGAATCTCAATATACTGAGCCAGGCCTCCAAGTCTCTGATGTTCTGCTTTGACTTGCTAGCAATTGGGACATTGGGCTACCATCTCCGCAATATCCTTTTTCATGCCATTCCACCAACAGATTTGTCAAAGGTCTCGATATATGTTTGTTACTCTATGGTGGGTTGAATATCTAGAATAATAGGCCTCAAAAAGAATATTGGCACAGAGTCCTCTAATATCTAGCACACATAAGCGACCCTGGTACCTAATGACTCCATCTCCTGTTAGCTCAAATGAAGGATGATGCTGTTGTTGGAATGCTCTCCCTTAGTGTTCTAAGCTCTGGCCCTCGCGTTGTCGCTCTTTTACTTCAGTAACAATGGAAGATTCTGATTTATTTTGAATAATTACACCTCCATCTTCTATAACTATTAATCGCACCTGCAAACTAGCTAGCTGACATAGGTATTTTGTCATTTCACCCTTATCAGCTTCAACATGGCTTAGACTTCCCATGGACTTTCGGCTAAGTGCATCAGCAACAACAGTAGCTTTACCGGGATGGTATAAAATGTTAACATCATAATCTTTTAGTAATTCTAGCCACCTCTTTTGTCGTATGTTCAAATCCTTCTTAAATAAATATTAAACGCTCTGGTGGTCGGTAAAAACATCAACATGAACTCCGTATAGATAATGTCACCAAATCTTTAGGGCAAATAAAAATGCAGTGAGCTCAAGATCATGGGTAGTATAGTTTTATTCATGCTTTCGCAACTGTCTAGAATCATATGTAATTACTCTACCATGCTGCATAAGAACACAACCTAAGCCAATTCCCAAGGCATCAGAATATAGAATGTAGTTGTTGGTTCCATCTGGAAGAGCCAGAATAGGTGTGGTGGTAAGCCTTTTCTTTAAATCTTGAGAACTCTGTTTGCATGCTTCAGTCCATTAAAACTTAAATAGTTTATATTTCAATCTCGTAGTGGTGCAAAGGTAGAGGAGAATCTATCAACAAACCTCCTATAATATCCTGCCAAGCCTAAAAAGCTATGGACCTCCATTAGATTTCATAGTTTTGGCCAGGCCATTACCGTTTCAATCTTCTGGCCATTGACCTTGATACCATCTCTTGTAATATCATGTCCATGAAAAGCTACGGAAGTTAACCAAAACTCACATATAGAGAATTTAGCATATAATTGTTATCGTGGAGAGTTTGTAATATGGCTCACAAGTGATCTACATGCTCAGCTCTGACCGTGAATATATCTAAATGTCGCCAATAAACACGATAAAAAATTCATCCAATAATGGTTTAAATATTCGATTCATTAGATCCATATCATTTGTGGGGGCATTTCTAAGACAAGAGACATGACAAGGAATTCAAAATGTTCATACCTCATCCTAAACATTGCCTTTGGAATGTCAACATCCCCGACTCATAGATGGTCATACTTGGGTCACAAGTTGATCTTGGAAAAGCTATCAATCCATGGAAAAGGATATTCATTCTTGATAGTGACTTCATTTATTTGTCTGTAACGATACACATCTATAAGGAGCTATTTTTCCTTCGAGCAAAGAGCACTGGAGCACCTCATGGAGATGTACTTGGCCTAATATTAATTTTTTCCTTCAATTTTTGTAGCTCTATAGGAGCCATTTTATAGAAAGGAATGGATATAGGTTGCATATCAAGAAGAAAAGCTATAGCAAAATTGATATCCCTTTCGGGGAATCCCTAGAAAGTTATTGGGGAATATTATCATGAATTCATTCACAGTAGGGCCTGTTGCTAATAAAATATCCTATTTTCCTGTAATGGTAACATGCACTTGAATCCTTTCTAGACTGCCTAGTATAAAGCTTATCGCAATGTGTACATAGGGAGTAGGTTGTCTAATTTGTGCATAACAGTGTTGTTGATGTGGTTGATCTAAATTCTGCCTTAATCTTGACTGAATATAATAATAAAATCTTTGGCCCTGCAGCTGTGGCGGGGAAAATACCTACTGAAGAAGGTGAGTATCGGTGATATGGGGGCCAAATATCACCCTATGGATCCTAATAAGACCTCATAGTATGAGCGCGCTTATTCATCTCCCTATCTCTATGGGTATCCCGACTCCGATGAGAAAGGTCTTCTATACACTGAGCTATGGCCTGAATACGGGAGATATCTACACCATCTTGTAAAGAGGCTATCCTGCTATCTTTGATTAAATGATCCCCCAAACCATCCAAATAATGATGAACTCCAGCACTCATGGTACGTACAATATCTGGTGCGTACCTAGCCAAAGAATTAAACCTAAATCTATACTCCCTTACACTCATATCCCCCTACCTCAAACTACTAAACTAGTCAAGACGAGCCTCCCGCACCTCCCGTGGTAAATAATGGGCTAAATATTCCTCAAAGGAGTCCTCCTACTCTGCTTGCAGAGCATCAGTCCCTCTGGATCTATCCGATGCCTCGTACCACAAGATGGCGACATCACGTAGTTGAAAAGAAGCCAACTCCACTACCTCAGTGACAGAATCATGCATCACCCTCAATACTCTATACATATGGTCTATAAAGTCATGTGGATCCTCAGTTGAATTGGGCCGTGTAAATACTGGAGGGGCTAAGTGAGGAAACTATCATACCATTGAGCTTTCTGTTTGATCCCCTTTGGTATCTGCTCTAGCCTCCAGTTTTCTCTCATGAACAGAGACCATCCGAGTCAGTAGCTGAACATTCTCTCTTATACCCTGCTCCCTAGTCTCTGGTAAGGGGTTGGGGTACTAGACCCCTTCGGTCCTAAACAAGTGCTGGTGAATTTGGTATTATAGATACTGGAGGCCCTCTGCGTGCCTCAACGGGGAGTGTATCTGCCCGACCTAACAAAGAACAACTGGTACCTTCTCTTGGATCCATATCTACCTCACGTTGTGCAATCTCCTTAGTATACACAACCTGATAAATAAAACAAACCATAAAGCAAGATTAAGGTTTCATGTGTTCCTCTAACTTTACTGTATAGCATGATCTATTAAGTGAAAGAAAGAACACCATTCCTAAATTCCTCATAACCTCCTGATTAAAAGTATGGTGCACAACACATCCATAAGAAAGACTCTACTTAGCACGGCATTGTGGACTCCCTGAGACACGACCCGCAGTGATACCATGTTTTGTCACGCCCCAAAATTAGGGGGGCGCGACAGGAACTCGATACCATTAATGGTTGGGTAAGCCACTAAACATGCTAGTTAACTAGACTAGGGACCAAAAAATATCGGGCAACACAACATTTGAAAAACTACGTCGGGACTGTTTGGGTCATGACCTGGTCAAAAATAAATCATGTACATCAAGATAGGTAAACCAAGACAATAAAGTACTAGCTTGCCGACAAAGCTGCAATGACAGAGGTACAAGCATACACTATATATACATGCCAATCCTATGACTGGAGACTGAAAGACATAAAAGAACTAACCCACAATAACATGACCACAATATCCTCTAAGAGAACCATTAGTATTGCCAGGAGAGGGCCCGAGTATACCCAACTTTACAATAAAATGTAAGCATCTTATGGAAGCTCCAGGTAGAAGTGGAGCTTATCAACTCATAGCTGAACTGGGCTCCTAGTTGAAGGGTCAATCAGAGTCCCTACCTGAACCTACACGCACGAGATGAAATGAAGTGTCCCTAGGCAACGGGACATCAGTACAAATAAATGTGTACTGGTATGTAGGGCAGAAGGTAAAACCATAGATAACAGTAGTAAAAAGGGTAATAGAAATACCACTTGTAACCAATAGTCAAGTAACTTTAATGGCCAATAATCAATCTCCTAGTGATCAAATATGCATGGTATGCTCGAGTATTGTATGTCGTGAATACATATATTTAGATGCAAATGCATGATATACCTAACCAAATGCTAGTAATGGTGGTCCTTTCCGGTAGCTAACTGGCATCATATTTGCCAGCCTATGGCAATCTGTACCATATACATATATATAATCATTTGGGCAAATAGGCCCAATACCTCCGATTATAGCTCGAGGTCCGTGCATAATGTGCAATATATGGTATGAATGTTGAATGAACATAGTAGGCCATAACATGAATTTATCCAATCTTGGATTATAGTTACAATTATTCTCATAACATCACAATAATTTTCATAGCATATACATATGACTCGTGGGATCTTACATGTCTTTCAAATAAGTCTGATAGCTTAACTCAACATTTAGAATGAGGCCTTAACTCTTAAAATATTAAAAAAGGTGTTTTATATAATTCTTATACTTGGTCCAGTGTCAATCAGTAAAAGAATGCATTTAAACAGAATCAAGTGTCTTAGTAATTTAAATAGGGGCATTACGCTAAACATTATTGGAAACCAACACGTTACTTGTTAAATGCTTCAATTATACTTTTGTATGGACGAAGGAATGATTATGAATACTATATTCCCTTCGTAATCTACATTTGTTATGGCACTACACAAAAAAGAGAAACATCGCGAACATATGGATAGGTAGCTAGGAAAACCGACAAAATGATATACAAATATTGAATGTTCAAATTAAGCGAACGAATAGAATTTCAACCTAATGCAATTATGAAAATACCTCAGATGCAATTCCAATGCCTTTCACAGAAGGTCATTCTATCAAAAGAATAGTAAGATATCGCATTTGACATTTTGGGAAACTTCCCGGATTTCATTCTAAAAGAAGGGACAAAACTTAGCCTTAACATACCTTCCCAATGGACGTCCTATTGCCCAAAGTTTCTTCATGAGAGGTTTCCCTTAGGTCCTAAGCTTCGCAGTCACTATATATACACAGATTAAAGACACCTATAAATAGTCTCTAATATAGCATTAATGACCAGATTCGGAAAATAGTATTTACGCGAGGAAATGTTTGTAAAACATCACAACAATGGCCGTAAAGGAGCCCCAAGATTTTTACCAGAGCACAACAGCTGCAATCCAAGAATAACCAGTAGGAACACAATTCTTTTAAAGCCCAAAAACAGCCCCAAACACAGCTAATAGGAGGGGAAAACAATGGAAAAGCGTAAGGCACATATTTCTAGGCGCAAGGACAAATTTTAACGGTAGAAACGCCAAAAACTAACCCAAATCACGTTGGTACCTTGAGGGAACTTTATCTTCAGTTTATAAGTTGTTTGGGATGAAATAGAACTGATTTGAGCTTTAAAAAGCTCAAATTAGCCGACATCTAGAAGGTTGACCCGACCCAACTTATGACCCAATTTCCTGCTCGAGCAGTAACTGTAAAACTATAATAAGTTTTTTTTTCTGAGTTCGGATTGATGCGTGGTTTTGTGTGTTATAAACTAGATTCCTAGATCTTCAATTTGATAGATAATGGACCTTCTAACTCCTTATATTTTAGGATATATGGCCTGATACATTTGACCCAAATTTAAGAAGGATTTCTTAAAGAAACATACGGTAGCTTTGGCCAACCTTTTTCTTGAAACTTTCTTGATTCCAAAACTTAATGTATGACCTTTGGGATATTAAAATAACCTTTCATAAATCCATTATTAGAAAATTATACACTTGTAGTCCCATCCAAAGTGTGAAACCTAATTTAAACCTTTCGAAAAGGGCGAGGTGCCACTAGGGTCATTTCTTTAGTCCCGAATATGTATTTAAGGTGTTCCGTTGGCTTAAAAATTTAGGTCCTTGACATCACCACTTATTGGTAGCTTTTCTATCCTTAGATTCTACCAAAAATCATATATGACATACATGACATGCCACCCTATGTATATATATACGGAAGACGAGAAACACGAGGTCTCATACATTAGTTAAAGGTTAGGGAGTGTGATATTCCCAAGATAGCTTTCCAGAATATGTATGTGGGCATTTTTAATTTGTGGTGATTTCATTTGGGCAATCAAGACGAATGGTCGAATATACTTGTTTAGTAACTAATGATCCAGTCGTGTTTATGGATCTTACAAATTAGGTGTTCAAGTTATTCCTTGATAGTTTTGAGTTTTTCTTCATTGATGATATTCTTATTTATTTCTGAAATGAGCGGGAGCATATGGATCACTTGAGGTTGGTTCTTCAAACATTGAGGGAGAAGAATTTGTACGCTAAATTCAGCAAATGTGAGTTTTTGTTGGGTGAAGTAGCCTTTCTTGGTCATGTGGTGTCCAGTGATGGTATAAAGGTTGACCCAAAGAAGACTAAGTCCTTGAAGAATTGGCCTAGACCATTGACTCCTTCGGATATTCGAAGTTTTCTTAGGTTGGCTGGATATTATAGGAGGTTTGTTGAAGGGTTCTCATCTATTGCATCTCCATTGACTAAGTGGACCTAAAAGAATGCTAACTTTGTGTGGTCAAATAAATGTGAGAAGTGTTTTTAGACCTTGAAGGATTATCTTACATCAGCTCCTATTTTGACTCTACCAAACAGCTTAAATGGGTTTGTGGTGTATAGTGATGCTTCTCAGATTGGGTTGGGATGTGTGTTTATGCAACATGGTAAAGTGATAGATTATGCATCGAGGCAATTGAAGGTGTGTGAGCATAATTACCCGACTCATGATCTTGTGTTAACGGTGGTAGTATTTGCTTTAAAAATTTGGAAGAACTATTTATATAGGTACACGTTGATGTTTTCTCCGATCACAAGAGTTTTCAATATGTGTTCACTCAAAGGTATCTTAACTTGAGGCAAAGTAGATGGTTAGAACTCCTTAAGGACTATGATATGAGTGTGCAATATCATCCCAGCAAGGAGAATGTTGTAGTCGATTCTCTTAGTAGGTTATCCATGGGAAATGTGGCTCATGTTGAGGAAGAGAAAAAGGAGTTGGCAAAGGATGTTCACCGTTTGTCTAGGTTGGGTGTTAGGTTGGCCAACTCTAATGATGGTGGTATTCAGGTTCAAAATGGGGCTGAATCTTCGATGGATGTTAATGTAAAGGCTAAGCAAGGTCTAGATCTATCATTAGTAGAATTGAACAAATTGGTTGTCGAAAAGAAAATAGAGTTGTTCTCCCAAAGGGAAGATGGTGTGCTTCGATATTAATATCGGTTGTGTTTTCCAGATGTGGATGATCTTAGAAGGGTGATTATGAGTGATTACCATAACTCTCATTATTCTATTCATCCGGGATCTACTAAGATGTATTGAAATTTGAGGGGGTGTATTGGTGGCATGGTATGAAGAAGGATATAGATAAGTTTGTATCTAAATGCCTTAATTGTCAATAAGTGAAAGTAGAAAACCAAAGGCTCGGTGGTTTGACTCGATATATTAAGATTCCTACTTGGAATCAGAAAGATGTGAATATGGATTTTGTGGTTAGATTGCCTCGGACTAGGAGGCAATTTGACTCCATTTGGGTTTTTATTGACTGGATAACTAAGCCAGCTTATTTCCTACTGGTCAAGAGTACTTTTGGTGCCAAAGATTATGCAAGGTTGTACATCCAAGAGTTGGTAAGGCTGCATAGTGCGCCTAGGTCTATCATATCAGATTGTGATACCCAATTCACTTCTCATTTTTGGAGGTCGTTTAAAAGAGGACTTGGTTCTAAGGTGAAGTTGAGCACCGCCTTTCATCCTCAAACCGATGGGCAAGCCAATAGGAAAATTTAAACTTTGAAAAACATGTTGAGGGCTTGTGTGTTAGAATTCAAGGTTAATTGGGATGACCGTCTGCCACTCATCGAGTTTGCTTATAATAATAGCTTTCATGCTAGCATTGGTATGACACCGTTTGAGGCTTTGTATGGTAGGGGATGTAAATCTCTGGTGGGGTAGTTTAAGTTGGGAGAGATGGCTTTGATTGGCCCGAATTGTGTATTGGAGGCTATGAAGAAGGTGAAGTTGATTAGAAAAAGGTTGCAAAAGGCCCAAAGTCGACAAAAGTCCTATTTGGATGTTAGGAAGTGGGACCTTGAGTCTCATGTTGGTGGTTGGGTGTATGTGAAGGTCTCATCTATGAAGGGTGTGACATGTTTTGGCAAGAAGGCCAAGCTAAGCCCCTGGTATATAGGCCTTTATGAGATTGTTGAACGAATTGGAAATATGGCTTATAGATTGGAGTTGCCTCCAGATTTGAGCTCTGTTCACCCAACCTTCGATATATCTATGTTGAAGAGGTTGGTTGGTGATCATAGTACTATTCTGCACTTTGAGGGTTTTGAGGTTGAGAAAAATCTTATGAGGAAGTTTCGGTGGAAATTTTGGATATTCAAGTGAAACGGCTTCATAACAAGGATTTGGTGTTAAGATGCTTTGGGGAAATCAACATGTGGAGAGTACTACATTGGAGGAAGAGTTGGACATGATGAAATGATACCCCCATCTTTCTAATCTACCCAAGTGTAAGGTATTAGGCTCTTCCCTTCCAAATGGTCCTAATTCCTTAACTCTTAAGTTTCATGACATCACATGCATACATGTACACGAAAATGGATTTCATGAAGTTTTGAATGACTTGAATACGTGTTAACTTAAGTTTTAATGACCTTATGATTTTCAAGGAATAAAAATGCATTGTATTTTGTGATTGAATGTTTCATGTTCTAAGTCAAGCCTCGTTCTTGCACATTAGAGGATAAATATTCCCAAGAGGAAGATGATGTAAGGACCCGTGTCACGCCCTGGGAGGGTACCCTTGGTGTGGCTAGCTCTCAGAGACTATTGCTATTTCCCAAGCGAACCACTTAGTCTCATCACATCATTCAATCGATAAACTCTATTGAACAGGGGAAAGTATAAGTAAGTAAATAGACATATCAAAACTAATGTCTATAAATATATTAAAAATAAAGCCTAGTAGGAAAAGCTAGCTCACAAGTCTCAAAATTAACACTCAACCATCGTCTATGAAGCATCTATTACTACTCATGTGGTGCAAATGAAAGACCCATGGCTACCCAAACATCAAGATAAAGAAATACTCCAATCTTTGACTCTAAATCAAGATGAATAAATCATGGTAGATCCTCCAAAGTAGGGGAGGCTCACCAAACCAGCTGCAAATCTTGGATCTTCAATGGAGTGCATGTTGACGATCTCTAGTACCTCTCTCTACATCATAAAATGATGCAGTCCAGAGTGGACATCAGTACTTGGAATGTACTGGTATGTAAAATTCCTGAATGAGATAGAAACCGGTAGAATGGTATGGAAACAATATCAACTCAAAATAAACATTGTATCACATCAAATAGTCAAATGTCTATCTATGATAGAATAAAGAGTAGACAAGTGACACATCAATAACTCAAACTCATCAAAAGTCTCAACACTCTCAAAGGAGCTCACCTCCTCTCATCTCATCTGATATCAGAGGAGCTCACCTCCTCTCATCTTATCTCAGAGGAGTTCACCCCCTCTCATCTCATCTCAAACCGCATCTCAAACTCGGAGTACTCAAGGTAGAAAATTTATCGGAGTTTCTCTTACCCGACAACAATCACTTATAAGCCAGTAAATGTACAACAATCACGTTGTTGTTGCCACAGCTGTTCCAAACTTTCCAGGAAGGGAATGCTCAAAAACCATATCACCTCACCCAATATGGAGTCAAAACTCGATAAGTCCTCTATTTCTTACAAGGACCGTTACTCTAGAGGGAACCATAATATATGTGATTAATCTACGCCTCTCCTACATTTGGCTATGTAGTTTGACGAGTTTGAGTGGGACTAACTCTCACTCTTTCAGTGCTCAATACTCCTCCTATGACTCAATGCTCATAAAACCTCCATCTCAACCAATCTCATAGAGATCCCCATCAATTATCAGTATCTCATATGGGCTTTAACCCTCTCATCAATGACTCAAGATTTATAACAATCATTAGGAAACAAGTGAATAGACATATCGGTAGAGTTCATGTATAGGGGCTCATAAAACAATCGAACTTTATTAACTCATCATCATCCTCTCATCATACTTAACAATCTGAACTCAAGGCTCTAAACTCAATCCTCAAGTGCATTATGCATCCTTCTCAAATTATTCATTTAGGGTTATGCAAATTCTTCATAAAAATGTTCCATTCAAGAAAAAAATTAGTATGATGATCATCAATAAAGAAAACGTGTAATTTAAATCAGTTTTTCAAGAAACACCATATAACATTCATTAATGTAGACTCTTCAATCATCAACTCGTCTATGACCTCTATGGGGAACATGAGAAAACAATCTCATGTTTTTAGTTTAGGCTTACATACCTGGGATGCAGCTATCAACCAAGCACATCATGGATCTCTTCTCAAATCTCTCAACTCATGCTCCTCTCTTTTCTCCTCAAGCCCTGGCCTTGTTAGATTATAAAATAGGACTTATAATGGGGGTTTTAGAACCATTTTATGTCGAAACGACCTTATTAGATCATGTAAAGAGTTTAGTAGGGGTTGGGAATTAACCAGAATGCCCTTCGTAATAATTTCGAAATTCTCAACTTAGAAAAGAAATTGTCTGCGACGCGAACTGGTCTCGAACAATGTATTTATAGAAAACATTTTTAAATGAGTTTTCTCCATCTCATCAAATTTTTTCAAAAGAGTATAAGTGCTGGTCCGCAATGGGTGTGTGACGCGCCCCTATCGCGTACTAACACTGTTTTGTGCTACGGATCGAAAAATTATCTTTTGATCGGGTCACTCTAAAAATCGACTGAGACTATTTTTCCAATCAAATTTGCGTGTTGATCACGTCTCCGACCTTATATTTTTCATACAAGCATCGGAAGATGCATTACGCACATACACTCTCTCTAGGGGTATTTTGGTAAAAAAATTTACCAAGCGTTACATTATCTCCCCCTTGTGATCGTTCATTCTCGAATGACGAGTGAAGGTGGATTTTGTGGCACGAAAAGACTCATAACTCATCTCAACACTCAACTCCATCAATTGGACTCTCAACTCTTTCTCGACCTCAATCAATATCACTCAAACATACGAACAGGAAGTCACGTGAAGAAAAGATATATCAATTTAGCGAAGGGTAAGAAGTTTACCTTTAACACTCTTAGCTTTTGGCACGAATAGGTACGGATATTTGACTTTCATCTCTTCCTCGACTTCCCATGTGGCTTCCTCAATGGATTGATTTCTCCACAGGACTATGACTGAGGCTATCTCTTTTTTCCTCAATTTACGAATCTGACAATCAAGGATTTGGACTGCAACCTCTTCATAAGATAGGTTACCTTTCACTCCAATGCTATCAACAGGGATCACCAAGGCAGGATCTCCCAAGCATTTCTTTAACATCGACACATGGAATACCGGATGCACCCCATCTAACTCGGAAGGCAACTCTAACTCATAAGCAACTTCCCAATCCTCTTTACAATCTGATATGGTCCAACATTGCGTGGACTCAACTTTCCCTTCTTCTCAAATCTTACGACACCCTTCATAGGCGACACTTTCAAATATACCCAATCATCTACCTCGAACTCTAAGTCTCTTCTCCTCATGTCGGTATAAGATTTTTGGTGACTCTGGGCAGTCTTTAACCTTTCTCTAATGACCTTGACCTTCTCCAGTGATTGGTGGACGAGATCAGGCCCAAGCAACTTCGCTTCTCTAACCTCAAACCACCCAATTGTGATCTACATCTCCTCCCACACAAGGATTTATAGAGAGCCATTTGAATGCTTGCATGGTAACTGTTGTTATACACAAATTCAATCAATGGTAGGTGATCATCCCAATTTCCCTTGAAATCAAGAACATAAGCTCTCAACGTGTCCTCAAGTGTTTAAATTGTAAGCTCTGCTGACCATCTGTCTGTGGATGAAAGGTTGTGCTCAGGTTCATCTTAGTACCCAATCCCTTCTGGAACAATCTCCAAAACTAGGAGGTAAATGAAGCCCCTCTGTCTGAGATGATGGACAGGGGAACCCCATGCAATCTCACAATCTCTTGGATATATAACTTAGCGTACTCCTTCGTAGTGTTTGTAGTCTTATCCGCCAAGAAGTGAGCAAATATAGTCAATCTATCCACAATCATCCATATCGAATCATGTTGCTTTAGAGACCTTGGTAAACCGGTAATAAAGTCCATATTGATCATCTCCCACTTCTATTTTGGAATCTCAAAGTTCTGAGTCAATCCACATGGCCTTTTGATGTTTAACCTTCACTGGTTAGAAATTTGGGCATTTTGAAACAATCTCAGCGATATCCCTCTTCATCCCGCTTCACCAATATAGACTTCTCTCAAGTCATGGTACATCTTAGTAGAGAACGGATGAATGGAATATCTAGTCTTGTGGGCTTCTGCCATGATTCTATCTCGAATGCCATCAACGTCTGGAACACACAACCTACTTTGATGCCTTAACACTCCATCCCCCCCTTTGGAGAAGACCATCACCTTCTGTTTGTGGACAGCCTCCTTTAGTTGGAGTATGATAGGATCTTGGTCTCGCTTTTCTTCACCTATGCAAGTAAGGCTGAAGTAGACCCATCCTGAACATTAATTCCTTCTTCATCATTCTCCTCAAGTCGAACTTCCAACTGAGCCAACCGATGCACTTCCTTGGCTAGCTCCTTCCTTCCCTCCTCCACATGGGTTGTACTACCCATTGACAACATGATAAGAGCATCAGCAACAACATTAGCTTTACTTGGGTGGTAGTGAATGCTTATGTCATAATCCTTGAGCAATTCCAACCATCTCCTATGTCCCAGTTTGAGCTCTTTCTGACTGAAAACATATTGCAAGTTCTTGTGGTCAGTGAACATATCCCCATGCACTCCATACAAGTAGTGGCGCCAGAATTGTAGTGCAAACACCAATGCTGCCAACTCTAGATTATGGGTTGGATAGTTCCATTCATGAACCTTGAGTATTCTGGAAGCATAGGCGATCACCTTCCTCCTCTGCATCAGTACACATCCCAATCCAACCTTTGAAGGATCATAGTAAATCACAAAGTCCTTTGTCCCCTCGGGCAAAGTAAGGACTGGTGCAGTCATCAACCTCGTTTTCAATTCTTGAAAACTCTTCTGACATTCCTTAGACTACTGAAATTTGACCTTTTTCTAAATCAATTTAGTCAATGGCGTGGATAGGGAAGAAAATCCCTCAACAAATCTGTGGTAGTAGCCTGCCAATCCCAAGAAACTTGTAATGTCAGTCGGAGTGGTCGGTCAAGGCCAATTCTTAATCGCTTCAATATTTTAGGCATCCACTCGATTACCATCACCAGAAACAACATGGCCTAGGAAAGCCGCTAACTTAAGCCAGAACTCACACTTTGCGAATTTTGCATACAACTCATGGTCCTTGAGAGTTTGGAGGACAACTCTGCAGTGGTTAGCATGCTCCTTCTCACTTCTCGAATATACCAAAATGTCATTAATGAAAACAATCACAAACATATCAAGATATTGTCTCAATACTCTATTCATCAAGTCCATAAAGGCGGCAGGTGCATTCGTCAACCCAAAGGATATGACCAAGAACTCATAATGGCCATACTTAGTCCTAAAGGTTGTCTTTGGAATGTCACATTCCCTCACCTTCAACTGGCGGTAGCCAGGCCTAAGGTCTATCTTGGAGAAACAAGAGGCGCCTTGATATTGGTCAAGCAAATCATCTATCCTTGGGAGAGGATATTTGTTCTTTATCATGACCTTTTTCAGTTGCCTATAATCAATACACATTCTGAGGTACCCATCTTTCTTGGGTCCTCCATTTAACCTATCAACATACATCCCCATCTTTCCCCTCATGTCAATAACCATGTCCGGAGCATAGAGAAATAGTTGCGTGAACTTCAAACCATATTCTTGCATAGTCATAGAGCCCTATTTCAAATTCAGGAGCCCTCTCACCTTAGCTTCACTTTTCTCTTTTGGGAAAAAGCGTCCCAAGAAGGCTTCCTCAAACACTTCCCAAGTCAAACATGGAGCTTCATCCCTTTTACCTTTCTTCCATTGGTTGAACCACAGTCTGGAAACATCCTTAAGTTGGTAAGCAGCCAGTTCAACCCTATCAGCATCAGCCACCTGCATCACTCGGAACACCTTCTCAAGTTCCTCCACATTGTTCTCAGGATCTTCTGTAAATGCAGACCCCATGAACTCGGGCTGATTCATATTAAACAATTCTCGGACTCTAGAGGTGTCACGAGAATTTGGTCTACTTGCTCCTTGTCTTATAGAAGGCGTTGCGACAGCCTGGGCTAAAGCTCAAATAGTCTAGCGTAGCTCGGCATTGGTGACCTCATTTTGAGGGGGTTGCTCAATAGGGACAGCTGGATCCACGGGCGCCTCGGGTACTTGAAGCTCAAATGGATTAACAGCTTGCCTGGCACGGGTTCCCCTTCCTCTGACAGCTCTTCTAGGAAGTATGTTATCAATTCTGCACACGTAGGGCACGAATTAGAAGAGATTTTTTCATAGAGTTTAACTCTATCGCACGAATTGGAATAAGAAAGAAGTGTAAGAATTCCTAATGTCCTATAGCCTTTTGCTTATGAAATGCTGTCGACAACACATCCATAAACAAGACTCTACTACACACAACTTTATAGACTCCCTAAGACACTTGAACTCTGTGCTCTGATACTAAGTTTGTCACGCCCCCGGAGGGTATCCTTAGCGTGCCCGGCACTCAGATACTATTGCTAGTCCCCAAGCGAACCACTTAATCTCATCACATCATTCAATCGATAAACTCTACTAAAAAGGTGGAAAGTATAAGTAAGTAAATGGGCACATCTCATCTAAATTCTCAAAATAAATATATTAAAAATAAGGAATAGTAGGAAGAACTAGCTCTCAAGTCTCAACATCAACCCTTAACCATCGTCTATGAAGCCTCTATTACTACTCATATGATGCCAATGACATACCCATGGCTACCCAAAAATCAAGATAAGGAAATAGTCCAATCTCTAACTCTAAAGCAAGATGAATAAATCATGGTGGATCCTCCGAAGTAGGGGAAACTCACCAAATCAACAGCAAATATCGGATCTTCAATGGAGCACTTGTTGACGATCTCTATTACCTGCCTCTACATCATAAAAAGATGCAGTCTAGAATGAACATCAGTAATTGGAATGTACTGGTACCTAAAATGGTTGAATGCAACAAAAACCGGTAGAATAGTATTGAAACAACATCAACTCAAAATAAACATCAAATCACATCAAATAGTCAAATGTCTATCTATGAAAGAATAAAGAGTAGACAAGTGACATACCAATAACTCAAACTCATAAAAGTCTCAACTCATCTCAAAGAAGCTCACCTCTTCTCATCTCATCTCATCTCAGAGGAGATCACCTCCTCTCATCTCATCTCATCTCATCTCAGAAGAGCTCACCCCCTTTCATCTCATTTCAAAACTCATCTCAGACTTGGAGTACTCAAGGTAGGATATTTATGGAAGTTTCTCTTATCCGACAACAATCACTTATGAGCCAGTGAATGTCCAACAATCATGTTGATGTTGCCACAGCCGTTCCAAACTTGCAAGGTAGGGAACACTCAAAAACCATATCAGCTCACCCAATATGGAGTCAAAACTCAATAAGTCCTCTATTGCTTTCAGGGACCCTTATTCTCGAAGGAACCATAATATATGTGATGGTTCTATGCCTCTCCTATGTTAGGTATGTAGTTTGACGAGTTCGAGTCAGACTAACTCTCACTCTTTCGGTGCTCGATACTCCTCCCATGACTCAATGCTCATAAAACCTATATCTCAACTAATCTCATAGGGACTCACTCCCCGTCAACGACCAGTATCAAATAGGGGCTTTAACCCTCTCATCAATCAATCTCATCAATGACTCAAGATTTATAACAATCATTAGGAAACAAGTAAATAGAGACATCGATAGAGTTTATGTATAGGGACTCATAAAACAATCAAACTCTATTGACTCATCATCATCCTCTCATCGTACTCAACAATCTCAACTCAAGGCTCTAAACTAAATTCTCAAGTGCATTATGCACGCTTCTCAAATTAGTCATGTAGGGTTATGCAAATTCTTCAAGAAAATTTTCAATTCGAGAAAACAATTAGTATGATGATCATCAACATAGAAAACATGTAATTTAAATCAGTTTTTCAAGAAACAGCATCAAAAATTCATGCATGTAGACTTTTCAATCATCATCTCATCTATAACCTCTATGGGGTACATGAGAGAACAATCTCATGTTTTAAGTTTAGCCTTACATACCTATGATGCAGCTATCAACTAAGAACTTCAAGGATCTCTTCTCCAATCTCTCAACTCAAGCTCTTCTCTTCTCTCCTCAAACCTAAGCCCTGTTATGTTATGGAATAGAACTTGGAATGGAGGTTTTAGACCCTTTTTATGTTAAAATGACCTTATTAGGTCGTGTAGAGAGTTTAGAAGGGGTGGGGAATCGATCGGAATGACCCTCGTAATAATTTAGAAATTCTCAAGTTGGAAAAGAAACTGTCCGCGACGCGGACTGGTCATGAACAATGTATTTTCAAAAAAGATTTTTGAACGAGTTTTCTCTATCCCGTCGAATTTTTTTAAAAGAATATAAGTGCTAGTCTGTGATCGGTGCGTGATGCGCCCCTATCGCATACTAAAACTGTTTTGCGCTTCAGATTGAAAAATTAGCTTTTGATCGGGTCACTCTAAAAATCGATCGAGATCATTTTCCTACTCAATTTTGCGTGCTGATCAGAACTCTGGTCTCGGATTTGTCATACGAGCATCAGAAGATGCATTATGCACATACCCTCTCTCTAGGGGTATTTTGGTAGTTTTTTTACCATGCATTACAACCCGGACGTTGTACAATCTTATAGGAGCTTGGATACAATCTCATAGGAGCTTGGAAATTTTGATTTCGAAAAGTTTTGAATAAAGGTGACACTCTATGGGAGTCCCCACGATCCGTGTGAGGTCACACGACCCGTGTGGAGCCTCCATGGAGTGTCCCTCCACCTCATGAAGTGTGTTTGGCCCTCAAATGTGGAGTTTTAAACTAAGGCACACCACACATGGACCCCTCATGGTCTGTGTAACACCTCACGGACCATATGGTGGGTCGGGTGGTGGCCTTAGTCTCAAAATCCCATAGTTTATGGAACAAGTATAGGGGTAAAACCAAGTATATGGTCCGTACAAGGTGCTACAGTCCGTATGGCTTCTGGAGCAAAATTTTTCTGACTATATAATCACCATTTCAGAACTCGTCGTGGAAGAGTTTTCCTAACGGTGGTACGGGCAGTCATACGGCCCGTGTGGCCTTCTGCGGGAGTGATTTCGTTGAAAAATTTATAGTATAGGATTACCGTTTTGGACATTCTCAAGTGAATTTTTCCCATGTATTGGATCACAGACAAGTATACTGTCCGTGTGGCATGTCATGGATCGTATAGTCCTCCATGAGGCAACGATTTTCAATTTTTCATCTCGTTTCATTAATGGCATTTTCATAATTATGAATTATTCTAAGGGTCTTTTGTGACTTCTATGCTACCTAAAGACTTCTTAATGACCTAAACCTTATTCCTCTCATTCAAATTCATTCCTCGGATTTGGAAATTTTCTCAAGTCTTTCTCAAAGAACTCTAGTGGGTTTTAAGCTTGGGTATCAAGGAAGGGCTATTTATTCACCAAATTTCTTCTTGAATATTCCTCATTAGCTTAAGGTATGTGGCTTTGATTCTTGGTCTCTTTCAACTAAGAAGACCCAAACTCTTTTCAAGTGATTTTCATAAAATTTAGCTTATTTTAAATATGGGTTTTCATATTATGGTTTGTTAAATTCAATTGATGTATGAAATATGTTTATTTATTGTTTTAAGGTGAATTAAGCCCTAATATGATGAAATTCATCGAAGTTATGAAAGTACATGTCCTCTTTAAAGCTTGATTTGTGCATCGGTAAATGTGAATTTTACTTATATTTTACTTGAATTTCATAATATATTATTGATTTAGATTTGAATATCTATTACACATGATAATCTCATCTCATTCATGGCATATGCATACATGACTATGGTTCTTATGAAGTACATGAAGTGGGTCAAGACCCGATTATGTTTATGTATATGATTTTGATAAGGTTATGGTTATGACAAGAATGTGATAATATAAATGTCCAAGATTATGGCTCATTGAGCAATTCTGGGTGTTTACACCACTATATTTAAGGGAACATCAGTGGAGGTTTGAGGCGGGGTGGGCTATTCCCAAGGGTCCATACTCATTTATCAAGAAGGTGCTACAAAGGAGTTATTCCTATGCATGAAAAGTATTCATGAAGAATGTTTTGGCATTTTAGCCTATTATGCATGATTGTGAAGAATGTTATTTAACCTTTAAGCCTAAGAATGCATGTAAAGGATTTCAAAGTCATATAATTCTTTTACAAGCATATATAAATATATATATATGTGTGTGTGTATTCTAGTGGGATGATGACCTAGCACCGATGGGATTGAGGTAAGGTGGGCTATCCCCAAGGGTCTATACTCCTTTCTCTTGAATTATATGCCTAAAATAGGTATATGATTAATACCCTAAGGGGGGAAAGAAGAAGAAGAAGAAGAATGTTAAGGATCTACCTTTGGCAAGTAGGTCACCTCTTTATTAATTGTGAAGAAGACGACGGAGTTCCAGGTTATAGCTCACTTGGTCTTATGTCGGTTACGGTCCCATCCTCAATGTAGATGAAGTATTTTCGCATTCATACGTCATGTATCTCATGGCATATTGATGTACTATTCTCTTGATATATGATTTTTCCTATATATGTGCCCTTGTCATCTAACATTAAATGCAGGTTTTATAAATCATATGCATTGCATGCCCGCATACATTCAAACGTACTAACACATAGTTTTGCGTACATGATCTAACCATGTAGGGACCGAGGAGTACATTTATCCACCGTACGACATCTAGTTTGGATCTTGAGATTTTCTTTTCATGGTGAGTCTTATCTTCCAAGGACAACCCACCATTCCTCTACCTATGGTGCTTATTTTGTGTTATTTACCTTGAGGGTGAGCCTAGTACATGTCTTGGACCCTGTCCTATTTTATGATTAGAGAGATATAGTTGGACATCTTGTAGACACTTGCATGTTTGTATGCTAAGTGTTGTATTTGGAGGTTACATTTATGGATATGGTCATGTAATGGTTATGGTCACTATGGATTGATTATGAGCTTATGTTATGGATTCATGTATGGTGTGGAAGATCCTAAGTCCCTTATTGCCCCCATAGAGTGAGTTATACTTACCCGCCCCTTAGTTCTTATGTGCTATGTGAATCCATGTTAATCCCTTACCCTTAAGACATTCCCATAGCGTAAGTCCTACTTTTCAATCCCTTAGAACTATGTGTTTATTATTTCATGTATGCTTTTGAACCGATGATGTGTGGATAAATGCTATGAGGCTTGTTTATGGACTTTTGGGTCCCATTCACATATCACTCCTAGACCCTAGGTCTAGGTCGTGACAATATGCTTAAGATCATTCAATTCAAGAGTATCAGACAAGAGAGGAGTAAAATCAATTCATTTGGAGATCATTCTATTCAACCCACCAACATTGTAGTAGAAACCTTAATTTGGGTGTCATGCAATCCATCTTAAAAATTCACTATCTTTCATAGTTTACATAGTTCACATCATGCATAGCTTCAATATATATAATTCAACTCATGGAATAAGCCTTCAATAGATATTCATATTTAATCAATCAATACATGAAGACTTCAAACTCAAACCATATTTATAATGCATAATAAAGTTTACCCATAAATTATTCAACCTTAAAAAACATGAAATTTTGTAATGGACAAGGATTGACTTCATGGGTGGAAGAATACCCATGAACGAAGCCCACATACCTTAAACTTAGAGTTTTTCGGAAAAACAAAAAAAGCTTGAGGTGGGGCTTCAATTGGGTTCTTGAAATCCAAAGCAAGTTCTTGAGATATCTTGAATTTAGATGAGGGACATCTGAGGAATTAAGAGGACTTTTTGGATGGTTTCTAAGTGTTCTAGGGCTTCACAATGGATGAAGAGTAAGGTATTCTTGTATATATAAGCATTGGGTTATTACCCAATTGCATTTATGTGAAAACCTAAAATTAAGGAACTTTTTGAACTAGTGCGCGATAAGTCTGTGATGCAGACTTGTTACGGAGTAGTATATTTTTTCCTAAAGTTCAATTTTTACCCTGTTTTGGCCCAGGAATGGATTTACTGCATTTTTGCACTAATGGCGACAAGTCCTCAATGTGAACTGGTCATGTACTTTTCTGATTAAGCCCCGAATCACTCAAAATTGAAGATCACCCCCTTTCCTATACAATTTTGCCCCCTAAAATGAATATGAAGTCAGATTTGTGAAATCATACATGGATTTTAAGATATGCACGAAATACACTATAGGAAATTTTTTCGAGGCGTGTGAGAGATGTTACAGATTTAGAAAGGACTATTAAATTAAGTATTATTCAAATACAATGTAAATAGGATACGCGAGTCTTCAATGCCATTGTAAGGTAGACATGAGAATTAAGATTCATTCTAAAAAAGGCAACAACTTGTTTCTGTTACCAGTGGTAGAAAAATTTTACTTTTTTGTTTTATGATAAACCAACCTTGTTTGGATGGAGCCTTTCTTCTGCCTCCAGGCGTCTGTCATAAAATGAGGTATCGAAAGATCCAAATTGTTGTTAGCTTTGCTGAATCCCCTATTGGTTAGCAACTTCTGCTAGTGTAAACAATGGTAAAATGGAGGAAAAAGGAGGATTTTCTTATCTACATGAAATATTTCCTTGGTCATTGTAAGATGAAACTTCGACCTTCAAATATAATAACCGTTAGTCTCAAGTGCGCACAAAATCTTTCATAGCCGATAGATATGTAATAAGAAATGAAGGATCATCATGACGTCAATGTTAACGTCGGGTATTTGATGCTTAGTTTAGTAATAACTAGGATTAGGTTGTTACATCAGCAAGCTCTTTGGAATAACTTGGACATAACTCATGGATCAAATTCAAAGCGAAAATGAAAGTTCTTTCTTACTTCTAGCATGCATGCCAAAATTTGCAAAAGCATTATTAGATATTCTATAATTTCAAAGCATAATAGAAATGACGAAGTGCTATATAATATGTTGTTCGCATGGCCTATTTTCGCAGAATGAAATGATACAAGTGGTATGAAATGAGAATTTGTTATTTTTAGCTCAGTGAAACTTGAGAACTTCCTTAATGTATTTAAAAGGCCTTGTTATTAAATGGAAAGGAACTCCATTTAGTTCTATTTTTTCCTAAATTTTAACCAAGCCAGAAAAGTTACATTCCGTTTATGAGGACTTATCTTGAGAAAATAATAATAATTTAATATTAAAATCTGCTACTTCACTTTTTCTCCTTATACCCTCTAAATCTGAGAACAACTTCAGCAAATATTGTTTTCTTGCAGACCATTTTGTGGATTAAGGTAAATTCATAAACTTGGAATTGTTAATATTCTACAGGTCAACAACTTTCATCGATCCATATAAATGTCTAGAATTGTTTGAATAAAACATGTACATTATCCGTCTCTTGGGTGATTAAATTAAGGGTGACAAAAATGTCTCAAAATTTAGAAAAAGTAACTCAAGTTTTAAGCACTAGGTATAGGTGACCAGTTTATAGTTAAGAGTTAACAATATTTGACTATTTTCAAATAAGTCCCGAAGTTCTTCTTTGTACTCATTTTTTGCGAATTCTTCTTCTTCTTGTACAACATCGGCTTCTTCTTCTTCTTCTTGTCACTGTTTTCTCAACATTGGAGTTTCAAATTTGGGAGGAAAAAATCAATATTTGGTGCATTTATTCATACAGCTTTGGAAATTACTGAAAAGGTAACTTTTAATTATTATTATTACTGATAAAAGTGAATGTGATGTTGTTTATTTGAATTTTGTATTTTTATTGTTGTTTCTTCCATTGTTGCAACTTTTCTCGCTATTTTCAGCAATGTTGCGGTAGAGGTTGAAATAGATGAAGCAGCTGCTAAAATATATAGAATAATATTCAAAATATGTTTTTAGTAGCTGGTTCACCTCTTCCTGCAGCAGTTTTCAGTAACTGTTGAATGTACTGCAATACTTGTTGTATCTTATGTTTCAATTGATGAAGTAGTTGTTGAATAAAATACATCAATTGTTATTCAATTTTCTCATGTTGTGCTTTAAATTATAATTTATTTGGGTACCTTCAACATCATCAATGGGAGACAAAATAACACTAGGAGTTGATTGTCGTGGTGAATGAGTTAAGTCCAATAATCATTTTATTGGTGTTGGAGCAAAGAAATGATCAAGATGATAGCGATGATTCAGAATTGAGATATTGCGTATGAGGATTTTTGAATCAAATTATTACCAACTGTGAATTAAATTGTGATCCGAAAGATATTGTCATCACTTACATGCATTCTTGTGGCAAAAAACAAAGAGTGACTCCATTTACAATAAAAAATCAAGCAAGTTTACAGATTTATTTGGAAGTTAAAGAAAGACTCATTCTACGGGTATACATGGTTGAAAGGTTGGTAGAGAATCAAAATATATCTAAAAAAATGTTGAATGATGGATGTGATGATGATCGATACAGACATTCTAGATAGAGCAAGTGGACGTGATAGATGCCAACTCCAGAAGTTGCTAGCAACACACCAGCAAATACAAAATCAACACAGTTGAATCATGTTCAAGATGATGAAACAAGTTTTTATAATAGTCTGATATTTACAAAAAATAAAAAGCAAGATTTAAATATTGCGTTGAAAATGGCTTGTCTGAAGAAAGATTTTAGAGTCAAAAAAGTGATAAACTCGCATCTTGTATATTGTGTCAAGTGTGTACATGCTGAGTGCAAGTGGTGGTTAAGAGCTACAAAGATTAAGAGTTATGACAAATTTTACATTAGAAAGTATGAAAAGTTTCACATATGCGGCTCTCAACATCTGACGAGCTATAATCCGCATGTTACAGCCAAAGTAATCGGTGCATACTTCAAAGATAAGTTTTTGAAGATAAAGGGTCATCCAGAAGAGATATAAGAACCTCACTTCATGTTGAATTTGGATGCAAGGTTAGTTGTTGAAAAGTTTTTAAGGACGTGAAATCGCGAAATCTTTGATAAAGGGAACATACAAGCATGGATATGCAATTCGTGATGCGTACTATTATATGCCTAGCATTGTTTATCCGGGGACCAAAAAGGTATTGGAGCTTGATGAAAACGATAAGTTTAAGTATTTTTTGTGGCCATGGGAGCTTGGATTTTTAGTTTTAGTCATATGAGAAAAGTCATAGCCGTTGATGGAATATTTTTAAAAGGAAAGTATGGTGGAGTTTTGTTGTCTATGTTGCACAAGATGCTGAGAAACATATTTTTCCGATTGCATTTTATGTTATCGACTTCGAGTGTGACATCTCTTATCGGTGTTTTTTTTTTCAAATGAGCAGCTTTGTAGATTATACTCTCGAATTGTGCATAATTTCAGATCATCATCCAAGCATAAAAAAATAGTTTCAATTATCTACCCTTATGATCATTATGATTGTCACATGTGGCACCCTGGTAAAAATATTCAAACCAATTTTCACAATGGAAGAAACATCTATCACTTTTATAAGGACTCACAAGCATACAACGTTAGTGAGTTTAATTATCACTTAAATCAAATTAGAGATATGGTTCCAGAGGCTACCACACATCTTGAACAAATTGGATTTCATATACGGAGCATGACATTTTTTCTGGAAAATATGTGTGCGTTATTAACTGTTGCATTTGTTCCATTAATTGCTACATTTATTTCATTAACTGCTGCTGAAGTAGATGCTTTTGTCACAGTAATTGTTGTTGCAACATCTTTAATATTTGTTGCAGTAATTGCTATTTTTAAAATTATTTGTTATTGATTTCTATTCTATAATATCTTCTACAACATTTACTGGTTTAGTATTATGACATCAAACATCGTTGAGTCGATTAATACACTTTTTATTGTTGAAAGAGAATTTCCCATTCTTTCTCTATTTTTTGAAATAAATAAGAAGTTTGGTGAAATTTTTCACCAAAGACGAATGGGGTTCATTAATGCATAAACCATGGTCTCTTCAATATAGGAGGCCATTGCAAAAAATATTAAAAACTACAGGTTCATCAAATTGCCCATTATACTTATGTTATTCGGTTATGATGTTGTTGCAACGATTGATCTTCATTGTAAATATTGTACTTGTAGAGTCTTTGATCTTGATAAAAATATCTTGTCCGCTGGCGATAACCATGCTCCGCTGTCCATATATTGAAGATTATGAAAGACGTATTTATGAGTATTCTTCTCAATGTTATAAGGTAAAGATATACCTTTTTGCATACATGGAGGGAATTAAACCTATGCCGTCTAAAGAATTTTGGGAAGTTTCTACGGAGATTTTAGAAAGGAAAATACTTCCTCCATATGTTGTGCTGGGAAAGATGGGAAGAAAGGCGAAGAAGTCGCGGCCAAGTATCGAACAATCATTTCTAAGCAAAAAGAACAAATATTCCATATGCAAAAGGGTTGGGCAAAAGAGAACTACATGTTCGAAGCAAAATGTCTCATAAGAATACTTACTTTTATTTGGTGTTTTGTGAATTTGTTTCATTTTGTATTTTAATTTTATTGTTGTTTTTTGTGCAATTAACAACTATTGTTATTTAATATTATTAGTATTATTGTTATTTGAATACATTTTTCATTGAATGCTTCAGATATTAACAAATTGCATGTTAAACTAAATTATTGCATCAGTTTATACCAATTAGTACTAACTTTATAACAATTGCTACACAATTTACAAAAATAGCTATACCGTTTATAGTAATTGCTATAGAGTTTCTCAGTAATTGCTATGAATTTTACAGTAATTGTTGTAAATATCATAACAATTGTTGATCTACTCATAACAACTAATGGTTAATTTACTATAGCAACTAATTGCCCTGTTATATAAAAGTTCAGCAAATGCTATTAAAAATTCAACCAATTTCTAAAAGAAATTCAACAACTGTATGACTTGCTGAGATATTTTACAACAATTGCTATAACTAGTTCTACAACTAGCCAACTTGCTATAATAAATTAAAAAAACATCATTATCATCGACTTATTTCTAGTATTGAATTGGAATAAAAACAGTATATTCATCCATAACGATGATCAAATGAACTAATTAATGAAAAACCCAACCAAAATAAGTATGATCTACAACTATGATCATATTACTTGTGTAATTATAATCTCAATGTATAAGATCATTACTGATAAATAGCATGCAATCGATATTGGACTAACTCCAACCTCATGTGTTATAAAATATATTGACACAACCAATTAATAATCAATTTACTTAATATACCACCATACGTATGCAATTACTCAATAGATTGTGTATTCCTTGTCTAATTGCCACCTCAATGTATAAGATCACTACTGAATCTAGATTTTAATCTGAAATTGGACACATACAACTCAATTTATCACTAGATATGATTGATACCATCAACTTACAATCAACTTGCTATAGCAACTAACTACCTTGCTATAGAAGAGTTCAGCAAATGTTATTCAACCAACTGACTTGCTATTAAAAATTCAACAATTGTTAAAAAAAATCCAAGAATCTTATAAGTTGCTGAGATATTTTACAACAATTTCTACAACTAGTTCAACAACTAGCCAACTTGCTATAACAAATTAAAACAAAATCTTTATCGTCAACTTATTTCTAGTATTGAATTGGACTAAAAGCATTATATTCGTCCATAACGATGATCAAATGAACTAATTAATAAAAAATCAACTAAAATAAGAATGATCTATAACTATGATCCTATTACTGGTGTAATTACTATCTCAATGTATACGATCATTACTGATTCTAGCATTTAATTTGACATTGAACTAAATCCACCTCATATATTATAAAATATATTGATACAACTAACTAATAATTAATTTTCTTAATTACCATCACTTACATATGAAATTACTCAATATATCGTATATTATTTGTATAATTACCACCTCAATATATAAGATCACCATCGAATCTACCTTTTAATTTGAAAATTGACTAAAACAACTCAATTTATCATTAGATATGGTTGAGACCACCAACTTGTAGTTATGCATCGACTAGATATGACATTTACATAGGCAATTATTCAATAGACACTGACTTGCTGAGTAAATTCACAGCAAATGGTATGATTGTCCCAGCAAGATGCTGACTTTCTAAGTCATATTCACAACAAATATTACGACTATCTTAGCAAGCAGATGATTTGCTGAGTCATTTTACAGTACATATAAATATAGTCCCAGCAAGAGGCTGACTTGCTAAATCTTATTCACTACAAATGTTAAGATTGTCCTAGCAAGTAAATGACTTGTTGAGTCGTTTTACAGTAGATATAAGTATAGCTCCAGCAAGAGGCTGACTTGCTGAGTCATATTCACAGAAAATATTAAGATTGTCCTAACAAGTAGATGACTTGATGAGTCATTTTATAGAAGACATAAGGATAGCCCCAACAAGAGGCTGACTTGCTGAGTCATATTCACAGTGAATGTTAAGACTGTCCCAGCAAGTAGATGACTTGCTGAGTCATTTTACAGCAAATATAAGGATAACCCTAGCAAGATGCTGACTTGCTGAGTCATATTCATACTAAATGTTAAGACTATCCCAGCAACTAGATGACTTTCTAAGTCATTTTACAACAGATATAAGGATAGCCCCAGCAAGAGAATGACTTGCTGAATTATATTCACAGTAAATGTTAAGACTATCCCAGCATGTAGATGACTTGTTGAGTCATTTTATAGCAGATATAAGGATAGCCCCAGCAAAAGGATGACTTGCTGAATCATATTCACAACAAATGTTAAGACTGTCCCAGCAAGTAGATGACTTGTTGAGTCATTTTACAACAAATATAAGGATAGCACTACCAAGATGCTAACTTGCTGAGTAATATTTACAACAAATGTTAAGACTATTCCAACAAGTAGATAACTTACTCAGTCATTTTATAGCAGATATATGGATAGCCCCAGCAAAAGGTTGACTTGCTAAGTCATATTCACAAAAAATGTTAAGACTGTCCCCGTAATTAGATGACTTGCTGAGTCATTGAACAACAGATATAAGGATATCGCTAGCAAGATGCTAACTTGCAGAGCATATTCCAACATAATATCTAACATAAAAGGAGATATTTCTATAACATAAAATGTTCATCGTTAACATTCCAAAAAAGTTAGAAAATAAGAAAATACCCATGTTCATAAAATAACTATCTATCATCAACATCCCCAAAAAATATAGAAAATAAAAAACCCCCATCATCCAAAATATTAAAATTACCCATCATCCAATCATTAAAAATACCCATTATCCAAACATTAAATAAATTCACTATCAAAATATTAAATGAACATCATTCGAACTGTAAATAAACAACACCATCCCAACAAAAACTACTCCTCTATGCCATCGACTGATTGTTGCTCCTCATAGCAGCTACTGCTTGTTGCTTGATGCTCTTCCCTAACAGTTGCTACTTGCTGCTCTCCCTAATAGCTGGTGTTTGTTGGTTCTTTATTGCAGGTGTTACCCTCTTCCTAGCACTCATGAGTTCTTTTGAAACACTTTTTCGCCTCCTTTGCTCACATATAGAAGTATATGGTGAGAACACCTTTGATGAAATGACACCTCTTTGGGACATCATGGTATTCAACGTTTGCTCAAATGACTCCATCTTCAATCATACTATTTATCCTGTCATTGCAAATTTCACAACCACAAACACTACAAGGTACTTTAGAAGTCGCAGCACCCAGATGACTGGATCTACCAAAAATGAATGGAGTTCCAAAATCACCTCCACCAAAAAGAAGAAAATCCTTCTCTATCACCAGCGGCTATTATTTCCCTAGTAGCAATTTTATCCCCAACAACATCTAGACCTATCCCAGCAGCATCTACACCTGCCCCAGTGCATCACCTATACCTACCCAAGACACAACATCAATACCTACCCCAGCATCAATACCTACCCCAACACCATCATCCACAGACAAATCTCTTCTGATGATCGTTATGCTGGACAAATCGTTCACCAACTTCAAAATCCTCAAGTCTTCTTCATTTTCCTTGAGTGACATAAATCCAGTCCAGAAGTCCATCTCCTTCTCACTTTCTGTGGGAATTAGCCACATATAAATAATCTATAAATTAAATAAAATTATCTTAATAAATATACTAAAACATGAATAAATGAGAAGACAAACTGTTAATAAATTACATCAACTATTAAAGTGAGAAGACAACAACTGTTATGATACTTAATTCATCTCATCCTCTGGGGGATCAAATAGTTCATGTGCCTTGACTTTATAATTGTTTGGCGCCGCCAACCATCGAAGAAGTCTTGGAGAAGATACTTTCTCGTCAAACTCTTTGAATGTTTTTCGTATGTAAGGAATGCCTTAAAAAGCCTAAGCCTAAATAAATTGATTCCATAAATAATTATTAATTAAGATTATAAATAAATATAAAAAATGCTACAATAAAAATATAATAAATAAACTTTACCATAGAAGCCCACGTAAAATCATATAAATTAGAGGACTTTTTAGTCGATGTCGCAACCTTCCTCAAATATAGCTATCCCGATCCCAAGGATAGGCACAAAATGCCTTTTAGTCAGCCAATAGCTTGAACCAAGAACCCATTGCATTGGTCCATCGATCTTTACCCATAAGAATATTATGTACAAATAAAATCAAATACAGAGACTTCTTAACACTCTTATTAACCTCACTAGATTGTAAGAGGTCAAGCATCTCCTTTGATTTGCAATGCTTCCTACGCATTGCATCAACAATTCTTTTGTATATCTTCTCTATCTTGGCAGATTTAGAGGCAGGAGGAGGTAGTAGGTGATAATTTAATCCAGTAACAACCACAAACTCTTTCATGTCAAAATAAACAGGCACGCCACAAAATTTAACCCAAAATCCATTCTCACTTTTTATTCACCGACGAATAAGGTGATATATCAGCTTTTTGTAACCTTGGGATGATACCTATGTTTAGGTATCTTTCAAATGCCTTAGACCTAAAAAATCTATCCAATTTTTGATCCACTAAATTATTTTCAAAACGAGAAAATTGTTTCCTAATTTCTTATTTTATCCCGAGATCAACACTCACACATTGATTCAAAAGCCCGAGTGTCTCAAAGCCATAACCAATGTACCTGAAAGCCACAACAGAAGGGATGTTAGAGAGATTGGCTGCAATAGCTGAGGTACTGTCACCAATAACTGTGGGAGTGTCTGCAGGAGCTGAGGGAAAATTTTCACCAACTGTGGGACTAAGTGCAGACAACAACTATGGGAGTGGCACCAATAACTGAAGGATTGTCTTCCGCAGCTGTGGAACTAGATGCAATAGTTGATGGGCTAGAAACAACAACTATGGGATTGGAACCAGTAGCTGCGACACTGGGTGCAGCAGTTGAAGGACTGTATCCAACTGCTATGAGGGACTGGCATCAGCAGCAGCCATAACAGTGACTCGTTCAATAAGATTTGTCAGTTCTTGTTGTGTTCCTCCTTTTCTTCTTCAGATATAATGAGCCTCCTTCTCGAAGCTCTCGTAGGAACATCACTCTAGATTTTTTTCATTTCAATTGGGCCATTAAAGTAGAAAGTCCTATAACAAAATAGAGATAATCTATTGGTTTGATCAATCACTCTCAACAAAGACAAAAAAGCAACTACTGAGGAGCATCCTTACATAAACAACATGTGTTCTTTTCACAAAAAAGTATAACAACAATAACACCCACAGACCCAAAAATGTATCTTCAAAGAGTCCAACAAATCAAAAACCACCAACAAGAACAACCCTACTCAAGTAGAAATTAGGGCATGCAATACATTTTTCTAACAAAAAGCATAACAACTATAATCAAAGAAAAACAACAGCCATAACAGTTTTTCTAATTACTTCAACAATTGTTGTCAATACTTTAAAATCGAGCAACCAATCACAACAACAATCATAGCAGTTGTTCTAATTACTTCAACAATTGTTGTCAATACTTTAAAGTCGAGCAATCAATCATACCCAAAATCAACCAACCAACAAAATATTTTTCTCACAATGACTACAACAACAAAAATCAAATAAGAACAACAATACTCATACACAAAAATTTTATCATAGAGTATAACAAATCAAACAGCACCAATAAGAACAACCCTGCACAGTTATTGTAAGTACTTCAACAATTATTGTCAACCCTACTCGAAATCAGGAAAACCAACCCAATATATTTCTCACAAAATACAACAACAACAACAACCAATAATTTCATCAAAGAGTACAACAAATCAAAAAACACCAATAAGAACAACCCCACCTAGTTGTTGTAATACTTCAACAATTGATGTCAACAGTACTCAAAATCAACCAAACTAAACCAACCCAAATTTTTCCTCACAAAGTACTACAATATAAAAAAGCAAACAACAACACCCTCTACCCCAAAATGTATCTTCAAAAAGCGTACAAATTAAAGAACACCATTGTCAAAAGAACAATTATACCCTAGTAGAAATTAGGGCACGCAATAACAAAATACATATAAGTTTTCATCTTCTTTAACCTAAAAGTTATTTTTATCACAAAAATCAAAACCATAATTGAGAAAAATTAATCATACCTTACTTGTGCACAGTGAAGATGATGACGATGGAATGGCGACGACGATGATGAAGCACCACTGAGCGAAGAAAGAAAGAAGGAGAAAAAAAAATACTAACTTGTTATTGGTGAAAAAATGGCGCACGATCGTGTGAGGAGAGAAGAGAAAAGAAAGAAAAGTTTTCTAAAAATAAAAATTGTTGCTGAAGTTTTTAAAATGTTCATTTTGGTTCCTAATTAACTTAAAATGCTTAATTTTTAATTGGTGACGATCAAGATCAAAGTTATCACCTTTTTTAATTTTGAGACTTAAAGAGACACCATTGCCTCTATTTTCACAAGTCTCTTGACCTTGTTGAGAGAAACTTTTGAACATTTTAAGTAGGAGACAAGGACTTGTTATGTAAGCGAATAGGGTAGTATTATAATTTGCGCATTGTAAGCTCCGAAGTTCAAATTGGGTATACAATTTAACTCTTCAACTAAATTAAAATGTTATGATTCAATAACTATTAAATAGTAATCATATTATATCATACTAAATATTAAAAGTGGGAACATATTAAGTGAAAAGTTGGTCATATCATAATAGTAATCATAATAATGATGATGACTACGATGATGAAAATAATATAGAAGACTCTAAGTTAAAAAAGCTAAATTACAAAAAAGTTCATCAAAAATTAATTGACATTTTATCCTATGCCAAAAAGAATTAAAATATTTTATAATAATGGAAAAACTTAAAGGACATTTATAATAATAATAATAATAATAATAATAATAATAATAATAATAATAATAATATAATTTTTGAAGATACTAAGTAAAAAAGTTGAATTTATCCTATGCCAAAATACATTATTTACAATAATAAATAATAATAGATAAACTCAAAGCACATTTATAATATCTTGTGTATAAATGATGTACTTAATTACTTCTTCGATTTAGTGACTAAATTTTTCAACGTAATTTTCAATTGATAGTTGTAATATAAATGTCGAAATTCATGCATTCCACATTTATTTTCTTTTTAATAACCTATAAAATCTCTAAATATAATTCCTCAATTTTTCCCTCCCTCACTTTCATAGATATATTAATGAAAATATCTATTCTAGTGCTTTTTCAAGAAATTGAAAAAATTGAAAAGACGATCTTTTCACTTGCCAAATTACTCTTATATATATTTTCATTATTTCAAATAATAATATAATATAAAGAATTTATATATATTATATGGTGCTTTTTTTATAAGTTCCATTCGATGAGATTATTTTTAATATTGTCTGATCTATATTTATGTTAATATATCATTTGCACTTTTTTTAATACTAATTTTCTAACACATGCATTATACGTATATTCTATTTTAATTAGTATAAACTTCTTAAAACAATGAATTCTTTTTATAATAATCATGCAAGGATGAGGTATATGACATGTGAATGTAAAAAGTACTACAAGATCAATTTGATGAATGGTGAGCCTATGTAATTGATATTTATTGTAGTTGAAACATAAAATTTTGTTGGAAATATTACTATCAAATAAAGTTGAAAGGATATCACTTATTTTCAAGAATGAAATAAATGACATTTATAGTACTATTTTCAATTATAAGTTCATTCACTATTATAATTTGCAGTTGTAAAACAAACAGTTATCTTGTTTATGATATTTCAACACCACATATATTGAATATAAATATGAACAATATTAATTATTTTTACTGGTCGGAGTTTTACTATTGATATCGAAAATCAAGTGAAACTACTATTACAGATGTTTCACGTCTTAAAATTTGTTCATTATCTTTAATAAATTGCAACCTTAACTTTTTTCAACAAAATATATATTAAGAAGTTACCGCCATATTATAAAAATTTTATCACCCCATATCTTTATTCACATGAGTGATAGAATATTATCTATATCACATGTACATCTGGAAAGAAGTAATTAGTATATACTATAGAAGTACTTTAAAATAAATTATAAGCAAGAATAAATTGACTAATTAAAATTTGTAACCGATGAGATAATACAATAACCCAATAATATATAATTCAAACTTGTGATAACAAAAACACAAAACACATAAAATAGCTATCTAATTTTAACGAAGTACAATAAAATATAATATTTTACAGTTGACATAAAGATGGAACAGAGAAAAATAACACTTGGGTGGGAAGTGGAAGAATTTTGAGTTTTCCATGTCGTGTACGCTGTGAAGCTTTAAGGAAGAGGGTATTATAGAGGCCTAAAACTCACTGGATGTGTAGAAACAAAGCGAAATGATAAGAGTTATCAAGTTTTCAGTATGAGGATTTAATTATATTGATTGCATTGGAATGCAATAAATTTTAGAGGATAAAAACTCCAGACAATAACTTACTATTGACGCTTAAAATATTACCAACCTCTTTTTTCATCGTTAATTATATTAGTTCATAATCTGATATCGAAAAATGATCCCCAAAAAATGGTTAGAATATGCATTATGTGAATAATTAGTTTAAAAATGTGAAAGTAACCATTAGATTATTATATTGTGAAGAGAAGTAACATAAAAAGTAAAACAGGTATTAATAATAGTTCACAAAATGCTCAAAGCTGACGTCATAGCCCATATATCAAATTTCAAGCCATCCACCTTTCAAGACATTTCTCTTTTCAATTCACCATATAATAAGCAAATTAATGGAGTGAGTGACTATAAACTATGTTAATCATTCCCACAAATGAATCTGATCTATATGTATATCTAACTAATGACAACTCCTCAAATTCTCTTCTTTACGTTACAGGGAAAAATAATACTAAAGACGGTTGTTTAATGTATTGAATTGACTATTAATATTATTATTAATAGCTGAGAGTATAAAATAATAGAGTAACTCCAAGAAATTCAAAAGACTACGATAAATTTAATTTCTCAATTAAATAATTCATTGTAAAATATTCAATGTTCTAAAACTGTTAAATGTAATTTAAGTTTATTTTTTAGTAGATAAAAATTGTAAAAATAGTTTTAACTTGAAGGGTAAAATGGTAGTCTAACTTTTCACTTGATATCTTCCCACATTTAGTAATATATGATGTAGTTTATTCAATGTAATGCTAGAAGGAATAATGAAGTGTCACGACCCAAGCTAGACCGTGGGTGTAACACAACGAATAAGATCGTCGAGAGAATTTCAAATAGCCTTCTTTGAATATCACAAATATTTAAGAATAATAAGAGAATTACTAAGCATAATCTAAGGCATAATCATAAGTTGTAGCATAAGAGCATACGAGGTACATAAGCAATAAGAGTCATACATCATATCCAACAATCCTTTACGAAATAGACTAGGTGGGGACTAAGACATGTCCTTAGCATACCCTCAACGAAAATAAAAGAAAGCCTCAAACATAACATAAAGCTAGATGATAGTAGGTTCTGGGCCTAAAGCATGAGGACTCACCCAATTTGTCTCTGAAATCAATTCAAATCTAGCTAAGCAGATGGGGAGGAAGATGTAACTTGTCCCTACATTTTTAGATAATGTAGACATAAAGTATGTGTTAGTATATTTTATTGTAATAAGTATGCGGACATGCAGTACAGAAGTATACATTATATCTATAGCTGCATAATAATGATACGTGAGCAAGGGCACATATATAAAACCAAGTGTCATGACCCACCACTTGATCTTGTTTAAGGGGAAGATCTAGAGTTTTAGAGTGATTTAAGGAAGACTCTAGATCCTTGTAGATTAGTCTTGTATTCTTTAGTTTTCTCTAGACTTGTGTGGAAAATTTAAAAGAGAGGGACCAAAGTGTAAATATTGAGGGACTTGTAATAATAAATATTAATTACACATTGACTTCAAGTAGGTAGTATAAATAAAGCGGGTCATTCTATTTGAAAACCATCTAGAAATTTTAGGCATTTTCTAAGTATAATACAAGTCTTCTTTCTTACAAAGCTCTCTTGCCTTCTTAATCTAGTGTTTCCTTAGCGATCAAGTTCGAAAAACTTCTATTTACAAGATTGCGGAAGAGTCATGAGGAAATTGACAAGTATTGAAACAAGAGTCTTAGCAAGAGTTCTAAGTCCGTGATAACGTGGTATCAAATCAGGTTCAACCAAAGGAATATGACAAGTAGAGGAGACTTTGACGCAATCAACGCTGCCGACGTTAAGACGGATGACGGCAAGAAGTCACGCAAGGGAAGAAAATTTCTAAGAAGGATGAGTTACTGATTGAACCTATACCAAGAGATGTCATAACATCCCACTCACTCTTAGCCACTAAAGTGAGTGACGACAAACGTGGTGAGAAGGTCGTGAACGTCACGCCCAACATAGAGTGGATTACAAGAGTGGACACTACCCGTCATGTGGTGGAGATCCTTGATAAGCGCTTAAACTAGTTTGACGGCAAGTTCAAGACCTTAGAGGAATTCACCCTTGATGAAGTGACAACATCAGGAAGGAATTAGACAGGCGTAAGGCTACAGAAGCCGAGATAAAAGAAGTAGTCACTTCTTGGAGTGTCGACTCATGGACGCACTACAGGCCATGAGTGCTAAAGTGAAGGCGCTTGAGGAAGTTATAGGAGAGGGAAGATATGTTGCACTGGCCGGAGAAAGAGAGGCTAGGATTGAGACTCCCAAGCCATATGTATTCAAAGGCCTCCATGATGTATAAGAGGTGGAAAACTTCCTATGGAACTTGGAGCATTATTTCAAGTGCAACAAGGTGAAGAGCAATGAAACCAAGATCAACATGGTCATGCTATACTTGACGGCGAAGGAAATGTTATGGTGGAAAAGCAAGGAGTCTGAGATGGGGAAAGGGGTTATGCATCAACATGTGAGAGCAGTTTAAACATGAGTTCAAAAAGGCCTTCTTCCCAAACAATGTCATCTATGAGGCTAAGCCCAAGTTCCGGCAACTGAAGCACACAAGCAGCATACGGGTGCATGTAAAAAAGTTTACTAACCTCACGCTCTAGAATTTCAATCTCACAGATGAAGACATGATGTTCCACTTCAAGGATAGCTTGCATAATTATGCTAGGATGAAGTTGGAACGAAAGCAAGTGACCACCTTTAAAGAGGCCATCACCCAAGTAGAGCCCCTAACCAACTTCAAGAGAAAGGCAAGGCTAAGGAATCGAAGAGTAGCCATGCCAAAAGTTGGGGAGATCATGGAAAAGGCAATGAGGAACACCCACCTAAGATCTAAGACCTATCTAATAGTAAGAAGTTTGGGCATTAGGGATACGCAGAAAAGAAGGAGCAGTTGTCTAAGTGAAGTGACTGCTATATATGCAGAGGCTCACATGGATATACTAGGTGCCCACAAATGAAGAACCTTGGGACCATATTGCAGGAGCACAAGGAGAGGAAGACGTATGACCATGGTCAAATCTTGGGAACCACCTAAGTGGGCATGATTGGATTATGGTGGTGCAATCTCCAAGCCAGCTGGGAAGCAAGAGGCTTACCCAACGAGTATGTGGACATAATTGATACGCCCAAATTACACTCCAAATAGAAGAGTAAAGCGGTCGTTGGTCAAATATAGAACTCAACCAGAGTTGAGGTCGATCCCACAGGGAACACGTAAGAATTATTCTATTAGTACCAGCTTTCAGTTGTAAATGCTATTCCCAAGATAAACGCACATAAAATAAATGGGGGTTGCGTTATTTAGTTTAACTAATTTCGTAAAGTAATTAATAAAGACGTTCCGATTCTTAGACAGATAGAGAGAGGCTAGGGTTGTGTTCCTCATGACATACAATTACGACAACTAAACTGGATCTGTGAATTCGTTCCTAATGATGCATGCAAAATCTACAACTTAATTAATACCTAGGTCACCTTTCGGTCCTTTGTAGGTATATCTCACTCATCTCCTCTCGGTCTCCGAGTGTATGCAATGCTAACCGTTGTTTCTGATCTCAGAATACCCTCACTTTTCGGTCTCAGGCACTTAGACTAGGTTCATGACCCTGAATCTCTGTTGTTAGACTCTTTTCCCAATCACTACATCCCTTTCGGGCATGTAACGAATACAGGCTTACCCTAATGCGTCGACTCATTAAGGAGAAGTTAAAACGAAGAATTTAACAATACATGCGCTGTTTATATGAACGAATTACCCCCAGTTTGCGTTATCTTAATTGGGTCGTCATGGTTCCCACAACCCTAGTTGTGGGTTTAGCCTAGCATCCTATTGATAATTTGCCCACAACGAGTAGAAGAAAACATAAGGATGGACTTACGATTGAAGAACAAGAATCCGTGTTACAAGCTTTGAACAATAATCACAAACGTGATTCTCACGAATTACAAAAGCCAAACTAATGTTTTTCTCCTTGTTCTCTCTAGTTTCTGTCGTCAAAACGAAGTTATCTAATAAAATAAAATAACATCCTATTTATACAAAGTAAAACTAAGTCGATATAATTTAGGAAAATAATTTCGGCACAGGGCACGGTCCGTTGCACGGACCGTCTGAGGTGAGATGGTCCGTGTGAACGGACCGTCTGGCAGTTGACTGTGCCCACACGGTCCGTGACACGGCCCGTGTGGCGTGAGACGGGCCGTGTGGCTCTTCCGTGTCGATCCACTTGCACGAATTCTGATATTTTCGACGAAGGCCCTTCGAGCTACGTCAGTTACACGGCCCGTTACACGATCCGTGTGGAGTAAGACGGGCCGTGTGGTTCCTCCGTGTGAATCTCCTTGCACGATTTCTTTAATTTTCGACGGGTTATCTTCCGAGCTACGTCAAGTACACGGTCCGTCACACGGTCCGTCTGGCGTCAGACAGGCCGTGTGGCCTGACCGTGTGACTCGTGTCATGCCACGGTCGGTCACACGGACCGTCTGGCGTGAGACGGCCCGTGTGGGCCTTCCGTGGTCCGACACTTGGCTTTGTTTTTCACCCGTTCCTTGTACTTTCCGCCATTTCCCATGCCTTAGTCATTTTCCTGCACAATATCAAAACATACCTATTAAACCAATAACACCGCTCGAGAACACCCAATAGTTCTATGTTTTAAGCGTCGTAAAAGTCGTATTTTCATGACTCATCAATAACCCTAAATGGAAAACTAGCACACATCATGGTAGACATCGGAGCGGAGGCAAACATTATGATCAAGGCAGTTGCAATAAGGCTAGGGCTAAGCTACAGTCTAAGTGACACACGCCTCAAGATAGTTAATGCCCAGCCAACTCCTATGTATGGAGTAGCTTACGGAGTGAATGTCACACTAAATGGACAAGTAAGACCAATTTTACCATTTCTCTTGGACATATTCGGCATCATACTTGGGCAAGAATTCTTTCAGTGGTGCCACACAATGATCGACCCCTAACTCTAATAATTGCTTGTAATTGAGAGAGAAGGATCTTGCATGGTGCCCCTAGCCATAGTATCGAAGTCAGAAGACATTACCCACTTATCGGCTATGCAAATTATGAATGGCCTAAAGAAAGGAGAGCCAACATACTTGGCCACCATCACGAGTCCAAGTGAAGAAAATGGTGCCAACGAGGCCTGACCACCTTTCATCGAGAAGGTTTTAGAAGAAAACAAGGATGTTATGATAGAACAGTTGCCAAGGCACTTGCCTCCAAGGGATGAGGTTGATCACAAGATAGAGTTGGAGTCGAGAACCAGGTACTTGCCTATCCACCCTACTGTATTGACCACTAAAACTAGAGGAGTTAAGAAAATAGTTGAATGAGATCTTAGAGGAGTTAAGAAAATAGTTGAAAGAGCTCCTTGAGGTTGGCCACATTTGTCCATCCAAGGCACCTTATGGAGCACCGGTGCTATTCCAAAAGAAGAAGCATATCACGTTGCACCTTTGTATAGACTATCGGGCGCTGAACAAGGTGATTTTAAAGAATAAGTACCATATTTCGCTCATCATTGACCTATTCGATAGGCTTGGACAAGAAAAGTACTTCACCAAGGTAGACCTCTAGAAAGGCTATTACCAGGTATAGATAGTAGAAGTGGACGAGCCAAAGACAACCTGTGTGATAGGATATAGAGCCTACTAGTGGTTGATGATGTGCTTCGGCTTTACCAACGCACCAACTACCTTTTGCACGCTGATGAACAAGATCTTTCATCCTTACTAAGATGAATTTATAGTGGTTTACCTGGATGACATAGTCATCTCTAGTAACAACTTGGAGGAACATGTGTAGCATTTGAAGAAAGTTGTTCCAAGTTCTATGAGAGAGTGAACTATATATCAAGCGGGAGAGGTGTGAGTTCACTCTGCATTTGGTGCACTTCTTGGGTCATATTATAAGCCTTGGTCAGCTACGTATGGACGAAGCTAAGGTGCGAGCCATTAACGAATGGGAGACACCCACGAAGGTAATAGAGCTTAGACCATTCCTTGGCTTTGCTAATTACTACCAATGATTCATAGGTTGATAATTTGTCAAAGACGCTCCACTAACTGAGTTGTTGAAGAAAGATAAGCCATGGGTTTGGAGCGAGGATTGCCGAAAAGAGCTCAAAGGATTGAAGACGATTGTGTTAGAGGAGCTGGTCCTAGCACTACCTAACTTCTCCAAGACATTTGAGGTGCATACAGAGGTCTTAGACTATGCCATTGAGGGTGTGCAAATACAGGAGAGACATCCCATTGCCTTTGAAATCTGAAGCTTAATGAGACCGAACAGTGGTTCATAGTGCAGGAAAAAAGATGACTACTATAGTGCATTGCCTATGAACCTGTAGGAACTATTTACATGGTATGAGTGCATGGTCAAAACCAACAATGTTTCCAATAGCTACTTTCAGTCACAGAAGAAGGGCACTCCGAAGTGGGCTATGTGGAAGGATTTCTTAAAAGCGTTTGACTACGAACTGTAGTATAAACCAGGCAGGGGCAATATCATATCACATACCTTAAGTAGGAAGATTGAGCTGGCTGCCATCACTACAACCCAATGTGACATTGTTGAAGCCATCAGGGATGGCCTGCAGCACGAGCCAAAAGCAAAGAAGCTCATGGAGTTAGCATCTCAAGGAAAGACAAGGCACTTCTTGATAGAGCATGGTCTCTTGCTTACAATCGGACAAAGCGTCTATGTGCCAAAGCATGGAAATCTTAGGTGGAAAATTATGAAGTGGAGTCATGACACATTTTACACCGAGCATCTTGGGTAGCATCGCACGATAGCTCTTATTGAGGTGGTACACTATTAGCCACACATGCAATATGATATCGAATGCTATGTGTAAGCTTTTCTTGTATGCCAGCAAGACAAGATGGAGCAGTGCCAACTCGGAGGACTTTTGGAGTTGTTTCCAGTAGCCGAACATCCATAGGAGAGCATCACCTTGTCTTCAAAAGTTCAAAGGTTATGACATAATAATGGTTGTGGTGGTCCAATTCTCAAAATATGCTAGCTTCACACCCGCCACAGTAGGATGCACTGCCAAGGAGGTTTCCCAACTATTCTTCAAGAATGTAGGAAAGTATTGGGGGCTGCCAAGTCATATCATAAGTGAACAAGACCCCTATTTCTCTAGAAACTTTTAAAAGGAGTTGTTCGAGATACTTGGCACGAAGCTGCATTTCTCCACCAGTTTCCACCCACAGATGGACGACTAAACGGAAAGGGTTAATGCCTTATTGAATTGCTATCTTAGGAACTTCATGAGCTCTCACCAAAAGGATAGAAAAATGTTGTTGGATGTAAGCAAATTCTCATATAACTTGTAGAGGAGAAAAGCCACTAAGAAGACGCCATTTGAACTAGCCATATGCCAACAACCTCAAACTCTTCATTCACTACCGACCGCGTTCGAAGGCAAGAGTTTGGGGGCATCCCATTTGGCTAAGGGATTTGAGGAGATGCTAGACACCCCTAAGTCTTACTTAGACAAGGTAGCCAAAAAGATGAAGAAGTTTTCTGACTATAAGCATTGCCTCCCAGATTATAAAGTTGGAGACTTGATCTTGGTAAAGTTCAACCCAAGACAATTTAAGGCACCATGAGGCGTATATCAAAACTTGATGCGAAAATATGAGGTCCATTCAAGATCATTCCCAAGGTGGGAATGATCTCATACAAACTTGAGCTACCACCAACTTTAAAGATCCATCATGTCTTCCATGCCAGCATCCTTTAGCCATACCATAAGGACAAGGATGATGCTAGCTGAGGATAGTCGAGTCAGGCACCTATCATAGTCATCGCCTCGCATGACAAGGACATTAAAGCCGTTGTAGACTACTATGCCAAGAAAAACTAGGGATAACCTCCTACTACCATGTTCCTTGTTCACTAGAAAGGCCAATCACCGAAGGAAGCCACATGGGAGAAATATGAAGACCTGTAGAAATTCAAGGACAAAGTGCGGGAATTCTTGCAACAGCAATAGAGTGTCGCGGTCGTCACTATATCAGTTTGGGAAGAGTGTCATGACCCCCCCACTTTATCTTGAATTAGGGGATGAATCTAGAGATTTAGAGTAGTTTATAGAATACTCTAGACCCTTGTAGATCAGTTTTGTAGTCTTTAGATTTCTCAAGATTTGTGTGGAGAATTCTAGAGAGGGATTAAAGTGTAAATATTGAGGGACGTATAATATAAATATTAATTATACTTTGACCACAAGTAGGTAGTACAAATAGGGGGGTCATTCCATTTGCAAACCATCTAGAAATTGTAAGCATTCTCCGAGTATAATACAAGTCTTCTTTCTTAGAAAGCTCTTTTTGTCTTCTTAATCTAGTGTTCCCTTAGCGATCAAGTTCGAAAGGCTTACTTGTATTTGTAAGATGCGTTAAAGAGTCGTGAGCAAATTGACAAGTGTCGTACGAGAGTCTTAGCAAGAGTTCTAAGTTCATGACACAAGGTAGAGAAAGGAATAACATACCAATATGCCATGAGTGTAATGACTTATAGTACATTAACATATGCGGGAATGTTATCGTAATCGACAATAATCGACAATACACTATCCAAGCTATAACTTGGAATTTTGGTGTTGCCCTTATATGAGAGAAACATAATATTTTAGTAACCAAGTCTCATGTCCATGCCTGAAAAGAAGTCAAAATCAAAGAAACCAAACATATTTGGCATATCACTAAATGGCCAAGGAGCCCACCTAATATTACAGTACTCAAGACCCCAGGCTCATCATAGAAGGACAGTGTATGAGGAACTTTGGGAAAATGCTAAATATGATTGACGGAGTAAAGAACCATCACCCAATCTTGGAGATATCTAAGCCTTCAAAGAGATACAGAGGAAAGCAGTCAACTGCACATTCAATGCATCACCAGAGTGCTCAGCGATGGCCGACCTTGATAGCTAAATGGCTACTAACTTTACAAACTTTCACTTATTTTACATGGACTATTTAAAACTTTTGGAATGAACATTATACATATTATTCATATCAGGTTTTATAGATAGAGAGTGAGTAAGAGTGAGTAAGAGTAGAGTACATATTATTCAATGCATCACGTAGAAATATTGTAGCAATAGGCTGTTTGCTAAATTAGATATTGCAATAGATGATTCTTGATTTTATTTATTGTAACCCCCAATTTGAACCGACAATTGCCTAATTTAGTGAACTACTTTGCCACTTGAACTACCATTCCCTGTGGGATTTGACCCCAACTCTTTTGTTGGGTTAATATGCTGGTAAGGATCATCCCTGCTTCCTTTGAGTAGTAGGTTTGAACATCATTAAAATGACGCAATTGTTGGGGACTGGTGCTAGTTCTTGATCAAAGTTGTAGTTGAACTTAGTTCTTGTCTTTAGAATTTCTTTATTACTTTTAGTGTTGATTTTGCTATTGTTAAAATAGGTGTTAAGATGGAGAAAGAAGGAAGGGTATATGGTGACAACGTCAGAAAAGTGAATGACTTTTAAGATGTCAACTAGGATCAAGTAGGGAGTATGGGAGCAATGCGATTATGCCCATTGGATAAAGGTGTTGTGTTCCATGTCACAAGCACCATATTACAACTCCTTCAACTAAAGGGGCTATTTGCAGGGAAAGGAGTTTCCCATGAGAACCTTCAGAATTTTGTTAACGTCTGTTTGCCTTTCAATTTCTGGGGAGTCACCTAAAAGGCCATCAAGTTGACGCTTTTCCTATTCTCTATCATTAGAGAAGCTGTGAGGTGGATAGTTGAGCTTTCTGAAAACTCAATCACTTCATAGGAGAAACTCCAAGATGCGTTCCTCGAAAGGTTTTTACCTCCTTCGAAGATAATTATGTTGAGAAGAAGTATTAAGAACTTCAAAAGAATTGATGGTGAGCCATTGCCTAGTTCCAGAAACTTTTGCTTCAATCTCTGAACTATGGAGTCCCAAACAACCTATTGTTACAATATTTCTACATGAATCATGATGTAGTCAACAAGGGTATAGCTGACCAGTTGGTACGAGGTGGGAATCATGAAACAAACTTTTGTAGCTACTTGTGAGCTATTGGAAGACATGACCAAGATTAATCTAACTTGGTATAGAAAGAATGACCTTGTATCTTCGATTCAAAGGGGTCTGTCCAAAAAACAACTTGCTAAAGATCAAGAGAGAGATGATAACATAGCTGAAATGTCGACTTAGCTAGATCTCTTGACTAAGCATGTAATGGGAGAAAACCAGAAGAGTGTTGTGTTGTAACTGCTACTGATGATGTGGTATATGATAATTGATAGGCTGATGAAATACAACAGTTTTAATGCATAAAACATGGAATTTTGTGTGTTGTCAATGTGATGTTAGTTGGTTTTTATGTGTTTTTGTATTTATATTTGCAGGATTACAGGTTGGCCATGATTTTGTGGAAAATCGCAAAAGTTGCTGATTTCTATTGTTATTCGAGACACTTTACGAGTTGTAGATCATTCAACGGGTCGTAGAGTGGTTTCATGGATAATTCCACTGAGGGGCTATTTTCTAAAGTTCATTTTACGAACATGCAGACAAGTTGTAGAAGGTTTTATAAGTCATAGAAGATGGTCCATGTCCTGAGGATCAGAGACTTGGACTTTTAGGAAATTCATCAGACGAAACCCCCTTTATGGGTTGTAAACCACTTTACGAGTTGTATAGGGTGTCGTCGAATTGAAGTCCAAATTTCCAGCAACTGAGTACGAGACCCTAGTTACGGGACGTGGAATGCAATACGACCCTTAAGTAGCTTTCGTATGGCGTGCTGACCAGTTCTCCTATTTTGTTTAGGACTTTAATTTTAATTATTATAAATAGGGTTTTAGATTATTTTTTGGAAAGTTTTGCCTAGTACTCAGAGAACTCAATATTTTGTGAGAGAAAATTGTAAGATCTTGTTGTATAATCTTTGAGAACACTTGTGGTTGAACTTTGTATTGAAGCTTGTGATTTTTATTGAAGTTGTATTTGCTTATTATTAATTCTATTGTGTATGTGTTTAATTATGTTATTCAATTCATAATTCTTGCATCTACATATAACATGAGTAGCTAAATCCACAACTAAGGTTGTGGGAACCATGAAAAACTAACAAAGTAAAACTGGATAATTCATAATTCTTGAAAGGTGTATATGCATGTATGAATTAACTCTCTTCGTCTTGCATGTTTTCTAGTGGTGGCCAACATTAGAACCTGCCTACTATTACTGAATTGACCAAGGTAGTAATGAATAGGTAAGAAATTAATTAACAGGATTCGATTGATTTGTTCTCATCTAATCGACCAAACTAGGCCAAGGGGAGTTTGTTGTGGGACTAATAGGTAAGGGTTAGTAATGCACACCATGGAGATAGGCCAAGTCGCATAGTGAAATTCAGCTCTCACCTTTAACAAAAGGGCTTGGTGAACATAACTTACCGTCCTATATGCTATACACTAGAAAAGAATTATGTTATCCGATGATGCTGAGTTGGGTAATCATGGGGAACACAATACCCTAGTTTTTCTCCATATCAATTTCTCTCTTGTGATAGTTAGTTTAGTTTTTTTTTCTTATTGATTATTCTAAACCCAACCCTTTTGGGGAAGTAAGTTGGTTAATCATTTGAATTGCAAATTGGTAAAATTCTCTTGAGTCTACATATTCCCTGTGGGTTCGACCCTAACCTTGGTTAGATTCTATATCTTAACAGCGACCGTTTTATCCTCTAAAACAGAGGTGTAACTAGGGCAACATATATATTTTGGCACCGTTGCCTAGGAATACAACTAGACTTAGTGAATTCATTAGTAATTCGAATGTTAATCCTTAGTTCCCTTATTTTACTTTTGTTTGTTGTTTTTGTTTCTTTTCAGGGTGTGAATGTAGTATATGCCCAACACTCGGAGTCAAGGCAATCCCTTAACTCTGTTTGACCTTGAGATTTACAGAATGTTAAGAAGGATGGCCCAAGATAACGCAAATAACGCGACTAATGTAGCTCTGAACACGAACAACAATGGTAATGATGATGATGATAACCTGCCTCTTTTGGAGGACATTGCTCCATAGCCTCAGGATTTCAATGCCAATGCTTACCAGTGGAACCTATATAGGATGAATCCTATGGTTATGGAGGTGACTGGAGCTATTATGCTGCCACCATAACTGGTAGACACAAAGTTCGCAGTCTTTAGTGGATTACTTCAGATGCTGCAGAACCATGGGCTATTTGTAGGATTACTATCGGAGGATCCTCAGCCACCTACACAATATGCCATTTGTTTGCAAGAGTGTGATGGGAACACATAATCTGTCTATGGATGTTGTGGGACTTCGTGTCTTCCCATTGTCTTTTATGGGAAATGCAGTATTATGGCTATCTAAGCTCCCATAGAGTTTGATCATCAGTTAGGCAGAGTTCCAGAAGGCCTTTTTGGAGAGGTACTTCCCTAGATAGAAGAATCTTATGTTGAAAGACCAGATCAACAACTTTGAGAAACTTCCAGGTGATTCAATAAGAACTACTCGGGAGTGATTCACCAAACGTATGAGGAGCGTCCCTGACTAGAAGGTAGTTGATGATGCTTTGGTGGAGATCTTTTACCATGCCCTTGATGTGAACAGTTAGGCTTGTGCTGACACTATCATGGGGGCATGTTCTTGGATTAACCATTTGCAAGGATCGCAAAGAGAATGGAAAGAATGGTCAAGTCCAATAGCACATGGGGAAACGAGACAGAGCATCCACTTAAAGTTCATGTGCTATCAATGTGGGTCCAGAGAAAGCCAGAATCAATGAAGAAATCACGCAATAGCTTGACCAGATTCGCATGGGTATGGAGGTGATGATGAAGCAGAACCAAGATAGAGTGAATGCAGTGGTTCATCAACCTCCACCCATGTATGAGGAGCCATACTATGATGCGGACGCGTGTTTTTTGCTAATTAGGTAGGTGGTTTCCGGACCAACTACCAAGGGTCCAATCAGGACTATTGGTGCCAAGGTCAAGGAAACCAAGGTAAGAACTTTAATAGAGATAGATCCTTCAGGGACAACCATAGAGGTAACTATAACTGGAACAGGGATCCAAAGAGAAATGCAAATTGAGGTAGTAGAGAAGGCTTAAAAAATGGTCCTTATGTTCCACCACACAACCACGATGTAGGTGCAAGCAGTTCTAGAATTTAGGAGATGTTTGATCTCCAATTGAGGAAAGTCGACACACAGGATGAGACTCTATGGGGCATGAAATCAAAGATTTCAATCAGAAAATAGAGCCTCACTCTACAGCTATCAAACAACTTGAACAATAGTTTGGTCAAGTGTTGACTCAACTTAATCAACATCAGAGGGGTATGTTGCCTAGCAACACTGTTCAGAATCCTAAAAATGATGGGCAGTGTATGGTGGTTACTACTTGGGGTGGCAAGAGCACCATTGATCCTCCCATGTTGGTTGATGAGGAAGATAATCGAGAGGAGATGGTTGCGCCCCTGGATGCAAATAAAAGAGATGATCATGGTAAGGATAAGGTTAGTGAAGCAACTGATGCGCCACAGAGGTTGAAGCCCATTCCTAGCCTCCTCCTCCCTTCCCTCAAAGAATCAAAAAGAGGGAGGAGGGAAGAGGAAGGCAAGTTCAAGCACTTTCTCTCCATGCTGAAACAACTCTTCATCAACATCCCTCTCATTGAAGCATTGGAGAAGATTCCAAGGTATGCTAAGTACATGAAGGACTTGGTCACTAAAAAGTGCATTGTTACTCAGGAGCTCTCCCAAGAGTATCAGCATTGCAGTGTTATTGCTACGAGGTCCTTGGTTCAGAAACGAGAAGATCCCGGTGCTTTCATTATACCCTGCACCATTAGAGATGGTGGAATTTTCAAGGGTACTATGTGCTCTAGGTGCTAGCATTAAACGGATGGCCCTTGTGGTTTACAAGATGCTTGGATTGGGAGCCTCTACTCCAACTAGCATGCGGTTATTGATGGCAGATCGCACGGTGAAGAACCCTGTGGGGATACTGTACGATGTGCTTGTCAAAGTTGAAAAATTCATATTCCCCGCAGACTTTGTGATCCTAGATTGCAAAGTCGAATTCTACGTCCCAATCATCTTGGGAAGACTGTTCCTACCCACTGGGCGAGCACTAGTGGTTTTGGAAGCCGGTCAACTCAAGTTTAGATTTATTGACGAACAAGTCATGTTCAAAATTTGTCAGTCCATGAAGCGTCCAAATGTTTTTAAGAGTGAAGTTTGGGAAATTGGTGAAGTCTAAGTAACCAATTTTTCCAAGTCATGCCGCAGCAATAAGTCAGGCACTACTTAGGAGGCAACCCAAGGTTTTTGATATAATAGAATTATAGGTTTATTTTCAGTTTTAGGATTCATAGATAGTTTGATTTCTCGAATTTTTATTGTAAATTTTGGATAATGGACTAGTTGTATATAGGGAAACAGTGTATTCTATAAAGAGTATGCAGGTACAGGACTAAATCAACCATTTTGGTTGAGAAGAGCATCAGGATGAGTCTCTACGACTGGGTCTACGGGCCGTAAGACACTTTACAACCCGTACCCTATCTTGTAGAGTTTCTAGTGAGCAGAAAGATTATGCACTCCAGTCCACGAGCCAACTTTACAATCCATAGATCAAACCACCGGTCGTGAATGGGGCTTACGGACCCCAGGTAAGTTTCCTGAAAATTTTCCAAGTGTTAAGGGTTCTACAACTAACTCTACGAACCATAAAATACATTATGACTTGTAGATTATTCTGTGTAACCTAGTCTCAAAAACTAGGGTTTGGATGTTCTAAGAAACCATGGTTTACTCGCCATAAATCACTCTACGCCCCGTAATCAGGGTTTCATAGAGTCCAGGCCCAGTAATTTTTCAGTTGACCCAGTGAATGTATAAATAGTGGGGTCAAATTATTTTGACTCTATTCTTGACCTAAATTATTGAATTAACCCAACAAAACCCCCCTCCCCCTTCTTATACCCAACCACCGTCGACCACCTTATACCTATGTTTTAGCAAGATTTCGGTAGCCTACGGTCTCATGCCAAGTCACCTCTTTCATCTTCTTCACTTTAATCAAATCTTGGTAAGTTTTTGGTTAAATTAGGACCTCTAGTTTCCCTTGTTTTGAATGATTAATTTGAAAATGTCGGGAATGGTGTTTAGACATAGAATCCATGTTTGAATTTAATTCGTGTTAGTTGAAATTACGTTGCACGTGTTTGAATTATTGCCTAAGTTCGAAATTAGACACTTTGGCCTTGTGTGAATGTTTTTGATAGTTGTTTGTGCCTATTAAGTCACTCACCATGTGTGATTAAATGATTGTGGTTGTAAATTGGTGGGTGATGACATAGGTGCTTAATCTTGTTGAAAATTGATCATAGGTTGTCGGAGTTATAGGGTAAAGCATGATTGATCTCTTTCAATGGGGTAGATGTGTGTAGAACATGTTAGGGGTAATGGTTGTGATATGGAAATCTTACAAGTACGTGTGTTTTCACTTCGATAATGGTAATTTGTTTGTTCAAAAAGTCTTTTGGGGTCCGTGTGTGATGGCTTAGAAACTTAGCTGACTTAGTTTTCTTTCCAACGATTGACTTTTACGGACAGTGGATTATTCCACGAGTAGTAATTGCCCCTCATGAAAGATTCTAGAAACTTGTTGTTTCTGAGTATCCATTAGTCAAGACCTTCTACGAGTTGTAGATCACTTTACAGCTCATACACAGGTCTTGTAGATCCCTGCCCAAAATTAGTTACTCACTGGAAATCCCTACGATCCCGTCTACAACTCGTAAACCACTTTATGAGTCGTACCTGATCTCGTAGACTTTTCCATTAGCAAAAAATAGTTTGAACCTCTATTTTATGAAAGCTCTTTATAGCTCATCGTATCCAATACGGCCCATAAAGGTGCTTTCGTAGAACCCTTCTGCAACTGAACTCAGATGATTTTTTGCATTCCAATCTTGATTTATTGAGGCTAACGATGGTGTGTATATGTTTATGTCTCAAGTACTATGACCCAAAAATCCAAACGTGATGCGATCTGGGCTATGCATAGGAGGCTCAAAGATGAGCCTTCAGATGATGATCAGGCCACTACACTGAGTGGCTTACTAGAGGTAGTGGATGTCAGCCCAGATCCATATGTAGCTCGATCACAGACAAGAGCTGGGGCAAACTCCAGCTCTTGTTGTTCACACTTCCTAGTCTGAGGAGGGAGGCAGCGAGGAGAGTAGTTTACCACAGATGAATCTATCCGGAGAGGAGTCCAGCTTTGAGGGAGGCTCTAAGGACGGATCAGAGACAAAGTCCTCCATTGCACCCTGATCATAACCATCTACACCGGATGCCCTTACTAGCCAGTGGTGTGTTGAGGGCGTGCAGAAAAAATATATGGAGGGCGTGCAGCCAACAGAGGGGGGAAAAACAACCCGCTCCATCTATGAGGAGCCCTGAGTCATCTCAGATAGACTCAGCAATGTCCCCAGTCTCAAGACACGATGACTAGGTATGGGCTTCATTGGCTCACACATACACTTGAACTATACTCCCCTACCATGGTGAGGGAGTTTTATGCCTCATATGTAGCCACTATCCAGATCACTCTCCCAAGGGGCAGAAGCCCCTCGCTAAGCCTAGACTGACTGAGACGAGAGTGAGGGGCCGGTAGGTGGATATATTGGAGGCCTCCATCCGACGGATGTTATTTGGCAGAAAGTTTTGTGTGCCCAGATCCACCACAGAGTTTGATTACAATATAGGGCAAATGAGAGACCCACAGTGATCAGAGATCCAGAGCGACGAGCCACTTTGATGAGATGGGCGGCTAGGTATATTGCTGAGCAGGGTCTAGAACTTGCATGGCTCATCACTCGCTTGGAGCCTATTGTCAAGGCTTCACTCAGTTTCCCAACCACGTTTTGGTGGGCGGTTGTTCGTTCACATATCCAGCCAACACTTACTGATAATACTCTAACATCGGAGCGTGCAATTTCGGTTGTCAGCATCTTAGTTGGCTATGAAATTAACTAAGCCCGCCTCATCACAAAGCAGATTCATGAGGCCGCACTGAAGAGGTCCACCTCTATCCCATTCCCGTGTTTGATCTACAGGCTCTGTCTAGAGTCGCGGGTGGAGATATTATACCAGCTGGAAAAGCTGATTGAGGCCCAACGTATATTGGATCCCAGCCTGATCAAGGATGAAGAGAACTCGGTGGCATGTTGGCAAGCACAACCTCCACCTATGCCTGAGATAATTGCCCTAGCTCCACCTAAGGGTTCACAGACCGCCACTACTACTACTGCTGCTACTGTGGAGAGGCCCCTAGAACTTGAGGCAGATGAGGAGATAGGGCCCATTACTATTGTTCCTGCACCATAGGCTACGACCTCACAAGCTACTACCGTGGGCATGGTCTACTTGTCTACCGCATCTATACAGGCCTTAGTGTAGAGGTTATCACATACTGAATTGAAGTTGACTCAGCTTTTTCATCAGATCAGGATATTGGTCTGCCACGCCCTTTATGACTCGGAGGGTTGGATACAGGCATTCGCGGTCGCTACTATTTAGGACTATATTTGTACCGTGGATACCCGTATTGACTCCTTCGATGAGAGGGTACAGCGGAGATTGGGCAAGGCTCGACATTTAGATTTGTCGCCTATGCAGACGGAGATCCAGCAGCTCGGAGCTGGCATGACACCAGCGCTTGCGGCACCAGTTGCACTACCAGCTATTACACCTTTGGTCCTAGTGGTTAATCTCTTTGCTCCTGATGAGCCCACCCAATCTTCCCACGAGAATAGACCACATACAGAGGATAATGATCCAAATGAGATACGCTTATGTATGGGGATGACAGAGGAGGAGGAGCTTGAGCTTGTCTTTAGAAGATCGAGATAGGAGGAGGATATACAATAGTCTTGAAAACATGAGAGCATGAGGGGTGTTGGCCCCTCTGGACAGAGCACTACTGTTGAGTAGATCATTTCGCGAGGGGAGGGTGGCCAGACTTAGCTAGACACTGGCACTTAGGTTCCCAAGTATGTTTTTTACCCCTTATGTTCTATTTTGCCTAATTTTGTGCATGAGGAAGATGCACATCTTTTTCGATGGGGAGTAGGTAGTTATGGGCCTCGGTGAAGTCTGAGTAGCTTGGGTCTATAACTATCCCAAATTTTGATCCCGAGGTATTCTTGCTTGTGTTCTTTTTTCCTATGGATATTTATTTTCTATTGAACCGGCATGTTTAGGATGTTTAGATAGTAATTTAAGCATATAGTACCAATACTTGTCGCATATAGCATGATTTTGTGTTTTGTTTGAAAATGATACCCATAAAAATTTTTGGTTAGTAGTCAAATAGCAACCATACATGTTTAGGTGAGTGACAATATTTGTTCTGATAAGTGAGGATAAATTGAGACAAAAAGCATGATCTGGGAGTCTTTTGTCGGTAGTGTATGCAATGCCTTGTGAATGTGAGCCTAATGTGCTAGATCCATGTGTTTTGTGCTAATTCAGAACTTACCCTATTACTCTAAATTAGATGTAGATTTACTGGATTAGGAAAGGATCCTAGGCCATTGTTCTTAATTAAGTCCACTTAGCCTAAAAATGACAAACCAAAACGATGATATATCCCTTATTCCTAATGATCGAGCATAACATGTACTTTTTCTTTGAAAACACCTGATTAACCTAACCTTGTTGGTTGTAAAATCCTAAAATAGGCCATGATCCTTCCTTGAATATTGTGCACCTTGACTGAGGCAAAAATCTTAAGTTGAAGGTGGCTACCAAAAGTGGCCTTGATTCTAAGGACAGATATTTTGCACCCAAACAAAGGCTATAACCCTAAGTTGAAGGTGGTTGGTGTAAGGGTAACACACAAAAATGAGGGGATGGATTAGTGATATAAAAAGAGGGAAAATCATGTAATGGGTGTAGGAAAAACAAGTGATACTTTATTTGTAAGCTAAAAAGCAAAATGAAGTGTAAAATAAAGGCAAAAAGCTGAAAAATGAGAAGAAAGAACCCAAAAAAGATTGAAATAGGAAAAAAAGGGAGAATAAGATGAAAATGACAGAGTTGGTAGGGCAAAGGTGTAGAAAAGCACATTGTCAAGAAGGGCCTTTAGTCACTATTTTTCCATAATATCATAACAAAGCCCCCTGAGCCAATGTTACAAGCCTACAAAGTCCTAAGGTGATCCTAGTTTAGTCAGTTGAAGGTTAATCATGAGTATAGGGGGAAGCCTATGGTATTTGACATAATGCATGAATATCCTTTGTGAGAGTGAGTGATCTTGCATAGTCCCAAGGTAGAACTTTTAAATATCATTGTGCGTCAAATATGGGACTTTTATCTTTGAGGACACTTGCATTGCATTGTTAGCACTAGACTTGTTCAGTGAATGTGGCTTGTTGATAATACCTTGCTTGTCATCGTTGTCTTGTCACATGAACCAGTTTGTATTGGTTTGCTAGATAGCTATTTGATCCTATTTTGAAAAGTTGGTGTAGGCGTCGAATTTGAGATTTATGTGATGTATGTCATTGGGTTAAGGTCTACGTGTTACTGTATATTATCTATATAGATTAAGTTTGTCACTTGAGGAAAAACAAAAATTTTAAGTTGAGGGTATTGATGTGCTACCGAAATACAACACGTTTGATGCTTAAAACTTGGAATTTTATGTGTTCTCAATGGGATGTTAGTTGGTTTTACATGTTTATATTTGCAGGATTACATGTTGGCTATGATTTTGGGGGAAAACGTAGAATTTGTTAATTTTGTTGTTATATGAGACCCTTTACGGGTCATAGATCATTCTACGGGTCGTAGGGTGGTTTCTGGACAATTCCATTGAGGGGTTATTTTCTAAAGTCTATTTTACGAACATGCACACGAGCCGTACAAGGTTTTATGAGTCGTAAAATATGCTTCGGGCCTTGAGGATCAGAGACTTGGATTTTAAGGAATTTCATCAAATGAAACCCCTTTTAAGGTTATAAACCACTTAATGAGTCGTAGAGGCATATCGTAGAGTTGGAAGTCAAAATTTTCAGCAGCCGAGTACGAGACCTCATTTACGAATCGTGGAATGTAATACGGCCCTTAAACAACTTTTATGTGGTGTGCCAACCAGTTCTCTTATTTTTTTAAGACTTGAATTTTAATTATTATAAATAGGGGTTTTAGGTTATTTTTCAGAAGTTTTTGCGTAGTACTCAGAGAACTCAATATTCTGAGAGAGAAAATTGTAAGATCATGTTGAAGAGTCTTTGCGAACACTTGTGGTTGAACTTCATTTTGAAGCTTGTGATTTTTATTGAAGTTGGATTTGCTTGTTCTTAATTATATTGTGTAAGTGTTCAATTATGTTTTCTCAATTCATAATTATTGCATCTACACATAGCATTAGTAGCTAAATCCATAACTAGGGTTGTGGGAACCATGAAGATATAACAAAGTAAAACTGGATAATTCATAATTCTTGGAAGGTGTATATGCATGTATTAATTAACTCTCTTCGTTTTGCATGTTTTCTAGCGGTGGACAACATTAGAAACCCGCCTAGATTTACTGACTGAACCAAGGTAGTAATGAATAGGAAAAAAAGTTAATTAACAGGACTCGATTGATGTGTTCTCATCTAATCAACAAAACTAGGCCAAGGAGAGGTCGTACTGGGATTAATAGGTAAAGGTTAGTAATGCACACTATGAAGATGGGCCAAGTCGCATAGTGAAATTCACTTCTCATCTTTGGCCAAAGGGCTTGGTGAACATAAATTACCATCCTGGATGCTATACACTAGAAAAGAATTAGGTTATCCGGTGATACTGAGTTGGGGAATCATAGGGAACACAACACTCTAGCTTCTCTCCATAAATTTCTCTCTTGTGATAGTTAGTTTAGTTTAATTTTCATATTGATTATTGCAACCCCACCCCCCACCCCCAATTGGGCAACTTGGTTAATCATTCTGATTGCAAATGGGTGAATTCTCTTGAGTCTACGTATTCCCTATGAGTTCGACCCTAACCTTATTTACGTTCTATATCTTGACAACGACTGTTTTATCCTCTAAAAATGAGGTGTAACTTGGGTTGCATCAATAATGTGTCGCATGAAAGAGGATATAACGAAGAGGTACATTATATGGGTAATCAGGTGATGGGTTCTCAATCGACTTTTTTTAGGCCACCTAGAAATCAAGGTTGGAACAAAGAAGTTGGATGGTGAGATAGAGTTTGGCTGGATCAAACTCAACCCGGAGATTGGAAAGATCAGGATGGGGATAGAGATTGGTACATTCCACCCCATGATACGGTGAAGGTTGTTGATCCTGTGGTGAATCCAAAAATATTTTGGACTACATGTTGACCTAAATCTTGAACAACCTTACAGCCTCCGACAAAGTTTTGAAGGAAATAAAGTCTGATTTCTCACGCCGGAGTCAAGCTGTGACTTCACATTCAGCTTCTGTTAAGCACTCTAAGACTCAACATGCTAATATCTCAGCCCGTAGCAACCAAAGACCAAAGGGAGGATTGTCTAATGACATAGTTGCCGACCCGAAAGCGTAAACCACTAATGTTTGGCTATCATGCTCCGTAGTGGAAATGTTTTAGAAGGTATTAGGGATACACCTGTAGTTGAAGAAGGTGAGAAAGAAGTGGAAGAAGATGAAGGCACAGTGAGTGCCCATGGTGATGATGATTTAGTTGTGAATGAAAGCAAAGAAACTCTAAGCAATCCCGAGAGTATTGAGAAAGGAATAGTTGGGGGTAGTGCAATGAATGTTAAAAGAGCACTCCCCTAAGAATGCAAAGTAAGATGTGAAGATGAAGGCTCCATAAGTTAAGATTGATATTCCATTCCCTCAAATACTGAAGAAAAAAGAGGACGATACTAAATTTCAAAATTCCTTTCTATATTTAATTTTGTGTCAATCAATGTCCTATTAGCTGAGGCAATAACCGAAATGCCAGGGTATGCAATGTTTATGAAAGAGTTGGTGACCAAGAAATGGACCGCAGAGTGTGAGACGATCGAAGTGTCTCATAATTGCAGTGCTATCTTTACAAAGAATTTGGTTACCAAAAAAGAAGACCTTGATGCATTCATAATTCCTTGCACCATTGGAGCTTGCAAGTTTAGCAAGGCGCTATGTGATTTAGGCGTAAGCAAAAATCTAATGCCCTTAGCTATATTTGAAGAATTGGGGTTGGAAACTCCTTCACCAACAATGATGTGTCTGCTCATGGCTAACCGATTTATCAAAAGACCAGGAAGTATTCTACACGATGTCTTGGTGAAGGTGGACAAATTTTCTACCAACTGACTTTGTGATCCTAGATTTTGAGGTAGATATAGATGTGCCCGTAATTTTAGGTAGGCCATTCTTGGCTACCAAAAGGGCTATGGTGGATGTTGAAAGAGTGGACTTGAGGTTCAGAGTGAATGAAGATGAGATCATGTTCAACATTTGTAAGACTTTGAAGATGGCAAAAGGCCTCCAAGTGGTACCAATGATAGATTAATCGTGGGTGACTTAAGGATAGGAAAAACTACATTCCGTGACGATGTTAACTACGACTCTACTTGGGAGGCAACCCAAGGTGGTTTGGTAAGCTTTTTTTTAATAATTGGTGTTGATTCGTGCAGGTTTAAAAAGGGAGAATCTGAGGTAAAAAACTAAAGGCGATTTGATAGGTCTGATCGGTGGATCACGGAGTTGAGATAATGATCACCAATTTTACTTCCTTTTGAGTCATCTAATGACTCCTAAGGTGCCATTAAATTAGGCGATTTAAGTTACGATTTGGCCGATCACCGAACTAGTTGGGAGATGGTTTGTTTCACCGCCTTTTAAGGTTGAGATAAATGTTTGATTGTTGTTGAAAAGGGCGGTCACTAATACAATTGGCGAACCAGCAAATGTGTTTTGTGGATGAATCGACATCGCTTACTCCTCGCGCCTAATCGACCTATTAAAGGCTTTCCAAATTCCTTGGGTTTTCACTCCCCATATTCCCTTCTTTTCACAAGCCAACCTTCCCTATAGTCTATTTTCTTGCTTTTTCTTGGAGCGGGCGCATTGCATCAACAAAAAACCCATTTGGAAATTCTTATTGCTTGTTTATCATTAATGAGGTATGTTTTTTGCCCTTTGATTTATTTTCATTGTGAAGAATGGTGTTGAAATGATGAGGGTATGAAAGGGTTTTGTAATCTTATTAATCATATCATATTGTTGAAATGTTTTTGGAAATCATGTGGGTGATGTATTTTAGTATTTCTAGGACCCTATGCTTCATGTATTCTTAGTTTATTTGGGTTTTTAATTCATTTTAAAATTATAAAATTGAATGTTCATGTGTTATGGGATAAGGCAAGATTTTATGAATATGTTGCCCAAACGTGGAATCATAGAGTCCAATGTCTCAATTTTGACCATATTATCTAGTTGGATAGCCCTAAGTTTCAATAATGCCAAGATCATGTGAATGCCTTTAATGATTAAGAATGCTTGTTGTGTTGCTTGTTCTTATGGGTTGTGGGAGAAGTCTGAGTACCCCCCAAACTCTTTTGAGTAAAGTGAACTTTCCCACTAGGTGACATCATTTTTAAGGGTAAGTCATCGTTTGATTGAGTTTGTAGCCATGGTAGAAATGTGAAGGTTGAAATAGATCTTTGGGGATATATTGATGTTTTGATAAGTGGGTTAGTGTGTGATTCTTCCCTCTTACTTGCACAAAGTGATCAAATTTTGAACGAGAGGGTATTAGCATTGCCAGTTAATTTCGGCGATAGTCATTTTGATCGCCGAAGTGGACTTGACGATGCTCCAAAGATTGATGTTTTATGTTGAGTTATACAACTTTTGCAACCAAATTTTCTATCACCATTTCAATTCGGTGAATTTCCGAATTCGCACCACGATCACTGAAAGTAGCATTGATTGAAAGTCTGAATTTTGTGAAAAAGATAATGATCTTATTAACCGTTGAATTAGTTTGCCGGATCGCCAAACATGTTCGGCGATCAAACATAGTTGTCCACCTTGAGTGATTTCCTTGTGATTAATTTTGAACCTTGCTACCCTATGATTGATTTAGTTCTCCTGTGCTTCCAGACATGCTGAGCCCCACATATTCTTGTACAGTCAAAGAAGATCAATTCCGTAAAAGATAAGATCAGTAAATGACAATTAACTGAAATTATATCTTTGTGAGATCGTCAATATTGTACCGAGGGCGTCTTTAGAGTATACCGAATCAGTATAGCTATCCTTCTTCTGACATAGCAACACAATTTGAATTAGTATCAAAAGTAAGTACTAAATAATTTCTTTTTTCCTTTACTTGTTGATGTAAAATCATCTTCCCTTCAATAGAAAATTCTTTCAATTCAATGAGATTCTCATATTCCCACAATTTAAGTAGATGCGACATATAGAAATTCTCTTTTCGGAGTTGTGGAAGCCGTTTTGTTGTTGGAATCTTTCACACAATGTTTTGAGCTTGTTTTACAGAAATGGGAAAATCAAGAGAACCTGATTTTTTAGGTGGTCATGGGCAGTTGTTGACACCCAAGCTACACTTTCTTTTTTAGGCTAAAGAGGTCATTGTCAAGATATAAAACCTAACTAAGGTTAGGATCGAACCTAAGGAAATATGGTAGACTTAGAAGAATTCCATTGCAATTCAGGTTTATTAACCAACTTATCTCCCCAAAAAGGGGGATTTATAGAAACTAGTAAAAAGTAATTCTAACTAAAACAAGTGTGAAACCAATATGTAGAGAAACTAGGATGTTGTGTTCCCTATGATTCCCTAACTTAGTATTACCAGATAATCGAATTCTTTTCAAGTGTGAAGCATTCAGAATGGTAAGTTAAGTTTACCAAACCCTTTGTCCCAGGTGAGAGGTGAATTTCACTACGAGATTTGATCCATCCTTGCAGTGTGACATTGATGTTGCCCTTTTTAGGATAAAGTGGCCGTTGTCAAGAAATTGAACTTAACCAAGGTTAGGGTTAAACCTAAGGGAATACGTAAACTAAGGAGAATAAATAATGTAATTCGGTGATTAACTAACTTAGTTCCGGGGGTTGTAATGACAAGTAGAAGATTGAACCTAACATAAAAGTTTAGTCAATATGGAGAGAAACTAGGGTATTGTGTTCCCCATGATTCCCTAATTCAGTATTACCAGATAAACTAATTTTTTTCTAGTGTATAGCATGCAGAGCTGTAAGTTAAGTTCACCAAACCCTTTGGCCCAAGCGAGAGGAAAATTTTACTACATGACTTGGCCCATGCATGCAGTGTTCATTACCAACCCTTACTTAGTAGTCCCAGTACAACCTCCCCTTGGCCCAGTTCAGTTGATTAGACAAGAACACATCAATTGAATCTTGTTAACTAATTTTTTTTCCTATTCATTACTAATTTGGTCCAATCAGTAACACTAGGCGGGCTCTAATGTTAGCCGGGACTAGAAAACATGCAAAACAAAGAGAATTAATTATTACATATACGCACAATTTCCAAGAATTATGATTTATCTGATTTTACCTTGTTAGTTCTTCATTGTTCCCACAACCCTAGTTATGGATTTAGCTACTCGTGATTTGTATAGATGCAAGACTTATGAATTGGAATAACATAGTAGATCACTTACAAAATTAAATTAAGAACAAGCAAATCCAAGCTTCTATAAGAATCATAAGATTAACAGATCAAATCAAAGTACAAGTGTTTCTCAATACTCTCCAATGTTTTCTACTCAATCTCACTATTTTTTTTCTCTCTATCTGTCAAACTCTCTATGAACTTAATGAAAAATAACCTAAATAGGATAGTCGGGTCGGCGCGCCTCATGATCAGCTTTGCAAGCCATATTGCATTCCACAGCCCGTAATCAGGGTCTCAGACATTGTTGCTAAAAAACTGGATATGTGATCTATGATAGCCCTCTATGGCTCGTAAGTGTTTTACAACCCATAAGAGGGTTTAATCTGAAAAAATATTCAAAAGGTCCCTATTCTCATATCCTCCGGGTATGAAACATGATCTTCAACTCATAAAGTAATCCACGATCCGTCTGTATGTTCATAGAAAAAAATTTAGAAACTCAGCCCCTCACTGGAATTGACTACGAAACCCACTTCACGGCCTGTAGAATGAACTACGGCCCCTAAAGGATCATCATAATCACCAACGTCTGCATTTTCTTTCCAAAATCAAGGCCGACCCTAGAATCCTACAAATAAAACACAAAACACATAAAACCAACTAACATTGTATTGAGAACACAAAATTCCAAGATTTAAGCATCCAAAGTGTTGCATTTTGACAGTATATCAACACCCTCAATATAAAATTATTACTTGTCCCCAAGCGATGGAGTCAATCTATATAAGTAGTATAGTAACACACAGGCATCCACCTATGGCATACATCACATCGAATTTAAGTACAGATACCCACGACACTTTCTAAAATAGAATTAGATAGCCATCTAGCAAACCAATACAAACTAATGCATATGAAAAAACAACTATAACAAGTAAGATACTGTCAACAAGCCACAATCACTGAATAAGCTTAGTGCAAATCAAGCAATGCAAGTGCCATCACAGAAAGAAGTATCATACCTCACTTTCAAAGATGTTTTCATGTATAACCTTGGGACTATGAAAAATCACTCATCCTCACAAAAGATATTCATGTATCATGCCTACTACCATAGGCTTGTCCATATACTTATGACTCAGACCTTCGACTACTTGAACTAGGATCACTTCAGAATTGTATAGGGTTGTAACGTAGGCTCAAGGAGCTTTGGTATGATATTTTGAGAAAATACTGACTAAAGGCCCTCCTTGACAGCGTTTTTCTACACTTTTGGCCTATCAACACTGTTGCTTTTCACTCCATTCTCCCTTTTCTCCTATTTTAAGCTTTTCTGGGTGATTTCTTTTCATTTTTAAGCTTTTGCCTTGCTTTTACACTTCATTTTTCCTTTTAGCTCACAACTAAGGCATCACTTATTTTTCTTGCATCCAGTACTTGATTTCTATTTCTTGTATCACTAACTTTTGCCCTTATATTTGTGTTTCACCCTTACACCAGCCACCTTCAACTTAGGCTTTTGGCCTAAATTGAGGTGCACATTATCTACCCTAAGAACTAGGGCCACTTGGTACCCACCCTCAACTTACGCATTTTTCCTCAATTGAGATGCACAATGTTGTGGGAAGGACCAGAGCCATTTTCAGGATTTGCAACCAACATGGCTAGGTTAATTAGGTGTTTATAAAACAATCGATACATGTCAGGCTCAAACATTAGGATCAGGGGATATTCTACACATTTTGGTTGGTCGTTTAGGCTAAGTGGACTTTTTAAGAATAATGGCCTAAGATCCTTTCCTAATCTAATTAATCTACAATCTAACTTAGAGTAACAAGGAAAGTTCTGAATTAGCACACAACACACAAATTTAGCCAGTAAAGCTCACACACACATAACACTACTTACATTATCAACAAAAGAATCTCATATCATGCTTTTTATCTCAATTAAACCTCACTTATATGAAAAAGCATTTTCAACACCCTTAAATATGCATAGTTGTTGTCTAGACTAACTAATTAAAATTTTGTAGGTATTACTTTTCACACAAAACACAAAAACATTAATATGCCATAGATATTAGTACTATATGCTACAAATACTACCTAAAACATCCTAAACATACCGGTTCAACAAAAAGTAAATATCCATGGAAAAAAAAACAGGCAAGAAAACCCCAAGATTAACAATTGGAGTAGTTATGGAACCAAGCTACTCAAACGTCACTAAGCCCCATAACTACCTAAGCCCCATCAAAAAAGAGGTGCATTCTCCCCAATGTACACAATTTAAGCAAAATAAAGTATAAGGGATCAAATATCATAACTGAACACCCAACCGCCAGTGTGTGGCTTATTCAGACCACCCTCAACCTGCATGATGGCCTCCTTAGTATTAACACTCTATCTGGAGGGTACACCTGCATAATGGCCTCCTTAGTATTAACACTGTATCTGGAGGGTATAATACCCCTCACCCTCGCGAGTTCTCAAGCCTGTCGTCTCTCCTCCTTCTATCTTGATTCTCTCAAGACAAGCTCGACCTCCTCCTGCTCAGTCAGCCCCGCATTAAATCATATGGCATCAGGATCATCATCTGGGCGGGGCCTTTTTCCATAGGAAGATTGCGTGTGCTCATCAGGAGCAAATAGATCCACCACTGGCACCAGGAGTATGGTCACGAATGCTGCTAGTGTTGCTGTCATATCGGCCCGGAGCTGCTGGATCTCCATGGATGGTTGTCAAGTCTTCTAGCCACGCCATGCTCAGGCTCTACTATACCGTCACCTCGAAGGGGTCAATGCGCGCATCCATGAGAGAAAGACAATCCTAAATAGTGGCGACCATGTATGCCTACATGTGGCCCTCCAAGTCTGAAATCACCTGGTGGATCCATGGCTTAATCTGCTAAACTAGCTGAGTCAGTTGGGACTCAACATGTGATATCCTTTGTGCCATGGCCTATATAGATACGACGACCATGTAAACCATGCCCATGGGAAAAGCTTGTGATGACATAGCCTATAGTGCCGGGACAAAAGTAGTGGGCCCTCTCTCCTCATCTATCTCGACTATGAGGGCCCATCATCAGTAGTAGCAGCGGTAGTGGTGTTTTTGTGTGGAACCTCAAGTGGTGGCATTGGGGTAAATATCTCTGGCATGGGAGCAGGCTAGTGCTATGCTCACTGGAGTGCCACCAAGTTCTCCTTAGCCTTGATCAGGCTGGCATCCAAAGTGCCCTGGGCCTCAATCAGTGAGTCCAACTGGTATAGACTCTCCACCCTCGACTCTAGACAGAACCTGTATATTAAGAATAGAAAGGGATGGAAGTGGACTTCTTTAGGGAGGGCCGTGAATTCGCTCGGCAATGTGGCGGGCTCAATCAATCTCATAACTAGGAAAGATGTTGACAACTAGTACTGCACGCTCCGGCATTAAGGTATTGTCAGCAAGTGTTGGCCAAATTTGTGATCTGATAACTGCCCACCAAAATACGGCATGGAAACTGAGTGAAGCCTTAAGAATAGGCTCCAAGTGAGTGGGGACCCATGCAGGTTCTGGACACTACTCAGCGATATAACCATCCACCAATCTCATCAAGCTGGCTTTGCGCTCTGGATCTCTCATCACCAGTAGGTACCTCATCTGCCTTACTCTATAATCAGAGTCAGCTGTGGATCTGGGGGTAGGGAACTCTAGCCCAAATAGCTTACGGCGGATGGTTATCTATGAGATATCCACCCCCGGACCCTAACTTCGGTGTTGGTCTGACTAGGCTTAACGAAGGGCTTCTTCCCCTTGGGAATAGTACGATAAATGGTGGTTGCATATGATGCATAGAACTACCTTACCATGGTTAGGAAGTATCACCCAAGTGATTGGCTCATCCAGTGGAGCCCATATCTGATCATCTTGTCCTTGAGGCCGGGGACACTGTCAAATCTGTGTAAGATTACTCGGGGCTCCTCATAGATGGAGTGAGCTAGCTTGCCTTACTCTGTAGTCTGTATATCCTCAGCATGAATCTCTTGCATTCCCTCGATGTACCACAAACTAGTAAGAGCGTCTGGTGGAGATGGTGATGTTTGAGGTACTGCGGATAACTCCATGTCCAACTAGTCATCGAAGCCTGACTCAAATATAGAATTCTCTCTAGATAGAGTTATTTGAATAGAATTGCTCTCGTCATGGCCTCCTCATCAGACTGGGGAGTATGGACGACAAGATCCTGAGTATTCCTAGCTCTGGCAGCAGCTCTCGTCTGAGGTTTATTAGCCTCTGGGTCAGGGCAGATGCTGAGGTCCACTAGTGAACAACTCAGAGTGGGGGTATGCTCATTCTCCGAGGGGTCATCTTTGATCCTCCTCTATAAGGCCCTAATCTCATCGCGTTTTGCTTAAGGGGCCATAGTACCAGAAACATAATATATTTACACACTTGGGTTAGCCTTATAGACCAAAATATAAAATGCAAAAACAATTTAGATTTAACTACAGAAGGGTTAACGAAAACAATTCTGCGGGCCGTAATGGAAACTAGGAGTCGTAGAAGACTCTCGTAAAATAATGGGTAGAATATTTATGTTCACTGTAAATGTCTACGAGACTAGGTACGACTCGTAGAATGTTCTACGAGTCATAGACTGAGTTATAGAGGATTCTAGTGTCTAGTTTTAATTTCAGGCAGGGATCTATGAGACTTTCTTTGAGCCATAAAGTGTTTTACGACTCGTAGAAGGTCTCATCTGATGGATACTCAAAAATTTTAGGTTTTTGGAATCTTGTACGAGGGGAAATTATGACTTGTGGAATGTTCCACGGGCTATAAAAGCCACTCGTAGACTAGAAAACTCAGTCACCTGAGTTTGTAAGTCCATCAAAATGGATCCCACATGATTTTTCCATCCAATTCTAACAGCATCAAAGCAATATGTACATACCCACAACATTTTCACACAATCAACCAATACCCCAACATGATAGTCAATGCATGTACCCCTATAAAAAACAATAAGACATGCTTACCCAACCATTCTAACCCCATATGAATGAAAAATTATGCACCCATGTCATCACATATCGAATATGACACATACAACCAAATTTGTAAGTGAAGTTCACCAAACCCTTTGGCCCAGCCGAGAGGCGAATTTGACTATGTGACTTGGCCTATCTCCCTAATGTGCATTACTAACCCTTACGTATTAGTCCCAGTACTATCTACCCTTGTCCTAGTTCGATTTATTAGACGAGAACACATCAATCAAATGTTGTTAATTAATGTCTTTTCCTATTCATTACTACCTTGGTCATATCAGTAACACTAGGCGGGTTCTAATATTGGCCACCACTAGAAAACATGCGAAACGAAGACTGTTATTTAATACATGCATGCAGACATCCCAAGAATTATGATTGGTTCGGTTTTACATTATTAGTTTTTCATTGTTTCCACAACCCGTTTTGTGGATTTAGCTACTTGTGATTTGTGTAGATGCAAGACTTTTGAATTGGAATAACATAATAGAGCACATAGACAATTGAATTAAGAAAAATCAAATCCAAGTTTCAATGTAAATCACAAGATTAAAGGATCAAATCAAAGTACAAGTGTTTCTCAAAACTCTCCAATGTTTTCTACTCAATCTCATTATTTTTTCTCTCTATCAGTCTAACAATCTGTAAACTTCATGAAAATAACCTAAAAACTATTTATAATATTTAAAATACAAGTCCTAAACAAAATAGGATAGTTGGGTCAGCACGCCTTATGATCGGCTTTACAGGCCATATCGCATTTCACAGCCCATAATCGAGGTCTCGTACAATGTTGCAAAAAAACTAGACTGGTGATCTACTATACCCCTCTACTCGTAAGGGGGTTTCGTCTGATGAATATTCAGAAGGTCCCTATTCTCTGATTTTCAGGGCACAAAACATGATTTACGACTCGTAAAGTAATCCATGACCCGTCTGCATATTCGTAGAACAAACTTCTGAAACTCCAGCCCCTCACTGAAATTGTCCACGAAACTCACTTCATGATCCATAGAATGAATTACAACCCATAAAGGGTCTCGTACTGCATTAAAAAAAACTTCTACATTTACTTTCAAAAATCAGGGCCAACCCTGGAATCTTAGAAATAAAATTCAAAAACACATAAAACCAACTAACATCAAATTGGGAACATACAAAATTTTAAGTTTTAAGCATAAAAAGTATTGTGGTTAGATAGCACATCAGATATTACTAATCTTTACCTATTGTCCAAGAACAACCTCCTCTTGGCCCAATTCGATTGATTAGATGAGAAACACCAATTGAATCCTGTTAATTAATCTCTTTACCTATTCATTACTACCTTGGTCCAGTCAATAACACTAGGTGGGTTCTAATGTTTGCCACCACTAGAAAGCATTCAAAATGAAGAAAATTAATTAATACATACATGCAAATTTATCAAGAATTACAAATTATCCGGTTTTACCTTGTTAGTCCTTCATGGTTCCCACAACTCTTGTTGTGGATTTAGCTACTCATGATTAGTGTTAATGAAAGACTTATGAATTTAAATAACATAATAGAGCACTTACACAATAGAATCAAGCACACGAAAATCCAACTCTTCAATGAGAATCACAAGATTGAAATGAGAATATGAAATTAATGTTTACGAGTGTTTCTCAAACTCTCGAATATTTTTTTTCATCATTTTCTACTGCTTCCTTCCTCTCTCCTTAAGAAAAATAACCTAAAAAACTATTTATAGATTTTAAAATACAATTCCAAAATAAATTAGGACAACTGGTTTGAGAGTCTCTATAAGGTTCTCCATAGGCCATATAACATTTTATGGCTCATAATCGGGCTTTCGTCAACTATTGCTTCAATTCTAGAGTTGGCATCTACGACACCCCTCTATATCCCATAATAGGTTCTACGGCCCGTAGGGGGTTTAGTCTAATGAAATTTCAAATAGTCCTCATCTTCTGATCCTTCGAGCACGAGACTGAATCTACAACCCATGAAGGGTCTCGTGGATCTTCAAATTTAGTAACTTCTACATATCTTGCCCAAACATTGTGCCAACCCTGAGATCCTGCAAAACAAACATTAAAACACATCAAACCTACTAATATCGCATTGGAAACACAAAACATTTCAATTTTTAAGCATCAATAGTGTTGTATTTTGATAGCACATCAACACCCTCAACTTAAAATTGTTGCTTGTCCTCAAGCGACGGACTCAATCTATATAAGTTGCACAATAACTCAAAGACCTCAATCTAATGGCATACATCTCATCAAACTTAAGCAATGATACCCACACCACTTTTCAAAATTTAATCAAATAGCTATGCAGCAAACCAACGCAGATCAATACATGCGACAATGTAACTATGACAAGCGAGGTAACCATCAACAAGCCACAATCAATTAATAAGTTCAATGTCAACAATGCAATACAAGTGCCCTCATAGAAAGAAGTCTCACATCTCACTCATGATGATGTTTTAATGTATAACCCTGGGACTATACAAAATCACTCACTCTCACAAAAGACATTCATATATCCTGCTCAATACCATATGATTTCCCCTACGCTCATGACTAAGACCTTTGACTACTTGGACTAGGATCATTTTAGGAGTTCATAGGCTTGTAACGTAGGCTCAGGTGGTTTTGGTACTATGCATTGAGAATAGTGACTGAAGGCCCTCCTTGACACTGCGTTTTTCTATACTTTTGCCCTACCAACGCTATTACTTTTCATTCCATTCTCCCTTTCTCCTATTTCAAGCTTTTCTGGATGCTTTCTTTTTATTTTTCAGCTTTTTGCCTTGTTTTTACACTTCTTTTTTCTTTTTTCTTGTAGTTCATAACCAAGGTATCACTCATTTTCCTTGCACCCAGTACATGTTTTTTCCTCCTTTTCCATGTATCACTAACTTTTCCTCTTATTTTGTGTTTTACCCTCAGATCAGTCACCCATAACTTGGGCTTTTGGCCTGAGTTAAGGTGCACCTTAGCCAACCTCAATACCAAGGCTACTATCAATAGCCACCCCCAACTTAGGTTTTTTGCCTCAGTCAAGGCGCGCAATGCTCAAGGACCGAGGCCAATTTCAGGATTTTATATCTAATAAGGCTAGGTCATTTAGCTTTTTACATAGAAAAGGTACATGTCATGCTCAAACATTAGGATCAAGGGATATTTCACACATTTGGTTGGTTATTTAGGCTGAGTGGGTTGTTATGAACAAAAGCCTATGATCCAATCTTAACCAATGAGCCTATAGTCTAAATAAGAGTAACAGGGCATGTTCTGAATTGAAACACTATATATAAATTTATCAAATTAAGCTCACACTGATATAGCACTTATTACACTATCAACAAAGACACTCAAATCATGATTTTTATCTCAATTTATCATCACCTATCAGAACAAGCATTGTTAACACAATTAAACATCCATGGTTGCTATCTAGACTAACTAATCAAAATTTGGGGGGTATCATTTTTCACAAAAAGCACAAAAACACGTATATACCATATATATCAGTATTATATGCTACCAATACTACCTAAACATCTTAAACATGCCAGGTTAACAGAATGTAAATATCCATGGGGAAAAAGAACACAGGCGAAAAAACTCCTAGGATTCAAAAGTTAGGGTACTTATAGGCCAAGGCTACTCAAGCTTCACTAAGGCCTATAACTACCCACACCCATCAAAAAAGAGGTTCATTGTCCTCAATGCACACAAAAATGACAAAATAAAGAATCGAGGTCAAAAAAGAACATATCTGGGCACCTAAGCATCGGTGTGTGGCTGAGTCTGGCAACCCTCAACCTACGTGGTGGCCTTCTCAGTGCCAGAACCATGACCGGAGGGGCCAGCACCCTGAACCCTCGCAAGCTCACGAGCCTATCCTATCTTCTCCTCCTGCCTTAACTGCCTTAAGACAAGCTCTAGCTCCTCCTATTTTGCCAGCCCCACATGCGATCGCGTTGTATCTGCATCATTATTAGTGTGGGGCCTCTTCCCATGGGAAAGCTGTGTAAGCTCCTTAGGATCAAATAAGTTCACCATCAGCACCAAAAATGTAGTCTATAGTAATATCATCGATGCTACCAACGTTGCTGTAATGTTGGCCCGAAGTTGCTGGATCTCCATCTGTAGGGCCATCAACCACTGGGCAGGTTGTTCTCAAACTCTACTGGACCATCGACTCAAAGGCATCAATGCGGGCATCCATAGTTGAAAGTCAGTCCTAAATAGTAGCGACCTGCATTCCTGCATACGTTCGTCAAACTCTGTAATGGCCTGGCGAACCTAGGGCCTGATCTGCTAAACTAACTGAGTCAATTGAGACTTAGTGTGGGCCAGTCTCTATGCCATGGCCTGAATAGATTCTACGAACACATAAACCATGCCAACGGGTATTGTTTGTGACAAAGTGGCCAATGGTATAGGAGTTGTGGTAGTGGGCCCCCTCTCTACATCTATCTCGGCCTATGGGGGCCTCTTCTCTATAATGGCAACAAAGGTGGTAGGTGGAACATTAGGCGGTGGCTAGGAGGTGAACGTCTCTGGCATAGGAGCCGGCTGGTGCGGTGCCTACCAGAGTGCCACTGGATTCTCCTGAGCCTTAATCAGGCATGCATCTAAAGTACACTGGACCTTGATCAGTGAGTCTAGTTAGTGTAGATGCAACCCCCGACTCTAAACAAGTCTATAAATCAAACATGGGAAGGGGATGGAGGTGGACCTCTTCAAGGCCTCCTCGTGGATCTTCTCTGCAATGAGGCTGGTCTAGTTTATCTCATAGCTTACCAAGATGCTGGCAACTAGAATAGCATGCTCTGGCATCAAAGTGTTATCTACAAGTGTCGGTCGGATCTGTGACCTCCCAATGACCTACAAAAATTTGGTTGGAAAACTGAGAGAATCCTTCACAATAGACTCCAAATAAGTGCTACCCATGCAAGCTTCGGACCCTACTCAACAATCAAACCAACCACCCATCTCATTAAGATGGCTCTAAAACTCTAGGCTCTCATCAAACCTAAAGTCCCTAGTCTTCCCCACTCTCTAGTTGAACTCTACTGTGAATCTGAGGGGATAGGAACTAGGGCCAAACAAAATGCGGTGGATGGTGGTCTTCGGGATTTCCACCTGCTGGACCCTTACTCTGGTCTGCATTAGTCTATGCTGAGTGAGGAGCTTCTTCCCCTTGGGAAGAGTGCTAAGAGCTATGGCTACATATGAAGCATAAAACTCCCATATTATGGTCAGGGAGTACCTCCCTAGTGGTTTGGTCAGCCATTGGAGTCCATATCGTCTGATGGTGTCCTGCAGACTGGGGACACTGTGTAATCCAAATGTGATTACCCAAGGCTTCTTATAAATGGAGCGGGATGACTTGGCCCCCTAGGTAACATGTACTCCCTCTGTATATATGTCCCACATGCCTGCAACATACCACCGACTGGTGAGAGAGTCTGGAGGTGATGGTGATGTCTATAGTGCGGCAGAGGACTCTGTATATTACACTTTGCCGGATCCTAACTCTGAGTCTGACTCCTCTCTAGAAGCAGTCATCTGGACGGAGTTGTTATTATTATTGACTCCCTCATCAAACTGGGGAGTGTGAACAACAATGGCCTGAGTCTGGGTCTACCCAAGCCTGGTGGCAGCCCATGTCTATGGTCTATCAGCATTCGGGTCAGGTCAGACGCCAAGCTCCTTGAGTGATCTACTAATCATGGGGATCTCCTCCTTCCCCGATGTCTCATCTCTAAGCCTCTTTTTCATGGCTCGAATTTCATCGCGCTTTGGCTTTGGGACCATAGTATCTGAAACATACACATTTACATAGCTTGGTTAGCCCCACAAATCAAGAAGCGAAAAGCAAAAATATTATCAGACTTGATTACAATGGGCCTACAAAAGCATCTCTATGGGCCGTAGTGAAATCTACGAGCCATCAAAGGCTCTCGTAGAAATAGTGTATAAAATAATTGTTTTCTAGAATGGCATCTATGAGACCAGGTACAATTTCTAAAAGGTTCTATGAGTCATAGACTAAGTCATAGATATTCCAATGTCTGAATCTTTTGCAGGTAGGGGTCAACGTGACATGTCTACAAGCAATAAAATGGTCTATGATTCGTAGAAGGTCTCGTTTGATGGGTTCTCAAAAACTTCAGGTTTCTAGAATTCCATATGAGAGGCAATTATGACTCATAGAATGTTCCGTAGGCCATAAAAGACCTTCGTAGATTAGGAAACTCAGTCAGCTGAGTGTCTAAGTCCATTAATACAGACACTATACGACTTTTTTCAACCTATTCTATCAACATCGAAGAAATACACACACACTCCACATGATTCATGTCAAAACACGCAACAACCCAACATGATCATTTGCATATATACCCCCATCAAAAATTATTTAACATGTTTTCCTAACCCTACTGGCCTTGTTTGAATGAACTAACATCAAAATCACAACCACATGTCATCACACACTGAATTCTTTAAACACATAAACAATTTATTTCAACTAATGAGTGATTACATAGTTGTCAAACACATCATGTAAAGCATAAATACAAGGCAACTACACAATATTCCATCAGAAACACATGTTCATTCATATGCAACCACTCATTTCAATTTTCAAATCTATCAATTTGCACATATGGGTTTATGTCTCAATTAACCATACAACATTTTAAACTCAACTTAATTAAACAATAATTGGTAACTAAAGGGTGTTTTAAAGACCGAAAACTTACCAAATTTAATGATTAAATCGTAGTAATTGAAGGAGGAATGGGATGATGAAACCTTAGGCTTGTCAGAAAAATTGCCAGAAACTGGTGGGGGTGTTGCCGTTGATAGTCTAGAATAATCGGGAAGGGGTTTGGTCAGGTTCGAATTGTAATTTAGGTCGAAATGGTGTCAAAATATTTTGATTCCAATATTTATAGGTTGACCGGGTTGGTCAAAACTAATGGGCCTAGTCTCTTAAAACCCCAATTATGGGGTAAGGAGTGTTTCACGACTCGTAAATCATGGTTCCGTAGAAGGTCTGAACTCTAGTTTTGAGGACTGGTTTCACGGACCAGTCTACAAGTCATAGACTGAAATACGACTCATAGAGTTAGTCGTAAAAACCCCAACACTTAGACAAAATTTTAGTAAACTTACCTGGGGTCCACAAGCCTCATTCATGACCCATAGTTTTGACTACGTGCAATAATGTTGGCTTGTGGATTAGAGTGCATAATGTTTTGCTCACTCGAAGTGTCTATGAGATGGTGTATGGCTTGTATAGTGATATATAGCCCGTAAAACCAGTTGTAGAGGCACTTCTTGATTCTTTTTCAACCAAGGATGGCTGACATAGCCATGTACCTGCATATTCTTCAAAGAACACTCTGTTGCCCTATATACAACCAGCCCAACATCCAATATTACAACCAAAATCCAAAAAAGTAAACAACCTACGAGTCCAAAAACTAAAAACAAAGATATAACTATAGCTATTACATAAAAAAAAACCTTGAGTTGCCTCCCAAGTAGTGCCTAATTTATTGTCATGGCATGACTTAGACAACTTGGTTACTCAAACTTCACCAAGTGCGCAAATCTCATTCTTCAGATCATATGGCCTCTTAATTGACTGACAAATATTGTAGACAACTTCTTTGCTGTTCAATCTAAACCTGAGTTGACCAGCTTCCATATTCACTAGTGCTCGATTAGTGGCTAGGAATGGCCTTCCCAAGATGATTAGGACGTCAAAGTCAACTTCGCAATCTAGGATCACAAAGTCTATCGGGAATGTGAATTTCTCATCTTTAATAAGCACATCTCACAGGTTTCTTCACTGTATGATCAACCATCAACAACCACATGCTCATCGGAGTAGGGGCTCCCAGTCCTAGCTTCTTGAACACCACAAGCGGCAATTGCATTGCAATGTTAAAGCTCTTAGGAAAGCTCTTGACTTACAGTGCACTTCTTTGTAACCAAGTCCTTCATGAACTACGCATACCCAGGCTTCTTCTCCAATGCCTCAATGAGAGAGATGTTGATGGAGATTTTTTCCAGTATGGAGAGAAAGTGCTTGAACTTGCCCTCCTCCTCTTTCTTTTTAACTCTCTAAGAGAAGAGGGGAGGAGGGCTAGGAATGGGCTTTAACTTATGTGGTGCATCTGCAGCATCACTCTTCTCATCCTTGCCACGATCATCCCTGGTATTTGTATCTTTGACCTCAACTATCTCCTCTCGAACATCATCCTCACCTATCGGCATGGTAGGATCAATGGTACTCTTGACACCATGAGTAGTAACCACCATGCACTACCCTTCATTATTTGGGTTCTGAACTGTGTTGCTAGGTAGTGTACCTTTCTAATGTTGATTGCGTTGAGTTGACACTTGACCAAACTGTTGTTCAAGCTGTTTTATAACGAGACTTGATTTTCTTATTTATACTAGAGATTTCAGATTTCATCCCTCTTAGAGTCTCATCGTGTCTCAGCTTTCTTCAACAGGAGGTCAAACATCTCTTCACTTTTGGAACTACTAGCAATTGTGTCACGGTTATGTGGTGGAAAATAGGAATCATTTCTGCAAGCATCTTTGTGGCCACAATCTGCATCTCTGTCTTGGCCCTGATTCTTGTCATATTAACCTCTACAGTAGTCTCTGAAAGCTCTATCTTGATTATAGTTCCGACCTTGGTGCCAATAGTCCTAATTGGATCCTTGGGCGTTCGTCCAGAAAGCCCCTGTCTGATCAGCAATGAAACAAGTGTCTTCCTTATAGTAGGTATCATCATACTTTAGTGCTCGCGGAGGCTAATGAACAACTTGACTCGTTCCTGATTCTACTTCATCATCACCTTCATACAAGTACTGGTTTGGGAAAGCTCTTGCATAATCTCTTTATTTATTTTAGCTTGATCCGAACCTATATTGACAGCACATGAACTTTTAGTAGATGCTTTGTCTCTTTTCCCCAATGCACGATTGGTCTTAACCACCCTTTCCATCCTTTCAATGATCCTTGTGAATGGTTGATCTAGGAACATGCCCCCCATAATCGTATCAACACAGGCTTTACTATTTTCATCTAGGGCATGGTAGAATATCTCCACCAAGGCATCATCAACAATTTTGTGGTTCGGGATACACTTCAAACATTGTGTAAACCGCTCAAACATTGTGTAAACCGCCCTGATATAGTAATAATCGGGCCACCAGGAAGTTGCTCAAAGTTGTTGATTTGGTCTTTTAACTTGAGATTCTTTAATATTGGGAAGTACCTATCCTAAAAGGTCTTTTATAAATCAGCCCAACTGGTTATTGAACTCTACGAAAGCTCAAATAGCCATAACATTGCATTGCCTATTAGAGATAATGGGAAAGCACGAAGTCCTACAACATCTATAGATAGATTTTGTGTTTTCATCACACTTTTGCAGATAAAATCAACATTGTGTAAATGACTAAGCGAATCCTCTAGTGGTAGGACCGCGAACAACCGACAGTTCTACAATATTTGAAACAACGCACTCGAAATGAAAAACTTTATGTCAGCCAATAGAAGTGGTAACACAGTAGCTCCAGTCACCTCCATAACCTAGGGTTCAACCGATATTGATTCTAGTGATGAGCTTCGACATAGAAATCTTGTGTCTATGTAAAAATGTCCTCAAGAGGAGGTGGGTTGTCATTGTTTGCATTCTCACTCTCATTTTGATCCAGAGCTAAATTTGCCATGTTTTTTGTATTATCTTGGGCCATTCTTCTAAGTTTTCTTTGGATCTCTAGGTCAAACATAGTCAAGGGTATGCCTTGACTTCGTGCGTTAGGCATACACTACACCTATACCTTGAAAGAAAATAAAAACAGAAAAATGTAAAATGGGGAAAATAAGGATTAATTCCCAAATTACATGAATTAAACAAGTCTAGCCATATTCCTCAGCAACAGCGCCAAAATCATGATGTCACCCAACCTACACTTTTTTTAGGCTAAAGCGGTCGTTGTCAAGATATAGAACCTAACCAAGGTTAGGATCAAACCCAAGTGAATATGGTAGACTTAGAAGAATTCAATTGCAATTCAAGTTTATTAACCAATGTATCTCCCCAAAAAGGGTTTTTTTTTTACAGAAACTAGTAAAAAGTAATTCGAACTAAATCAAATGTTAAACCAATATGGTGGGGAACAGTGGTATTGTGTTCCCCATGATTCCCTAATTTAGCAGTACAACATAACTAAATTCTTTTCCTATGTATAGTATGTAGAATGATAAGTTAAGTTCACTAAACCCTTTGGCCCAGGCGAGAGGCAAATTTCAGTATGTGATTTGGTTCATCTCCGTAGTGTGACATTACTAATCTTTACCTATTATCCCTGTACAACCTCCCCTTGGCCCAGTTCAGTTGATCAGACGAGAAACATTGATCAAATCCAATTAATCAATCTTTTTTCCTATTCATTACTACCATGGTCCAGTCAGTAACACAAGGCGGTTCTAATGTTAGCCACCACTAGAAAGCATTCAAAATAAAGAGAATTAATTAATACATGCATGCACACTTTTAAAGAATTATGAATTATCTTATTTTACCTTATTAGTTCTTCATGGTTCCCACATCCCTAGTTGTGGATTTAGCTACTCGTGATTAGTGTAAATGCAAGACTTATGAATTTGAATTGATATAGATCACTTCTACAATAGAATCAACAAAAAGAAAATACAACTCTTTAATGAATATCACAAGATTGAAATTAGAATATAAAATTAAAGTTTGCAAGTGTTTCTCAAACTCTTTAATAATTTTTTCATCGATCTCTACTGCTTCCTTCCTCTCTCCTTAAGAAAAATAACATAACCTACTTATACTGTTTAAAATACAAATTCAAAACAAATTAGGAAAATTGGGTCAGCAGGCTCTACGAGGTGCTCCATGGGCTGTATAGTTTATGGCTCGGTAAGGCTTTCGTGAACTATTGTTTCAATTCTAGAGTTGGTTTCTATGACACCCCTCCACGGCCCGTAAAAGGTTCTACGATCCGTAAAAGGTTCTATGGCCCGAGGGGGTTTCATCTAATGAAATTTCAGATTGACCTCATCTTCTAACCCTCAAGGTACGAGACTGAATCTACAACTCATAAAGTCTTCTACGGCTTGTCTGCATATTCATAGACTCAACTTCAGAAATACACCCTTCACTGGAATTGCAAACTAAACCTCCTTTACAGCTCCTAGAATTTTCTATGAACCATGAAGGGTTTTGTGGATATTCAACTTCAGCAACTTTTGCATATTATGCCCAAAGATTGAGCTAACCCTTAAATATTGCAATACAAACATAAAAACACATCAAACTGTAAGGACCCAAATTTTTTTCGAGTGGCATTACCAAAACTTTTGGAATTGTCCCGTGTGAACTGCCAGGCATCACTCCACGTAAGGCCCACATGGGTCGTGTGAAGCCACACGGACTGTGTGGCCTCCAGTGAAGGGATACTTGGTCTAGTTCATGGTAGGGAAACTTTGAGGCGGAGGAGATTTTTGACCAAGTTAGAACACACGGCCACTCACACGGTCCATGTGATGTGTCATGGTCCGTGTGGCCCTCCGTGTAACTCTTTACATAAAAAATTTCTAAGTATGGAAGTATTTCCTCGTAACTTTGTTGAGTGGCATTATTTCAAGTACTATCACGCAGTCGATGTCACGGCCCGTGTGGAGTCACACGAACCGTGTAGTCATCCTTGTGGTATCCCTTAGCTCAATGTGAATTCCCTCTGTGAAATTTCTAAGTGAGGGTTCACGACCACTGTTCACGGTCCGTGTAACGTCTCATGGACCGTGTAGTGGACCATGTGGACCCAACGGTTCCAATTTCTGTCCGTTTCATCAATGGAATTTATGTAATTTCAGTTTATTTTATTTATGAATTATGAACTTTTACTTATCCTAAACCCCTAATTCAGTTGATACACCTCCCCTCTTAATTCATTCTCCTAAAACCTTCTACCCCTTATAAGATCGCCTTCCTATTCCTCTCGAGTCTCCCCTCTCATAGGTTCAAGGCCAGGGTTCAATTGAAGTCCAATTCAAGCTAAGTTTTTCCCTCAAATTCAGCTCCTCAATCAAGGTATGTGGGATTGATTCTTTTTGCCTTTTAATCAAGAAGACCCAAAGGTCTTTAAATTGATTTCATGAATGTAGTTTACTTTAAATACGAGATTTCATTACTTGATTTATTTAAATCTGATTGATGTATGGGCTGTATTTTTACCTACGATTTTAATCCACTTTGATCACTATTATGATGATTTACATTGAGTTATGAAGTTATAAACATGCATGTCCCCTCCCCCCTTTTTTCTTAAAGTTTATTTATGCATGGTTGACTTATATTATATTTTCGACATTGATTTGATTATGGATTTACTTAATTTAACATTATGATATTGATTTTAACTTGAATCTACGTTACCCATACCATCCTCACGTTATGCAAAACATTGCATTACATTCATGAGTATTGGTTTATGAAAACTATGAAGTAGGTTAAGCCCAATTATGTTTTATGAAATGATTCTGATAAGATATTGGTTATGACAAGAAGATGATCACATACCTGTTTATGATTCTGGCTCTTTGACCATTCTGGGTGCTTGCAACATTCCATATATGTGGATGAGTTATTCCTTGCATGAGAATTATGATTATGATTCATGATTTGGCATTTGAGCCTAAATATGTATTGAATGGTTTGAAATAACCATTATCTCTCTTGGGAGCACGTATATGTATAAGTATTCATAGGGATGTTATTGACATAGCACCGATAGATTGGGGGTGTTAGGTCTATTCCCAAGGGCCCCCTCCCTTTTCTTGAACTATATGCTAACATAAGAACGTTAACCATTACCGAAATGACCGGGTCATAAGGAATGGCTATTCATTTATGATTATGATATGTCATGTCATGTATAATTCTAGAAAATCCTTCTGAAATGGTGAGTTCCGTAAAGAAGGTGACCACCCAACGAAATGGTGAGTTTCGTAAGATGTGATGTAGATTACATTTGGCAAGTAATCTTCTCCTGCCGATGGAAGGTCTTTATCGGACTAATTCATGTAATAGCTCGCATGGATTTGATTTGTTAGTTATAGTCCATCCCCATTATGTATGAGCATTGTTGTATTTCATGCATCATAAATTTCATAGCATCTTGTATATATTTCCACTGAATATATGATTCTTTCTATAATATGTGCCCTTGCCATCTAAAATTGAATGCAGGTTTGGTAAGTCATATGCATTGCATGCCCGCATTCTTAGTACATTCAAACGTGCTAACGCATATTATATGCCTACATGATTTTACCATATAGGGGCCGAGCACTTTGATTACTAACCATTTGACGAATAGCTCGATTTAGAAGCATATTGCAGTAAGTCCCAACTTTCAAGGACGAGCCAACTATCATTCCTTTATGATACTTCAGAATATTCTTCCTTATTTGAGGGTGAACCCAGAACTTGTCCCGTCTCATGTTCCGTTTGACTTGAGGCATTTGTTGGATATCATGTAGACTCATTAAAGTTTTTATGCTATGCAAAATATTTGGTTTACGTATCCTTATGAATGGATTTATGGAAATATCGTACTTTGACTATATGTTTATAGTTATTAGTGCGGAAAGTCCCAATTCCCTGTTTTGCCCCATAATATGAGTTCTATTTTTCTATCATCCCTTAGAACTACGTGTTACTATTTGAATGTTCTCTTGAACCGATGATATGGATATAGATACTTGAGGCTTGTTTGGGGACTCTCGGGTTCCCATTTGTCTTGTCACATCTAGGTAGTAATTCCAAGTTGTGACAAAAGATGGTATCAAAGCCTTAGGTTTATAAATGGTCTTCGAAGTCCAACATGCTGCGGCGAGTCAAGTGCTACTCATGGGTGTGAAGTGCACCATGCCTATGAGTGGGAGGCTACGGAGACGTTTTAGGAATTGCCTCACTTCTTCATAACTTATGTCATGTTATGGCTATTATATTTGATTCTCTTTTCTTGACAGTATCGTTGCTCCATTTTAGAAGATGCCTCGAGGAAGACCCCTCCTACCAAGGCCGGCTCTAGCTAATGAGGATAAATCTCCCCATGAGGCTATGGATGAACCCATCTCAAACGGTGAGTTCCCTACAGCCTTCGCAATGCTTGCCCAGGTGGGGACCTCTCAGACAAGGCAAGACAACTTGCCACGGGATCCTACGCCTACTTCTAGGGTGAGGGATTTCACCCGGATAAATCCTCTGAAGTTCCATGGATCAAAGGCTGATAAGGGTGCTTAGGAGTTCATTGATAAGCTTACCAAGATACTGAACATCACGGGTGTCACTTCCAAAGAGAAGGTTGGATTGGTTGCCTACCAAATTAAAGATGTGGCTCAGGTGTGGTATACTCAATGGTCTATGGAGAGAGTTTGTGGTGGTGATGTCAATTGGGATGAGTTCAGATTTGCTTTCCTTGATTGCTTCTTTCCATTTGAGCTTAGGGAGGCCAAAATGGCTGATTTTATCAACCTCAAGAAAGGAGGTATGAGTGTGAGGAAATATGTCCTCAAGTTCATAAAGCTTTCCAAGTATGTTCTGTCACTTGTAGCTGACCCCTGTGCAAGGATGCACAAGTTTATTTTGGGAATCTATGATTTTCTTATAAAGGAATTTTGTACTGCTATGCTCATACGAGATATGGATATTGTCAGACTCATGGTGTATGCTGAACAGATCGAAGGGGAGAAACTCAAGGAGAGAAGGGTTCACGATTCAAAGAGGACCCATTTTGATGGTGGATTCTCTAGTTCTCAAAGTGGTGGCTTCAGTCACTTCCAGTAAGGCCAAGGTTCCGATACTTGGGTTGCTAATGATCGGGTACCTCCTCCCAAAGCACCGGTTGGTGGTGGTCAGGGGTATCCTGTGTGCGATAAGTGTGGGAAGCCCCACACGGGAGTCTGCTAGAGAGATTTGGGTGTTTGTTTCAGGTGTGGTGATAAAAATCATAAGATTGTTGATTGTCCTAGGAATGCCTATAGAAGCAAAGATTGGTGGCTCAAGGCGGGCAAGGCCAACAAAGAGCTCCCCAAGGTGTTGCCCAAGGAACAATCGGTTCTGTGCGCTCCATGCCCACCAAGAAGTTGAGGAAGCTCCGAATGTCGTGACCAGTATGTTAAAAGTCTTTGTTTTTTATGCTTATGTTTTGCTTGATCCGGGTGCGAATATTTCTTTTGTGACTCCTCTGTTGGCTGTTAAATTTGGTTTGATCCATAAGGTTTTTTAGGGAACTTTTCTTAGTTTATGCTCCCATGGGTGAATTTGTTATTGTACATAGAGTCAATCCTGGTTGCCCTATTTCTGTGTTGCACAAAATTTTTTTGTGTGATCTTGTGGAACTTGAGATGTTCAACTTTGATGTGATTCTTGGGATAGATTTAGTTGCATGCATCATATGCCTCTATAGATTGTAGAACCCGAAAGGTCAAGTTCCAACCTCCCGATGAGCCCATTCTTGAATGGAAGGGTGGTGACTCCTATGTTAAAGGTCGGTTTATTTCCTACCTCAGGCGCGGAGAACGATTTGTAAGGGCTGCATTTATCATATTGCGAAGGTCAAGGATATAGAGTCCGAAGTGCCTACTCTTGAGCCAGTCCCTGTAGTGAATGAGTTTTTGGACGTGTTCCCTAAAGAATTAACGGGCATTCCTCCTGAAAGAGAGGTAGACTTCGACATAGACCTTCTTCCCGATACTCAGGCTCTCTCTATTCCTCCTTATCGTATGGTGCCGATGGATTTGAAAGAGTTAAAGGAGCTATTAAAGGATTTATTGGAGAATGGTTCCAATCAACCCAGTATATCACCGTGGGATGCTCCAGTGTTGTTTGTAAGGAAGAAGGATGGGACTCTTCGAATGTGTATTGATTATAGGCAACTAAACAAGGTAATTGATAAGAATAAGTACTCGTTGCCCAGGATTCATGACTTATTTTACCAGCTTTAGGGGGCTACTCATTTCTCAAAGATTGATCTTCATTCCGGGTATCAACAGTTAAAAGTTAGGGAGTGTGACATTCTCAAAACAGCTTTTCGGACAAGGTATGGGCACTTTGAGTTTGCAGTGATGTCCTTTGGCCTAACCAATGCCCCGTCCATGTTTATGGATCTAATGAATCGGGTGTTTAAGCCATTCCTTGATATTTTTATGGTTGTCTTCATTGATGACATTCTCATTTACTCCGGGAGTAAGCAGGAGCACGGGGATCACTTGAGGATGGTCCTCCAAACTTTAAGAGAGAAGAGGTTGTATGCCAAGTTTAGCAAATGTGAATTTTAGTTGGGCAAGATGGCTTTCCTTGGTCATGTGGTGTCCGTTGATCGTATTAAGATGGATTCGAAAAAGAGTGAGGCCGTGAAGAATTGGCCCCGACCGTTGACTCCTTCAGATATTCAAAGTTTTTTTGGGTTGGCTGGATATTACAGAAGGTTTGTTGACGGGTTCTCATCTATTGCATCTCCATTGAATAAGTTGACCAAAGAAGGCTAAGTTCGTGTGGTCAGACGAATGCGAGCGGAGTTTCCAAACCTTAAAGGATCGGCTTACATTGGCTCCCGTCTTGACTTTACCAAACGGTTTGGAGGGATTCATTATGTATTGTGATGCTTCGTAGATTGGGTTGGGTTTTGTGCTTATGCAACATAGTAAGGTAATAGCGTATGCATAAATGCAGTTAAAGGCGCATGAACGTAATTATCCGATGCACGACCTTGAATTGGCAGCGATAGTTTTTGCCTTGAAGATTTGGAGACATTATTTGTATGGGGTTCATGTTGATGTGTTCACCGATTACAAGAGTTTGCAATATGTGTTCACTCAGAAAGATCTCAATCTAAGGCAAAGGAGGTGGTTGGAGCTCCTAAAGGATTATGACATGAGTGTTCTGAATCATCCCGGCAAGGCCAATGTTGTGGCCGATGCTCTCAACAGGCTATCTATGTGAAGTGTGGCGCATAATGGGGAAGAAAAGAAGGAGTTAGCAAGGGATGTTCACCGTTTAGCTAGGTTGGGTGTCATGTTAGCCGATTCGAGCAATCGTGGTATCCGTGTTCAAAGTTGGGCAGAATCTTCCATGCTGAGTGATGTAAAAGCTAAGCAAGATTTAGACCCATCATTGCTTGAATTAAAGAAGTTGGTTGCCAAAAAGTAGATCGAGGTGTTTTCCCAAGGGGGAGATGGTGTGCTCTAGTACCAAGACCGGCTTTGTATTTCGGATATGGATGATCTTAGAAGGATGATTATGAGTGAGGCTCACAACTCTCATTACTCTATTCACCCGGAATCTACCGAAATGTATCGGGAATCAAAAGAGGTGTATTGATGGCTTGGTATGAAGAAAGATATCGCTAAGTTCGTATCTAAATACCTGAGTTGTCAACAAGTAAAGGTAGAGCACCAAAGGCTCGGTGGCTTGGCCCAAGACATTGAGATTCCCACATGGAAATGGAAAGATGCGAACATGGATTTTATGGTTGGTTTGCCTCGAACCCCACGGCAATTTGATTCTATTTGGGTTGTCGTTGATCGGATGACAAAGATGGCTCATTTCCTACTGGTCAGGACTACTTTCAGCGCTGAGGATTATGCAAGGTTGTACATCCCAGAGTTCATAAGGTTTCATGGTGTGCCTAGGTCTATTATATCGGATCGTGGTACCCAATTCACTTCCCACTTTTGGAGGTCATTTCAGAAGGGACTTGGAACTAAGATTAAGTTGAGCACCACTTTTCATCCTCAAACCGATGGTCAAGCTAAGAGGACTACTAAAACCTTGGAGGACATGTTGAGGGCTTGTGTGTTGGAGGTTTAGGGAAATTGGGATGACCACTTTCCACTCATCGAGTTTGCTTATAATAATAGCTTCTATGATGGCATTGGTATGGCACTGTTTGAGTCTTTATATGGGAGGAGGTATAGATCACAAGTAGGGTGGTTTGAGTTGGGAGAGATGGCACTAGTTGGTCTGGATTTAGTGATAGAGGACATGGATAAGGTGAAAGTGATTAGGAAAAGGTTGAAAGCCTCCCAAAGTCGTCAAAAGTACTATTCGGATGTTAGGAGGAGGGATCTTGAGTTTCCTGTCGGCGATTAGGTGTATGTGAAGGTTTCAACTATAAAGGGTGTGATGCATTTTGGTAAGAAGGGCAAGCTAAGCCCCCGATATGTTGGCCTTTATGAAATTGTTGAGCGGGTTGGAGGTATGGCTTATAGGTTGGAGTTGCCTGTGGGCTTGAGTTCCATTCACTCGGTCTTTTATGTGTCTATGTTGAGGAAGTTCATTGGTGATCCTAGCACTATTTTTCCCTTGGAAGGGGTTAAGATTGAAGAAAACTTGACTTATGAGGAAATTCTGGTGAAATCTTTGATAGGCAAATAAAGCAGCTTCGTAACAACGACGTGGCTTCAGTGAAGGTGCTTTGGAGAAATCAGCATGTGGAGAGTGCTATTTGGGAGGCAGAGCTGGACATGGTGAAGTGATACCCTTATCTTTTCCATTCTACTCAAGCCTAAGGCACTAGGTTCTCCTTTTCTAGTGGTCCCATTCCTTTCCCTCTTGAGTCTCATGTCATGACATGCATACATGTGCATGAAAAAAGGATGTTTATAATGTTTTGAATGACTTGAATACGATTTTGATATGAGTTTAGAGGCTTCATGATTTCTTTTTCAAATAATGAACTATGCATTGAACCATATGTTGGGTATTTCATGCTCTAAGTCAAGCCTCTCAAGCCTTGTTCTTGCACATTTGGGGACGAATATTCCCAAGGGGAAGATGATGTAAGAACCCAGATTTTTATCGAGTGGCATTACCAAATCTCTTGGAATTGTCCTGAGTGAACTGCCAGGCATCACTCCACGGAAGGCCCACACGGATCATGTGGCCTCCCATGAAGGGACACTTGGTCTAGTTCACAGAAGGGGCAACTTTGAGACAGGGGAGATTTTTTACCAAGTGAGGACACACGGCCACTCACACAGTCTGTGTGATGTGTCACGGACCGTGTGGCCTTCCGTATAACTCTCTACATAAAAGTTTTCAAAGTATGGAAGTACTGTCTCGTAACTTTGTCGTGCGGAAACTTTCTCGTGCAGAATTATTTCAAGTACAACCACACGGTCGATGTCGCGACCCTTGTGGAGTCACATGGACCGTGTAGTCGTCTGTGTGGTATCCCTTAGCTCCGTATGAATTCCCTCCGAGAAATTTCTAAGTAAGAGTTCACGGCCACTATTCACGGTCCGTGTGACGTCTCACGGACCGTGTAGTGGATCGTGTGGACCTAACAGTTCCAATTTATGTCTGGTTCATTAATGGTGTTTATTTTAATTATGAATTATGACCTTTTACCTATCCTAAATCCCTAATTCAGTTGATACCCCTCCCCTCTTAATTCATACTCCTAAAACCTTCTACCCCTCATAAGATGACCTCCTTATTCCTCTCTACTCTCCCCTCTCATAGGGTAGGGCTTAATTAAAGTCCAATTCAAGCTAAGTTCTTCCCTCAAATTCAGCTCCTCAATCAAGATATGTGTGATTGATTCTTGGTCTCTTTCAACCAAGAAGACCCAAAGATCCTTCAATTGATTTCATGAATTTAGTTTACTTTAGACATGAGATTTCATTACTTGATTTATTTAAATCCAATTGATGTATGGGCTGTATTTTTACATATGATTTCAATTCACTTTGATCACTATTATGATGATTTACAATGAGTTATGAAGTTATGAACATGCATGTTCCCCCTTTTTTTAAAGTTGATTTATGCATGGGTGACTTATACTATATTTTAGACGTTAATTTAATTATGGATTTACTTAATTTAACATTATAATATTGATTTTAACTTGAATTTATGTTACCCATGTCATTCTCACATCATGCATTGCATTGCATTCATGACTATTGGTATATGGAAATTATGAAGTGGGTTAAGCCCAATTATGTTTTATGAAATGATTCTGATAAGATATTGGTTATGACAAGAATATGATCACATACATGTCTATGATTCTGGCTCTTTGACAATTCTTGCACCATTCCGTATATAGAGAGTGAGCTATTTCTTAAATGAGCATTATGATTATGATTCATGATTTGGCATTTGAGCCTAAATGTGTATTGAGCGGTTTGAAATGAGCATTCTATCTCTTGAGAGCACGTATATGTATAAGTATTCATGTGAGTTCCGTAAGGTGTGATATAGATTACCTTTGGCAAGTAATCTTCTCCTACCGATGGGAGGTCTTTATCGGACTAATTTATATAATAGCTCGCATGGATTTGATTTGTTAGTTATAGTTCATCCCTACTATGTATGAGCATTGATGCATTCATGTATCATAGCATCTTGTATATATTTCCATTATATATATGATTCTTTTTATAATATGTGCCCTTTTCATCTAACATTGAAATGCAGGTTTGATAAGTCATATGCATTGTATGCCTGCATACTTAGTACATTCAAACGTACTAACGCATACTTTATGCCTACATGATTTTACCATGTAAGGCCGAGCACTTTAATTACCAACCGTTTGACGAATAGCCCAATTCAGAAGCATACTGTGGTGATTCCCATCTTTCAAGGATGAGCCAACTGTCGTTCCTTTATGTTACTTCAAAATATTCTTCCTTATTTGAGGGTGAGCTCGAAACTTGTCCCAACCCTCTTTCAATTTGACTAGAGAAATTTGTTGGATATCATGTAGACTTTTTAAAGTCTTTATAGGATGCGAAATATTTGGTTTACGTATCCATATGAATGGATTTATTGAAATCTTATACATTGATTATATGTTTATGAGTGTTAGTGTGGAAAGTCCCAATTCCTCGTTTTGCCCCCATAGTGTGAGTCCTATTGTTCTCTCAACCCTTAGAACTAGGTGTGTTACTATTTGAATGTTCTCTTGAACTGATGATGTGAATATAGATACTTGAGGCTTGTTTGGGGACTCTCGGTTTCCTATTCGTCGTGTCACATCTATGCCCTAACCCCGGGTCGTGAGACAAACCTACTAACATTGCATTGAGAACACACAAAATTCAAAGTTTTAAGCATCAAAAGTACTGTATTTTGATAGCACATCAATAGCTCGGGAATCACTATAGCCCCGAATAACGCAGATTTAAGACGTCATAGGAAGGTATGGGGTAAAGGAAAAAATAAGGTGGTTGAACACCAAAAGTCTAACAGTGATGATGAAGGGTCCTTACATGTGACTTGGACTATTTCAGAAGATGAGGAAAGGGGGTCCAATACCCCACCACATTAGACCCACTTCAGAGTCAAGTCCCAAATGGAATCAAAGTGAGGCTAGGTCTGAATCCCTTCATGATCCTCTCCTCCAGACATCTCAGAGGATTCAAGATACAATAGCCCCAAAGGAATTTAAAAGGACACAGAGAAGAGTGGCTCAAAACAATTCTGAAGGAGAGGCGACTATCAATTGATGGGTTCGTGGATCAATACCTTGAAGTGTGGGACACTCTCAAGTTCCATAATTTCCAAATATTCATTACACCTCGGGATCCTTATGTTCCAAGCATGGTTAGTGAGGTTTGTAAGGCCTATGGTAAGGTCGTTCCAAAGAGCAGAAGCAGGGTGAAGGTTGTTCTCAAACCTCTTGATATTATATAGGTTTGGTTGTGCAAGTCCCGTGTCGAGAGACAGAGATAAATGAAATTCTGAGATGCACATACCTATACCAAAATGACCTTGGAAATATGATGCAGCTCAAGACGTTTGATGATATCAAAGCATAGTTTACCGTTATTATCGGGATTCCAGCTCCCTCTTGGTTAGAAAAGGGCGCTATTATTGAGAAAAAGGAGATGAACATTCTAGCATGATTTTGGTTTGGATTTATTAGCAATAACCTAATACCTTTGCAAAATGAGTTTATCCTTTGAGACTTCTAAGCGCCATTGGTTGGTTGTACTATGGACCGTTAAAATTTCAATCTTAGTGCTATCATCATCCCAGGATCCTCACCGGAGAAAAGCAAGTGCAAACCTCACTTCCATTCCCCATCCTAATTACAGTTCCAAAAGCATCCATTGCTATCCAGAGAGTAGCGGTTGAGTTCGAAAGTGTTGGAGGGGATCAGTCCAAGAAGAAGCCAGTTGATAAAACACTGGTGGTTAATGTGGAGGCCTTCGAGTATAGTGTTGTAGAGCTGGTTCCCGAGGTAGGTATATCTTCTTCCTCTTCTTCATTGTCTTTCTCTTCTACTCTGCTCCCTTCTACTAAGGCACAGGCTAAGACTTGGGCTAAGGATGATCGACCCCTGATCACTAAGGAAACCATTATGAGCATTGGACGTTTGGCCAAAATGGCTAACATTCGTGCCACTCGAGGTGAGTCATCCTTGCCCAAGTTGATTGAGACAGCCATAGCCAATTTATTGGCTCCTCATATTAAGGCCAGAAAGAAGCAAAGGAAGTTGATGGAATCACATAAGTTGAGGATGGATAGGCTTCAAGTGATGATTGAGGATCATGAGAAATATTGGTTGGCTTGAAAGAGAGGGTGACTGCTGTGGAGAAAACAAATAGTGGTAGTGAAGGCATGTTGGCCATAAAAGTCGACAATGAGTATTTCAAGATGGAGATGGCATCCTAGAGGTCCACGAGCTTGAGTTCTTTTTAGGACTAGAGGATCTATCTAGAGTTGACGTAAATGTAGCTCTTAATGATATGATGAATGTTGATGCTTTAGGTAAGGGTGGTGAGGAAGTCAATGTAATAGGCACTCCCCCGACCGATAAGGAAGAATTGTGAGATGAGCCTAACTCGGTGGAACATGAAGAATTAGCATGGCTAGAAGGAGAGATCATGGACACGGTGAAAAAGATGTCTTAAGACAAGTGTATGATAGGTAATTTCAAAATTCATGAGCCCGAGCCCGTAAAATTGTTGATTGATTTAGAGAGTGCAGCAAAGTGTGTGGGCATTGATGCTCCCATGACCACTTCGTCAGCTCCACCACCACCACCACATCAAGATTGATCGTGTTCAGGAGGATTCCAATATTCATTCCTTCCTATTTATGCTTTCTTGATGTTATGCTTGCACATTGAGGGAAATATTTTCTTTTTAGGAGGGGATGAGCAATTGGAAGTCTGCAATATCTCTTGATGATCATTACTCATGGTTTTTGTCATGATTTGGATAAGACAATACTTATTTTAATTTTCTTGATGGATGTTAAGACAATTTTAATTTTAGGTTCGCAAATAATTATAATTTGGGTTGAAATAGTTTAGGGTTTGTTTTTCATTTTTAATTTTCTTGTTTTTGAGTTAAACGGGTGAATGATTATGAATGATATCCTTAAATTGTGGCAAACCCTATACATATGTGAAAGTGGTTCAAATATGAATATTGTATCTCTAATCCTTAGGAATCCGAGCATCTATAAGCCATATATTTGATTCGGATAGTGCCTTGGATGAGGAGTATGTACTAACACACCGATTAATCCTTCTCTGAAAAATCCATCCATGCATGGATTTGGTGCATATTGAGTTGACTATGTAAGTATTCAGGTTGGATATACAATGATCATAGGTTCTGAGTGTGTTACCACTATTTTAATGCAAATCCATTTGCCAAAGTGAGTTAGGAATTTAGTTGAAAGGCATGTTTTGCAGCATCTAGAACTTGGCCAGTTTGTTTTGAGGAGTGATTTGATTGATTTCAAATTAGAAAAGGACCTTAGGCCTTCTTTGGTTCTATTTGAGTCCACTTTGACCATACTAGCCTTCAATGACATTAATTAACTCCTTAGTGAAACCCCTTTGAGCCTTGATCCTTTCTTTGGCGACCATTTAGCCTTGACTTGTATTTGCGAAAGGCAATTCCTTCTTGTTCATTACCAATCTCTCTTTGAGCTTAAATTGAACAAAGTAATGGCCAAAGGACAAAGTTAGGGGTGTTGGTAGAAAGAGGGGGTGTCCCCTTAAGAAAGAGTTGAGGAAAGAAAAAGGAAAAGAAAGATAAGAGGGGAGTCCTTGAAATGATGAAAACAAGAAAAGAACGCGAAAAGCTTAAAATGATGAATTGAAAAAAAAAGCATTTTTTGAAAAAGAGGATCCTCCAAAAAATTCTGAAAATTTGTGCAAAATGGGAGACACCAAGAATGAAAGATCAAAACCAAAAATGGTGTCAATAGGAGAAGAAAAGGAGGACCAAAAGGATCATGAACGTGAAAAGTCTGTACAGAGTTCAAGGAGGGAGGAGCTACTAATATCCATATGCTATCCTACCCAACCTTAACCCTACATTACAACCCAAATCAAGTCCTTTAGGATCCTACTTCAAAATGAAATAGAATAAGCTCCGATTGAGAATAATGGCAAGCCTATGGGTTGAAGCTTACATGCCGTTTCTCAACTGGGAGAGTGAGTTTTGAAGAGATCCCTGAAAAATTTGTTCTTATTTTGTGTATGCGGGGTCTTCTTTGGCATGAGAGAAAATGGTGATGCTTTTAGGTAGTGATCAATAGCTATAGTCATGTCTTGATTACTCCTTAGTCACCTCTTAAGGCTTTAAAATCACATAAGTGGTTTGTGGAAGTTCAAGGATGGATGACAAAGGCAGAATTGTATGCGTTTCTCCATATGGCCCTATCTGGAAGCTCTAAACTATACTAATTGATGTTTGATTTACTTGAGGGCAGGTAAAAGGCGTAAGTTAGGGGCGTTGATGAGTCCATATTTTGGACTCATTTTGTGCTTAGAACATGAAGAAATGTTGTCCTCAGTGTGCTATTATGTTCCAATTACTAACTAATATGTATATGCTATGTCAGGAATAGAGCTGAAAGTGCACAAGTGGACAATACTCAACAAATCTAGAAAAAGAAGCAAAAGTGTCAAAAAGGCAGACAAAAGCAGCGTTGCCAACATAATCGGCATACCACCGAAGACTCAATGAGATCGTCTCATATTTCAGCAACTAACTCCTAAGTCCATGACAGAAAAATGATCAGAATTGAAGTCACCAAACATATTCTTCGCATCATCGAATGGCCAAGGAGACCACCTAATTTTATAGTACTCAAGACCCTAGGCTCATGACAAAAGGGTGATGTAGAAGGAACTTGGATAAATCATTGAACATGATCGACAGAGTAAAGAACCATTGCGCAATCTTGCAGATATCAAAGCATTCAAAAGGTTATGGAGGAAAGCGATCAAGCGCACATTCAGTGTATGCTGAAGTGCTCGACAATGGCCTACCTTGACCACCAAATGGCTACTCGGTGCAAAAATGTTCACTTATTTTGCATGAAATATTTAAGCATTTTGGAAAGGACATTATAAATATTGTTCATATTAGGTTTTACAAATGGAGAAAGAGTGAGAGTAAAGTATATTGAAAATTCTTGCTCAATAGTACAAGGGTTAGAGGGTTTCAATCTTGTGGAGGCACAAATTGAGTAGATTTGTTGGTTTTAATCAACTTTGTACTTACTATCCTTGTCACCCATGTATGTATCTGTTGAATTTGGTATTGAATATTTAATTTCGAGCATTAGTGGCTAAAACTCCCATGTTGGGGGGTGTAAATAATATGGGTCTATTATTTCTATGCTGGACTATGATATTTTGACTTTATTTTATTTAATCTGAGTGAATTTACATCCATTGGTAAGTTTTACATATAATCCTAAGGTTGCAAACTTTGGATTTACTCTAGTTCTCTATTGCTTTAATCTGAGTTGTTAGAGTGTGGAATGGATGTATTAGCTAGAAACTTTTGGAGTTTCAATTGAATGTCACAACCATGGATTCAATGGCCAAGATATTAGGTGGTTTACTGGGATTTCTCAGGCCAGACGTGCCCTTGAACGATCTGCATATATATCGTAATTGAATCATGTGAAACATCTGCATTGTCATAATTGAAGCTTAGGTTACCAGCATCCTACCCTATTCACTCATGTTTAACTCAATTTGTCCAATATTTTGACCCGGCTTATGTAATGACCGTTAGGTCATTTTAAAAAATAAATCCTCCCTCTTTTATAAAAGATCATTCTTGTAAATCTTTTATTGGTAATTTGGAACTATTCGATAATTACGGTCATTTAGTTGACGGATAATTTTAGATAATTAATGTAGTTGGTGAATTAAAGTAATATTCTAATTAACACCCTATACTATTTATTCCATATTTATCAAAAATAGGTTAATAGAAGTTATCACTTTTAGTATATTAAAATAAGTAAATAAGAAAGGGAAAAAAATAATATATACATATATATATATAATAGGGGACAAAGGGCTGAATGCCCAAAGTCCCCCAACACAAAGCAAGAGCAACGAAACGCGAAAAAAGCACGCAGAAATGCAGAAAAAAATGCGGGAAGGAAAAGAAAGAAAAAGAAGAGAAGAAAAATTATGATTTTCATCCCAAAACATCAAGGTAATTATTCTCATCCTTTCTGTTAAGTTTTCATGAGATTACGAATAAATTTTTAGGGTAGAAACGTGTATAATTTATATTAAAGTAAGAAAATATAGCCCTAGGGTTCTTAGAATAAAATGTTGATTTGGGGGTCGAATAACAATCCGTTTTAGCTGAAATTCAACATGTAAGTTTATTTTATCATGGATAAACTTTATGATGGATAAACATAATTTGAAAGAAAATTTTAGATTTGAAATTAAGGGCTCGGGGTGACTTTTTGACCCGATTTTTGTGCCAAAAGTAAATATACCAATATGGATGTCATTAAATTCGTATTCTTATGTAGATTATGTGTTTGAACAGATTTTGATCATCCGAAAGCGTTATGAAAGGCTCAAGATTTGGAGTGTTATTTTATCAATTGAGGCAAGTGGACTTTCAAAATTTTGTAATTCTCATAGAATTCTCAAATTTTCCTTTCTCCTATGTGTGATTCATGAAATGTTTTTAATGCTATAAATATGGGGTGATTTAATGTAAATGTGAATTGGTGGGATATTATAACACCTGAATGGAAAATGTGGTTAAGTGGTGTGAATTATATTATTGAGATATATTATTGTGGTTGGTGATGTGTGGGGTTGTAACACCTGAACTGAAAATGTGCTTAAGTGATGTGAATTCTATATTGAGATATGTGGTTGTAGTTGGTGATTATGAGTGGATTTGTTTGTGGACTTCATTTTATATTCATTCATTCTATGTCACACATTTTTGCATAGGTTCTGGATATTGATATGAGTGAGATGGAAATGAATTGGGGCCGAGGTCTTTACCGGTCGAGATATGATGTCGAGGTCTTTGCCGACGATGATAATATGCCGAGGTCTTTACCGGCGATGTTGTGATGTTGAGATATTTTTAGTGATATTGTTATGCCGAGGTCTTTGCCGGTGATGATAATATGCCGAGGTCTTTACCGGCGATGTTGTGACATTGAGGTATTTTTCAGTGATATTCTAATGCCGAGGTCATTACCGGCGATTATTTCATAAGTGTTGCATTTCATCCTTGCATATTCTTGTGTGGCATGATGTTATTCCTATGTTTAACTGTGTTATCACTTGTGAGTTGTGGCTGGAGATGTTGAATTGTGCATTGTGAAAACTATCTCTATTATGTATTATGTGTTGCTGGGTTGGACTGATTTTCCGTGCAGGTTATAGTTGTGGAGGTCGGTTGGGATGAAAGGAGTTTGTGTATTCTATTGGACTTGCCTTGTTTTGTTAGTTGACTTGTTGGTATCGTGTGGTTGGTACTCAGCCCTTGCTTCTACATTTTTGTAGGTTATGTGCTCGAATCTTTGTGATACTCTCTCTTCTTTTTTTATCCGAGGCTTTCTTTGGAGATTAGTGAGGTAGCTATTTGTCATCTCAGCGAGCCTCATCTTCCTATTTATGATCTTGTTCTACTTCAGAGACAACATTATTTGTGACTTGTATTTTCTTTCAAATCCATTGTAACACATTAGAGGCTTGTGCACGTGACAACCAGGTCTTGGGGGATTTTAATTAAGTTAACTTATTATTGGTAGTTAAAATTTTCACTTTGCATTATCCTTCCACATTTTATGGTTATAATTGGGTTATAGGCTGACTTGTCTTGGTGGGATAAGACGAGTGCCATCACGTCCATTTTTTTGGTCGTGACAGCTTAACAGCTCTACCCTCATATTTGCACATCCCCAACATCTCTCTAAATTTGCTGGTTGTTTGCTAATTAGATATTGCAATAGCTAAATCTTGATTTTGTCTATTGTAACCCCCTAATTTAAACTTACAATTGTCTAATTCAATGAACTACTTAGCCTCTTGAACTACTATTTCCTATGGAATTTGACACCGACTCTTTTGTTGGGCTAATATGTTGATATCGATCGTCCCTACTTCCTTTGAGTAGTAGGGTTGAACGTCATCAAACCTCAACACTCTCCAAGAATTAATAGAGCTCAGATGACCAACATATTTTCTCAACATGGACACATAAAATACTAGATGAAGCATAGCAATTTCAGATGGCAAGTTGAATATAATACTCCTAATAACTATTATCTTCTTTTTCCTTTTTTGCAAAATCAAAGATTAACCACAATGAAATATAAAATTTGTTTCTGTTCTCACAACCAAATTAAAAGAATGTTGCACTTTCTAGTTTTAAACATAAGGTTATTTGTTTTGTATTTTGCACCATAAATTGACTTTTTGCACATTGCTTCATGGATAAAACCAACTTCTTTTAGTTTCACTTTTTATACTAATGGTATTCACCTAATATAAATAACTCAATATCATTAAAATTGTTATAAGATACAAATCAATTATATCATCTTAAATTTTAAATAATTAAAAAAGACCACGATTTCTTAATTAATTAGTAGTTAATTATATGTCATGTAAATCTTTTTATATTTTCTGTTTGTAAAACTTCACTTTATACCTTTCTAGCTCAAACGAATAATTTATTTTGGATACACCTATTAGTTTCACAACCAATAATGAAAAAGAAAAGTCAACACAATATATTTTTTTTCTTAAAAAAATATTATTACTGAATACTGATTCTTAAGTCTATTGATCGAGGTAATTTTCCAGTGGAGAAACCTCTATCCTTTTGAGAAAATTACTTACTACCAAATTTATATAACTTTTCTACCTTATATTAATCTCATAAGCTCATAATTATATATTTAATATTATTACTTTTATTTTTCATATATTATTTTACTACAATTTTTTGTTTTGACCTACTTCATTTTGCATCTTTAAAGAGGTCAAGTAAAGATGAATGAATTATCTCTCAAAATAAAAACATATACAGAAACTATATCAAAAACATATTTAGTTAAACAAAATTGTGCCAAAAACATTGTAACTAAATGCTTGTATTATATTTCAAAATTTTGTACAATTGACGATAATAAGAATGATCGAATCAAATTTTTTTCTTTTATTAAAATTTTTTTATATGAAATAAGAAAAATTATAAAAGATGGAGGATTCTTATCAGGATGATGAAATGATTAATAAAACGCCAGTTGTTATACTTATAACATGATTTGATTTGATCTCTTTGCACTCATATTAATTAAACACTAACTTATATGTTTTAACGATTGGATATTATTCTTTTTAGTGATCAAATTTATCCCCTCGTTAATGTTGGATTGAAACCCCTCGTTAATGTTGGATTGAAATTTATCTTTAACAATCAGAAAAAAATTTGGTTACTATAAGTTTATTTATAACGATCGAAAAAGATTGATCACTATAAGTTTATTTATAACGACGAAAAAAGAATTTGGTCACTATAGGTATATTTTTATCAGCCGGAAAAAAAGTTCGTCATTATGAGTATAGTTATAATGATTGGAAAAAATTTGGTCATCATAAGTATGTTTATAATAACGAGATTCATTTTCCGCCGTAAGAAATGGTCGTGAAAAGTCCTTTTTTTTGTAGTATAATCCACTCTAAAATCTCATAACGCCCTACATACCAGGACTCAATTTACCTTTTTTACCAAACCGCATCACACACTTCATGGTGAATTCCTCACATACACCCACTTCCTTACGTGGAACTCACGATCTCTCATCCTAATATCAAAGTACGACTTTTGGTGACTTTGGGTTGTCCTCAATTTCTCCTTTATGAGATTCACCTTTACCATAGCATCCAACACAAAATTAGGACCGATGAAATCTATCTTACCAATTTCAAACCAACCCACCGGAGAGCTACATCCTATTCTGTACAAAGCCTTAAATGGTGTCATCTCAATGCTAGCATGATAACTATTGTTTTAGGAAAACTCAATAAGTGGTAAGTGATCATTCCAGTTACCCTTGAATTTCAACACGTAAGCCCCTAACATGTTATTAAGGGTCTAAATTTTCCTTTCATCCTACCGATCAATTTGAGGATGGAAAGTGGTACTTAACTTCTCCTTGGTACCAAGTCCCCTTTGAAAGTACTTTCAAAAATAAGAAATGAATTGGGTACCATAATTTGATATGATGGACAATTGTACATTGTGCAGCCTCGCTAACTCCTAGATGTACTATCTAGCATAATCCTTGGCACTAAAAGTAGCCTTGATCGGTAGGAAATAGGTTGACTTAGTCTTTCTATCCACAACAACTCAAATGGTTTCATATTGCTTCTCAGTATAGGGAAAACCTATCACAAAATCCATCCTCACATTTTCCCACTTTCAAGTAGGAATTTCTATGTCCTGAGTCAGACCACCGAGCCTTTGATGTTTCACCTTCACCTGTTAGCAGTTAGGGCACTCCACCATAAACCTAGCTATATCCTTCTTCATGCCATTCAACCAATACACTTCCTACAAGTTTCGGTATAGTTTGGTGGATCCAAGATGTATGGAATATGGAGAGTTATGGGCTTCCCTTAGAATTAGCTCTCTTAAACCATCTACATTCGGAACACATAACAGACCTTGGTAGCGAAGTACACTATCTCACCTTTGGGAGAAAACCTCTACTTTCCTTTTTAGCAACAACCTTTTACAACTCAACCAATGTGAGATCTAGGTTATGTTTTTCATCGACATCTACCATAACTGATGATTTAGCACCATTCTACACATGGATGCCATACTCACTAGAGTCACCAACTCCTAAGCATGCCAAAAGGTGCACATCCTTCCCTAACTCCCTCTTGGCCTCATCTACATGAGCCACACTACCCATAGATAGCCTATTGAGAGTATCAGCTACAAAACTTGTCTTTCAAGGATGATATTGCACACTCATATCATTATCCTTGAGGAGTAAAGATAACTCATTTGCCTTAAATATAGGTCTCTTTGACTAAACACATATGGAAAACAGGTGCGGGGCTTTGCATCTGACATTCGTTGGGCTTCTCTCTTCGGGAGCCTGCGCCCCGGCCTTTTTGTGCAATAAACCCCTCCGGCCGAAGACTAGTGGTAGGTGGTCCTGCGGAGCTTTCGGAAAAGTGGATTTCCCGATCATTGGAAGCAATCTTCACTGGCACAAGGATCTCCTCACAGCAACCTCCACTACGATAGAAAGCGAACGACTGGACTCAATTTTCTAAAACCACGGCCACTAATTCAAGATCATGGGTTGTATAATTTCATTCATGCATCTTCAGTTTCCTTGAAGCATATGCTATGACCTTACCATTTTGTATTAGAACATAGCCTAAAGCAACATGAGAAGCATCACAATAAACCATAAACACATCGAATCCTTCTGATAGTATTAAAATAGGATTCGGTGTAACACAATCCTTCAAAGTTTGAAAATGTTTCTCATATTCTTCCAACCATTAAAACTTCACTTTCTTTTGGGTAAACTTAATCAAAGATGTCGCAGTAGATGAAAACCCTTCAGCAAATCTATGATAATATTAGCCAAACACAAAAGGCTCCTAACATCTGAAGGAGACAATGGTTTAGACCAATTCCTTACTGCTTCGGTCTTCTTCGGATAAACCTTAATGCCATCACCGGATACAAAATGGCAAGGATTGCCACCTCTTTCAACCAGAACTCACACTAGCTAATTTGGCAAATACTTTCTTGTCCCATAAGGTCTGAATCACAACCCTCAAGTGATCCATTTGCTATTTCTCACTACGAGAATAGATTAGGATGCAATCTATGGAGATCACCACAAATGTATTAAACGAATGAACACCTAGTTCATAAGTTTCATGAAACCATTGGGCATTACGCATTGGTCAACCCAAATTACTTAACCACAAATTCAAAGTGACTATACCCTTTTCAAAATGTTATTTGGGAATATCAAACTCCCTTACCCTCAATGATGATATCAAGAACAGAAATCCATTTTTGGAGAAGTAATTAGCACTATGGAACTAATCAAATAAATCATCTATCTGAGGTAGTGGATACTTGTTCTTTATAGTTATTGTTCAATTACTGGTAGTCTACACACATCCAAAATGATCCATCCTTATTTCTCACAAAAAACTCAAGATCAACCCACGGTGAAATGTTTAGCCTAAAGAAACCCTTTTCCAACAAGACTTTCAACTGATCTGTTAACTCATTCAACTCCTTTAGGGTCATTTGGTAAAAGAAGGGCAGAGATAGGTTAGGTATTAGGAAGAAGATCTATGCCAAAATTTGCGTCTCTTTTGGGAGGAATACTGCGATAGAATTCAGGAAACATATTAGAAAATTTCACTCACAATGAGGACCGACTAAAAAGTAGAAGATTTGGAGATGACATCCCTAACCCTCACGGTATGGTAGATACACACCTTGAAAATCAATTTTGATCCTTCAGATAATAAACAAATTGACATTTAAATGTTGAGTCACTACTTACCCATTCAGGAATTGACTTATCAGGGAAATTAGAACTTGATCATGCAGGTCCTACAGTCTTTCGAGGCATAAAAAGCATGCAATCAGTCTATCCCAAGGATAACATCAAACTAAACCATATCAATATCAACAATATCACTAGGAATAACTTTATGAAATACTCTTACAAGACAATTTTGTTAGACGTTTTTGGATACAACTGACTCACCCATGGGTTTATAGACTGAGAAGCGTTTTAACAAAATTTCAAGACTGATATCAAACATAGTGGATATGAAAGGATTTACAAAATATATACTGGCACCTAGATCAAGTAATGCATACACATCAAAGTTAAATACCTTCAATAAATAGATAACTACATCGGGAGTCTCTTCGACCTCTTTCTATCATAAATGGCATAGAATTGGTTATTGTGTTGAGCACTATGTTTTTGAACCCTCTATTTCCCTTGACCACCTAAAGCAGCCTATCACTTGGGTTGACATTTTTGAGTCTTGTTTGTCATACCTAGACATTCTGACTGCTTGTGTCCCATCCTACCACATTCATAGAAAGCACCATAGCTTGTCAACTAGCCTTCATGTCTCTTCCAACAAGTAGTACACCTAGGAAAGTCTTATCCACCACCCTCTCGACCTCTAGGGTGTGGCACCCTATCCCTTAATAACCTCTTATGTGGAGTCTAAAATGACCCTTGGCCTTTGAACCTTTAGACTTTTTCAAGACAACCACTTCTACCACCAGACCTAGCATTAAAGAACCCACCTTCGACCGGGCCCTCTAGGACTCCCTCACCTTTCTCTCCTTTAGTTTCTCAATTCAATCAACACAAGTTATGAGCCAAGAGATTTCAATCTCTTTCACAAGCACAGCATCCCATCGCTCCTTGATAACCAAGTCGGATATCCTTAATATGAACTTGTTCTTTTTGGCATAGGGATCAGCAACCAAGGATAGAGCATATTTGGAGAGCTTAGTGAATTTGAGGGAATACTCTATCATACTCATATTTTCTTACTTGAGGTTGATAAACACTATCATCTTTCCTCCCTAAGCTCAAGTGGGAAAAAATGGTCAGGAGATGCAAGCTTGAAATTCTCCCAACCAATCAGACCTTTATCCTTTAAGTGAACCGCACGTGGTCCACTCCCTTGAGTTGATATGCCGCTAATTCTACTTTCTCCTCTAAAGTCATCCCCATGATAGAAAATAGCCTATACACTTCATTAATGAACTCTTGAACACTCTCTTCTACCTTTGAAGCATGGAACTCAGAAGGGTGAATTCGAGAAAAATCGATCACCCTAGCCACTAGAGTAAGAACATAAAGAGGAGGAACAACCAAACCTTGATTGACTTGGTTTTCCATAGCTTGGGCCAACATATTGGTGACTTGTTCCCCAAAAGGGTCATGGGGAGTTTGATCCTCGTTAGCACATACTTCCCTTTGCTTAGGAACTCTTCTTGGAGGCATTTTTGGAAGATCGTAAAGAGTAATTGTTAGAGTTAGGAAGCCTTCGGACATGTTCTAAAGCATGACATGAACCATGGAAGAACTAAAACATTTCCTAAAATGCCTCATCACCTCCTATTCATAGATGTGGCGCACTTCACACCAATAAATAAGACTTTACTTGATGTAGCATATTGGATTCACTAGGAGACTTCAAAACCTTGGACTCTGATACCATGTTTTTCATGACCCAAGCTAGACTCAAGTGTAGACTCAAGGTGTAACATGGTGAATGAGATCCTGAGAGAACTCAAAATTAGCCTTCTTTACATACCATAAGTATTCATTGATAAAGAGAGAAGAAACATAAGCAGTAGCTAAGGAATAATCATGAGTTGTAGCATAAGAGCAATGAGAGGTACATAAGCCATTAGAGTCATACACCATTACCAACAAGCCTTTAAGTAATAGACTAGACAGGGGCTAAGACACGTCCCTAACTCACCCTCAATGAAAATGAAAGATAGTCTCAAACATATAATAAAAGCTAGATGATAGCAGGTTCCATCCCTGAATCATGAGGTGTAACTACCCGGCCTAGGGCCTAGTCGTCACACGGTGAATGAGATACCTAAGGAAACCTCACCCAAGCCATCTTTAATATCTTAAGGATTCATGAACATTAAAGTAAACTTTGCGAAATAAAAATAATAGGGAAAAGGCCTATGGACATTTTAAGATAATGAAGCAATATTAAAAAGAAACATTGACATGTTTGTCCATAATCCATTCGTACTAAAACATTGATGTATAGAACCGATAATGGTCGATTTTCCATCAAATAGAAAAGACTCAATGATTTAACAACATTGAAAGCAAGAGCCTCAAAAGGAAACATATATATCATCTCAAAAGTAAATACAAGCAAGCTAGAAAAATGCCAAAGTTCCGAACTAAGGGCTCACCACAATAAAAGTACTAGTCTTGAACACCAAAAACTAGCCACGAGCCAACGGGGAGGAGTACCTATCCCTACATGGTAAAATTATGCAGGCAAAATATGTGTTAGTACATTGGAATGTGCTAAGTAGGTGAGATGCAATGCAAGCATGAAATTGTAATTCCATCATGAATAAGTAAAACATATAAGTGTACATAAAGTATTAGAGTATATGAATACGATCTTAAACATGCACAAAGAATATCGCTCAATATGGATAAGAGTCAAAGCATGAGTAATGATATGAAATGGAATCACATTATAGAGTCATACATTTGTGCGAGAAGACCTTAGCGACATATAAGACCATCTAAGCTACCACATGGAATCCAACATAACCCCCTATATTGGCACGGGGAGACCACTTGCCAGGTGGAGCTCCATCACTTCACATGCATGTTTATATAACATAAATGGCTACGTGGATCCACTAGCCTAGCCTACAAGGGCTCCTATGGTGATACATAGTTAATGGAAAAAGGGTAGCTACTAAGGTTCCCTTACCGAACCCTACCTCAATGTCACATTCGATGAAAAGTCATCCCATAGAATCTTCAAAACATAGCCTAGTCAGATTATGACATTTAGAATCTTATGTAGAAAATTATAAGAGTATCTTAAATTGAAGGAACCACCAAGTGAGAATTGTCCTTTCATCTTGGGGACCTTCTTAAATATCCTTTAGGACAATTATCAACATGCTTATATCTTTGATAAATCATATACTTAAAACTCATCTTTAATGCTCCAATCGTCATCATAAATCATGCAAGACTTTACTTGAAAGTTGGGTGAGCTAAGGTTTTAAATTGGAACAATCATAAAACACATATTCATTTTAAAATAATGAAAATGTACTTTTTCAAATCATGCAAAACAGCTCACACTTCATCAATAACAATACTCATCATTGGGTCAACATTTATAACTTAAATACATGTAAATGCTTGGTAAAAGCATCATAGAATATCCTTGAGATTATTTAATAACATTGATATCATAAAACCATCATTAGCATGCATATTTATTCGAAGAAACTTGAAGAAAAGGTAAAATACATTATGAAGGACTTTGTGGGCGAAAGGAGATCCACATATCAAACTCACATACCTTGGTAAGCTTTAAAAAACCAAAATTGAAGCCTTTGGGAAGAACCTTGGAACCCTAGTCCTTTTTGACACTTGCCTTCTAGAGAGAATGATGCTAGGGATAGAAACAGGGCAAGGCATGGAGGGCACGGGGCGGGCTTAGAGCTATGCGGAGCGGGATAGGGTTAAAGTTATGTGGGGCAAAGCGGGTGCAGGGAAAGTTGAAGTAACTATTTTTAAAACCAATGTGACGCGAGGGGGGAGGGGGGTCGCGGGTTTAAAGAGCCAAATAAGAATTCGAAGAAAATTAAATTTTGTAACTAATAAAAATCAAAGATATAAGTTTTTTATATTAAATATTGACCATAATTTTATTTTTTCTAAAATTTAAACTAGACATATTCGGTAAATTGTTAGTTGTTGAAATGTTAATTAGAGACTTTTAATTAAAGATTAAGAAACAAGTGTTGAAATTTCAAACTAAATATAGTTAATTAGTTGTCCAGATATTAATTTGCAAGGAATTAAAAAATGATTTTTTTATTTTTCATATTAAATTCAATTAAAAATAAAAAAACTCAAAATTTTAAGCAAGCGGGTCTATGTAGGACGCGGTTGGGCGGGTTGAAATGAAAAAAATAATCATACAAGGTGGGGCAGGTTAAAAAACTTGCGGGTTGCCCCCCCCCCCCAGCTCTATTGTCATCTCTAAGTAATGCCTTATGCAATTTTTAGGAATTGAAAGAATAAAGAGAATGGGAGTTCCTTAGGGTTTACGGTCTGATTTAGGCCTCTTTAGATCCTAAAAATGACAAAGTTGAGGAATAGGATTTGCGGAAATGACAAAACTACCCTTCATTAAAACTTCTAGATTGATTCTACAAAAACCTATTTACGGGTCGTGGTTTGAACCATGTACCTTAGTCCCTATTCATCCTATTAAATTTTCAAACTTCAGAAACCATTTTGCTAATCCAAACTACAAAACCATCTTTTACAAGTCGTACATTAACTTACAGATCGTGGTTGGACTCGTAGTGTCCTTTCATACTTAGCTATTTATTGGGCCTCATTCATGAAGGGATTCTACCATCCATAATATGGTCTACGAGTCATCCTGTTAATTGTAGATTACTTTCCAGCAAACTCCAAATTTCCTTCATGTTAAGGCCCTCATGCACGAACCTATCTACGGTCTGTCATTCTTTCTGTGGACCATTATTTTGTGTGTGGGCTACGCCACACTTGAAAACTTTTTACCTCCTGAAGTTCCTATTTAAGGACTGACCTACAGGCCGTAAATCTACCCACAGGTCGTAACTCACCCTCCTAAACTTATTCTAGGTCATTCTCTATCCAACCTTTCCTGCACTCTTAGGCTCCTAAACTGGGGTTGTTACAATATCTCCCCCTTCGGAACATTCATCCCAGAATGTACTTAAAGATAGGTTCCAAGGAGTTAATCATAAGCTAATAAACCTGCATGCATGCGAAAATGCAACTTAAACATCATTTCATAAAATTTTCAAAATCTACTTTAAAAATATGTCTCAAAATAGTATGTAAACATAAAAATAAGTGTATGCATCATGCAAAACTAAAATGCAATGAATTAGAGATTTTAGGAAGAATTTCTTAATACCTTAGGCTTGAGTAGAGTGGAATAGATATAGATAATATTTTATTATATCCATTTCCCATGTAGCACCCTCAACTTGTAAATTCCTCCAAAGCACTTTGACAGATGCAACTTCCTTGTTCCTTAACCTCTTCACTTGCCGGTCTAAAATCTCAACTAGCACCTCTTCATAACTCAAGTCCTCTTAAATGTTCACATCATGTAAAGGGACTATGGAGTTTGGATCACCTATGAACTTGTTCAATATCGACACATGGAAAATCGGATGGATCAAATGCATGGCATTAGGTAAGGCCAACTCATATGCCACCTTCCCACTCTTCTCACCACTTTATATCACCCTACATACCTAGGGCTCAATTTCCCATTTTTAAAAATCGGATCACACCTTTCAAAGGAGACACTTTAAAATAGACCCGATCATCAACTTAGAACTCAGCATCCTTCCTCCTTACATCAGAGTATGACTTTTGTCAACTTTGGACTATTTTAAGACATTTTCTTTATGCTTTTAGTTTTCTTCATAACATTCATGACTAGGTCTAGTCCTAGTAATACCACCTCACCAACTTTGAACTACCCAATAGGTGATCTATATCATCTACATACGACCCCTCAAATGGTGCCATTTTAATGGTTTCATGATAACTATCGTTATAGGAAAACTCGATAAGTTGCAAATGCTCATCTCAACTCCCTTTAAAATTCAGCACACAAGCTCTCAACATATCTTTCAAAATGCAAATAGTCTGTTCGGCTTGTTCGTCAGTTTATAGATGAAAAACGATACTCAACTTCACCTTAGTACCAAGTCCGTTTTGGAAAAATCTCTAAAAATGAGAGGTTAATTGGACGCCACAGTCGAATATTATGGACAATAGAATCCCATGCGACCTTACCGATTCTCGAATATATAAATGAGAATGATATTTGGCACTAAATATACTCTTGACCAGTAAAAAGTAAGCCGACTTTTTCATGCAATCTACTATCACAAATATAGAGTTGAAATAGTTTTCGGTCTTTGGAAACCCCATTACAAAGTCCATATTGATTTCTTCCCACTCCCAAGTAGAAATGTCAATGTCTCAGGATAGGCCATCCGGTCTTTGGTGCTCAACTTTGACTTGTTGGCAATTAGCATACTCCGACACAAATTGGATAATGTCCTTCTTCATTCCATTCCACCAATAGATCTCCCTCAAGTCTCTGTACATCTTCGTAGTGCCGGGATGAATGAAAGAATATGAAGAGTTGTGAGCTTCTTGCAATATCAAATTTCTCTATTTTCTATCATTTGGTACACACAACCTCTCTTGATATCGGAGTAACCATCTCCCCCTTATGAGAAAACTTCTATCTTTCCTTATTTCACTAAGGCTTTCAACTCAATTAAGGTGGGATCAAAGTCTTGCTTGGACTTAATCTCCTTATTTGAAGAATATTTGAACCCATGAACCACCGTTGCACCATAAATTTCGGACTCATTCAACTTTACCCCAAATCTAGCCAACCTATAAAAATCTTTGGCCAACTAGTTTTTTCTACCATCTTCAATATGAGATACTCTACCCATGGAAACTCTACTAAGGGCATCAGTTATCATATGCCCTTTCCTAGGTGGTACTTCACACTCATTCCATATTCTTTGATTATAGTTCTAACCATCTTCATTTCCTCAAATTAAGATCCTATTGCATGAATACACGTTGGAAGCTCTTGTGGTTGGCAAAAACATCCACAAGAACCACATACAATTAATGTCGCCAAATCTTCAAGGTAATCACTACTGTCACAAGCTCAAGGTCATGAGTCGGGTAATTTTTCTCATGGACTTTCAATTGTCTCTAGGCATAAGCAATTACCTCACCATGTTGCATTAGCACACACCCCAATGCAATCCTTGATATCACAATAAACAACAAACCCATCATTCCCCTCCAGCAATGTCAATATTGGAGCCGAAGTTAGTCGATCCTTCAAATTTTGGAAGCTTTTCTCACGCTCATATTTCCACACAAACTTTGTTTTCTTTTGAGTCAACTTGGTGAGTAGGGATGAAATGGAATATAAATCTTGCACAAACCTTCTATAATATCCTGCTAGGCCCAACAAAATCCTTATATTTGTAGGAGTCAATGGCCTTGGGCCAATTTCTCACCACTTTGGTCTTTTTAGGATCAACCTTGATACCATCATGTGATACAACATGTCCACGGAAGGAAACCTCATCTAGAAAAGACTCATATTTGTCAAACTTTTCATAAAGCCTTTGCTCCCTTAGGGTTCGCAATACCACCCTCGAGTTCTCTATATGATCTTCCTTGCATTTAGAGGAGATTAGAATGTCACCAGTGAACACCACCAAGAACATGTCAAGGTAGGGCTTGAACACCCTATTCATAAGGTTCATAAATATAGTTGAGGCATTAGTGAGACCAAATGACATCACCACAAACACAATGTGACCGTACATATCTGAAATGTCGTCTTAGAAATGTCACGTTCTCTCACCCTCAATTGGTGATGCCCGGATCTCAACTTAACTTTGAAGAATCGTGTAGCCCCTTGCAATTGATCAAACAAATCATCTAGTTTCAGGAGCAGATATTTGTTCTTAATGATGACCTTTCTAAGTTATCGGTAGTCTATACACATACAGAGTGACCCGTCTTTCTATCTCACAAACAACACTGAGACACCCTTAAGAGATCGGTTGGGTCTAATAAAACCCTTCTCCAACATATCTTTCAATTGCTCATTTAGTTCAATCAACTCTGCAGGAGCCATTCTATATAGAGGGATTGAGATAGGTTGAGTGTCGGGTAGAAGATCTATACCAAAGTCTATTTACCTTTTGAGAGGAATACCTAGTAACTCATCTGGAAAGACATTAGGAAACTCATTAACAATAGGGACCGACTAAAGGGAAGGAACTTTGGAAGTGACATCTTTGACTCTTATTAGATGATAGATGTACCTTTTAGAAATCATTTTTTGGGCCTTTAAGAAAGAAATGAACCAACCCCTACATGAAGCGTTACTACCCTCTAACTCAAGAATACGCTCATTTGGTAATTGGAACTTGAGTCTACAGATGCTACAGTCAATGGAAGCATAGGAAGCATGCAACCAATCTATCTGAAGTATTACATCAAAGTCTACCATGGAAAGCACAACTAGATCACAAGTGACCATCTTATGCAAAATAGAGATAGGACAATTTCTATGGACTCTTCAGGCAAAAATAGGCTCTCCTATGGGGTTACTTACCTCATAGGGCTCATGAAGGACTCTAGGACATACATGAAATTTATTAGCAAGAAATGGAGTCACAAATGACAAATTAGCTCCCAGATCTAATAAGGCATATGCATCAAAATGTAAAACTCTTAACATACCAGTGAAAACATTAAGAACCTGTTCAACCTCTTAGCGACCATGGGGAAAATAAAACCAATTTTTCCTTTGGATGCCTTGGACTTTCCCACCTAGGTATTTGGGTCTTATACCACCAATTCTATAATCTTTGGCATGATGGTCAGTCTTCCCACATTTCAAGAAAGCATTAGACCCGTCTAGGCACTCTCCCTTGTGGATTCTTCCATATTTAGGGCAACTAGGGCTTTAGGGATTAGGAGCTACCCCGTTGTAATTACTGGTCTAGGATCGAGGGGTGTTGGTAGACCTTTGTCCACCTTGGAACTTGTGACCACCACTCCTTTTGTGGGAATAGCTCCCACTATCTACCCCAGCCCTTTTGGACTCCCTTTCCCTCTCTCTTAGCTTTTCCTCTTCTATTTGCTCTACATAAATCATCAATCGGGAGATGTCTATCTCCATCACCAGAATGGTCATCTTACACTCTTTGGACACCAAGTCAGAGATATCAGAGATATACTTGCTTATACAGGCCCTAGGATCCACAACTATGAAGTGAGTATACTTAGAAAACTTTATAAATTTGAGGGTATACTCCCTAAAGCTCATGTAACTTTGCTTGAGGTTGATAAACGCTTGGGCCTTAGCCTCACTTAGCTCAAAATAGAAAGAACTGATCCAAGAAGGCACATTTAAACTCTTCTGAACTAACAGGACCCACTTCATGACTTGTAATACCTCAGATTTAGAGCCCATGAGTGCATGGAGATTGGCCTGAAAAATGATCTGAGGTTACTGTAAGAGGACATATGACCCGTAGGAGGATTTACGAACCGTAAGTGAGTTCATAGGTGGAGGACCATGACTTAGAAGAAATTAGATCCACGAGTTAGTAGATGACCCATCAAAAAGAATACAACCTGTAAGTTGTCTCGTGAAATGAGGCCAAGAGAATAAGAAAATTTGGCTAAGTGAGAAAGGACTCTACAAGTCTAACCATGACCCGTAATTCCTTATACGGCTCATAATACAGTTTGTGATTTTGGGGCCAAAAATAATGGTTTAAGGATCCTTGCTTACGAATCATTGTATGGGTCGTGCTTCTTTGTATGACCCATACATTGGCTCTCGTTGGCTGCAATGCCAAATTCATTGAGGGTATTTCCTATTCCCTTACAACCTTAACAACCTTAGCTAGCCCATCCATGTCCACTTATGCAATTCCAAGCCCCTTTCCCATCAAGTTAAGTGCAAACAATTCCAACCGTCTAAGTTCTAGCATGAATTCATATATGTCTAAACTTTAAATTATCATATCACTTAGCACACATAGTATTAGATTATGTGCGACCTACCAAATGAAATCCCTTTGAATTATCTTTCTAACGCAACTAGTTTCACCTCATTCAGAGTTTGGACCAAAACGTTATGCCCATTCTAGTGAAGCATTGTCACGCTGCCAGTTTATACGACCCACTCTAGGGGCCGTGGACTGAATTAAGGCCTATAATAGGCTTTCGTGAAAACTATTTGGCCAATTTTAAAAAGGGTAATTTAGCCCTTTCCTCACACCCTAATCCCAATGCCACAATGTTTTGACTTCCCACACGCCCTATATCAGTCTAAAACTCCCCCAATTGGTCCTATTCCTAAACAATTCTTCAAAACCTAATTCCTAAAAATCCTCTCAAGTCCCCCAAGGTTCTCCATTGAATACAAGGCTAGGGTTTTGGTTTTCTTCACCAAATTTAGTGATTTCTTCCATAAATCTTCGGGTAAGGTATGTGGATTTGATTTCTGAAGCCCTTACCTTCACAAAGCTCAAGTTTCTTTACTTTAAATTTGACCCATGGTTTATGTATGTTGCGAATTTTTGAGAAGATGATTCAATATGTATTTTATTATGCATTCCTAGTCATATTATGTATATTAGTAGCATATTATAGTCTATAATGAATATTGAGTTGAAATTCATGATTATACTAGTTAGGGTTTTACAAAGATCATGTTAGGTTGATTTATATGATTCTAAATGATTACATCCTATATTATGTATGCATGATATATATGCATTTCATGTTTTTGAGTCTTTGAGTATGCAAATTCCTTATTTTGGACCTAACCTATATGAAGAAGATACTTTGTGAAAGAAGAAGTCCAATCCAAGCTATATAAGAATATAAATGTCCTAAACGTTAAGAGTCAACATTTATGATATAACTTCATGAGAATATTATGACACTTTATGTAAGATCATAAATTCCTTTCTTTATATGTCACAGATATTATGAATGATGGAGGATGCTAAGGATGCCATGAAGCGCATAGAAGTTATATGAAAGCTATGCATTATTGAAATGTCATCTTTATGATATGGTGATGTACAATTCTATACATGCCATGACTATACTCTTTTCTATATATCATTTGGGACTAAACTCGTTGGAGTCAAGAATGAATGAATAAAAGAAATGTAAGTCCCCACCTAGTTATGATCGTGAGACTATGATGACCTGTTAATAGAGGGATATGACATGATGACCCATTAGTAGAAGGATATGAAATGATGATCCATTAGTAGAGGGATGTGATGATGATGCTAGCCAATAGTAGAGGCTTAGCCAATATTATGATGCTAGCCGATAGTAGAGGCTTAGCCAAGATATAGGGGTTATCCTTATGATGATGATTAATGTTTTAAATGTTTATGGGATGGGTTAGGAGAATTTCCCTCCATCGTTTTAAAAGGCTTATGAGACGGGTTTGTAGAATACCTCTACACTAATGATTTCACGATTCATGCTTATGATTATTCTGTGAGAGTTTTACTTAGCACCAAGTGGTCTTTTGGGATGATTGTAGAAGCTCCCCGTTAGAAGAGGCGTGAGACCGTTAGTAGAATCTCATTGTCCTATAACTACGTGCCACTGTAGGAAATAGGAATCACCCACTAGTATAGATTGATTTCTAGACCAACCGATAGTAGAGGTTGCTTAATAGCAAGGCTTTAGTGGATCCACTTAGGCATTCTAGGAAGTCACCTTGGCGAGTGATCTTTCCCTTTCTCCAGTATAGGGGAAACATCAGGACTCCATGCTTAGTTCACATGGTTTATGTCAGTTAAAGGATGCTCTTACATATGTTCATATTCTTCTCATGTTCCCAAGGTGTCCTTTTATGAGGATTTATGATGGTTCCTTCATATTATGTCCAAAGGTGTTTTAAAGTTCCTATGACTCATTGTTTTGAGTTCAAATGATATTTATCCTAAAGGTATATGGCTATGTCTACAAGTGTGTAAAGTGGTCTACATTGTGATTACTAATGTTTCTTCTATAATAAAATAGTCTTTTATGTAAAGTGGTGTATTGTTCACCCAAGAATATTAATGTTTTAATTATTTATAACAACATATATTTTCTCAATAATTTAAATATATGTGTTTCATTATGCATTCAAGTAAGGGTAAGTTCTTTATTTCTCATGTAGTTCTTTATTTCTTATGTATGTGTTATTTCATGTTCTATGATAAGAGCAAAATATCTAAATGATCACGCGTATGTATGTTCCAATTTTATATGATTTTCTTATTGACAATTATGTTCATCCATGCATCCTATTATGTTCTTTTTAAAGTTGTCTTTTTATATTTAAATGATATTGGCTTGACTATGACTTACTTGCGCCCTTGTAAATGTACGATTTTTAACATGAGACTTAATACGATCCATTTCATCATTTATTTCCATACCATGCATTGCATACCTACATATCATTACATTCAAAGTACTGATACATACTTTTATGCCTACATGATTTAACCATGTAGGGATCGGCGCTCCTTGATATCGTCTGCATGGGCTAGCTTTGGATCATTGAAGATGAGAGTTGATGACTCCTCTAGTTTGGGGACAATAACCTAGTTTTCTTTCTAGATTGATGCATAAGACATTCTAATTCCAGATGTATATTTCTTTTGCTATGTATGTATTTGACAGTGAGCTTGAACATGTCTTAGCCCCCACCAAGTTTATTTTAGAGGCATTTTTGGACAAATGTTACGATGGTGTCCAACTCTTATACTCCTTTATGATTTTTAAGTTATGGCCCTTAGCCCTGTTTCCTCTAGTTTTCTATTTCATTTAAGCTTTTTATGCCTACAAATGCTTATGGTATGTAAGATGGCTTAGGTGAGGTGCCTTCGAGTATCTCATTTATCGTGTGATGACTAGGCACCTAAGTCGGGTCATTACATAACCCCTATTATCTACCCATTGCTCGTACCATATTCTACCCCTTTGAGTTGGTAGCCCACTAACTCGACTTTCTCCTCCGAAGGAATACCCATGAACGCTACTACTCAGTAGGCCTCCTCAATGAACTTAGTGGGGTCCTCCTCCATCTTGGAACCAAGGAACTCTAGAGGATTCATCCTAATGAAGTCTCTTACTCTAGTGGTTGAAGTAGGTAAATGGGGAGGAACAATGATCTCCTAGTTAGCTTGGTTGGCCAATTGTTGGACCAATGAGAAATGAGACACTCCATCATCTTGTTGGAGCGGAGGAATTTGTTGCTCGAGAGTGCCTCTTTGGTTTGGATCTCTTCTTGGCGGCATGATCTAGAAATAATAAAAAATATCATCGTTAGTCATAAGAAATCCTTACTCAACTCTAAAGGCACGACATGAACAAGAAAAAGGGAAGACTTTCCTAAATTTTCTCACAACTCTCACTCAAGATAGTGGCATGCTTCACAACCTTAATGAGACTTTACCCAACGGGGTATACATAGACATCCAAGGAACATTTTAATATATCGTGCTCTGCTACCAATTTTGTAATGACCTGACATAGGGCTTAGTCATTACACAGCAAATGAGATACCCGAGGGCACCTAACCCAAGCCATCTTTAATATCTTAAGCATTCATAGGCATTAAATTATACTTTATGGATTAAAAATAATGGGGAAAGGGTCTATGGGAATTTTAAGACAATAGAGAAACATTAACAGAAACATTGACATGTTTTTCCATAATGCATACCAACTAAAACATCGATGGAAAGAATTGATAATGGTTGATTTTCATCAAATAGAAAAGACTCCATTGTTTAACAATATAGTTAGTAAAAGGCTCAAAAGAGAAACATATACATCATCTCAAAAGAAAATACAAGCTAGATAGAAAAATGGTAGAGTCCCGAACTAAGGGCTTACTAGAATAAATGTACTAGTCTTGAATGGCAAAAACTAGCTACAAGACAGTGGAAGAGTACTTGTCCCTATATGGTTAAATCATGCAGGCAAAATATACGTTAGTACATTGGAATGGACCAAGTATGTGAGATGCAGTACAAGCATGAAATTATAATGCCATCAATTATAAGTAAACAATATAAGTATACATGAGGTATTAGAGTATATGAATACGAGCTTAAGCTTGCATAAAGAATATTCATCAATATGAATAAGAGTCAATACATGAGAAATCACATGTAATGCAATCACATCATAGAGTCATAAACTTGTGAGAGAAGATCTTAACTGATATATAAGACCGTGTGAGTTACTACATGGAATCCAACATAACCTCCTACGTAGGCATGGGGAGACAACTTGTTGGGTGGAACTCCATCACTTTGCATGCATCTTTATATAACATAAATAGCCTACGTTGATCCACTAGACTAGCCTACAAGGGTTCCTATAGTGGCACATAGTTAATGAGACATAGGGTTGCTACTAAGGTTCTCTTACCGAACACCACCTCAATGTCACATACGGTGGTAAGTCATCCCATGAAATCTTCAAAACATAGCTTAGTCAAATTATGACACTTAGGATCATAGGTAGAAAATCATAAGAGTAGCTCAAACTTAAGGAACCACCAATTGAGAATTGTCCATTCATCTTGGGGACCTTCTTAAACATCCTTTATGACAATTGTCAATATGCTTATATCTTTGAAAAATCATAACATTAAAATTCATCTTTAATGTCCTAATTATCATCATAAATCATGCAAGACTTTACTTGAAAACTAGGTGAGCTAAGCTTTTAAATTGAACAATCATAAATCACATGTTCATACTTAAATCATGAAAATATACTTATTTAAAACAAGCAAAACAACCTACACTTCATCAATAACGAAACTAATCATTAATAACTTAAATATATGTAAATGATTGGTAAAAACATCATAGAATACCATTAAAATAATTTAACAACATAAATATCACAAAACCATCATTTGCATGCATATTCACTTGAAGGAACTTATAAAAAAGGTAAAATACATTATGAAGGACTTTGTGGGTGAAAGAAGACCCACAACTCAACCTGGCATACCTTGGTATGATTAGGAAAACCAAACTTGAAGCTTTTGGGAAGAACCTTGAAACCCTAGCCCTTTTATTCTTGCCTTCTAGAGAGAATAATGGCTAAGGAAATTTTTAGGAATCGGAAGAATAAAGAGAATGAAGTTCCTTAGGGTTTAAGGTCTTACTTAGGCCTCTTTAGATCCTAAAAATAACATAGTTTAGGAATAGAATTTACGAAAATGATAAAAATTGCCTCCATTAAAACTACCGGATTGATTCTATGAAATCCTATTTACAAGCCATGGTTTGAACCATGGACTGTAGTCCCTGTCCGTTTTGTTAAATTTTCAAAACTTTACAAACCATTTTGCTGATCCAAACTATGAAACTATCTTTTACATGCCATATACTGACTTAAGGGCCGTGATTAGACTTGTAGAGTCCTTCCACGCTTAGCTATTTTTCCTCTTTTATTGGACCTCATTCACGAAGGGATTCTATAGGACGTAAATATGGTCTTCAGATCATCCTATTAATCATAGGTTACTTTCTAGGAAACTCCAAATTTTCTTCATGTTAAGGCCCTTATCCACGAACCTATCTATGATCCGGCATTCTTTTTGTGGGATGTCATTGGTAGTATGGGTTACCCCACACTTGGAAATTCTTTTCCTTTCCTGAAATTCATGTTTAAGGACTGGCCTACGAACCATGAATCTACTTGCGATCGTAAGTCACCCCCGTAAACTGACTCCGGGTCATTTTATATCCAACTTTTTCTGCACTCTTAAGCTCCTAAACTGGGGATTGTTACATGAGGACTCGCTCAATTTGTCATTAAAATAATTCAAATCTATCCATGAGGATATAGAAGAAGATAGTCACCTATTCCTACATTTTTAAATAATATAGGCATAAAATATGTATTAATATGTTTGAATGGACTAAATATGCAGACATGCATTATAGGAGTATATATTATATTCATAATTTCATAATAATGATACATGAACAAGGGAATATATAGATAGAACCAAGGTAGACAAAAGAATCAACACACAAATATGCCATGATTGAAATGATGCATGATATCGTTGTACATCAGTATATGTGGGAATGTCACCACAACCGACAATACACCAACGATCTATAACACAGAATTCTGGTGTTGTCCCCATATTGAAAAAAGAGAGTCTACTTGCCAAATAGAACTCTACATATCATAAGTTATGTGGATACACTAGCAACCTATTTTGAGAACGTCATAAATCCTACGATAGCATGTAGCTATGGGCCAATGGAATTTACTTTTAATGGACCATGCCTTAGCTAACGGGTGAACCATAATCCTAAGGTTCTCTGGTGCTAAGTCAACATCCCACGGAATACATAATATAGGCATATGATTATACTCATCATAATTCATACTTGTACATCATCATAAGCTTTATCATAATCTCATAGTTCATAAAATCATGTATAGGAGTAGCTCATTTCATGCTAGGATCTTAGGTCACCTCTTAGTCCTGAGACTCCCTTATGGATCCTAGGTGACATTGAAGGTCCTAAATCCCTTACTCAAAGATGTACTAGGGTCCTAGGTCGCCTCTTAGGAATTTTAAGTCTCCCTTTGAAATCTTAGGTACCTTCAAGGTCTTAAATTTCCTATTCATAGTCATACTGAAACCTTGCATATGCAAAAACATGATCATGTAATGAAGTGAAAAAGATTAGCCTGAATTCATATCCAACAAATTCAAAATTATTATGGTAAAATAAATACATGAATAATCATTGAATTTAAGATCGTTCTAATCATAATTGAAGGAACTCATTCATGATTTCCATTATCAACGTAGCGTAGTTGAGAAATCTCATATAAATCAAGTAATTTTTGAAAATTGAGAGTGATTCATGTATATTCCAATATATAAATGTAATTTAAATCATAATAATAACATTTGAAATCAAAGTCGTGAAAATCCTAATTTGAATGTAATAGTGAGAAAATAGGTTGAGCTCCATGGATGGAAGGTACCCATGGATGAAGATCCACATACTTTGATGAGAATTGAAGGAATGAAGATGAACTTGGCTTGAATTTGCTAGCTCTTCAATGAATTTTTCACTGGAGTAGAGAGGAGACAATGAGAGTGAATTTGAGTTTAAATGTTTGAAATGAGATTGAAATGCCTTGGATAGGTTACGGTAATATTATAAGGGTTATATAATTTAAAAATCATCCTAAAACAGAATTAGAAACTAGGGAAAAGACTCAAATGCTCTTACGAAATCACATTTTAGAACAAGATGACCCCTCCATGAAGGCACCACCACGACCCGTGGCGGGGTCAATAGTGGGTGCCTTAATAAGAAATTGTGGTGGCCTAGGGAGGGTGCCCTCCACAAGCCGTGGTAGATTCAATAGTGAACCACCTCACCAAGGAAGCCCTTAATCTTCTCCCACACCACCAAGCGTTGTCACCACGAGGCTCTTAACGAGCCATGATATGTACCACAAGCTATGGAGTGTCTCTTGGTAGAACACCTTCTCGGATCTTTGAGAATTTTTTGTTTTCGCGGCTCATTTCCGACTTCCAACATCTAAGGCTTTACATGAAGAATCATCAAACCTCATTATTGTAATATTTTTATTTTTTAAAATAAAAATATATCATAATAAATTGGTTTACTTATACTGTTTTTAATATTTTATAATAAATTGAGTCAATTCTGTTACTCATAACATCTCATAATAAATTGAGTCTTTTCTACCACTTATAACATCTCCCAATAAATTGAGTCTCCTAACATCTTAATACAAGTACGTCTTTTCTACTATTTCTGTAACGCCCGGTAAAATTACCAAAAGGTCCCTAGAGGAGAGTTATACGCAAAACACATCTTTCGATGCTCGAATTAAAAATCTGAGAGTGGATTCGCGATCAGCATGAAAAATTGAGTGGGAAAAGGGTCTCGATCGATTTTTAGAGTGACCGAGTCAAAAGATAATTTTTCGTTCTAAATCGAAAAATAGTGTGAGTTCGCGACAGAGCCGCATCATGGACCAATCGCAGAGACACACTTATGTTTTTCTATGATTTTTCGACAGAGTTGAGTTTTTTCGAAATGCACTGTCTGCGACAGGTCCGCGTCGTGGACTATGTTATTTCACGGGAAATTTTTTTTAAAATTTTGAGGGGCATTCTAGTCCATTCCTAATACTTTCTAAACTTCCCACACGACGAATATAGGTCATTTTCTCTGAGAAAGGGTTCCAAAAACCCATCCAAAAACATTCTTCCTAGCAAAATCACTAAGACAGCGCTTGAGATTGAGAAATTCAAGAGGAGATTATTCAAGGAATTGTTGTTAGCAATCATCCCAGGTATGTAAGGCTAACTTAAAGCATGGGATTGTTCTTCCATGTGCCTTTTTGAATACATTGAGTCATTTAAGGAAAATAATGAATTTGATGTGAAGGTTGTTGATGTATTATACTGAGTTTTACCTAATTCATATATTTTTATATGAGTTGTTGATCATCATAAACATGATTTATTGCATAATTCATTTTCATGAGTGTTTTTCACAAAACCCTATGATTATTTTATTAAAAAGTGTAATATGAACTTAGGGGATGAGACTTGAGCCTTGATGATGATAATGTTTATGATGTTAGGACTGTGTTTCAACATTCGATGAGAGTCTTGATGATGAGAGTGATGTTTCATGATGTCTTAACACCTGAAATTACATTCTAAAAGAGTATTTCGAGTCCATGATGCTTATGTTGATGTTGATTAGATGAGTTGATGTTGATGTTGAGGTACTATGTCCCTATGGGACTGATGATGATGTATTATGTCCCTATGGGACTGATGAGGTGATGTGTTTTGAGCATGTCGAGTTCTGGGAGGAGTATTGAACACCGAAATGAGTAAGAGTGGGTCCCACTTGAACCCATTTACTATGTGGCCCGTGTAGGAAGAGAGGATTGAACCACAATGCGGATGGTTCCTTTCTTGTCCCAATAGAGGACTGAGGTTTTCTTCTTGTGGATCCACTGAAGTTGATGTCCTTTACTCCGGGCAGGGTACTTGATGGATGTGGCAACGGCATCGCTTCGTCGAATCATCACTGGCTCATAGGTGATGGTTGTCGGTTAGAGAAACTCCCAGTGACGTCTTATTTGATAGTACTCTGATGTTGATATTGATGTGAGGTTATGAGTCAAGTTCCCTTGAGTTGAGTCGAGTTCCCTTAAGTTGAGTCGAGTTTCCTTGAGTTGAATTGAGTCGAGGTTCCTTGAGATGAGTCTGATGCATTTATGATATGGAGATAAGATGTTGATGAGCCATATGTCTACTCTAATTTCTTGCCTTAGATAGACATTTGATGTTCTGATGGAGTATGATGCTGAGTTGATGCTATCCCTATACAGTTGTACTTGTATTGTTGCATTCAGCTATTTTACATACCAATACATTCCACGTACTGATGTCACTCGGCGCTGCATCATTTCATGATGCAGATACAGGAGTTAGAGGACTTCAGCAGACGCATCGTTGAGGTCAGAGATATCGAGTTCAGTCATTGGTGAGCCTCCTTGCTATCCGGAGGAGACCCTTTTATTTTTGTTTTCGTTATTTATTGAGTTGGGTAGCCATGGCCTGTCATAGTACCATCTTAGACAGTTGAGTCAATCTAGAGGCTTCATAGACATGAGTCGAGGTTTGATGTTGAGGTTTTCCCTTACGAGTTGAGTTAACAATTGTATTTGTTTATCTTGATGTTGAGACTGATGTTGGCCTTTGGCCCCATTTATTGAGGTAGCTCACTACACTACTTCCACTTTTCCGCTATACTGATGTTGAGTGACTGTCCTGAGAACGAGTGGTTCGCTTAGGGACTAGCAATAGTCTCTGGGTGCTGGCCACGCCTAGGGTACCCTCCTGTGGCGTGAAAAACTTTATATCAGAGCACAGAGTTCAAGAGTCCTAGGGGTTCTATGAAGCTGTGTCTAGTATAGTCTTGTTTATGTGTGTGTTGTGCACCACACTTCATAAACAGGAGGCTACAAGACATTAGAAAAGGTTACACTTCTTTGATTTTCTGCATTCGTGCGATAGAGTTTGATTCTATGAAACTCTCTTCTAATTCGTGCACTACATGTTTGTAGATCATGCCTCCAAAACGCACTACCACCCAAAGAGATGCCTCAGTCCCTAACACTGAGAATCCTTTACCAAAGGTCCTTACCCAGAATGATACAAGGAGACGGAGTCAACTTGCCAGAGCTACTAAGGCTTCACCGGCACCTCCTGCTCAGTCAGCCTCCACTACGAAAGCAGACTTCAGGGGAGCCATCGCTATGCTCACTCAGTTGGTGGCCTCTCAGAGTAATAGTCGCGGTCCCCAGGCCCCTAGCTCCAGCTCCTAAGAGCCCACAGTTGCAACCAGGCTCAGAGATTTCCTAAGGATGAACCCGCCAGTCTATACAGGGTCTAAGGTTGAGGAAGACCCGCAAAACTTTATTGATGAGATGCGCAAGATCTTGAGGGTTATGCATGCGGATGGGGTTGAGGGAGTCGAGCTGGTATCATATCAGCTTAAGGATGTTGCAAATGTCTGGTATAACCAGTGGAAAGATGGTAGAGGTGAGGATACTCTGTTGAGTGGGAGGAGTTTAAGAATGCTTTCCTCGATCACTTCTTTCCCCAAGAGTTGAGGGAGGCAAAGGTTAAGAAGTTTGTGAATCTGAAGCACGAAGGGTTGAATGTCAAAGAATACAGCCTCAAGTTTATCTAGTTGTCCCGATATGCTCCAGAGATGGTCCTTGATATGAAGGCGAGGATGAGGAAGTTCGTGTATGGATTGGGCCGGCGTGTAAAGAGGGAGTGTAAGGCAGCATTGCTGTTTCTAGGTATGGATATCTCTAGACTTATGGTCTATACCCAGCAGACTGAGGAGGACAAGAAGAAGGACAAGGAAGAGCAGCAGAGTAAGAAGGCCAAATTGGCAAGGCATGAGCCTAGCCAACAGAAGCAGAATAAGGGTGATAGAACTTTTTTTCAGAAGAGTCTTCTATCTATGCACCCCTTATGATGAGTGTGCCTGTTCAGCAAAACAGGTATGATCAAAAATCCTATGGTCACCAAAATTTTAGAGCTCAGGGACCTTAGTCCCAAGCTAGCGTTGCCCAAGGTCCGAGAGGAAAGCCACCTTGTGGCAGATGTGGCAGGCTGCATCTTGGTACATGCCATGAGGGCACAAATACTTGCTTTTCATACGGAGAGCCTAGCCATTTTCAAGGTGAGTGCCCTTCGAGGAGATGGGGTGATAGAGGTAATAGAGCTTAGTCTTTAACAGCGCCCCCTGCGGGCAGTCATCAAAAGGCTACTATTGCGAATACAGGAGGCAGGACAAACCCCCTGTATGCAATGGGTAATCGACAGGACCAAGAGGTTGCACCAGATGTTGTTACGGGTATGCTCCGAATCTTTTCTTCTAATTGTTATGCATTGCTTGACCCGGGTGCCATGTTATCTTTTGTGATGACCTATGTGGCCAATAAGTTTGAGATTCTTCTAGAGTGTTTGCTTGAGCCTTATACTATTTTACTCCTACTGGTGAGTCTATCCTAGCTGAGAGGATCTGTAGAGACTGTGTAGTATCCATCTATCATAGGGAACTTTGGCCAATTTGGTAGAGTTGGAGATAATTGACTTTGATGTAATTCTTGGTATGGATTTGCTCTATGTCTGCCATGCATCCATAGATTGTAGGACCCGAGTTGTTAAATTCCAATTTCCGAACGAATCAGTCCTAGAGTGGAAGGGAAGTTTTGTTGCATCTAAGGGTAGATTTATTTCCTACCTGAGGGTGAGCAGTTAATCTCTAAGGGTTGTATTTATCACCTTGTGCGAGTTAAATCTGATGATATCGAGTCCCTTACTCCTCAAAGGTCCCGATTGTAAATAAGTTCCCTGAGGTGTTCCCTGAGGATTTACCTGGAGTCCCTCCTGATAGGCAGATCGACTTCGGTATTGATGTACTTCTCGACACGCAGCCTATTTCAATTCCACCATATAGGATGGCCCCCGCTGGGTTGAAAGAGTTGAAGGATTTGTTAGAGAATAGCTTTATTAGACTAAGTGTTTCTCCTTAGGGTGCTCCCGTTCTATTTGTACGAAAGAAGGATGGGTCTCTCAGAATGTGCATAGACTATAGGCAACTGAACAAGGCCACGATCAAGAACAAATATCCTCTTCCCAGGATAGATGACCTGTTTGACCAACTTCAGGGTGCCTCATGCTTTCAAAGATAGACTTCAGGTCGGGTTACCACCAGTTGAAAGTGAGAGAATGTGATGTTCCAAAGACAGCCTTCAAGACAAGATATGGCCACTTCGAGTTCTTGGTTATGTCCTTTGGGTTGACGAACCTACCGGCAGCTTTCATGGATTTGATGAATAAGATGTTCAGGACCTACCTTGACATGTTTGTAATCGTACTCATTAATGATATCTTGGTGTATTCAAGGAATGAGGAGGAGCATGCTAAACACCTTAGAGTTGTCCTTCAGACTCTTAAGGACCATGAATTGTATGCGAAGTTCTCCAAATGTGAGTTTTGTCTTAATCAGTGGCTTTTCTAGGCCATGTTGTTTTAGGTGATGGAATTCGAGTAGATGGCCAGAAGATTGAAGTGGTTACAAACTGGCCAAGACCGACCTCTCCGACTGACATAAGGAGTTTCTTGGGGTTGGCAGGCTACTATCGCAGATTTGTTGAGGGATTTTCTTCCCTATCCGCACCATTGACCAAACTGACTCAAAAAAAGGTCAGGTTTCAGTGGTCTGAGGAATGTGAGAAGAGTTTCCAAGAGTTGAAGACCAGATTGACCACTACACCTGTCTTGACTTTGCCCGACGGGACGGAAGATTTTGTAATATACTGTGATACATCAAGAGTTGGGTTGGTATGTGTATTGATGCAGAGAGGGAAGGTGATAATCTATGCTTCCAGGCAGCTTAAAGTTCATGAGAGGAACTATCTGACCCATGATCTTGAGTTGGCGGCAGTAGTGTTCGCACTTAAAACCTGGCGCCACTACTTGTATGGAGTGCATGTGGACGTGTTCACTGATCACAAGAGCTTACAGTATGTCTTCAGTCAGAGAGAGCTTAACCTGCGACAGAGGAGATGGTTGGAATTTCTCAAAGATTATGACATGAGCATCATGTACCACCCAGGTAAAGCTAATGTTGTTGCTGATTCTCTTAGCAGGTTGTCTATGGGTAGCATAGCCCATGTTGAGGAAGAGAAGAAAGAGCTAGTGAAGGATATGCATAGGTTGGCTCGACTGGGAGTCCAACTTGAGGAGAATGACGAGGGAGGAATTAATTTTCAGAGTGGGTCTTCATCGTCCCTAGTGACTGAGGTAAAAGAGAAGCAAGATCGAGATCCTATTATACTCCAATTGAAGGAGGTTGTTCACAAACAAAAAGTGATGGTCTTCTCCAAAGAGGGGAGATGAGGTATTGAGATACCAGAGTAGGCTATATGTCCTGATGTTGATGGTGTTCGAGAGAGGATTATGGTTGAGACCCACAACACTAGATACTCCATTCACCCGGGCTCCACCAAGATGTATCACGACTTGAGAGAAGTCTATTGGTGGAGTGGAATGAAGAGGGACATCACTGAGTTTGTTTCAAAGTGCCCAAATTGCCAACAAGTGAAGGTTGAGCATCAAAGGCCAAGTGGCTTGGCTCAAAACTTTGAGATTCCAGAATGAAAGTGGGAGATGGTTAATATGGATTTCATCACTAGCCTACCGAGATCCCGAAGGCAGCATGATTCCATATGGGTGATGGTAGATAGGATGAATAAGTCAGCGCGCTTCCTGGCAGTCAAGACAACTAACACTGCAGAGGAGTATGCCAAGATGTATATCCAAGAGATTGTGGGGTTGCATGGAGTTCCCTTGTCCATCATCTCGGACAGAGGAGCCCAATTTACCTCTCATTTCTGGAAGTCTTTCCAGAAGGGATTGGGTACCAAAGTGAACTTGACCACGGCCTTTCATCCACAGATAGATGGTCAGGCAGAGCGCACTATTCAGATGGTAGAAGATATGTTCAGAGCATGCGTCCTTGACTTCAAAGGAAATTGGGATGACCATTTACCATTAATTGAATTTGCATATAACAATAGTTATCATGCACGCATTCAAATGGCCCCCTATGAGGCCTTGTATGGGAAGAGGTGCAGATCACCCATTGGGTGGTTTGAAGTTGGAGAAGCTGAGTTGATTGGGCCTGACCTTGGCCACCAGTCCATGGAGAAGGTAAAGATTATTAGAGAAAGATTGAAGACTGCCCAAAGCCGTCAGAAATCTTACACGGATGTGAGGAAAAGAGACCTAGAGTTCGAGGCGAGCGATTGGTTGTACCTGAAGGTATCATCCATGAAGGGTGTCATGGGGTTTGGTAAGAAGGGGAAATTAAGTCCTCGCTATATTGGCCCTTATCAGATTTTGCGAAGAATTGGGAAGGTTGCTTATGAGCTAGAGTTACCTTCTGAGTTAGACAGAATCCATCCGGTGTTCCACATTTCGATGTTGAAGAAGTGTTTGGGAGATCTTGCCTTGGTAATCCCTGTTAAGAGCACGGGAGTCAGAGACAGTTTGTTCTATGAGGAAATTCCAGTTCAAATCCTTGATCGACAGGTTCGTAGACTGAGAAACAAAGAGATAGCCTCCTTAAAGTTCTGTGGAGGAACCAATTTGTTGAGGAAGCCACATGGGAAGCCGAGGAGAAGATGAGAACGAAATACCCGCACCTGTTTATGCCTGATGCTGGTGAGAGTATCGGAGGTAATATTCTTACTTTTTAATGTAAATTGATGTTCCTACCATGAGTTGATGTGTATATTCTTGATGTCTGAGTAAATGTTATTGACGTCGATAGAGAGCTGAGGAGTTAAGTTGTTGAGTGAGTATCGAGGTGAGCCGTGAGTCTATTCATGTCATAATACCATTTCTACTCGTCATTCGAGGATGAATGATCCAAAGGGGGAGATGATGTAAGGCCTGGTAAAATTACCAAAATACCCCTAGAGGAGAGGTGTGCGTAAAACGTGTCTTCCAATGCTCGGATTGAAAATTTGAGAGTGGATTCATGATTAGCATGAAAAATTGAGAGGGAGAAGGGTCTTGGTCGATTTTTAGAGCGACCGAGTCAAAAGATATTTTTTCATTCTAAAATGAAAAACAGTGTGAGTTCGCGATAGAGCCGCGTCGCGGACCTATCGCAGAGACACACTTATGTTTTTTTATGATTTTTTTACAGAGTTGAGTTTTTTTGAAATGCATTGTCTGCGTCAGGTCCGCATCGCGGACTGTGTTATTTCAAGTCGGGAAATTTTTTTTAAAATTTTGAGGGACATTCTAATTCATTCCTAATATTTTCTAAACTTCCCATACGACTAATACAAGTCGTTTTCTCTGAGAAAGGGTTCCAAAAACCCATCCAAAAACATTCTTCCTAGAAAAATCACTAAGCCAGGGCTTGAGGGGAGTTGAGATTAAGGGATTCAAGAGGAGATTGTTCAAGGAATTGTTGTTAGCAATCATCCCAGGTATGTAAGGCTAACTTAAAGCATGGCATTGTTCTCTCATGTGCCCTTTTGAATACATTGAGTCATTTAAGGAATATAATGAATTTGATGTGAAGGTTGTTGATGTACTATACTGAGTTTTACCTAATTCATATATTTTTACATGAGTTGATGATCATCATAAACTTGATTTATTGCATAATTCATTTTCATGAGTGTTTTCACAAAACCCTATGATATTTTATTAAAAATGTAATATTGAACTTAGGGGGATGAGTCTAGAGCCTTGATGGTGATAATGTTTTTAATGTTGGGACTGTGTTTCACATTCGATGAGAGTCTTGATGATGATATTGATGAGAATGATGTTTCATGATGTCTTAACACCTGAAATTATATTCTAAAAGAGTATTTCGAGTCCATGATGTTGATATTGATGTTGATGTTGATGAGATGAGTTGATGTTGATGTTGAGGTACTATGTCCCTATGGGACTGATGATGATGTATTATGTCCCTATAGGACTGATGAGGTTGATATTTTATGAGCATGTCGAGTTTTGGGAGGAGTATTGAGCACCGAAATGGGTGAGAGTATGTCCCACTTGAACCCATTAACTACGTGGCCCGCGTAGGAAGAGAATATTGAACCGCAATGCGGATGGATCCTCTCTTGTCCCAATAGAGGACTGAGGTTTTCTTCTTGTGGATCCACTAAGGTTGATGTCCTTTACCCCGGGCAGGGTACTGGATGGATGTGGCAACAACATCGCTTTATTGTATCATCACTGGCTCATAGGTGATGGTTGTCAGTTAGAGAAACTCCCAGTGAGGTTTTACTTGATAGTACTCTGATGTTGATGTTGATGTGAGGTTATGAGTCAAGTTCCTTTGAGTTGAGTCGAGTTCCCTTGAGTTGAGTTGAGTCGAGTTTCCTTGAGTTGAGTTGAGGTTCCTTGAGATGAGTCTTATGTACTTATGATGTGGAGTTGAGTTGCATTCAACTATTGTACATACCAGTACATTCCATGTACTGACATCACCCGATGCTGCATCGTTTCATGATGCAGATACAGGAGTTAGAAGACTTTAGCAGACGCATCGTTGAGGTTAGAGATTTCGAGTTCAGTCATTGGTGAGTCTCCTTGCTATCCGGAGAAGACCCTTTTATTGTTGTTTTCGTTATTCATTGAGTAGGGTAGCCATGGCCTGTCATAGTACCATCTTAGACAGTTGAGTCAAGCTAGAGGCTTCATAGACATGAGTTGAGCTTTGATGTTGAGGTTTTCCCTTATGAGTTGAGTTAACAATTGCATTTGTTTATCTTGATGTTGAGACTGATGTTGGCCATTGGCTCCTTTTATTGAGGTAGCTCACTACATTACTTCCACTATTCCGCTATACTGATGTTGAGTGACTGTCCTGAGAACGAGTGGTTCGCTTGGGGACTAGCAATAGTCTCTGGGTGCTGGCCCGCCTAGGGTACCTCCTGGGGTGTGACAATTTCATATAGTTAAAACATTCATAATTCTTGAGTCTTCGTCTCCACCATTTTCAAGTACTTATTCATCTTCTTTTTTTTTTTTTTTAGAAAAAAATCCTCTTTAATATTTGTGTATTTGAGTCAAAGCAAGTTTGTTGACTTCTAATCATATTTGGGTCGATCGTGATGTTATTCATCGTATGTAGTAGTTTATTTATTATTTTTATGCATGATATATAGTTGATTTTAGGAGACAAGTATACTCATGTATTTATCTTTAAACTAATACATGTCACTAGCTTTGCAAAATCTTCTAAGCACAACTTATGAGTTGATAATTTTTTTATGTTTTGATTTTTATTTTATAATGTGGAGAAATTAATATATGAAACATGCAACTGTGGAAAGAAGTGATTTCTAAATGTTAATGTAGTTTAAAATATTGATTTTTATTATATGAAAAAATAATAATAATATAAGGACTTCTAACCGCGAAAAAACTCTAAAATCTTTCTTATTTGATAGTTTTCTACTTATTTCTTATTTGAATCAAGAAACCTTGCAGCCACTAAGAAAAATCTTCATTTACCTTGGGTTCTAATTAGTAATAAAATCTTTGTATATAGGACCTTGATAAATAAATTTAAAAAAAAAAAAAGTTGAATAGGATTAATTTGTAGTATTCTTCTTTTGGATTTTTTTACCTCTATACATCTCACGTTATTTAATTAATTTCATATTGTCATATTTTGCATTTATGTATCCAGATTTTAATTTATTTTGCAGCGTTTATAATTCATGAACTTTACCTTTTTGAAAAAATAGAAAAGGAGCTGACAGTGAAAATTGATGACTTATCTTGTTGGTGAGTAATGCATTCATTTTTTACATCAAATTTAGATTTGTGGTATTTATTATTGAAATATTTACCTTAGCACAAGTAATTATTTAATTTTTAAATAACTATAATACCTGAATTTTCTCTTAACAAATTAATTTCATGTTTCTAACTCAAATGTCATAAAAAAGTACTACACACAGAAGGGATGACAGCTGTTCAAAGCAGTACTCATGCTTGAGAGAGTAAGCAACATCCAATATCAATTTATTATTTTTAGTAAGAACAAACCTACTAATAGAAACTAAACCCGACAATTCTTTGAAAAAATTTATTCCTAATATTAGACTTTTAGAAATAATAATACTTAAATATATTTAACTATAACATTTTTTAAGTTCTTTCATCATTCATTACAAATTTGTATTGTTAGGATAGAAATATACTAAGAATATATTTAAAAAATCTATAATTTGTCTATAATAAGAAAAAGATATAGATCAATAATAAATTAACAATTTAATTTTTTTTTATCTTTGTCACTAAGAAATTGACATCTAAAGAGACATATTATTTTTATGTTATATAGAAAATATGTAAATAAAAAAAAATGTTAACTATACGAAAATTAAAGTCAATTTTATCGCATGAGTCTTCGCCAAAAATAAGGAAAAAAAGCTTGAAAATATTTTTATACAGTTACTTTTTTTAGTCTTATTAGTGACAAAAGTGTCTTTAATAATTTATCCTTTTGTGGGAGGAAAAATATTATAGTAGAGGTAGTACATATATTTTTTTAATATGTTTACTAGTAGATGCATGATACCCATGCAATACACATACTAAATTAATATTACTTTAAAAATATGAAGGTCCTTAGAAATATTGATTGAATTTTTTACTCTTCATTGAAAGGCTTTGTAATAAAAAAATTATCATTTCCTATTTTCCTCAAATTATTATTTGATTACATTTAAAATATTTAAAATTAAGAAGTTCTAAAATATATGATAAAAGAAAATATATTTTTAAAAATTAAAAAGTCTCAAATATATGAGAAGAAGAAAATATAAGGTAAGAGATATTAAGAGAATTAATAATTAAAGAATTCTAAAATATATAGCAAGAGAAAAATATATTTTAAAAATTAAGGAGTCTTAAATATATGGTAAGAGAAAGTTATTCATGGTAAGAAGTATTAGAAAAATTAATAATTAAGGAATCCTAAAATATATGGTTATAGAAAAAAATTTAAAAATTATTGCATTTACTTAGAATTGTGTAAGTTATGTATGGGAAAAAAATCTTGTAAAAAGCGTTATTCCCGAATGAGGTTTGATAAGTCTAAATTTGAATTAGTTGGACTTCAATGCGGATTCTCAATATCGAATGAATAATTAAAAAGAATGTATTCTTATATTAAGGATTTTGAAATATTTATAATACTTAGTTTAATATATTAATGTTAGACAGCACATATGCTAAACTAGTAAATGAAAAAAATTCACCACAATTAAAATGGTAAACTTTCTTAAAATTATTTTTGCGTTCATACACACCACAACTAAAATGGTAAACTTTCTTAAAATTATTTTTGCGTTAAAATAGGTAGCTTTATTGACTTAGAAAATGAAAGGATTAACTTATATTGTTTTAAAATTCCATTTGTTAACTTTTCTTTAGTTTTTCTTTACGAAGAGGGAGAGAGAGAAAGGAAATAGAAAAAACATGTTTTTTCTTCTAAGTACCTATGCAAAATTGTAGGTGAATAACAATTCCATGGAACTATTATGTAATTTAAAAATAACTTAGGATAAGAAATAGATTAAATAGTACAAGTAGCTTTTCAGGAAATATGGATTTAGTCATAAACCTCAGAAAAATCCAGATCACATAACTCTAATCATCACATTGAGCTATCTAATCTTGGCCTGAAAGAAAGATAATTTTCTTGGTTAAGACTTTGGTGGAATCGCCTCCTAGCAAATCAGAAGTTTTGATTTGCTAATGTAACGTGATTTCAGACTGTGTTTATTTGAAAAGATTAAGCTTTTGCTGTCGTTTCTTCTGTTGTTTTTTTGTTTGGTAACTTGCATACGATTAGATTGTAAAAGAACAAGAAGAGCGTATGTTCTTTGTCCTCATGATTGGAATATAATGAGCTTCATTCTCTAGAGAGAATAGATTCAAAAAACCTCTTATACTGAAGATATTTGTCAAAAGAAAGAATGGGGCATCTTGAAAAGTTTATTGGTTTATCTTCCACTATAAAGAGAAGGACTTAATCATGCAAAACCATGGATTCAAGTCTCGCAAATAAAGGAAAGGATCCAATGCAAAGCTCTCATTGTGCTGAAGACAATTTGTTTTCCTTGAGCATCATGGATAATTCTGCACAAGCTTTATTGTGGAGGATGTCTGAGAGAGAAGTCCTATGACAGAAACACCAATAAGCATATATATATATATATATATATATATATATATATATATATATATATATATATATATATATATTGTGAAGACCCTTAGAAATGTTGTTTAAACTTTTTGTCCTTTATTAAAAGATTTTTCTTTCGATAAAATCGTCTTTTCAATTATTATGTTATAATTTTAACAATATTAAATATTAAATATAATAAACATAATAAAAATTAAATCGAGAAGATTTTCTTATTAAATTCCTTTACTTGATCTAGAAAAAGATAGTTAAAATATAATAAAAATTAAATAGAGAATATTTTCTTTTAAGCCGACTCCAATGTCGCTAGAGCTATTCAATTTGATACAAACATTAGTTTGCACGTGAATAAGCATATTCAAGCAGTATATACAACATGAGAAGTTTGAAGAGGCAAACATACTAGTGAGGCTAAAGCAACTTTGGTGTCCAAGCCATAAGTGTGTCAATATGAATAATGTAAAAAAATTATTTCTCCAATTATGTTTTTTTTTTCAAATTTTTTTCTCTGTCTTTTTAATGCTATTCGCTACCACAAATAAAAGGAAAAACTACGAAATTCTTCATTCCTTTTATTTAATGAAGCAAGCATAATCTTGAGCATAGATAAATTTCAGTTTCGTCCCGCAACTTCATGTTCTCCTCTTTCACTTTACCATAATCTATTGTGTTATTATTAACTAAGTATAATAATAATTTTAGGATTCAGTATGAATAAGTTAAATAAATATTTTATGTTATAAATTAGATTTAAAAAATAAAATGTAATTAAGTAGATGAATAAAGGAAGAAATCAGCTCATGGCATCCATGATTCTAAAATTAACTATTGTCATAATAATAATTAAATAATAATTTGAGAAAAATTGATTACTTTGTCTATTAGAAAATTTTTCGATGAATGATAAAAATTTCAATCAATTTACATCAATATCAAGAATCATAATATGCAACTATAATAGTCATATATAATGGCATTAATTTCCAACTTATGATAGTAAATTCTTAGAAAAATACATGATCACACAAATCAAACCAACAAATCCAAAACATAAATGCAAATACGTAAAATTGACTGAAAAACAGAATTCCGACAATCCAAAAACAACAAATAAGTATGATATTTGTTCAAAACAACATACGTAAATAATAATAATAAAAAGAATCAAGAAATAACCTAATAAAAACTTATGAAAAAGTCGTACTTATCCGAGAGATGCTGCAAAAACAAAACAAAAAACTAATAGCAGATAAATAAATTTAAATATATATATATATATATATTCTTTTTATAAATACTTTATCATAGAAAAAAAATATTAATATGGTAGATGAAAGAATATTTTGCCGTGTCTTTCTCATTACTCCAAATCACCAATATATACAAAGATATGCAAAGATAAATTAGGCATAAAATAACTTAGGATAATTACCAAATATAAAAGATACTAAAATATAATTACAACTAATTATATACAATAATAGATTATTTGACATAATCTATCAACAATAATAGATTATTTGACATAATCTATCACACCCCCGCAGTCGAAACGGTAGGTCGACGAACATTGAGACTGTCCCGGAAATCATCAAATAAAACTCTAGGCAGACCCTTGGTGAAAATATCTGCAATCTGATATCGGGAAGGCACATGAAGAACACGAACTTCGCCTCGTTGGACCTTTTCACAAACGAAATGAATGTCCATTTCAATATGTTTAGTGCGTTGATGCTGAACTGGATTACTCGATAAGTAGATAGCACTAACATTATCACAATAAACTAATGTTGCCTTAGAAATAGGACATTGAAGTTCAAGTAGAATATTTCGAACCCAACATGACTCGGAGACAACATTAGCAACCCCTCGGTACTCAGCTTCGGCACTAGACTTAGACAAAGTAGGTTGTCGTTTAGAGGACCAAGAAATCAAATTATCACCTAGGAAAACACAATAACCTGATGTTGAACGGCGAGTATCTGGACACCCACCCCAATCTGCATCCGTGTAAGATAGAAGAGAAGATACAGATGACTTAAATAAATGTAGACCAAAATCAGATGTACCTTGAATGTACCGTATAATACGTTTCAAAGCTGACATATGCTCAACCAACGGAGCATGCATAAACAAGCAAACTTGTTGTACAGCATACGATATATCCGGGCGGGAAAAAGTTAAGTACTGCAAGGCACCACATAACTTTCGGTAAAAAGTGGGATCATCATACAGAATGCCAGATTGAGAGCTCATTTTTCCTTTTGAGTCTACAGGAGTAGCAGATGACTTGCAGTTTGACATCCCTGCTTTTTCTATAATTTCTTGAGCATATTTCTTTTGAGAAAGAAACAAACCTGTTTTAGTACCAGAGACAGCAATGCCCAAGAAATAACTGAGTTCACCCAAATCAGTCATAGAAAATTCGGAAATAAGTCTGGAAATAATCTGTTGTCGAAGAGACTCGGAAGAAGAGGTAAGAACAATATCATCAACATACAATAGAATGTAAGCTGTATCATTACCATGGTGATAAATGAATAAAGAGTTATCCGATTTGCTATGAACGAAACCGATGGACGCCACAAAATCAGCAAACCGTTGATACCAAGCCCGGGGAGCCTGTTTCAAACCATAAAGAGACTTTCGAAGCAGGCATACATGATCGGGTTTAGCAGGATCTTTGAACCCCAATGGTTGATACATGTAAACAGTTTCATTCAAATGACCATGTGAAAAAGCATTTTTAACATCCAACTGATGAATTGACCATGACTTAGATAATGCAATACTAAGAACCATTCTGATGGTAGCCGGCTTGACAACCGGACTGAAAGTTTCATCACAATCTATCCCCTCTCTTTGAGTCTTACCATCACCAACTAAACGAGCCTTACGTCTCTCAAAAGAGCCATCTGACTTCGTTTTATGCCGAAAAATCCACAATGAACGAATAATATTGACATTATCCGGGCGAGGGACTAACTCCCAAGTACCATTTTTAATTAGAGCATCATATTCATCCTGCATAGCAACTTTCCAATTAGGGTCACGAAGAGCATGGACCGGGTTCTTTGGAACGGGAGATATGGAGGTAGAGGTATGAAGAGCGTGGTATTTAGGATTAGGCTTAACAATTCCATGTTTGCTACGAGTAGCCATGGAATGAGAGATGGTAGAGGAAGGAGGAGCAGGGATAGGAGGTGGCTGCCGTGAGCTGGGTGGAAAGGGGGCATCCCCCGGAGTGTGCTGTAAGTCAGCAGATATGGGGAGGGTGACACTCTCGGGTATGGCTATGTGAGGAGTAATAACATGGCGAAGAGAAGGATTGTCTAAGGCGGTACTAAACTCACCTAGGAAATCATAAGTATGTGTCTTAGGAGTATGAACTTTAGAGAAAGGAAAGACCAACTCATCAAACCAAACATGCTTAGCTATTATAATCTTCCGACTCGATATATCATAACATTTGTAACCCCAATGATTTGAAGGATACCCGAGGAAAACACACGGGGTAGAGCGAGATTGAAGTTTGTGGATTTTGGATGACGGAAAAAGGGGAAAGCACAAACAACCAAAAACTCGTAAGTGGGAAAAATCAGGATCACGTTGATATAAAATTTGAGTGGGAGATTTATAGCTAAGATTTTTAGTAGGTAAAATATTGTGAAGGTAAGTGGCCATTTCTAAAGCATGGTGCCAAAAAGAGGGAGGCATAGAGGCATGACAAAGGAGAGTCCGAACAATGTTATTGATGGTTTTAATTTTTCGTTCGGCTTTGCCATTTTGAGGAGAAGTATATGGACAAGAAAACCGGAGAGACATTCCATATCGGTGACAGAAATTTGTGAATGGGGTATTATCAAATTCACGACCATTATCACATTGAAAGGATTTCACTTCCCGTTCAAATTGAGTTCGAATATATGATCTAAGTCGGAGAAACAAATTAAACACTTGCGACTTTGTAGAGATAGGAAAAGTCCACAAAAAATTTGTGTAATTATCAAGAAAAAGAACATAATATTTATGACCATGAGAACTCAAAATAGGAGATGTATATAAATCACTATGAATGATGTCAAAAGGCGTAGTAGTATAAGATAGAGAATCATAAAAAGGAGTTTTAATTAATTTGCCGAGAGGGCAAGAATGACAAACATCTGGAGTAGCCTTATTACATTTAATCAAACTACTACTACGTAAAGAACCAAGAACAATATTGCCCGGATGACCTAAACGGGAATGCCACACACTAGGAGGAACAACTGTAAAAGCTGACGGAAGATAGGATGAAAGAACTTGACGATTTGTGAAGAAAGGATAGAGATCGCCATTGCTATTACACCTCACTATCTTGCTCCCCGTTTGCAAGTCCTTCACAGAAAAACCAAAAGGATCAAACTCAATGGATACATGATTATCAGTGGTAAATTTTCGAACGGAAATGAGATTTTTAATCAATTTTGGGACATGTAGGACATTTTTGAGTTGAAGTGTGTTTTGGTTAAGAGATTGGTGACCGTAACCCTTAATTGGAATTTTGCTACCATTACCAACAACAATTGCATTATTAATATGATTGCTCAAATTAAAATATGGAGATAAATTACCTTGAGAGTTTGTCATGTGTGAGGTAGCCCCGGTGTCCATATAATAGTTGGGATCATTCAACGACATAGTGTGCATTTCTTGTTCAATGTTGGTAGGCATAAACCCCGAGGTCTGAGAGTTGTCCATGAAGTAAGCCTGCTGTGGACGAGGCCCAAGGAGACCAGGATTAGGATTCTGTCCTGTCCTAGGAGCAGCCCACGGATAAGGGGTTTGACCCTGAGTTGGGTATGGACACGGTGGAGTTGGCCAAGGGCCTTGAGGCCAATAACCCCACGGTGGAGGATACCCCCAACCCGTGTTAGCAGGCTGCTGCTGCGAACCACCAAAATAACGCTGCTGGGGTTGTTGTTGCTGATTGTTCCGGTTTGACCCACCGATGCCTTTACCCTTGCTGCCACCACCTTTAGATTATGTCAAATAATCTATCAGTAGATAATAATTATTACTCATGAACAAAATTAAAAGAGATTTTAAAATTTTCATATGATCTATTCAAATTATATATTTTAAAAACTAAAAATAAATTGTGTATATAAAATTTACTTAAATAATAAGTTTGTATTGGTATTGAATCAAAATATAAATTTATTTTACTTTATTTTATTTTTTTAGATAGAACAATTTTAAAGTAATTAGTTTTTATAATGTTAACAGCTTGAAGTGTATTTCAAACAATTTTAATTCAAAAAGTGCTTAACAACATATGCACAATGGTCCTCTTAATTATAGAATTAAAGAAACGACTTTGTCGCTTGATAATACAATAATTTTTAGAGTTGTCAATACGGGCCGGCTCATCTCATCTGGACTAGTCCTTACACGTTTTGAATTTTGACAGGCCAGGGCAAGCTAGCTCTTTTTTTTATAAGCTAGAAAATAGCTAGGCCGGACAAGCCCATTAGTACGTGGACCACAGGCCTTGCTAGGCCAGCCCTCATTTTTATTTATATAATTTTTTTTTTATAAATTTTTAAATTAAATTATAATTTAAAAATATTAAAATAAATAGCAACAGGACAATATGACATAGTATTAGTGTTACTATTACTACCTCCGGCTATTTTTACTTGCCCACTATACTACTTGAGATGTCCAACAATACTTGTCCACTTAATAAAATCAAAAGATAATTTCACACTTAGTTTCTAGTTTACCCTTATAATTAATTATAGTTATTTTCTTGTTACATTTTCTAACACATTGTATTTATTATATGCAAAGGGTGATTTAGTAACATTACCCATATTTTTATTAATTTTTAATCCTTGTGTCAAGTTAATAAGGGATAAGTAAAGGTGGACGGAGGGAGTACATACTATAAAAACATAATTTGTATCTAAGTTTTAATATTTAAAAATTTTAAACAAACTTTGAGTTTGGATTCTTATTATTTTTAATACTCTATTTTATTTTTATCTTAAATTATTTTTTTAATTCGGCCCATGGGCCGGGCCGACCCATATTGCAAAAGCACCACAAATCAGCAGGCTTATTCAGGCCGGGCTAAAAAGTCCATTTTTTAAAATGGGCTCCAAAAATCATAGTCTAACCCTACTAAATCACGGATTAGGCCAAGCCGACCCAACAGGCCTAGCCCATATTGACGGCTCTAATAATTTTAGTGTAAAGTTATTTGACTTATTAGATAGCAACGATCGTGCTAATTTTCGATCATTTCCTAAGAAAATACGGATAAGGTTTTTAGGTACAAATAATCTTAAATATATGGAACTTTTTTACAGTTTTATAGAATAATACATTAAATACTTATAGTGTCTAAGAAATATGTAAATGTTCAAGAGAATTAGATATTTGAGATAAATTATAGAATAGTCTAGATTTTTGTTAGAAAATAAAGTTATTGTATTTAGAATAATCTCTGAAAACATCCTTAGTTCCTTATACTAGTATAAATAGGGATGGCTATAGCTATTTATTAAAAAAAATAAAAAATCAAAGCGATTCAAAAGTATTATATTCTTCAATAACCAAATTTTGCTTTCTAAAATCTCCATTTTTTCTTTTTAACTTTTTTTTTATATTCTGACCTTAGTTAATGATCTTGGCCAGCAAAAGATCTCTAAATACATGTGATATCTTCGTAGCAAGTGGAATCTCGCACAAACTTGTAAAGCTGAACACATCAATAGCTAGCCTTTTGAGTTCTTTAGTAAATCTCATTAAGACACTTCATCTATTAGTTTAGAAATATTTACAAGAATAGCCAACTTTTGTGCAAAATTTACACATTCCATTTTATTTACAAGAATAGCAACAAAATTACCAAAATATGCACTCACTTTTTTTGTCAATCCATCAAATCACATTAATTGCACTATATTTTGTAGGTCAAGAAAAAGTTAATTAAAAAAGGGGATTTTTCACAAAAGTTTAAAAATGGACACAAATAAAAACATTTTTAATACACTACCAAACACTATTAATTTTTCATTAGATTTTTGTGGACTTCTTGTATATATAATATCGAATTTCCTCGAATTATTTTTGAACAAATTTTTTTTTTCACACCAAATTATCTCACATACTTAATACCATTAAATGCATATTCACGAATATTTTATAACATATGAAAAAAAATTTAAAATACATTTTTTATACTCCTTCGTGTTTTTTTCCAATGGTTTTTCTCATCATATTATACAAACATATAGATATATATACATATTACCATCACTCACACCGTTCCAGTGAACCAAACGTCAACAGTACTACCATCACGCACCCCATAAATACTACCAATGCAACGGCAAACTAACATCTATTACACAGTGGATATTAGTTTGCATGTTATTTAGTAGACTGACATTTATTTCATGTCCTTTTTTTTCCATTTCTCAATACTATCATATCACATCAAACACTACACTAATCACCTTTAAAAATACTCTCTTTCCTACTTTTATAAATAAATTTGCTATTTTAAATGTAATTTTTAAAAAGTTGCTAGGAATATATAAATATCATTATTTTTTTGTATATTTGTGAAAAATCCCCATTAATTTATTCCAAAGCATCTAAATAATGCATGATAAATTATTCTTATTCAATTGAAACATGGTTAAGGTTTTATAGCTTATAGCTTATTGAGGTGATATATTTTAAATGTTAACTTGTCTATGTAATAGAAAATTGAAAATATTAGACATTTTTATCATGTGTTCATGCACGTAGTCAACTGGAAAAGTTGTAGTTCGAGTTCCTAAATAAAATTTAGGGTGACAAATTTTTAATGGTTAACATATCTATGTAAAGTAAAAGAATTGTTTTTTTTTCTTTCAAAATTTGAATTGTAATCCGGGCTAAAATTAGAAGTTTTGGATTAGAACAAAACAAAAATGAGTAGTGCTTTTGTTGGTAACTAAAAACCACTAATTTATACGTAAGTTAGAATTATGAAGAACTCAAGAATAAAAATTGTCAAGAATTGAACAAATCAAAAGAATGAAAATGATAAAGTGAAGAGATCTTACCGAAAAGAAGTAATTAGGCGCGGAGTTCCATGATACAAAGAAGTAATTAGGCACGGAGTTCCATGATAGAAACACTTCTCGATCTGTGCCACCAAGAGTAAGCATATATCTATTCTATACTATATTAAAAGTGTAAAGGTTCTTAGAAATGTTATTTGAACTTTTTGTCATTCATTAAAATACCCTTCTTTAGACAAAAATGTTTTTTTCACCATTTTTTTTAATTTATGATTTAGTTTCAGGATTCACTTTTCGATTAAAATTTCTTTATATTTAGAATTCACTTTTGATTTAAGACTATTTTATATAAATAATTACGTAAAAAAAATTTATCGAATATTTTGTTAAAATAAAAGTATATAATACAACAAACTTTAAAAAGAAACAAATTTTAGTAAAATTATGTTACTACTCATTTTATATTTAGGAATATTTTGTTACATAAAATTTTAATCAGTTAATTATTTAACTTCTAAAATTATTCAACTCTAAATTATTAATTTATGTATTCAAAAACTATTAATATATCTGTATTATAAGCAAATGAATTAATTTTTTCATCTTTGTCATTTCACAATAGAATAAATTATTGCATCAAACTAAAAGTATTTATTTAATTTTTTATATAAATATTTTATTTATTTAATAACAAGTACTATTTATATATAATTTTTACATTGACGTGATAGATACATACAAAACACGTAGACTGAAACTAGTATTACTAAAAGTAGGATGATTCCAACATCAAAATTGAATTACCATTTACCCTTACACTAAATAAAAATATTTAAAAAATATCTAAACGTTGAAAATTTAATAATAATATCAATATTCTAATTAAGGAATTAACCTAAAAGTTAGTAGTATTATTTGTAAAGTCATGGCCCAATTAAGAGAGAGCCTCTGTGAACCAAAAAAACATAATAATATGAAGAAAAAAAATTGGCTTCCATATCTTCATTTCTTATTTTGCTTTATTTTTGGTTAAAAAATTCAAAAGTCATTCTCATTTTATTACTTAGACATCGGTGTCAGTGTCAACATGAGTCCAATATATGTTATTTTTATGTCTCAATTTATGCGATATAGATAAAATTTTTGTTATGAATTATAACACTTTTTTTTATGTATTTTCTTAATAGCATGTGTTACTCCGCTTGTCCTAATTTATGTGACACTGCTAAAATTTCAAAAGTCAAATTTTTTTAAATGTCTTTTACTTTTAAAGTTTTCAATTCGTGTGATCTATATTACGTTTATGTCATTTTTAAACAATATATGTTAGTCATCTATCTCTATTTATGCGACACGGTGCGAGTGTTAATTGAACTTTTATATCTTTTTTATATATTTTAAGTTATTAATTCTTGTGGTTTATAGTATTTTTTTAAAGTCTAATTTTCATATGTACATATATTGCTATTGTTAATTATCTAGATCTACAATATTTCTTTTACATAGTTTCCTAATCTTCTTTTGTCCCACTTTATGCGACATTGATAGATTAATTTCAATAACCAATCAAAATTCTATTTATTTTTAAAAGATTTTTGTTGTCAATTATCATGATTTATGGTATATTTTACACTTTTACAACATGTTTCTAAAACTATTTTAAATTGTTAATTTGTGATTAGTAATATTTCTTACACAATTGTCAAATGTATAAAATACAAAAAATAAGACATATAAATTAAAATGAAAGAACTATAAAAATTACAAATATACTCTAAAGCTGCTCCAGCAGGCACATCAAACTACTGTCTATTTGAGCAGCTGAAACTCTCTCTTATATATCGTAGAATCCTATAATTAAAAGTTAATGCTTTATCGATGTCTATGTTTTTTCTCTTTTCTGGGGAATGTTTGAAACGATTCTTATTGATACAATTTTATTGTTTTGAAAATTAAAAAGACATAATTATAGGGCCTGAAGGGTTCATCACCATTAATTACCTTGAATCCATCTTGAAGAACTTCTAAAAATGTGCATAGACTTGCCATATCATAATATCATCATAGGAGTAGCTTATCAAAATCATAACATCATCAAAGGACTCCATAATTTTACATAATTTTCATAACATTTCTTGGGAATCATAATTAATCATTCATAACATTCATGACTTGCATATCTTGCAATTAAATCTTATCAACGTAATATGTTTTATCATATAATCATATTCACTTGCATATCTTGCAATTAAAACTTTCATGAACGTAAGATGCTTTATCATATAATTATACATAGGAACTTAAAACAATGAGATTCAAGAGTAATATGCATGAGTATTCAATTGAAACCATTCAAAACAATCCACCAATACCATAGTAAAATCGCTAGTATTTGAAATGGCACGAGCACAATTATTTCAGCAGACTTCCAAGAAAGAGGATAGATCCTCCTTTACTTCTAACACATATCGTGCTGTGTCTCCTAAAACTTGAGAAGATTTTCAACTTGTTCTTCTACTTCAAGACTCTGCGGAAGTATTCTCCAAGAGACACTTTGAATGTGCAACGGAGTTACTAAGCTTGTGTGGCCTATCAGCTTCTCCTACAGGTACTCCTGTTCAAAGAGTTGTGTATTGCATTGGTGAAGCTCTTCCAGAGAGACTTGATAAGGAGAAGGAACATTAGCACCTAATAGACTTGAATGTGAGGAGGAGAATCCATTTGACTTGGAAGAAGTTCCACCACGCCAAATCCTTTTGAATTTGTATTATATCAATCATTACCTTTCTTTCACGTGCTACAATTTTCTGGAATTCAAACCGTCCTAGATAATGTCAAATCATAAAAAAGGTTCATTTGATTGATACTGGAATCAAAATTGGTTCACATTGGGCTGTCCTCATGCAAGCTCTTGCTAATACTGGTGATTGTCCACTTGAGCTTCTCAAGATAACAGCTGTTAGAACATCACAACAGTTGGTTGAAGAAATAGGTCAGAGTTTGTCATCTTTTGCTGCTGAAAACTACAAGTTTTCCTTTTCCTTCGAGGCAGTGCTGCCAGAAATGAAGGACCTCCGTAAAGATCTTTTTGTGTTAGATTCTAATGAAGTTGTGGCAGTTTACTCAGAGTATAGTTTTGGGGGCATGATAGCATGATCCAATCACCTGGAAGCTATTCTAACATTAATTAAAAGACTTAATCCTAGTGTGATGGTTGTCACTGATGCGGAGGCAAATACTAACCTGCCTTTATGCACCGTTTTAATGAAGCACTGTTACTGTATGCTGCCGTCTTTGATTGTTTGGAGGTATGCATGGGACGAGACAACCAATACAGGATGAAATTTGAAGGACTTTGTTTGAGAAAGCTCATTCAAAATATGATCCCTTGTGAAAGAGATGAGAGGACTTTCTGCAGTGTAAGACTTGAAGTATGGAGAGACTTGTTTGAAAAGTTTGGTATTGAGGAAACAGAACTGAGTGAATCATCCTTGTAAAAGCAAACCTAATGGCCGATAAGCCTGCTCATGGATTCGCACTCCGGATATGAATGGAAAGGGCCTTATTATTAAATGGAAAGGAACTCCAATTATATTTGCATCAGCATAGAAGTTTCACCATGAATAAAAGATTCCCCTACTTGGTGGGTGTGGGCACGGAGATTATCAATGTATGTAAAAAGAACATATGGAAACAATTCATCTTGTTTTAAGTACTTTTTCATAATAAACTGATGTAACCTGAAAAACTACGTTATCAAAGATTTGATACTTCTTTTGTTTCAATTTGTATGTCTTACTTTCATTTTTAGTACGTTTGGAAAGAATGTTTTTTCGTTTCAATTTGCATGTCTTACTTTCATTTTTTGTCTGTATGGAAAGAATCTTTTTTCCTTTTTGATACATATTTGATTTCAACTTCCCACATGGTAAGATAACATCACGAAATTAAATGACATTTTGGTATATTTTACGTATCATCATTTAGACACAATGTGCCAGCTGCAAACTAAATAAATAAATTGAAACGGAGAGAGTATCTCTTTATTTTCATTTGTATTGCATGCATTGCTTCTCTGCTGATCTTCAGTCAACATTTTATCTGATTGTCATTTCTTTAGTTATGCTCCATCATCTGTTCCATAGTTTCTCCATTAAGGTCTTTGTGCAGCAAATCTTTGATATCTTAAAATCTTGCAGGGGGAGAAATTATCAGTACAGGATTCTCACTGAAACAATTATTCTAGGAAACTGCATTCAACATGTGATCGCATCTGAAGGAGAAGAGAGATTTTTTCACTTTGAAAGGCTGTGAGAATGGAGGACCTTATTTGCAAAATTTCACGTTAGTGAAACAGAATTGAACGATTCATGCTTATACCATGTAAAATTTAATGGATCGGACTTTGATTGCAGCAGTTCTTGCACTCTAGATATGGACGGAGATGGCATTATCAATAAATGGAAAGGAACCCCAATAGAGGTACTTTGATGCAGCAAAACCGATATGAGATGAAGATAAAATAGCTGCAGTCCTACTTCTTGTTCTGCTTTTTATTTAGTAGGTACTGCTTCGCGTATCACGTTTGTATCTTCGCAATCATGCTTGATCTGCACTGTATGGACCAGCAATAGCTTAAATACGTCCTGTATCTCTTATGATGCTTATACATTTTCCAATTACCCAATCATTCTTGTGTAGTCGATGAATGGATCTGCATCTCTTATGATGCTTTTACATTTGCCAATTACCCAATCATTCTTGTGTATTAGATGAATGGACCTGCGATATACTTCTTTTACGTATGAGTCACAAGAGAAAATATACACATGTAAACCAACTTCCTGAATAGCCTTGTTTCAGCTACACAGCCTACAAAGACCATGTATATTAAAAAGGTTCAAATATCTTTGTAAATGGGCCCAATCTCGTATTTGATGGTCGGCGTGTGTCCAGTGCCAAAGTCACTGAATGGGTAAGGTATGGCACATGGACCAGGCTCTGATACAATGTAAAGATATGACACTTTGGTCTACTCAACCCCAAAAGATAGCTCATGAGGAAAGGATTTCCTAAGTCTGTATAAGCAAACCACCAGTCAATTCCCTAACCAATATGGGACTTTTTAACCTACGCTAACAATCTTCTTTTTCATTTCCTATCGCACGCATCCTCTATGTGTGTAAACTAGCTTTTTATTGTCCCTGCAATATGTTAAAGATGGCTTGGTTAAGTTACCATGTAAGATCTAGAGGCAACATTTGTTAAGCCTTCTTTTAATCCAAATGAGCATGATTGGTTGTCTTTGCAAGATTAGATAGAGTCATAGAGGGATTCTCCTAAGTAACTGCACTCTGTTTTATAATCTAAAATTTAATTCGAGTCTTCCTATTAGAATTTCAATCAGAGAACAAAAGAAACTGTGTAAGGAAATCTAGTCCAAGAGTTAATTATTCCCTGTAGGATGAAAGCCTTGTTCTTGGATTCCACGTTGTTTTATATGAATGTGATGTAGCGATTGCACTTTCATCATCTGTTTTACAAAAGAAACCTCCAAAACATTACCATAATAAGGTTTATTTTCAATATTTTCATGATCCTGTTCTTTGACAACATCTATTTGGACTGTTGTCCTTCCGTCTGCCAACAGCCTTTAACTAATGACTTAGCTAAATTAAATAACATGCTAGGGAGATATTCTCTATCTCAAGTAATTAATATATTATCTTGATGGTTCACACTATTGACAAAGATCAGAATCATGCTGAAACCGTGAAAGATGCAGACAATTTTGAAGTTCCAAATAATCTATCTTGCCATACCTTTGATGGACAAAAACATGTATTCATATCTTCACGAGGAAAATAAGGAAAACACCCTCTGTGAACTCTGAGGTACAAGAGTAAGGGAAAGGTGAATGAGATGAACTTAGATATACCAAGTCACATTTCTGGCTGCTCACCGGTTCTATCAACAACTACCATCATGAAAATTGCCAAAGAGAAATTACAACTTTATACCTCACAGAATCATGATGCTTCTTCCATTATTCTTAGTCCCTTGATTGCAGATTTCGGCCTCTCTCCTCAAGTTAAAGAGGAAGTGGAACTCGCTTTACTGCTTCTAGTTTCTGCAGAAACTCTAGCCAATCGACAGTTAGATTGTGCAAGGAAGTTGTTGAACTTGTTCATCAACGTTTCCCTTTCAGCAGGTAATCCAGTTCGAAGAGTTGTCTATTATTTTGCTGAATCTCTTCGAAAGAGGATCGATAAAGGGACAGGAATACCAACTATAGCAGCAAACATAGATGCAGTGAATCCAAATAATTTGGAAGAACTTCTCATGGATCCACGAACTGATGTTATTGAGACTGAACAAATGCTTCCCTTCCGCAAAGTAACTCAATTTGCTGGAATTCAAGCCATCTTGGACAGTATCAAATCATTCAAGAGGATTCATTTGATTGATCTTGGGATAAAAACTGGATCGCAATGGACAATCCTTATGCAAGCTCTGGTTGGTAATGGTGAATGTCCACCAGAGCTTCTCAAGATAACAGCAGTTGGAACCTCTTTGACTCGAATGCAAGAGATAGGGAAGAGATTGAGATCTTTTGCAGATACCTTGGATATACCTTTTTCCTTCAAAACAGTTGTATCTGACTTGAGAAATATCAGGAAGGATTTTTTTGAGTCAAGGGTTGGTGAAGTTGTGGCAGTCTATTCTGACTCGCGTCTTTGGACCCTGTTGGCATGGCCTAATCACCTGCAATCCCTAATACAAGTTATCAAAAGCTTGGATCCATGGTAATGGTGG